>CM053770.1:95312151-95495390 GCA_028658325.1 Potorous gilbertii
AATATCAGGGCAGTTTTCCTTGATAATTTCATGAAAGATGATGTCTAGGCTCTTTTTTTGATCATGGCTTTCAGGTAGTCCCATAATTTTTAAATTGTCTCTCCTGGATCTGTTTTCCAGGTCAGTTGTTTTTCCAGTGTGATATTTCACATTATCTTCCATAGTTTACTTCTTAAAAAATTATGACTTCATGGTTCTAGGCCTTTAGATTTAGAACTGGAGTAATCTTACACATCTTCTGGTCCATCTCCTGAATTTTATTTATTTTTAAGGGTTATTGACTGAAAACCACTTTCGATACTACTTACTCTTTGTCTGCCTCTCTAGAACCCTTCTAAAGAAGTGGTGCGGTTAATGCTAAAAAACTGGCAAATTGTCTTTGACAATATATGCCTCATTCTGCACCTGTTATCCAATGCCTCTTTGTGAAGAGAAGGGAGCTATATTTGATCATCAAGATTAGTTATTGCATTTATTTGAACTCCACAATTTTTTAGTGTGGATGTTTTCTTTATACTGTTGTGTTCATTGTATATATTGTTCTGTTGTGCTCATTGTATATATTGTGTTATTTATTCTGTATACTTCACTTGGAGTCTTCCCAGCTCTCTGAATTCATGTTTCTTGTTTCTTAAGGCAAAAATAATTCATTCCATTTATCCCAGTTTGTTTAATAGCTTCCAGTAAATTACTTGGTTCCACAGAAAGTTCTGCTTGAATGTTTTAGTATCTTTGAGACCTTTTACCTTGCTTTTGACCACCTTAAGGTAGCCCAGTAGTGACTTAAGTTAAAGGGCATAGACACTTCACTAACTTTTCTAGGGTAGTTCTACATTGTCTTTAAAATGCCAAGCTCCCACCCCCACCTCCCTCCAATTTGATGAGGAAAAAAAGCCCAAAAAAGATAGGTGACTTGCCAAAAAGTCGAAAAGATAGTTAAGTGACAGGACTAGATACTTTTAAGGCTAAATTCAGTCATCTTTTTACTGTGGATAGCAAGCTCCATGTGAGCCAAGGGTGTAAATTGTCTTAATAAAAACCCAGTGCTTTCTTAAACTTGAACAAGGGAATTGATAGTCCCTTTGAAGTGGGCCACTAATCATTTAGATTCTTTGTTAGGTTCTAGGCATAAGGAGGTGAAAAACAATGTAGGTCCTGCCCTGCAGGAACTTTATCATCCAGTCGCATTTACTCTACACACTTGTCCTTCTGAGGTACTGAAGAGACTTGACTCCTTATAGCATCATATTTCTTGGCGACAGATTTTTTTTATGTGGTGGTATGGCTTTGCATTTCAAATATTCGATTTGGTGTTAGGAATATTTGAGTTTAAGTCTTTTTTCTGACCCATACTATCTCTGTAGAACCATCGACAAGTGACTTATTGCCCAAAGTACTGCCCTAAGATGAGGAGTCACTGACACAATACCTACATGTACGGTACATTAATGTACAGTAATGGTGGAGTTGGTCCAGCCATTCTGGAAAGCAGTTTGGAACTATGCTTCCAAGGTCACTAAACTGTATTTAGTATGTACCCTTTGATCTAAAAGGAATAGCCTGTACTCGGAGAGAGGAAGAAGACTCAGATACAAAAATACTTATAGCAGCTCTTTTTGTAGTGGCAAATTACTAGAAACTAAGAGGATACTCATCAGTTTGGGAATGGCTGCGTACATTATAGGATATGAGTATAATGAAATACTGTTACACCATAAGGGGGTCTAAGCATAAAAAAAGGATGGATTTAAAGAAACCTGGGAAGACTTCTATACTATGAGAATACTTTGTATCATAACAGCATCATTGTTAAGGCATACAACTTTGAGAGATTTAAGAACTGTAATCAATGTTATGAGCAGCCTTGTTTCTAAAGAATTGGTGATAAACTATGCTTCTCACCTTTGAACAATGGATTAAATACAGAAATTAAAGATACAGCATTTCTGAACATGGACAATCTGGAGATTTGTTTTTCTTGACTTTGCATATTTGTTACAAGGGTTTTATTTTTCTTTTTAGTTTAGGGGGAGGGTATGAGAAAAAAGAAAGCTTGTCAATTGAACAGTAAAATGCTGAATTGTAATTGGTAAAGAAAGTTTCTGATTATGATTTACTGTACTGTTAGGACAAAAAAGTTATTTTTTTTATATTTATCACCACAGAAAAGCTTCTTCTAGGTTTAACTTACATTATATTACCTTTTCCTTTATATTAATAACAATATTCCAAACTAATTGCTTGTCTTCATATATAAAAAAACTTAGGCTTATTGTAAATCGATGTTTGTCTTGAGTCCACTTACTTAATTGTATTTGATGAACCCTTATCACCGTCTCTTAGTAATTCTGTTGAAATCTTCACTTTGTGTCTTTCTGCTTCAAAGGTGTTTGTGATCAAGTGCCATATTCTAGGTGTGATCTCACTAGTTGCGTGGAAAGAAACTATCCTTTCCTGTTCACTTATATAGAACTCAGAATAGCACCAGTCCTTCTTTTTGCCATATCCTATTACACGTCTGATTTACAGTCCGTTTTTACTTCTGATCTCTTTGGCACTTGATACTTTCCAGGGTTGCTCTGTCATTTCAACTGAGTTTGGAATTATTTTCCAGTAGCAGTTTTTTTATTTTCTAACAAGTGGCACCAGGGCATTTTGGCTTTGCTTTTAGGTTTCAGTCCATTTTATTATATGTCCTCACTTTATTTTTTAAACCCCTTTCCAATTTCCAGTGAATATTTAAAATCATAATTGTCATTCAAAAAGATGCTAAGCTGAAAATAGATGGAATGGCTCCAGAAGTTTGCTACTTAAATTGGGCCATTAGCTGCTTGTTATTATTCTTCATGGTTTTGAAATAGAGAATCAAAGTTGGATGAATCAGAACACAGTCAGATTGCTTTGCATGCTGGGTTCTGTGGAGTTACTGGGCACAGATGGACATTCTTTCCATGGTCCTGAACTGTATGTTTGTAGTTTTCCATTTAAAATTTCTCCAATATTCCTGATCCTTGTTCCTTTGAGCACATATTTCCTTCCAAAAAACCTCGTATTCCATTCTTGCATTTACTTTTTCTGATACCAGAATGGTATTTTCCTTAAGAAATCTAATTCTTTCTCTTTGCCTGTTAATCTTTTTTCTTTCTACTTTTTCTTGGTTTTTCTATCTTGGCAATATTTTTATTTGTTTTTATTCTGTACTTAAACACTGAGAAAAAACTAGCATTTCTGTATCACAACAGAAGAGAAGAAAAGATGTTTATATATGAATCCACAGATCTTGACTATATGCTGGTGGTTGGTTGTTGTCCCTAGTTCTCAAAGAGGACCAAAATGATATCACCATGATGAAGTCAAGTTTCAGTGTGTCTGACTGTGGCTGATCAGACCAATATGAGCTCAGAATGCTCCACCTCAGATTGGACGCAGATAGTCCATGTGAATATTTGAGGTGAATACTCCAAATTTGCACATCCTACATTTCCTTTGAGCTGTTTCAATTCTGTTTTGCCCATGGAGCACAGCACCCTTTCTGATGTGGGCACGCCATGCTTGAGCAGTCCTGTGCCAGTGTCTCCCATGTCACACAATCAATTCCAGAGTTCTTCAGAGAGACCTTGAGATTGTCATTGTGTTGCCTCTTCTGACCACTGTGTGATCACCTGCCCTGTGCAAGTTCTCTATAAAATAGTATTTTTGGCAGACTTATATTTTGCATTCGAACAGCATGGCCAGCTGACAGAGTTGTGCTCTCTGAAGCATAGTTTGCTTGGCAATTTAGTTTGAGTGAGGACCTCAGTGTCTGGTACCTTATCCTGCCAGATGATCTTCAGAATCTTCCTAAGACAGATTAAAAGGAAGTGATTCAGTTTCCTGGTTTGGCACTGGTAGACTGTCCATGTTTCACAGGCATACAACAAGAAAGTCAGTACAATGACTGTGTAGACCTTCAGTTTGGTAGTCAGTCTAATACCTCTTCTCTCCCATACATTTCTTCCGGAGCCTCCTAAGCACTGAGCTAGCTCTGGCAGTGCATGTATCAGCCTCATTGTCAACGTGTGAATCCCTGGAAAGTATACTACCAAGGTAAGTAAACTTACATACAGCATTCAGAACTTCTCCATTGTTGCAATTGATGATTCCACATAAGGATGGTGTGGTGGTGATTGATGGAGCATGTTTTACCTTGGTGGTGTTAGCCTCTTTGCTTGTCTATTTCCTTCTAAAGTTACTTTGGTTCTTTTCTGTGCATTTTCTCTTAAATGCTGAATAATTCTTTTTTGTCAACATTATCACTAGTGTTCTCCTTCCCCTGAAATCCATTCCTAACATCAAAAAAAAGAGAAGCAAAATCCTTGTAGCATGTACACATACTCAAGCAAAAACAGTCCACAAATCGGCCATTTCTAAAAACACATGTATCTTCTTGCATTTGAGTCCATTGTCTCTTTGCCTGGAGGTGGGAAGGAACTAGCTCTAATAGCACTATCTGAGTCATCACATATCTATGATACTGTTCTTAAGTCTTCACAAATTTTTTTTTAAACAATCTATAATAAATTTTCTTTTGGTCACTTTACTTTGTATCAGTTTATGTAACATCCCAGGTTTTTAGAAAGCAGTGGCTTTCATAATTTCTTATGGAATGATAGTATTTTATGATATTCTTATGCCCAAATTTGTTAAAATTAGTAAGAATAAGAGCCATTTCCAAACTAATGGTCAAAGAATGTGAACAAGTAGTTTTCAAAGAAAGAAATCCAAGCAATCAATAGCCATATGAAAAATGCCCTAAATCACTAATAATTAGCAAAATGAAAATTTAAAGGAACTTTGAGATGTTGCCTCATAAACCTCCCTCTGCCCCCATTCGAAAAGATAATAAAAAAGGAAAATAACAAATTTTGGAGAAACTTAAGGAAAATCAGGGGTTTTTTTGGTCCTTGAACCAATGTCTTAGTGCATCATGATCTGTAACTTGTTTCTGAGTTGCATTTTTAGTTTAAACCACGCTGTGTCTTGGTATTTGCAGCCTTTTTTTTTTTTTTCTGGATGTGATCAGTGATTTCTTGCAATTGGTATTTCATTTTTTATGTTAACTGTTCATTAGCATAGGTCTCTCTGCCCCAAGAGACTTTTGCAGGAACAGAACTTGATCCCACAAGGATTCTGAGCCTTTTTCCTCCAACTTAGTGGAGTGCTTTACGGACCCTTTCTTGAGCAGCTCTTTCACCTAGTGTCCTGGTCCAGTATCTCATCCAGCTTTTTCACTTCCTTGCTTCTCTAGTCTGGCATTGGCAGTGTGGTTGTTTTGATTTCTCTACTCTTGTTCTGGGAGGTAGGAGTATGGGGTATGGGGTTGAGTTCTATTTCAAGCTGAGACACGTTCTGCCCTTTTTCTCTCTGATCTTTGGTTCTCCTGCAGAGAGATTTTTATACCTGGACAAAATGCTGCTGCTGTTACACTTTCTGTTTCCGCCTTCAGCCAGAGTAAACTTCTGGGAATGACACACACTAGAAATTCTAGGGGGAGCAGTAAATCTAGGGTGTGGGATTGAGTTTTATTGAAAGCTTGTGTACTTATGCTGGTAGCCTTGAATATTGATAGCTTGCTGTGTGGTGGGGAAGGGGGTGGTCAGTGAACTTAGGGTAGGCATCAGTTTATGGGTTTTTTTGGGGGGAGAGAGAGTGGCACATAATTTCTCTTTTGGAGAGGTTGGAGAAGTCAAGGGTTAACAGAAAATGTCTTGTCTAGAAGCTTGTTGGTCACATGACCCAGGAACCTTAGAGCTTAGTTTTCTCATCTGTGGAAGAGTAAATCAGACTAATTTATCCTTCAGGTCCCTTCTATATCTGATGTTTAAGATGTTGTTTTACTTCATCTTTTCGGTAATTTTCTGTAGAGAGATTACAAGTTTTCAATATTTCTTAGTTAACTCATTAGTTCTTGCAAAGTAGTTTGTAAAGAAGTACCATGTATCTTTTCTGGTAGTAGTATAAAAGAAACTGTTTCCTCACTTAGAACCTTGTGGGTAGCACTTATTAAACTCTTAGATGTGTTTAAGTAAAAACTGTAGGTTATTGTAGGTTACCCATTTCCTTCAGAATCAACAATATGAATCCTACAAATAGGTAGCTGGAAAAATGGGAAAAACTATCCCCAAGAGGTGCAAAGTGTTGTGAGAAAACAAGTGGCTGTTTTACCTTGGAAAACATTTTTTTTTCTTCCTCTAGTAAAGAATGCTGTCTTAACCATTTGATAAGGTTTTGATGAAAATTGGATAAATGAAAATATTTTCTTTTACTAAACTGTTAACACTGCAAACAGTGGCAAGGCAGCCAGCACCTGTTGGTATTAATAGCCAAGTACTGTATTCTACAAAATGTTCTGAATTGTGCTTTCAATTTTTATTAAAATTCTTGCTAACAGCCTGATTTTAAAATTTAACTTGCTTTTCATAACTTAATTTCAGTCATGTTAGGCAGTCTGTTAAGTGCAGGCCTATGCTATTGAAGTACTTGGTCATTTCTGTGGAATATGTGCATTGTGTGAAGGGGTTGTGGCCCCTTAATTGTGGGATATTCTTTAATGGATCTGACATTTTATGGGCAAATAGCATTCTTCCTTACAAGATTTCTGTGGTTACTTTAAGAGAAGTGCCTAATGGAGAGATAGATGTAGCTTGACAAGTGAAGTTACCCATGGCTGTGCTGCCGAGTCAGGGAAGAGGCTCCTCCATCTTGGAAGCACTTCTGAGACTGTAACTGGAATCTGGGGTCTTTGGCATCTGCTTTTGGGACTTTGTGTGGAATCATCAGACTTACTTTCAAGAACTAGGTTGGCACAGAGTATGGCATTAAGTAGTTAGAAGGAATTGTCACTAACCTGATGGATTTGCTTTTGTTTTTGAGCCTATCAAAAAAAGGTGAGGGAAAGAGAGTCATTAAATACTAAGTAGAATCTAAAGTTTTCTTCCAGTGCTGAAATAATCAGAATCCTTGCTAACAGTCAGTCAAATGCTGATTGATTGATTGCTTGATTCCTCTTAGCATTATTTGCATGTATATTCTTCCCTGAGGGAATATTCCTTGAAAGGAGGAACTATTTTGATTTCTGCCTTTGTGTCTCCACTGCATTGCATGGTACCTCCCTGTGTGATAGATTTTTATTACTAAAAGCCTGTTTGATTTTTTTTCCCTATAAGACTCATATTGAGGCACCTTATTTGAGAACGATCCTTTAGCATAGTTTCCTAAACTGATTTGGTCATTGGAGTTTGAAATGAGTCCTTTCGGTCATTTTAAATGGTTATTATTTTGAGCTGGATGAATGACAAAAACAGAAATTGACCTACAACTAGTCATTCATTATACATTTATTGAAATTTGAATGCTTTCATACTAGGCACTGTTTGAAGGCAGTGTAAATGGAAGAAAAGGCCTCTTCCAGGGGCTTTGTCTTATTGGAGAACTAAAGACTCAAGTGGGTGTTTGTGACACATTATGAAAGGGATTTGGGAGGCTGCTGAGAACGAAGAGACTAAGTTTATTATAAATAGGTGTACCCACTTGTGAAAACCTGACATGACAATGCATAGCTACAAAGTGATAAAACATGAAATTACTATTCTTATAAAATAATTGGTCTAGGGTTACTTCAAATTCTGAATTCCCTTGCTGCATAGAAAATACAATCTCTTACAAAAGTTAGAAGTAGTCTTGAATTTCCCAAAAGTCTTGTATTTCCGGGACTCCCAGAATTTAAAGTGTAATATAAAGTAAGATTTCCCTGCATATTTCTTCCTTTATTTCAGGCATTTTGGACACGTACGTGTGTGTGTGTGTGTGTGTGTGTGTGTGTGTGTGTGTGTGTAAGATGTAAGATGTAATGTAGTCTAAATGGCTTTGAACAAAGTTTTTATTCTCTGAGAAGTGACTGAGGGTACTGGAAAATTTAGTGTTTTAATTAAGTCCTTGAAATGTGTTAGATTTTCAGGGACCAAGATTTCAGGATAATCTGTTTTCTAGGTCAGATTTTAAGATGTTCATTATGGATTTCTGAGCACTGTGGGTATTCTTGTTTCCATCTGGTGTCTGTGAAGCCTTTGTATTATTTTTTTTTCCAGTTCCTAAGAGTGAAAAAGTTTGAGCACATGCCTGAATTGTACACATAGTGGTTTATAGATCCTTAGCATGCACCTAGGCTTTTACACCTAGATAAAATCTACAGTGCTACTGGGTAATATTTTAAAACCATGATAATTTGTTAGTGCAAATAGAAGAAAATCAGGTAGTTTATTTTAGAAAAGAGGATTGTCATTTTTCCTACTGAATCCAGGATATAAATGGTGAAGAAAAACAAAATAAGCCTACTAATTGGACATAGCTTCAAATCTCTCCCCATTTCAATTCATATTCCAGTGAGTCAGCTAGCTAATTTGTTAAACGTCTGCTCTGTGCCAGGTACCGCACCAACGGTGGGAGCTACAAAGAAAGGCAAAAAAATAAACAGTTCTTGCTTGATCTTAAGAAGCTCACAGTCACTTGAAGCTCCGTTTTTCATTATTACACTTTTGCATTGGCTAAACCCCTTACTTAGAATGCATTTTCATGTCACCTCCACTTCCTCTTAATTATGTACATTTCCCCTGAGAGAATAAAAGTTCCTTGAGGTGTTAGAATTGTTTTACCTAGCACATATAATGAATGTTTTGTTGATTTGATTTCCACTAATGAGGGATTTCCACTAATGTGGGGTTGAGATTTCCATTGATGGAAGGAGTAATCACATTGATAGAACAATTTTTTAAATATTGAAGAAATATTTTCTAGTAGTATTTCACTATAAGTAAGCAGCTTAGTTGTGTGCAAGTTACTGTACAAGATAGCTCCATTTTGTTAAGTTGTAGAGCTTTATTATGGCATTTTTGATCAAATAACACTTAAATTATTGGTGAAATTTGAGGTCTTCACTTGTTGAATGTTTGTCCCCTGCTCTAGTTGTCATCTTTGTAGACAGTGGGTGGAACATTAATGACCCCCCAGACTAAGGTGTGCTCCGATCTAAAGTTAGAAAGTACTAAGATTGACATTGACATCAATTCATGTACCCCATGATACTGTGAGCTGGGAAAGTTTACTTAAAAAATAACTTTTTGGTGTATAGTTTGGTGTTGGGTTAAGATTTTTCCTCTGTTCCTTGTGTTTTCTTTGTCCTCAGAAAACAAGTTTAAATATCAGTGAAAAATCTTCCTTAAATTTGGGAATTGTGATATGTCAGCATGTTGAACAGAGGAAGAGTAATGTCTTGAACAAACACATTCAAAAGTGATTTTGCTTGGATTCTAGAAAATGATATATTGAAGAGTAAGAATTTGTCAGTGTTACTGCAGTATTTTAGAAAAAGAAAGAGGAATACTTTGACCAACAGACTTGAAATGGATATTTTGGCTAACGAGGCAGAAAGAATTTTCATTATAAATGATTAAATCAGCTTTGAAAGATAAAATGATCTACAGAATTTGGGAGATTTGGATTTCCTATCTTCTGATGCTGAAGTTGGGATTAACAGTCTCTAATTATAGGTAATTGTTATTGTTGTTCATTTGTTTGTCATTTTTGACTCTTCGCGACCCAATTTTGAGTTTTCTTTGCAAAATTACTGGAGTTGTTTGCCATTTCCTTCTCTAGCTTCATTTTACAGATGAAGAAACGGAGGCAAATAGTTGAATGACTTGTCCAGTCATACAACCAATAAGTGTTTGAGGTTGGATTTGAACTCAAGTCTTCCTGACTCCAGGCTAAATGCCTTATTCATTGTACCATCTAGCTGCCCTAGATGACATCTTCCCAAAAGGTGAGGAGTTTAAACAGGGTTTATTTACTGTGGAATTGAGTAGACAGTCTCCACCTTGCTATACAGCTTGAATTCAGTCTGAAATTGAAAGCATAGTTTTGTCATTTGCAAGCTTAAGTAATTGGAAAAGAAGATACATGAAAAGATTCATACAAATCTTCTCATATTTCTTTGAATTTTTCAGAATTATAATTTCTTTTGGCATAGTACTATTCTATTACATTCATATGCCACAGCTTGTTTAGTCATTCCCCATTTGTTGGGGATGTATTTTTTTCCTAGCTTTTTCTTACCTCAAGTAATATTACTTGTGAATGAACATTTTTTTTTATGTATGGGCCTTCATTTTTTTTTAATGCAGAGTGAATTAACCAGCACCAGGAAAGCAGTATACATAAATGACAGCAACATAGTAAATAGAGCATCAAAAACATGACAACTGAAATTATGGTGACTGAGTTTGATCAGCAAGGAGAGAAAAAAAAAACGCACCTCCCTTCCTTTCAGAAGTAGGGGAATATGGATGTGGAACATTGCTTATATTATCTGAGTTGTGAGTTGATTTTCCTATGGTGATGTTTTTCCCCTTATTCTTCCTTACAAGAGACAACTCTTTTTGAGTAAGGGGGGGAAGGAATACATTCAGAAATGAAGATAATTGTAACAATAAACATGAATAAAAATTTTAAATGAAAAATTGCTGTTTTGTTCATTATTTCCATAAAAAAGAATACGTCAGTCTTTTCACAATTGACATCCCTATGATTCATAATTTTAAAAAATTGATTGCTACGGCAAAATATGATTGTCACAATTTATTAGCTCTGATTTACAATGGAATGTTGCTTTGCTTCCACAGATTTGTAAACTGTAATGTCAGAGTAAATTAATTGCCATTCGTATTTCTTTTGAATCTAAACTCAATTTGATCTTCTAACAGACTGCTTCCTCCTTCAGCTTTATATGGTTACTTAATTTTATAAGTTATTAATTTGGATACTTTTAGCTCTATTGCCGTGTTCATTTAAATTCTCACAAATTCCTAACTCAAGCAAGATAATAAGGTAGATGAGAACATGTCTGTAGTAAATGGGATTTTGTTTTTGTACTAGTAGTTCCTCTTGTAGAAAACTCAGCAAAATTGATATAGGATAATTCTTTTTATATTTCCAGTTAATTACTAAGTTATGCTGTTTCTTGTAATATCTCTCAGCTTAGTACTTTTCTTATGTATTCCCCCTGTCCTCACCCTAGAAAAAGAGTAGTGTGTGTGCCTGTGTATCCATGCAGTGCCCTCCCTGCCTGAGATCTTTTTATCTGTTTAGGTAGCTCACATGTACTGGTAAGCCAGTGAGTCTTAACCCACCTGCCTTTTACTACAGTTAGTTCATTGCCACCAGTTATTATGCTTGCTGTATCTGATGCAGTAGATAAATGCAAAAGTGTATGTGACTTACACATGTAAAAATTTCTGCAATGGTCTGGCAAAGTGTAGTGCAACCATGAATGAGGAACCCTGGGGTTTAGTCCTAGCTCTGCCACATAGACTCATTTTTCTGGGCCTTCTCTCATGTGTAAGATCAAGAGTTGGAGTAGATGATCTTAAGGTCAGTTCTAGTCCTTTGATTTATGATTCTGCTTCAGCTTATATTTGTATCTCTTTCCGAGGTAATCTTCTTGCCTCTAGTCCCTTTCCTACTGTCCATCCTGTACATCTCTATTGAATTCTTATAATAACACACCTTTTATTGAATTATCCCCTACTCAAAACAGAATAAAATGCAAACTTTGTAGCCTGACATTTCATGAACCTCTACAATTTGGTCACATCTGCTGCTGTTGCTTTTCGATCTCCACTCCCTTCCCCACCCTCTGTCTGCTCGAGTAATAAGCACTGTGGTCACTTGCCATACTCATCACAAGAAAGTTTCTTGAGACCCTCAAACCCCCTTTCACATGTTCTTCAACTTACTCTTAGAAGAGAAAAGGGGAAATACATTGCATTCATGATGGTCAAAGGGACACGAGCACTCAAGGAAAAGCAATCCATTAGAAATTTCACTGACTGGTAATCCAAAACCATTTGGTTTAGGGAATTAAGAAACTAGTATAGAGTTTAGGTGATATGAATTTAAAATTCACAAAAATGATTTTGTTTTCCCTTAAAGAAAATTTTTAAAGTCAGTTTAAATTTCTAAAGTATAGCATTAAAAATGATATTACATGGTATAGTATAGTGGGCAGCTAGGTGGTGCAGTGAATAGAATGTTGGGCTTGGAGTCAGGAAGACTCATTTTCTTAGGTTCAAATCTGGCTTCAGACCCTTATTAATAGTGTGGTCCTAAGCAAGTCACTTAACTCTATTTGCCTCAGTTTCTTCATCTGTAAAATAAACTGGAGAAGGAAATGGCAAAACAGTCCAGTACTGCTGCCAAAAAACCCCAGATGGGGACACAAAGAGTCAGATACAACTGAACAGTAACAGGATTAGGGGAAACATTGATTGAACGAGAAACACAGCACAGTGGATAATGTGGGAAGACCTGTGTTTGAATGTCTGTCTCAGGTACTAGTTGTATGACCCTGGACAAAGTCACTTATGTGTTTTAGTTTCCTAATCTTTAAAATTGGGCTAATAATAGCATCTACTTCCCAGGGTAGTGAAGGGGCACTGAAACATTTGTTGAGTTGACATATATAAAGCTCTTGACAGTGATGATGAAATCAGTATAGTGATATAATAATAGCTAACATTTATATAGCATCTACTGTGTGCCAAAGCACTTCACAAATACTGTCTCATTTGATCCTCTTAACAGTCCTGGGAGGTAGGTGCCCAAAATCATACTGCAACTTATTGACAGGATTGGGACCAGAATTTTTATGCCATGCTGCCTTTCAAGGAGCAAATTTTATGAGGTGTTATATTAAACTGTTTGTGGGGTTTGAAGAAGAAAATTCTCTCAAGGACTTCAGCTTTTCACTTGGATTTCAATGAAGGCATAAATACCAGCAACCAATTACTGTTATGTCTCAGTTCATAGGACTCTTATAATAATGTATTTCCTGTTCTTACCATCTCCTCTTTTATAAGATTCATATAACATTTCTGGTAAGACTTCATGGCTTCTCTTGGAAATATTAGTGATAGTTCTTTCATGTAATACTAAACATGAATACTTACTTGTCCTTAACCCTCAATATCAGCATTGAAAGCAAACATGAAGTCACAATCCTAGGAGGACTCAATGAATTTGTAGTGAAGTTTTATGGACCACAAGGAAGTAAGTATATGTCTTTTCTCAATGTAATCCTGCTTTATACTAATTGACTTTCAGATAAAGCAAAAGCAATATACAAAGAGAATATTGGGCAGATGGTACCTATGATAATTGGGAACCAATTTAAATTGAACTACAGGGTCATTGTGGAATCTTATGCCATGTTTATATGCTCTTTTGTTCCATGATAATAGATTTTTTTATAAATTCAGGTTTTTCATTCTATAATAGATTTGGTGACTTCAAGTTTTATTATAGATAGCTGCATTCTCTTTGTGTGTGGTGGGAGGTATATGACCGTGTCCTATTAATGAGTGTTTTTCACTAAAGTCAGTAATTTTTGCAGAATAAATGAATCTCTAAAACAATGAGATCTGTCTCTTGCAGATTTTCTTGTCATATGTCTTTTAATTAAAATCTTACTTTTAAAGTTAATTAAATAGTAATATTAAAATTGATTCTGTATTCCTAAAGAAACTAGTTTATTAATCAGGAAAATATTAAGTACTTAGATATCAGATATTGTATAAGGTTCCAAGGGTAAAAAAAAATCAAAAGTAAGATGATCTCTTTCCCCAAAGCAGCTTACATTCTATTAGGGAGATACAACATATTGAGAGACATATTCACAATTTTAAAAAAAAGTGGTTTTGGTGTGGGACACTAGTAAGTGGGACAATCAGGAAAGGTGTTTTGAAGGAGGTGGCATTTGAACTGAGCCTGGAAGGAAGGGAGCTAGGGGTTTCAAAAAATATAGTTGAGTCGAGTGAACATTGCAGACGTGCGGTACAGGCCATCTCAAGGCATGGAGGTTGAAGATGGAATATTATGTATGAGGGAATAAGAAGTAGACATGGTTCAGTGTAGCATTTCTGAAGAAGATTAATGCGTAGTCAGTTCCTAAATATATCTTGGGGCTAAATTGTGAAAGGTCTTAAATATCAGTGGAATTTGCATTTTGTCATGGCTTCTATGGGATGAAGCTAGAGTAAGGAAGTTCATGATCAAAACTTCATTTTAGAAATGTCAGTTTGGTAGCTCTGTAGAAGATCAGTTGGAGAAGGAAAAGGCTGGATTCAAGGAGGCCAGAGTGAAGAGGCTCTTGCTGTGGGGTAGATAGAGGAGACAATGACCTGCACTGAGGTGATTGTGGTAGGAATTGAAGGAAGACACATGTAGAAGATGTTGAAGTAGAATCAAGGAAACTTGGTAGTTGATTATTGGGTGTAGGGCAGAGAGAATGGTGAGTGAAAATGAAAGGTGAGCCTGGATTACCAAAAGAAATGCTGGTGTCTTGAATGAAATAAGGACTTTAGAAGAAGAGCTCGATTTTGGGGAAAGAAATGAGTTCAGTTTTGTTTCTGTTGAGTTTGAGATACCTATTGAGCATCCAGATGGAGATGTTAAACAGGTAGCTGGAGATGGAGGATTGGAGTTCAGTGGCGAGATGAGGTCTATATATAGAGATAGAACCATGGGAGCTGATAATAAAGAGCACTATGGTACACTTAATCCATAGGATGTAGGGCATATTTAGTACTGTAAGAAAGACCAACTAGCATTGATCAGACAGGCAGAAGATACTTACAGCAGAGCAGTTTGACAAAAAACCAGAGAGGTTAAAGTATGCAGAAGATGAGAAGATGATTAACAAAGAGTCATAGACTCTGTAAATGACAATACCTGTCTTGTAATTATAAAACGTAATTGTCTTAAGCTTAAAAAGTTTTTTTTTTAAAAGGAGATTTTTTTGAGATGGGATAAGAATTTTAAAGTTTAATCTACAATCCTGACTTTTAAATTTTGTTGCAGTTATGCTTGATTTATATTTAAAGAAACAAACATATTGTAATATGCTTTTCTTTTACAGCACCATATGAAGGTGGAGTGTGGAAAGTTAGAGTGGATCTTCCTGATAAATACCCTTTCAAATCCCCATCTATAGGTATGCAATAATACAATTTTTTCTTTAAAGGTTTTTTTTGAGCTCTTTAGGAAAGAAAAGCATTGGAAAAGCCATAACTTATAGAAGTTAATTTATTCTAATAATAATTACCTGAGTGAATCTTTTTTGTTATTTTTACTTAATTAGTGACTTCCTATAATTTTTGTAAAAAAAAATGGGGGAGGGCATTTTAATACATTGTTTGCTTTTTTAGGGTGACTTATGATTAAGGTCATATGTTTTCTTCTTTTTTCCCTTCCTGAGGAATGTTAAGCAGTTTTGAAAGGAATATTTATAGAGTCCTTTGAACAATAAATGCATTAATTAAATTTCAGTTAAAATGGCAAAATATAAAATTTAATATTTTGACATAGCATATTGTCAAAACTGTAATCATGTAGGCCTGTAATTTCTCCATAGGAAGAACTTTTAAAGATTGTCTCTGTGGTCAGAGTACTTCGTAACATCAACACTCCTTCCATTTTGATTTTTTTCCCATTTTGAAGACTTGGGTTCAGATATCACCTCTGATACTTAATAGTTGTGTGGCCAGGGCCAAGTCATTTAATCTTTCTGTGTCCCAGTTTTCCTCATTAGTAAGATAAGGAATTTGGATTCAGTGACTTCTTAAGGTTCCTTCCAGCTCTACATCTATGATCCTGTAATTCCTCTGATTCTTGTCTTTTATCTGTTACACTAGGAGTTGGGTATTATAATAAATAATAACTATTTAGGGTACCTGTATGTGACTGAAAGATGCACCTTAAAGTATAGTTTTTGGCTTGTAGAATGGTAGTAATTTTAGCTTTTTGACTTTGAGATGGCTCTTCCTCATCAAATTGAGAAAAGTTTTTTTTTTTAAATTATAGAACACTAGAAGCACTTACAAAATAAGAATGACCAAAAAAATAACATTCAAACACAATAAAACCATTCACTGAGCCGGAAAGGGAGGCTGCGGATCTAGGCTAAAAGAGTCTAGGAACCACAGGAATTAAACAATATCATGAGATAATTGTATAGCTGATGCAAGATGTCATAGTTCAGAAAGGATGGGTTCTCTAAGAAGTGGTGTTTCTCTAAAAGGTTTTGATCCCAGGCAAGATGCCTCTGGACACAAGGCTCTTAGTCTTGACCATCTGCCTCTGTTTCAGGCTTATGGCAAAGTCCCAAGCTCATAGCATTTTTATCTGAGATAGATGGGCCCAGGAAAACCAGGCAGATTCAGCATTCTCCCTTCTAATTCCTTCAGTCATCAAAAATATTCTTAATTGAAAGGCCAAGTAATATATTTTAAAGAACCTTTTGAAACACATACATGAAATACACACATACACACATTATGGCTTGGAAACTCTCACTGCTAATTCAAAGAATAATTTAGTTCTTTAGTTGAATTTTCTCCAAGTTATTTCAAAAGCTCATACCTCTCACTAAATAAAAGGGAAATAGTGGTATAGATAAATGAATTGGTATTTTTCTCACTGCCCCAATTGCCTCTCAGTCTTTGTCATTAATCTGGTGAAAGGCAAGGAAATCAGTCTATGTGAAGAGTCCTAAAGCATAGGATTAGTTAAATTAAATTCAACTAAACAATTCAACACTTAGTAAGTACCTTTAATGTGCAAGGCCTAGTTTCTAGATACAGTCAAAACTTCTCTTTCCAGGGGGAAGCAGTGGGAAAGTCAAAAAGGAGAAAGTTGGTACATTGGACTAATAGGAAATAAGGGGTTATTTTCCCCCAACCATCAAAAAACTGTATGAAAAAAATCTTTCATAGCCCTGAGCAGCTGCAGACATTCTGGCACAAAGTTTATCTAACACCTTTATTTTTTCACTAAGCCCGATCACTGACTTTGTGAGGTTGAGCTTACTGCCCAAAGGACTTGCACTAAGCTTTGGGAGCATATTTGCAACACAAAACTTTGAAATTTAAAAGGTAAACTATGAAAATATCGTAAAGGCGTGGAGAGCAGTTTACCATGGTAAAGTGAGTGACACCAAAGCATCTAGTAGGACAGTAACCACTCCACAAATTTTTACACGTTGTGCCTTAACTTTTTTTCCCACTTCACATAGGCTGAATGTGCACATTTGCCATCTTGAAAGTGAAAATGAGATTACTGATAAAATTGCAGACATGCTTGAAGTCAGGAAAGTTAAATGAATGAATGTTGAGGATTGGCTGTATTTTTTGAATCATCTGATACGTCTTTAAATGGTTCTTTTTTTAATCCCTCAATCTGTACTGATGTACAACAGAGGGTGCAGAGAAAACTAACTACAATTCCTTTAGGTAATTTTTTTTAAAAAACACAAATAGGTGAGCTCCTAATTCACATAGGGTCACAATCCAGATGTCTATAAATCAGTTGTATTTTAATGTAGACCCCTCTATTGGGCTAGATGGGCTCTTGTACATTAGTCTGAGAACCTGTGAAGCATTTTAGACATTGTTTTGATGGGAAGGATTGTATGGCAATAAGAGGAAACAGAAACTGAGGCAACATTTGTGCCCCCATTCCTTCAGTCCCAGAAGGGAACATTTATTTTCCTGGGAGAATTAAGTCCCCAGCCTGGCGCAAGTTGTCTTACATGTGTGCAAAGGCCTGTCAGTCAGGTACCTTTTAATATCTCAAGGGAAGCCTGCAATTTTTGCATTAAGGGAACAAATGAATAGAAGTTGAGCAAGCCAACTCATACACATTCTGACAAGTGAGGTACTCAGCAACATGGTACCATTTTTAATCCTCCTGAATCTAATCAAAGCCAGTTTGCTGTAGAGTTTTGGAGAGGCTGTTTGAAACAATGCTTTAGGTAATTCTTAGCTTTTTGTGTTGAAAAGACCCGACCTTACTGTGGAAATGAAGAAACAACAAAGAGGAAAATATTTAGGGCACCAGACATAAAAGGTAGTCAGGTTAACTCTGAGTTATTCATGGATGCATAGACAGATGAATTACCACCTTCACTGTGGACATTGCTCTTTCTATTGCTGCCTTTCTTCTGTCAACAGTACTTAACTGATTAGTCATCATGTGCTGATTGCTGTGTTGGGCCATAGTATAATCCTTTTCTTTGTAAATGAAAATAATCATAGCAGGGAGAATATTTTGAATTGTATTTTCTCCTGAGCTTTTTCTTTTTAAAGTTTTGATGGCATATTTGTACACTCAGTCACACATTTTTTTGACTTAACATGTCAGGGATATGTTTGTTGTCATGGAAGAGAGTCACTTTGGGATTGAATTTGTGACTGTAACCTTAGTAACATTATGTTTTAACCTTTGAGCATGTACACAGAAATTCAGTGTTAATTCTCAAAAGATCTAATTGTGATGATGAATGAATGAGTCATGCAAAGAGAACAACTTCAATTAATGAGACTTCTTGTACCATCATTTGCTGGGAAGTTAGACTAATGTTAACTTGATTAGATAAACTTTTGAGGTACCTTCCAGCTCTCTAATTCTATATGATCATGGAGTAATGTGAGGAACTTTCTCTGAGTGACTTTTTCCAGCATTTAATACCATCAGGACAATTCACAGACTTTTGAGAAGCTTGTGCTAGATATGTTAAATTGAGAATTAGAAATGTCAGGTACTACTGGGGAAATCTTACTTATCATGATGGATTTTAATTGGCTGCAGAGAGTTGAAAGATATTTCTAAATTAAAATTGAATCGGCAAATAAACTGAAAACAAGCAGCTATTCTTCAGCAGATAGAGTGTTTTTGTGTTGAAATGACCATACCCTACTTTGGAAAGACCTAGATTTAGGTTTCTGAAGCAGTTTTAGTGTTTGTATTTCTAATGACTACAAAATCTAGACCTACTATACATACTGTTTCATCTGTAAACTATACTTAACATTAAACATAAAGCAAGATTGGCAACTAGGATCTTCGAACTCAGTCCATTTGCTACCTATTCTGTAGCTAGTCAGTGACTTGGCTATATTTGCAGAGAGCATTGTGTGTATTATCAACATTACATTATCAGTTACATTATCAATTAGCTACTTTATGGTGAGCTGAAGCCTCACTGTCATTATTAACGAAATAGAATTACAATAGAGGCACATTGAAATAAAATTACAGGTGAAATAACATTAAATGGATTTCTGAAAAACAATAGCCCCAGATGACTGACTAGTCTGGCATGCATCAATCAGAAATAGTATGTCTTTTTTTTTTATGTAAAGGTAGAGAAAAGAGTGTGAGGGTGTCTACAGATAAAGATTTAGTTTCACCAAGAGTACAGTTTTTAATGTGCACACAGAGGTGCATCAGTCTATTCAACTATACCCAACAACCTAGGGTAAGTAATTTTGTGAAAACATGACATTGTGTCTTAAGGATTCACCTGAAAGGCATTAAAATAGTATTGCATGATGATAATATTGAAATTTTTCTTTTGCTTTTTAAATTATTTAGTATTCCCCCCACTTACATGTGAATATAATTTTTAACATTTGTATTTAAAACTTTGAGTTCCAAATTCTCTCTCTTCTTCCCATTCCTCTTCATTGAGAAGGCAACCAATTCGATACAGGTTATACATGTGTAGTCATGCGAAAAATTTCCAAGTTAGTCATGTTGTGAAAGAAAACAGAACAAAAAGAACATCTTAAGAAAAATAAAGTTAAAAAAAGTATGCTTCAGTCTGTATTCAGACACCACCAGTTCTTTCTTTGAGCATGGATAGCGTTTTTCATAATCAAGTCTTTCATATTTTTCTTGGATCATTGTATTGCTGAGAATAGGTAAGTCCTTCACAACTGATCATCTTACGATGTTGCTATAGTACTTTTCACTTTGTATCAGCTCATGTAAGTCTTTTCAGATTTTTCTGAGAACATCCTGCTCATCTTTTCTTATAGCACAATAGTATTGTATTATAATCACATACCACAATTTGTTCAGCCATTCCCCAGTTGATTGACATCCCCTCAGGTTCCAACTCGCTGCCACCAGAAAAGAGCTGCTATAAATATTTTTATTTATGTAGATCCTTTACCTTTTTGTTTTTTATCTCTTTTTAGAGACCTAGTAGTGGTATTGCCAGGTCATAGAGTATACCTGATTTTATAGTCTTTTGGGCATAGTTCCAAATTGATCTGCAGAATGGTTGAATTAGTTTACAACTCTACCAATAGTGCATTAATATCTCATTTTTTTCCACTTCCCCTCCAATCTTTGTCATTTTCTTTTTCTGTCCTATTAGGCAATCAAATGGATATAAGGTAGTACCTCAGAATTGTTTTAATTTGCATTTCTCTAATCAGTGAGTTAAGAGCATTTTTTCATATGACTATAGATAGTGTTGATTACTTCATCTGAAAATTGTTCACGTCTTTTGATCATTTAAGAGCCATTGGGAAATGGCTCTTATTTTTATAAATTTGACTCAGTTCTTTGAGAAATTTGGCCTTTAAATATACTTTTTTACAACTTAGCTACAATCTAACTTTCCTGAACTGTGCATTACTTCTTTTTATGTACTTTTTGGTCCAGCCAATCCGTTCTTGCTGTTCTTCACAAATGCCTAGGTGTTTTCTCTTCACCTGTGCCTCTCTAAGAAGCCTTTGTTTCCTTCTAAGCTTGGTTTGAAGGCTACCTCATAGCATGAGGCCATGATAGGTGTCATTGCTCACTTCCTCAGATTAGTTTATGTTTATTTTGTCTATACTTACAATTAGACATGTTGTTCCCCAGAGAAAATGGAAGGTTAAACAGAAGAGTTGGCATTTTCTCATAAAGGTAACGGAAAGTAGAATCCACTAGAAGGGATCGGTAATATTGGCAGAATGGATTGGAGTGAAGAAAGACTTGAGGCAGGGAGACCCAGTTCAGTTTTTATAGTTGTCTAGGCAAGAAGTGAAGGAGAGAAGAGGAAATAGGTAGAAAAAATAGGATTTGGCCATTGATTGGCTTTGTAGCCTGAGAGTGAGCAGCTGAGTTTCTAAACCTTGGTGCCTAGAAGTACTTGGCAGAAATAGGGAAATTCAAAGAAGGGGAGAAAAGATAATGAATGCCTTTGGAACATTCAATTTGAAGTGTCTAGTAGGCAACTGGAGACATGGGACTAAAGCTCAGGAAGAAGGCTAGGGCTCTATTTGTCTATCTTTCTCAGCTAATTATCTAAGGATGATGGTTGAACTAATGAGAGGTGATGAGGTTACTGAGGGAAAGCATAGAAAAAAGAGAGTGAAAAATACACTTTAGGGTATACCCACAGTTAGGGGGCAAATTATAGATCCTGGAATAGAAACTGAGAAGTAGTTGAAGAACTAAGAGTTAGGTCTTGAAAACTCAGAAAAGGTGTATCTAGGAGAAGGGTGCTCAAGAGCATCAGTGTCTGTAAAGGTAGAGAAGACCATCAGATGAAGAGCTTGCTTGTTATTGGGGAGAGTTTTTTTTAATATTGCTATATTGAAATTTTTGATCACCCTTATTTCTACCTACATCCTTTTTTGTGGTGTAGTGGTAAGCATAGAGGATTTAGCATTGGGACTTGAGTTTGAATTTTGTTTGCCACATTGTAGTCATATGGCCTTGGGCAAGTCACTAAATTTCTCTGGGCTTCGATTTCCTCTCTGTAAAACGAAGGTGTTGTACTATATGACTTTTAAGGTCCCTTTCAGCTGTAAACCTGTGATGCTTCCTCCTCACTTCCGTCCTCAAAGATTTATTCTTTATAACAAATTAATTAGAGTATGGGGAAAAGCCCTTCAACAAGACTTAATCAGTTCATTATCTTGAGTCTGACAGTTTATTTAGTGTTCCACACCCTTTGCCCCACCTTCTCTGCCAAGAAAGGAAGAAAGCTTTTTTTTTCCTTCCTTCTTTCAGGCCAAGCTCAGTCATTACAATTAAATAACATCCAGGTATTGGTTTGTTTTTTTGATGTTGTTCTTTCCTTTTACATTTTTTGCATCTATTGTTTTCATAATTGTGTTTACTTCATTTGCATCACTTTATATGTCTTTTCCATGCTTTTCTTTATTATTCATATTCATAATTTCTTCTAGCACAATAATATTCTTTATGTCATCTTTTTTTCCTCTGGTTGATGATACCCATCAAACTGTTGGCAATTCTTTACTATATAATTAATACTATAAATTTTTAAAGTGTATATAGTATCTTCCTATCTTTGACCTCCTTGGAATATATACCTAGCTGTGGGTTATTGATTATTCTGAAGAGAATAGTTTTACTTGAGTGATGATGCCCTTTGGAAACCAGATTGTAAGATATTGAGAATAAAGGAAATGGAAGTGATGAGAGTAGATACCTTTTTCTACGAATTAGGACAGAAACTTTAGAAAATGGTAGTGTCAAGTAAAGGCTTTTTAAGGATGAGAGAGACTGGAATAGATTTGTAGACAGTAGTTATGAGCTAGTAGATAGGGCAAAATGAAAAAGGGGTGTGTGTGAGAGAGACTGAGAATGGCTGGGTGGGTGATTGTGGGGAGCAGTGTGCTTTAGGTGTCAGGATGTGGGATCAAGTGTTCAAGTAGAGGGGAAGGGCCTTTCTTCATCCAAGACAGGAGTGAATGAGTAATGTCACAGACTTTCTAGAGGTGAAATAGAAGAGAAGAGGGAGTTCACTGTTCATGGCCTCTTTTCTTAGGATGATAGTTAAGGGGCTTTGTGTGGGGGATTTGAGGGAAGAGAATTTTGGAACAGCTACTGTGGGGTGTGAGATGGAAAATCAAGGACCATAAAAGTATTGTCTTGCTCTGAAGTGAGGGCCTTGTTCAGATTAAATAACATAAATTTGTAGTAGAACCTCATTAGTACAGTTCTATGATCACATTTGAGTAGGATTGGTAGAAGTGAATGGTGGCAGTAATGTTATTCTTTTTAGCAGTTTCGTAATTCAGCCTTTCTTATTCTGTATATATTTTAGAGATTGTTAATACTTAATTTGAACTAAACCATAATGGCAGTAGATCTTTTGAAAATAGTTAAACAAAAGACTTTCCTTTAAAAGAAAATTGTATGTGAGTTAGAATCAGTTCTGTAAGGTGACCCATTTTTAAGTAATTTGCATTTAAAACCACAATATAATTATTGTTAAGTGAAGTATGTTTTTAAATAATTTGAAATATATTTGGAACACTACAATAAACAGCATTTCCTTTTATTTGAGAATAGCATATAGGCATCATGCAGTTGTAAATAAAAATAGGAAAATGTGTTACACCATCCCTCAGGATTCTATCCACTTTTAGAGAATATGGGAAATGATATACTACCTAAAATCAAGATGTAGCTTATAAATGATAATAGATCTTGTGAAATTGAACCTCTTTTGAAGCTTTTGGAGCTCTTTTTTATGTACTTTTAGGATTGCCATACTTTGGTTCTTCATAGTCCTCTCTTTGGAATACTAGTACTTAAGCCTATATACAGAGATTTGTGTTTTGGGAGTTTCATGATTTAAGTATAAAGTTATGTGTCTGACTTTCTAAAAGAATCTAGCAAAACTTAAATTCCAAATAAGAGAAGGTTGTGTTGTTTAAAACTTTACATTGGGCGTTCAAGCCTACTGTGGCTACTGATATCAGCCATAATTCATGTATTTCTGAAGCTCTCCTTTTGACATTATCTTCAGATTTTCCTACACTTAAAATCTCGAAATCTAAAGAGTTAGAAAGTATCTTAAGGGTTACCTGATCTAATTCCCACCAGATGCATGAATCCCTCCTATTTATAGCACTAAATATGATGTCAATAATCAGTAAACATCTCTTAAGGGCCTGCTCTGTACCAGGTATTCTGGGAATAGAAATAAGAAAAAAGATGGTTCTGCCCTCAAAGAGCTTACAGTCTAATGGGGAAAAACAGTATACCTACCAAAAGAAGCTGAAAAGAAAAGAATAGGAGCCAGATGGTACTCGGTGAAGGAGGTATGATGTTTGTGGAGCTGCCAACTGCAGCAGCTGTCTGGTAAAGCAGTTAGTTAGCATGACTTCATGAGGCTTCCACTTGGAGACTCTTGTTATGAGCAATTCCTATTGTATGACAACTAGTATTTATATGGGTTGGCAAAGTAATCCTCTTAGCCCTTGAGAGACATAATCTTTATAATTATCGTTATCTCTGTTTTATAGATGAGGAAACTGAGATTGAGAGAGTGGGACTTGCTTGTTGACACAACTAACATAAAAACTAACAGAAAAAGCTTCACTTTCAGAGATGTATCTAAGGACTGTAGTTTAACTGGTGAGGTAGAGACTCAAATAATCTTCAGTAAATCCGGGTTTTCTTCAACCAACAAGTAGTGATTAATTGAAAGAAAGATAACCCGTGTATAGAACTCCTTCTTCAAGTGTTCCTGATCACTTTGAGAGATTCAGAAAAGAAAGAAAATCTAAGGTTATATAAAGTATACATTGGAAAAGACTTCACAGAAATAAAGGCCAGAATTATATCTTAAAAAAACAAAGGTTGGAGTCAGTTGCATTTTGAAAAACCAATATCTCTACTGCCCACCCTTTCCATATGAATATCTGACTTTAAAACATGTTTACATATGAATAATTGGTTGACAACTACCTTTTTCCTTCCTTCTCCAGTCTAAGGCTACTATGTCTTGGATTGACAATGCTCTGCAGCAGCAGGGAACTTCATGACTCTTATCACTTTGATTATATCCCCTTACCACCTTGGACATTTTGTACACAGAACTCAAAGTTGGAAGGGACATCAGGCCATTTTGGCCAACCAGTACCTAAATGGAATCCCCTTTACAACATCCACTCAGGATCATCTAACCTTTCTTTGAAGATGTCTAATGAGGGGAATCCTACTATGTTCCCACATTATGAAATCACATTTATACTTTTCCTCTATTCTTTTGTGCATGAGCTCACTGTCAGTTCTGCTTCCTTGTACACATAAGACATCTTTAATGCTGTATCCCCTTCTCTTCTGTTAGCTTTTCATTCCATTTTAGCCAAAATTAGCCCTAATCAATAAGAACAGTACTGGTGTTTTGCATTTAAGAAGGAAAAACCATAATTTTTATGTTAAATTAGACCTGATAGAGAACTAGTGCCACTAGTCTCTAAAGCATTCAGCTTAATGATAAACACCAATTGAATGCCTAGTAGGTATAAAGTTCTATGCTTAAAAAGTTCTTTTTAGTATCTTCACAGACTTTACCACATCTCTGTCTCTCCATCCTCCATAAATTATACCCACCTTCTTACTTAAGCACCAGAAATTGGATGAGGGATGCTTTTCCTCCTTGTTTTATTTATTTAATGGTGTTATAGAGTCTTTTGGTAGTTTTAATGAGTTTCATTTTGTTATCCATCCTAGTGGATTGCCCCAAGGTTCTTATTAATCTGGTTTGGCCTTTTTATCAGTAACTTGAATGACAGTAAAGGCATCCTTAAACCATTTCCAGAGTGACATGAAGTTGGGAGACCTAGCTGATACATTGGGGGACAGAATTGGGATCTAACAGTATCCCAGGAAACTGTAATGGTAATCTTACAATTCGCTGTGGGCTCAGAAAAATCAGCTACATGAATGCTGAGGAAGGGAGAGGTAACCTAGTTCATGTGAATAATTTGGTGGTTTCGGTGTATTGCAAGCTCACTGTGGAGTATAATATGGCAGCCAAACATCTTGTTTGGTTTTAGGCAGCATTAATAAAAGTGTAATATCAAGAGTAAGGAAAGTGTTTGTCTCACCATCATTTGCCCTGGTCAGGTCAAATCAGGACTGTCCAGCTTTGGCTGCTACAGTTAAAAAGAAACATTGAAAAACTGAAATTTGCTTAGAGAACAGTGAACAGGATGGAGAGTGGATTCAAAACTGTGTTATGCAAGGATCATTTTTAAAGAAATAAGGTTTATAACCTGGAAATAAAAGGCTTAATGAAAAGCAGGGTGTCACGCCCTTCAAAAGGGTATCATGCAAAATGGAAGTTGTTCTGGACCTGGTAGGCAGCGTGTGGAAAGTCCAGGGGAACAAATTTCGGCTCAGCATAATAAAACACTTCTGGAAATTTAAAGCCACCCCCAAATAAATGGGTCACTTGGTGACCTAGGAATTTCCTATTCCTGGAAAACTTGATATCCACAAGATATCAAAATCAGATATCCACTTATCTATAGAATTCATGCTTTTGAGTTGGGTTTGACTAGATGACCTTCAAGGTCCCTCCCTTTCAACTCTGAAATTCTGTTGATTCCCTTTTTCATCATTAGTATGCAATACATAATTAATATTTTATGTGTTCTATATTTTAAATTAAATAGGCTTTGATGGCCTAGGTTGGAAACTTACTATTCATTTAACAAACACTTTAGGTGGTTACTGTTGGTCAATAAACATGCATTTATTAAGCCTCCTCCTATGTGGCCACTGTTCAAGAAGAAATTGACACAATTTCTACATATGTAAGTATATGTAGACTAGACAGAGTGATATTTGAAGGGGATGTGCAAGAATCTCTGAGTGGTCTCCATGCTCAGGGTGGGCACCAGAAGATTCTCTGTGTTTCTGCTTTATAAAAGCATGAAGTGACAGCCATTAGTCACCTGTAGCCAAAGGTTAATCACTTGGACTTGTGCCCCAGTTAAGACAGTTGGTGACCCTGTAAATTTATATGTTGAACCCCTATTGGGGGTGTTAAGCTTTATGGTCCAGATGTAGAAGTCCTCAAAGCATTGGTACTTAAGGTGAGAGTGAGTGATCTGTTGTGAATATACTCTGGCAGTTGTTTTACATTGGTGTTTCTATATCAGGGCTCCTTTAAGCCCATCACAGAAGAGAAGGACCTTAGCAACTGGAGGAATCAGGAAAGGCCTCATGTGGGTGACACTTGAGCCTAATGTTAAAGGATGGAGATGGAAGTGATGAAAGAGTGACAGCATATTTAAAACATTGTGTTAGGTGCTGGGGAAGATGTTTTGCTTTGATTTATGCATCATCTCATCAATATGAGTTCTCTTTCAAAAAATTCAGATGTAGCCTATTCACCTTCATTTCCTATACAAGTTTTATCTTTTCCTCAATAAGTATTAAGTTGAATGGAATTCCAAAGATCCTCGCAGCAGAGCCCACATAAAATGCTTCAGGTTATTTAAATATAATTATGACAACCCTAATAATAATAATATATCGATGGCTAGGATTTATATGGTGCTTTAAAATTTGCAAAGTACTTTACAAATATTGTCTTATTTGAGCCTCACAAAAACCTAGGTTAAATTCTATTTTAACAGGTTAGGAAACTGTAGGCATACAGCAATTTGGGACTTACCCAGGGTCACAGAGCTAACAAGTGGCCACTGCACTTGTAAGTAGAGGTTGGATTTGAATCTAGGTCTTCCTAACTCTAGTACCAGTATTCCATTCACTGTCCTAACTGGCTGCTTGGTATCCATTGGTTGGTATGCCATGTCCTGTCTCATTCTTGCTACCTTGATCTATCTACTTTCTCAGTCATACATGTTTCTTGGTGGTGTCTTTGGTGCCACTTCTCACATGCAAATCACCATTTGATAATATAGTACATGTTACTTACGTTTACTGGGTGTCTTTCCATGGCCCTTTGTGTCTCCAACAATTTTGATTCTTCAAAGGTTTGTGGTGGTTTATGATTCATAGCCATATGGCATCTCTGAGGAAAATAGGAAGACAAATTAGGCAGGGGTTCAGACCTTAAGGAACTTGGAATATTTATCACATTGTAGCTATGGGGAAATGTGTTCTGAATTCCAAAGACTTAAAAATGAAGTTTTGGAACACAGCTGATCTGTGCGCTGCCTTGTGTTGAATGTGAAACCTCAATATATTTTGCTTTTGGATTGTCCATGTTGCTTTGTGCTTGTAGGACCTTCTCTTAAAAATGAATCAGTCCATGGCCACTGTATATTGACTATAACTTGATTTCTGCAAAGCTAAGTAAATAAGGGGAACGGTGCACACTAGAATCCCACAGTATAAAAGACTAATCCCAAAACAGTAGAAGAAACTATAAATTATTCTGCAATATAATAAATAACCTTAATAGCAAAAAACAAACCAAAAAATGGGAATAAAAAGTATACTTACTGTAAAGCTGAGTTTTAAATTATGAATGGGTTTTAAGGTGAAAAACTAACCCTAATGTGAGTTAAATACTGGGGAAATCTTTAAAATTAGGGTAAGATATTAATCTGAATTTGGATGGTGTATATTGGCCTCTTGAGGTAGTAAGAGAGATTGAGTGACCTTTCAAGGTTCCTCCCAAATGTGCAATTCTATAATCATCTCTGTTAGTGATAACTATACCTTCTGTCTTTATTTTATTTGGATAATCACAGTCACAGCTGCTTTTGTAGTCTTATAAGTGAATACAGGAAATGATGGCAGCTTTGAAACAATATCTTTAGAATAGATTCTGATCACTTATGGTATAAAATTTTGAACCTGGAACAGAAATCTTTTATGTTTGTCAGTGCAGTCAGAAATTACATACTATCGTCTTTTTAGAATAGAGTTTTGTTTTGTGTGCCAACGAATCCCAGTGTAGCATTTAAAAAGCTTACTAACTTACCTGGTGTCTCCTTTGGATAAAACACTGATCAGAAAAACTCTACCTGCTTCCTCAGGAACAGAAATATGTGAATAAGTTATTCACTAAGCAAACCTTGAGATATAGGCTAGTATTAGGGGAACTATGTCATTTAATGGATATGAAGTTTCATTAGAAAATGAAGACCTTACTGACCTACACCATTTTCTAAAGAGTAGAGCGTTCATTCCTGTTCTCTGAGCCAAATGCCAGTACAGTATAAAGAGTTCTGGAGATCTGGGGCTACATTGAAAGCAAAACCAAACAAAAACTACCCCAAAATAAATTTTATTTCGTGATCAAACAAGTTTTGTCTATTTCAGTTGCTTGACACCTCAATGTTATCTAGTTAGTAAACTTTATTAGTAATTTAATGGTTTTGGTTAATGGTTTATGGTGTAATCAAAATTGACATCGTCCATTATAAATTCTTACAACATTTTCTGCGAATTTTTAGAGCAGCATCTTCTATCTGTCCTTAATCAGCTTATTTTTATTATACTATTGGTGTGCTTGTTTGAAAGCTCAAGGCAAATAATTTTAAGCCTAGCTTTTAAGTGTTCCTAGGAATATTTAACTACAGGTATGGTTTTTTTTTAGTAGAGATTGGACTATATGATCTCAAATATCACCTTCAGCGTAATGACAGTGACTGGGTTGCACTGCTACTCACTTAATGTTCCAGTCCTAGAGGGAAGTCCACAGAATGTTGAGTACATCACTCCTCTCTTTTTTTGAAGATTTATGAGAAATGACAAGAATTATAGTGAATGAAATGTAGTTGGGTTGTTCTTTTAAAAGAATGGAGTATCATTGATAAGATAGAGCACAGCTCCATTGAAGTGTTCAGAAGAAATGTGAAGACTTAAAAAATTCTGGACTACTTAAAGTCAGTTTAATCATCAAGTCACGCAAAATTTTTTTGTATCCCAGTCCATATAAAAAGTTTTTTCATACTATACTGTATAGTCTATTAAGTGTGTTACTATTATGTCTAAAGAAAATATATATACCTTAATTGAAAAATAATGCAAAAAAATGCCAACCATCATCTAAGTCTTCAGAGAATCATAATCTTTTTGCCAGTGAAGGGTCTGCCTCCATGTTGAGGGCTGTGACTAATCAGGATGGTGGCTTTTGAAAAGAGACAGCAATGAAGTTTGCCAAATTAATTGACTCTTCCTTTCATTTGAACACTTAGAGGCCATTGTAGGATTGTCAGTTGGCCTAATTTCAATATTATTATGTCTCAGGGAATAGGGAGTCCTGAGGAGAGGGAGAGATGAGGAATGACTGGTTGGTGGGGCAGTCAGAACACACACAATTTTATCTGTTAAATTCGCCATCTCATATGAGTGTGGTGTTTATGGCTCCCCAAAACAGTTACAATAATAGTGTCAAAGGTCACTGATCACAGATCCCTGTAATATAGAATAATAATGAAAAAGTTTGAATTATCATGAGAATGACCAAAATGTGACTCAGAGACACAATATGAATGAATTCTGTTGGAAAAAAGTACTTGCTCAATACAAGGTTGCCACAGACTAATTTGTAAGGAAAAAAGTGCAATATCTATAATAAGTGCAGTAATGCAAAGCACAGTAGAACAAGGTATGCCTACATACCTACTTTTGCCAGAAGATTGTCCATTTCCTTCTTGAAATTGGCCTGTGATTTTAATTTTGCCTTTGAGTATGCCATTTTATCACCCGATGTAGATTAGTTCTTATTTTATGGTAGTGGGTATCCTTTAATTTATGAATTGGTGTCACTTTTTGACATTCTTTTTAAAATATCAGTAACATCTATTTATATATATATACATATATACGTGTGTGTGTGTGTGTGTGTGTATATTGGATTTGGTATCTCAGTGATAGTTATACTATACTCTGAAAATTCCTTTTCCTCCATTTCCAGATGACTTGAAATTCTTAAAGTAATCATGTTTAATTTTACTTTAGAAAGTAATATCCCAGTTTCCTTGGGAAAACCATATATTCAGTGGTATAGTAGTTTTAAATCAAACCTCATGTTTCGATAAACAGATGGTTTGAAACCTAGAAAAGAAGTTAAAGATTAACTAGTATTAAGTTCCCTCATTTTAGAGTTATGGAAGTTGAGGCCCAGAGAGTTTAAACCTAATCCCTTATCAGGGTTATACAAGTAGTAGCAAAAGTAGAATTCCTCTTTCCTGATACCCATATAAGTGTTCATTCAAATGTCAAAGCAAATTCTTTCTTAGTGAGTGCAGTGGTTGGCTCTTCCTCTCTACTCCAACTCTTGACCTCATTCTAGGAGACGTTGACATAGTTGTTGACGTTACTTCAAAACACCATAACATCCCATTTCCTCAGACTACTTAACTTGCATAACCTACTCTACCTTAGTTATACACTAGGATGTTTATACTCTTGATCATGCCACAGAGACTTGCTCTACTTCCATGTTCAAGAACTTTGAATTTCAGGTTAAGGGTTTTCCTAAGGTATATGAACTTCTTAAAAACCAATTTTGATAACTAGATTTCAGTATAATTTATTTTCTTTGTGATTTTATATATTTTATTTTATGCATTTAGAAACATTCTGAGAAGGCATCCATGGGCATTGCCAGACTGCCAAAGGAAGTCCATGATACAAAAAAAGGTTAATCAGTTCCTTTATTCCTTCGTTATCTTTTATCTTTTCATTTCTTCGCTATGCCTTACTCCTCTTAGAACTACTTTCCTCGCTCACTGTGATGCTCAGTTTCTCTATCCCTCAGCACTGTGTCAGGTCATCAATTCTTGGTCTACACTCTCTTCTCTTTCCAAACTCAGCACCTTGATGAGCCAGTTCCATTTTACACTATCTTACTACCTTCAAATCCCTTTTTCCTTTGTCCTGTCACACCTTGACAAACCCTAAGCCTAGATTACTCCCACAGTCTTTTCTCCTACTTTTGTGCTTTGAGAGGAAATTCTGAAACCATTCTGTTGGACCATTGCAGATTAATGTTACATAATCTCCACAGGGCTCTCATGGCAATACAGTAATCCTGTTGTTCCTCACTAACTGATTCTCTATACCACTCACCCCATCCTTTGTTCTGAACTATCTCTTAAGTGTCCTATGTCACCCCTTTCTCCAACTAAGAACCTTTCATAAAAAAACTGAAGCCAATCGAAGAGAATCCTTTCTTCTCTCTCTTCCTGTCATATACCCCTGACGTCACCCTCCACTATCTCCACTCCAGTCTCTGCTGAAGATATAGATCTTTTGTTCTCCTTGCCAAAGCCAATCCTTCACTTAAACCATTAACCTTATAGTGTCTTGTTCTGTAGATTGCCCCCATCATCGTCCTCCTTCTCATGATAATCTTTAGCCTTTTCCTATCTATAACTTCCTTTCTTCCTGCCTGCAAAAATGCCTCAGTCTCCCTGATCCTTAAAGAAATCTTTACTAGTTCACTTACTAAACTCCTTTAAAAAAACAAAAAAACAAACCCACCTACATTTGGTGCCTCTATTTCTTTTCTTCTCACTCCTCTAAACCCTGTGCCACATGACTTGACATTGTCATCCAACTGAAATAGTTAGTATTATGATCTTTCTTAGAGTACACTGCATTTTATTCTATGGAGTATAAAAACCAGGATGTGTAATGTTCTTTAATTTACAAAAAAGGAGGATTAGTGAAAAACATTTACAAATCACTCAATAGCTTTTCAAAAAGTCATAATAACATACCACGGTAAATTTCAAAAGCTGGGTAGATATTAATTCCTATGCAGTAATAGCTAATACAGTATTCAGAGATGACTGGTAGATACTTAATGCAACTACTGTAAAGTTATTAACCTATTGTAACATTACTAAATCAATCTCCTGTTTTGTTTTTCCTTGGAACTTAACTGTCCCTGCAGCATCATTTTGCCCAACATTTAATGACAGTAGCATACCTTTGCTTGGTCTCCTATGTAAGTTAAAAGGTTTATAAACCTTGTAATTTGACTTCAGCCCTACTGTTTCTATTGAAACTGATTTCTTCAAGGTTACCAAGTTATATAGCTTAGACCCTCATTATCATCATCGTAGTTTGTATTTATATAGCACTTTAAAACTTGTGAAGAACTTCACAAATTTCTCATTTTGTCGCCACAACAATCCTGAGAGGTAAGTGATATTCTTATCCTCCTTTTACAGATGAGAAAACTGAGGCAGACAAGCAAAGTGACTTGCCCAAGGTTACACAGTTGATAAATGTCTGAGATATGGTGTAAATTTAAGAGTCTCCTCATTCCTTACAAGGTGGTGTGCACCTAATGAATGTAATTCAGTTGAAACAGAGGACCAGCCTTTTGGAAGCCTGACTTTTTTTTTTTTTAATGTAGAATATCTGTGGGTATTTAGTACCTAGTTAGCCTAGATTAATGGATTTGATCCTCCAAATGAGCTCATTCTGTTTTGATCTGCACTTCTATATCTGGGTCAGAGTGTGAATGGATCACTATAAATTCAGTGGTTAGGATGAATTAGTTATTTTCTTGTTCAGACCTGTGCTTCCATCGATATAGCAAAGTGAGAAAACCTTTACTAATATGGATCCCAGCTGTTGTTGGATGTATGGTCTTAAGAAAGTTGCCTAGAGCACTGGAAGATTGAGGGACTTGCTCGGAGTCACAGAGTCTATAGGTGTCAGAAGTAAAACATGAATGGTCATCCCGACTCCTTGATCCACTATACTGCACTACCTCTTGGGTTAGTAACAATATATAGAAAAGGCTATATTTATGCTAGAGATGGCACAAAAAGTCAATGGGGACATGTTCTTTTCTCTTTCTTCTTCTGAGCAAAATATTTGGTGGTCCTGTCCAGAAGCTGAAGGTTTCCTACCAGTTCTTTTTCTTAAGTTAGGAGACCCACCACTGTTTCAGGGAGTCTGTGGTAACTTTAGTACCATGTCCTTTTTATGCAAACCTGTATTTCATCTCTAGTACAATCTTAGAGTTGTAATCATTCCCCTTCTGGATGTAGTTTTGATATTCTAGACTTTATCACTTTGACTCAGCTGCCTTCTCAACCTAGTACTTTTCTCAGTACCTGGGGCCTTCTCACTGTAGCATGCCCTTTGCTATTCTGGTCCACTTCTCCATTGGTGAACTCTTTCTGTGGCTCATTTTGAGGACAGGCCAAGGTTGACTATACTTCAGTCCTCTCCCTTCTGAGCTTGTGATTCTCCCAAGACTGTACCACCATACCTTCCTGCATGGGCCTTTAATATCTTCAGACTTGGCTACCTTTTCTCTCCTTCCTTCCCTCCCCCTGTTACCTTTTCATCTCTTTTTTTTGGTTGCATTTTGACTTCCCTTGTTAGGGTATGTGCTCCTTGAGGCACACAGTAAGCACTTCCTTGCTTCTTGTTTTGCTCCGTCTTGTTTTTCTTTGTGGGTACGTTAATGGTAAGATCCAAGAGAATACTCTTAGAATATGATTTTTCTGAAGAAAAGAGATTCATTACATCTGCCATTGGAACTGAGTTCTAAGGCAAAAATAAAGTCTCGATTAAAATGTTTATATCAATAGGTAAGAAAGCTTTCATCTTCCCAATCAGTTAGTTTGATTCAGAATTATCTTCCATCTACAGTCTTGCTATAGGGCAGTAATGCTTTCTTTATTCCAAATACAGGATGTCATTATAACTTAGTGTTTTTATAGACTGAGACCTGAAAATGAGATTCTTTTGCTTACACTTGCATTGCAAAAACAATAATTTTCTGATCTATCTACAAATGACTAATTTTATTTCTGTATACTAGGCTTAGTTTGTTTTTAGTGTTTGATCTGATTATTGTAAAATGTGATTATTTTGAATTTCATAAGTTATTTGTCTGGTCTTCTCCTTTGCAATTCACCTCATTCTGAATGTAATTGCCATATTTTAACATGTAAGTAATTAGTCCTTGTATTTAATCCAGTTTCACCATTAACAAATGTTCTCTATTCTTTAGACTACTTTACCCCTCAAATCAAGTGAAACAAAAATTTAAGACTTAAAACTTGTTTGTGCCATACCATTTGTCTGTGAACCCAGTCTCTGGAGTTACTCAGAGCTCGTTGCTTTATACCAGATCTTCCCCTGGGATTAGGCATGAGGACAGGTTGAAATGTCTAACTTGTTTTTGCCATAACTTGGTATGTTTTTATTTACCTACTGTACCAATTCGCTAAAAACTTGTGAGTCAAATGATTTTTTCACCATAAGTGAAACAAATGTATCAATTCAAACAATTGAAACAAAACTGTAATAGTTTCCCAGTTTTTAAAAATCTTGTGCTTTTATACTTATATGATAACTAACTCATTTACTTTTCCTCTATTCAGCAGTTCTTATTCATCATACTCTACCCAGTCTTCACCCAAAACATGAGGGACCGAGGGGGCTTTAAAATCAGCTTTTTTCTTTCTTCTCTTCTTCCTTTTTCTCCTCCTTCCCAAAATAATTATTTGAAAAACTTTTAAGAAATTCTGAGTTTCAGATGTTTATCAAAAATACCATTATAAAATACCTGGCAGGGAAGAAAATGTCACACCACAGAGATTTTTAAGAAAGTGTGTCATTTCCATTTAGCTTAAAACTACATAAAAGTAGTTTTAAAAAATCATTCCTTCAAAACAGTTCCTGATAGCATGGAAATAAATGTTGGGAAAACTCCCTTGTTGCAAACTTACATAGTTAAGGAGGTGACAGCAGTGCCAAAAGAAAAAGAAACACGCCAGGGGAAACATGTTCAGTCCTGAGTTACTCTCCTCTTCTTTCTCCCTCTTCCCGCTTCATCCAAAAATTTCACTGCTGGTTGCTATTATCCAAAACAAAAATGCCAGATATGATGCTCATTGCTTGGTAAGAACAAATTGAAAGTAGAAATACAATTTTCTTTGTGTTTGCTTTGGACTTTTGTCATTTTGTTTAATATAATGAAAGAAGATAACTTTAACCCAGAAAGTATTTTTGGCAAGTGTTGACTTTTTCCTTATATCCCTTGTTATGGCTTTCAGTTCTTGTTAGGATGCCTAGAAGTCTAAATGATTAGGTAAGCATATGTATATTTCTTTATATTGTAGACAGTTTTAATTTTGTTGGTGTTGGGTTGTATTCTTCTAGAAACTTTTAACAACTGAAGTAGTGCTTTCATAAAATTACAGATTTCTCAATTCTATACTCTTTAAGTCTTCTATCAAGGCAGGGCAACCACCTTAGTGTCCTTCAAATCGTTTTGAAGACTTGAGTATTCCAGCTATGAATAAGACTGACCCTTTGGGCAAAGTATGCATAGGAAAATGATAGTGTAAAGGAGAACTCTGTTTCTCTTGTGATTGCTGTATTTGTGGTAAAAATGTGTACATTTGCATTATAGAATAACTACCATTTACTTATTAAAATGAGTTAGCCATTTTAATTCACTGAGCATACTCAGTGAATAATTGATAAGTGATAATTTTCCTGATACATTTAATTTTCTGACTGTTGATGAGACCTGGCTTCCCTGGATGCCCTCTCTAGCACCGAGTTCACTTTCACTCCTTTCCCTTTCACCCTCTGCCCCCTCCTCTTCCTCCTCTTCATTGGTTGTAGTTGGGAAATTAAATAATGCTTTGTCTCCATCCATATCTCCCACTTGACCAAGATATTGGTGCCTGTTGTCTATTCGATTCCTGGCTAGCTCCTGTTGACTCAGCCTTCTTAGTCGTTCTTTCTAGTACTTTCAATCCTACCTTGAACTCGATGTTTGCTGTGGAAAGATTAGGATGCCCCCCACTCCCACTCCTGACTCTCCCTCTACCACCATCGTTCATTAACCTCTCCTTTGGAGTTCATTCCATTCATATTTATCACCCAGTTAAGTTATTCTGGCAGCTGTTGAATACTCATCTTTTGGACACTCTCTTTCCTTTCTCATTAGTTTGGTGTCTGCCTGGTTTACAGCCTTCTCTTCCTCAACTCCTGCATTCATATTAGGGAACTTCAACATACAAATTAATGGTGTCTCAAACATCCTAATCTTCCATTTCCTCAACTTAATCATGATCTCACTTCAGCTACAGATCACCTCAGATCCTGCCATCACCCAACAATTATTCCTTCCATGTTCATGAACTCTGAAATTTTCCCTGATAGTCTAATGTCATTCCATTTCTAACTTTGCCATGCTTACAACCTCAGACCTTCTTCTTTGTGCTCATTGTGACCATCTATTCCTCAACCCCTCACTTCTTTCCCAGGCCATCACCCTAACACTATACCTCCTCTCTTCCTCATCTTGACCTCTTGGTGAACCAGTTCAACTCTACACTGTCTTCTTCTCTTGAGCTCCTTGCTCCCTTCTCCAATTACTGTTGATACTGCCCTGCCAAGCTTCAGCCTTCATTTACTCACACCATCTTCTGCCTTCACTCCTACTTGAGTACTGCTGAATGAACTTAGAGAAAATCATTAGATTTTTGCTGTCCAGTGCAGATTTATATTGCATAATCTCTCCTGGGCCCTCATGGAAGCAGGACAGTCCTTTATACCTCTCCAATCAGTTCACTATCTCACTCACCACAGCAGCTCTTCCAGATCTTTTTATCCCTCCTCAAGCCACCCATGGCTGCTACTCCCCCTGCCTCCTCAGCTGAGGAACTTGTCTCATATTTCACTGGAAAAAACAAGCATTTTTCTCAAGACTTCCTTCTTATTCCCTTCTGATCACATCTCCCAGATGCCTTTTGCTATCATCTCCTTCATGTCTGTCTCACATGCACAAGTGATCCCATTCCATCCCATCTTCAGCAAATTGTCCACCTCTGTGTATCATCCCTACTCGCCTTCTTTCATCTCTTCCTCTTTACTTGCTGCTTCCCTACTGCCTACAAACATCCCCATGTCTCCCTATGTCCTCAAAACCCCTCACTTGATCTGTCTGTCCCCTCTAGTTATCATCCCATATCTTTCTTTCTCTTTGTGATTGAACTGGAGAAGATCCTCTTCTGTGCTTCCAATTCCTTTTACTTTTTTCTTAACCCTTTGCAGTCTGGCTTCCCACCTTATCATTCAATTGAAATTGCCTTCTCCAAAATTGGCAGTGCTGTCTTAATTGCCAAATCTAATGGCTCCTTTTCAATCCTCATAGTTCTCTGAAGCCTTTGACACTGTTGATCATACTCTTAATCCTTGATGCTCCCTTCTCTCTAGGCTTCTGCGACATTGCTCTCCCCTGATTTTTTTTTTCCTTTGTTGGATCTTCATCCAACATCATCCAGGTCATGACCACTCACATGTCTGTGGGTGCTCTATATAGTGCTCTCTCCTGGGCCTCTTCTCTTCTCCCTCTTTACTATTTCACTTGATGATCAGCACCAATTGATTTTCAATTGCCATCTCTATCCTAATGCTTCTTAGATTTACTTACCTGTCTCAAACTTCTCTCTTAACTTCTCTCAAACTTCTCTCTTGAACTGCCTATTGGACATCTGAAACTGTATGCCCTGTAGAAATCTTAAAGTCAGCAAATCTACAGCTGAACTCATTATCTTTCTCCCAAAACCCTCCCCTCTAAGTGATTTGAAAATAGGTATTCCTGACTCCAGACCTGTCTTCTGTGCCACTTAGATGCTGAACTTCCCTACTGTTGTTGAGGGTACCACCTCGTCCCAGTCACCCAGGTTCTCCACTCTTGGCTCCTTATTCTCTCTCACTTTCTAAATCCAGTCTGTTTCTAAATTCTGTTGATTTTTGCTTTTATAACATCTCTCTATACACTTGCCTCTCCTCTGACACTACAGGTAGCCTAGTGCTGGCCCTTATCACCTCTCACCTGGATTATTGTCATACTCCTGTTGGTCTCCTTGCCTCAAGTCTTCCCATATTCTAGTCCATCTTCCATTCAGCTCTCAAAGTGACCTCCTAATCATGTCCACCCCTTCTATCCACCCTCCCCTCTTCCATTAAACTCTAGTGGATTCCTGTTACTTCCAGGATCACATATAAAGATCAAGTATAAATCCCTCAGTTTGGGTTTCAAAGCTTTTAACCTGTCCCTCTCTTACCTTTCCAGTTTGTTACGCCTTAATATTTCCCCTCCCAACTGCCTGCCCATCAGTAGTACTCTGCTGTCTAATGGCACCGACATCCTGGCTGTTCTTCAAACAACATGCTCCATCTCCTAGCACTGGGGTGTTTTCATGGAGGTTCTTTTCCACGTCTGGAGTTCTCTACCTCCTCATTCTTGCCTTCTTGCTTCATTTAAGGCCCAGCTAAATTCCCACTCCTATTAGAATCCTTCCCCGATTCTCCCTTAATGCCAGTCCCTTCCTTCTCTTGTCTGTCTTTATCGTGTGTGTGTGTGTGTGTGTGTGTGTGTGTGTGTGTGTGTGTGTGTGTGTGAGAGTGTGAGAGAGAGAGAGAGAATGTACACACATAAATAGCTGTGTTTATTTAGTCACCTCATTAGACTGTTCTCATTGAGAGAAGAGTCTGTCTTTTTTCTTTCTTTATATTCCCAATACTTATCACTGTACCTGACACGTAGTAGGTCTTTAATGATACTTATTGACTGACTTTACTCCTTAAAACATTTCTTTTCAAGTAACTGAAAGTACTTTCAATAGTTCAGGTAAAAGAAATTTTTTTAAAAAATCTCATATCCATTAGTTTAAGCAAAATTATCTATTAAATCTTGCCTTTTGAAAATGATTTCCTAGGGATTGCTAGTTAGATTTTAAAATTTCCCACATACTCATTCAAAAGTAACTCAAGCCCCAAGAGACAGTATATCATATGATGATTACAGGCTTGAGCTTGGTTCTTCTGGGTGTGAATCCTGCCTTGGGTGTTTATTGCCTGGATAACCACCTGTCTATAGATTTGAATTAGTCACATTTGAGCTACATACTTCACAGGATTGCTGTGAGGAGCACTTTTTTAAACCTTTATACAGTGCAGACATGAGGAGTAGTTACTGGAGCAAAGTCCATTGCTAACCCATTACACTGCATAAGTAGTTTTGGAGAATCTGTGCTTTAAACTCTACCAAAATACAGTGTAGTTTACGATTTGCCATAACCTACTTAGCAAACCTGAGAGGAATTTGGATAGGAGGAAAAGTTTCTATTTATGTCTCCAAAGAAATAATAGTAGTATGCCATTTCTGGGTGACTGTAGTAACCCAAATTGCTTCCATTACTGTTAAAATATTAGGAAAGATAGAAGACCTGGCTTCTGCTTATGAGGCCAGCTTACTGTCATCTAGCTTCTACAGTTTCTACAGAAACATTATACTGAGTCAGGATGAGACCCTGGGCTCCTTAGTTTTGATTCCTTGTTCCTCCACTGTCAGATAGTGAACGCAGATTATTCAGAACATCTGATCTTAATTTTATATTAGATTTTTGAGTCAATTCAGTTCTCTCAAATGCATGCTGTAAACATTACGTTTTCTTTTTATTGTGGGGTTTTGTTATTTTTCCCCTCTGTTTATTTAGGGGTCGTTTCAGTCATTCCTTGGTTCAAATATTTGGTTTAGGACCAAACTGACAAGAATTTAGGGGGGGAAGTTTGCCAGGCTCAGATGCAAGACACTGATGAAAGAGAACAATTTTTAAATGTCTCTACTATTTTGAAAACTTGTGGGCAGTCCTTTTAAAAACATCTGTTTCCTGCAAATAAGATTTTGAAAGGCCCAGTACTCCTGTGGGAAATGGTTTCCTAAAATGGTGTCTTAAGTTGCTAGCATTTCATTTCCTTTGATTGATCCAGGCCACCATCCAAAAATTTAGGTTTAGTAATTCCTTTGGTAAGGATATTTTTTTTTCTTTCTTGGTCTAGGACAGGCTTTCTTTTTTAAAAAAACATTTTTGTTTAAAGTTTTGAGTTACAAATTCCATTCCTCCCTCCCACCTTTCCCCCTCTCTGAGACAGTAAGCAGATATAGGTTGTTAATACATGTGTAATTATGTAGAACATATTAGTCATTTTGTACAAGAAGACTTGAATAAAATAAAAAAATTAAAGAAAGTGAAAATAGCATACTTCTGTATTCAAACATTATCAGTTCTTTTTCTCGAGGCAGAGAGGCATTCCTAACCTGGAGTCTACCAGATTTTCTGGGGATCTGGAAGTATGGATGAGAAAAACATCTTTGTTTTTACTAGCCTGCAACAAAAACTTGAGCATTTCCTTCAATTATGAATGTAGGCAGCAAACCGTTTTTCTGACAAAGAGGTCCATAGGTTTTACTGGATTGCTAATCTAGGCGAAATAATCTTAATTATCCTTCATTTGTGACTATTACACAGACAAAAATATCTTTGAATTACCAAACTTTCGTTAAGTTAGGTGAATAAGGGCTCTCATGGCTGATTTTTCATAGAATTGAACTGTCTACACTGTTAAAGCCCTATTTAGAAGCACTTAGGTGTAACAGTTGAGGTCATTTGTTGTTTTTCAGTCATGTTCAACTCTTCATGATTCTGGGGACCAGACTGCCCATGAGGATTTTCTTGGCAGATACTGGAGTAGTTTGCCATTTCCTTCTCCAGTGAATTAAGAGGTTAAGTGACTTAATCCTGGGTCATGTAGCTTTATGGCTGAATGTCAAATATCTGAGGTCAAATTTGAACTTGGATCTTCCTGACTCTAGAATGCCCCATGTTACTTAAGTGCATCAGAGTTGTCAAACTAAGTCTTGGGAGATCTGAGTAGAGAGAGGATCATTTATCTTGGAAGGCTGAAGATTATACCTAATAAAAGAATTGGTTGATAAGTATGGTGAGACCTTGAAATGACTCCGTAGCAATGGAGATTATGTATGTAAAGCACTTTATGTATCTTACAGCACTATAAAGAATGACTGTTACTATTAGTGTGTTATAGTGTCAAGTTAGTATGTTATGTATTCTTAGGTGGAGGCAGGGCTACTATTCAGTGTGAGATTAAGTTCAGCTGCTTGGGTGGGGGCAGGGCCACCACCCAGGGCTCAGTTCCCTCAGGGTTTATGTGGAGAACTTTAATAATGGATCCGAGCTCCTGCCTGCTTTGGGAGCCCCTGTCCACTGCTGCCTCCCAAGGGGGCCTGAATTATGGAGACACCCCACTCCCTCTTGGTCAGCCATAAAGATTCTCTCACTAACCTTTGGTGTCTGTGGGTGGAAGGATCTTCACGGCCACTAGAGATTCCGTCCCTGGAGCCTGCTCGGATCTGCTCCTCTTGAGGTGCCTCGCAGCCAAGGCAGGGCTGGGCTGTGCTCCTGGTACAGTGCACGATGGACCTTTGGTGTCGGTTTTTCAGGGCTCTCTGGAACAGAAATCTCCTCCATTCCATTGCTGTGAGGCTTCCACTGCTCCAGAATTTGTTGGGAATTTTTCTTTACAGCTATTTTATGGGCTGTGGGTTAGGAGCTAGCATATGTGAATCTTTCTACTCTGCCATCTAGTATGTATTCTTGATGAAATATTTACTGACTGGAATTTCTCTATTGTCTGAGTCTTCTCTCTCTGGTTTTATATAGTCAGTCAACATTAATTTATTACAAAATTACTATAGGGTGGGCACTGTGCTAAGTTCTGAGTAAAGAAAAACAAAAATGGCTGTTGCCCTTAAGCAGTTATAAATTTGAATTGATGAGACAATGCGTAACTAACTATGCATAGAAGATACATGCAGTCAGTGTAAGCAATCTGAAATTGAAACAGTTGAGGGACCAGGAAAGATATACTATGGAAGGTGGGCTTTGAACTGAGTCTTTAAAGAAGGCTTGTGAGTCAGAACATTTCAGGCTTGGCAGCAACCATTACCAAAGAAGGGAAAACAGGGCTGAGATGACATGTTTGATGAACTCCAAGTAAGACAGTATAACTTGACTATAGACTGCTTGGAGGGGTTAGTGAAAGATGGAAAGGGGCCAGTTTATCAGAAAGTCCTACTTTATTCCCCTTCTTTTTTTAAATTTTATGCAGAAAAAAAGGATACAAAGAGTTTTTAAATCTAGCAAAAGACTAGGGTCCTAATTCAGTAAATATCTCTTGTCCTTGTTAGGAAGATATCTTTTTTAGATATCTTCATTGATTATTAGATTGAAAGCTCCATTTGTTGTAGGAAATATATGAAAATTCTAGGTTACTTTTTAAAAAATGCACTGATTATTCAATAAGTATTTATTTTACTATTGACTAAGTCATCTTTGATTTTTTTTTATTTTGGGGATGAAATGGAAAAGTAATGGAAAGTTATTTAGTTAATATGGTGTTTTGTATATAAAGAATTTGAAGATACGGTGCCTCAGTCAGAAAGACCTGGATTCAAATCCTGCTTCTGATATATACTGCCTGTGTTAGCCAGGGCGAGTGTGCTATAAACAACTCTCTAATATTAAGTTTAAGAACCATTTCAGATTTGCATCGGTAGAAAGGTTACTCATAAAGAGTTAACTTAGAGAAATGGACTCACTGTCGCCCCTTCTCCTTCCCCCTTCTTCCTAAAGAAGGAATCAAGCACAGGAAAACAGCACGGATAGAAAGGAAATGAAGTATAAGAATGAAAGGCAACCTTAGGGGATGTCCAAAAAGGATAGATTGAAGTTACACTGCATTGAAGGTAGAGGTAATGATTTTAAATTTTTGAAGGTGATCAACGTTGATAGATCAATTCAAAGAGAGCAGTATACTAATCTAACATCGCATTTGACATTAGGTCTTGATTTGCCTAAAAACACCTTAAGTTGATCAGCTGAGGAAACATAAGACTAGTTTTAGTTGAGTAAGAAGTCTCTTTTGTACTCTTTCAGAATACTGTGTTTGGTCCTGAGCACCATATTTTAGGAAAGAGATTGACAAGTTGGACAGTGTGTCAAGAGGATAGCAATCAGAATGCCAAAGTTACAAAAGACCTTGCCATGCAAAGATCAATTAGTGGAACTAGGGCTGCTTACTTAAGCTGGAGAAGAGAATATTTACTAGGAAAGGAATGATGTGATGGCTGTCTGGAAATCCTTGAAGACCTGTCCCATGGAAAACAGATTAGATTTATTCTCCTTGTGACTCCCTGTCCTGCCACTAGGAACAATTGGTGGAAGTTTCAGAGAGGCACATTCTGACCTTTCAGGGTCTTTGCAGTTTGGCTCCAGGAATACCTTTTCAGACTTTTCCACTTTGTACTCTGTGTTCCTGCCAAACCTGCCTGCTTGGTATTCCCTGAACCCAGCATTACATTTTTACTTCCATCCCTGCAATGCCCTCCTCCTTCTGACTCTTACGCTCCCTAGCTCTAGCTTCCTTCGATTCTGAATTAACTTCCCGCAGGACATGGGAAGAAGTCTTTCCCTATCCCATTAGTTGTTAATCATGTAAATTACCACTTCTCAAATTATCTTGTATCTTCCTTAGTAGAATGTTAGGTCCTTGGAGGCAAGAAGTATTGTTTTCTCTTTTAGTTTTGAGTGTTTTAGCACTGTGTACTATATATAGTAGGCACTTAATAATTGGTGGTTGGATTGAGTTGGATTAAGAACTTAATAATAAATCAGTTTATCCTCAAGTATAGTGGTTTGTTTAAGGAGGTAGTTGAGTTTGCTCTTGATGGAGGTCTTCAGGAGACTGGGTGAACACTTGTCCTGAACAGTGTAAGGTGAGGGAAGGGCACCCTGTTTAGGTCTGAGATGGACCAGATGGGCTTTGAGGATTTTACTAAGCTCCCATATTGTCTTCCGTTGCATGCTTGTTAGTCCAGGAGAACATAATAGTACTGATTGGTACCAGATCGAGCTATTCCCAAACTGAGTATTCTTTTTATATAGAGAAAAAATTAACTTTTGGAGCCCCTTCTCAAGACCCTGTAGTTTTCTTCAAACATAGATTTCCAGAAATGAGCATAAAGGAGGTGAAGTGATTCACTGTCCTTGTAAACGCCTAAAACTCCCATGTTAACTGGCTGTTCTGAGGTTTGTGAAGCCTGCCCACTGTGTGTCTGCATAATGCCAGAAGGATCTCCAGAAGTTATTATATTCAAACCTTTGTTGTTCAATACTAATAGTGCTAAACATTCAATGTTTAGTATTATTTTCTTGAAGGAAAGCTTTAATTTAAAAAACAAAACAACTTTGTTTAAAATCATTTTTATGTAGGAAACTTGAGTTTTCCCTTCAAACATATACTGGCTTGCAAAATTGTATAATGTGTTTCTGTAATTAGAGCTATCTTAATAATTTTTTGTCATAACAAAAGCTTTAGTTTTAAAATAATTTTTGTGTACATTATCACATTTATTGTGAAGTGTTGAAATTATTTGAGAGAGCTCATCTGAAATCTACAAATTGTTCTTTGGGTATTTTTTGCTACTAATTAACATTTCTTTTTACAGGATTCATGAATAAAATTTTCCATCCCAACATTGATGAAGCGTAAGTAAAAATTTCAAGTAGTTTAATTAAAATTTTAGTAGGAAGCACTTCTAATTAGAGAACTTCACTTTCTGTTTTACAAAAAAAAAAAACGATTTGAAATTGTTACTTGTGAAAGTTTGATATGGTAAAGGAGTTTGTTGTAAGACCATTGTCTATTTTATTTATATATGACACTGTCTAATTCTATTTAATTATACCTAATATTGACAGTAGTATACCTCACCTCATTCTCTTTGCATAGGTACATAGTCAGAGATCTGTTTATATGTAGTACCCTTATTTCCAGGTTCAACCCTCAAAAAAATATCTTTCAGCTCACACTCAGTTCACCAGTTCTCTGGCAGTTAAATTAGCTTTTTTCATCATGAGACCTTCAGGACTGTATTGAATCATTACATTGATGAGAGTAGCTGAGTAGCTAAGTTCACAGTTGATCATTGTTCAATAGATATACATTTTTTAAAAACCTGTTAATGAAAATAAATGTAATTATAAATGGTTACAGTTGAATCTCACTTTTATTGTCATTTAAACAAATATAGATGTGCTTTTTCTTCATTTTAATTGTGATATAGTGACCTTAAAACTCAGTAGGATTGTTCTGTGGTCTACATCTACATCATTTTTGAGCGAATCTAATTGTGAGCATCTCAGCATTGTTTTTCTGTCATAAAAATTTGCCTAAGTTGATGTGATTATTTTATAAAATGATCAATTTACATAATCATGTTTCATTTTTTATGAGAAATAAAAATTGCTAGATCCAGGAGACTAAATCTCTTAAAGTGCCACTCTTTCTATCTTTTTCAGGTCAGGAACTGTGTGTCTAGATGTAATTAATCAAACTTGGACAGCTCTGTATGGTGAGTTTTTTAGTGACTTATTTCTGAATGGGTGAGGAGATACTTCTTAAAGAATGTTAATTTGGTTTTTGTTTCCTCATTTTATTTAACATTTTGTTGGGAATTATATGCCCATTTTGTGTATTTGGTAGGAAAATTTGTTCATTAAAGATTATCTGCCCTTAACTAAAGTGCAGAATTTCTAAAGTGGTAATGTGATAAACAGTATTTCTTTGTAAGGTCTGTAAGTATATAAAAACATGGTTTATGTGAATTGATGTATACCTTTTTAGTCTTAAGGAATCTCCTTTTAAACCTGAAAAATTCCCTTAGGAAAATATGTTTTTGAAAACAGGTTATGTTTTTGGGGTAAAGATCTTCTGTTCCACATTGCACCAAACCAACCTTGTCTGGTTCTCTCTTAGGGTAAGTGATAGAGAAGAGAATTTAGCCTGCATCATTGAATTCAACAAACATTTGTAAGATACCTATTTCAGGCTAGGTGCTAAAAATAGAAAGACAAAAGCCAAACAGCACCTGCCCTCAAGGAACTTTTATTTTACAGATTATAGTGCTAATTTTTCATCTCTCCTAAATCAAGAGATATTTATTCAGTGCTTACACAGCAGGTGATTATGCTAAGCAGTTGAAGGAATAGAAGAAAAAGGAAATGTGTCCTGTTCTTAAAGAATCTTGTTGCAGAGAGGAGATCAAAAAAAGTTAACCAAAGTATAGGAGTAATGTTTCATTACAGAGTTCAAAGAAAAAATACATTGTTATTCTGGTATAGAAAGGATTCTATTTGAAAAAAGATCTGGGTGTTTGTTCTTATTTTTGTTTTGTTTTACATTAAAGATACCTTATCTTTATCCAAAAGTAGTTTACTGCTGCCTCAACATGGTGGCCTAGTTTTTTAGGCTGAAGTATTGGTTAAGAATCAAAGAGGGAATGCTAATTAGTGCCAGCTCTTGGTCTGTCTTGGTTTTTTCCTAGGCCTGCCTGCCATTCAGTAACTGGTTTCCTAACCTTGCTTACTTTAAGAAATCTGAGGGGAAGTGTGGCTTAGGGGTGGGGAACGACACAGCAAAGAACTCATATTTTGAAGCCAATTAAACTGTCTTCTGAATATGGGAAGTTTTGGTCCTACCTGCATGGCAAACTCCCTAGAGTATCTAATATGATGGTGTTTCTTAAATTGCATTTGTAGGATATTTAAGATTAGATTCTATTGGCTGACTGAATAAAATAGAGACTTCCTTAGATTTTTATTTAACTTCTATGAAAAGTTTTTTGTTTGCTAATTCAAGGCACCCTAGCCCAGAAAAGGGAAGGGGTGGAGTGATGAAAATGATAGCATATTTTTAGTACTTTATGAAGTATTTTACAAGTGACAACAAATTAAGCTACATTTATTATATTGTAAGCAAAGTATAAATTTCAGCATTATGTAGTTGACATGAGTTAGCAATGTTTCATTGTGTTTGAACCTTTAAGTACAAGACTTTGGGATACACAAATATAATCATGAGAAGCTATTTTGAAGATTGAACACAATTTTTAAAATTGTCTACTACTCAGAAAACTGAGCATAGGGTTTTCAAAAAATAACTAAATTAGATGACTGGGAAGAAGGCCCTTTTCAGCTCTAAATCTGTAATCCTATATTGTTTCTTCATTTTTTTAATTTAAAAACTTACAAACTTAATTATCAACAAGACAATCAAATAAACCTACTGAATAAAAAATAAAGTCTTACATAAGACTTAGTTTTTACCAAGTAGAACCAAATTAATTAACAAGCAACAATACTTTGTTACCTACGTGGAGGAACTTTCATCTTCTTAATGTGATTATTTTCTTCCCATGGTACTGATTGTGATCTAGCCTTACTTTTTCATTATTTGACTTTTCTTCATACCTCATTGTGATCCATTTTCTGAATGAGGGCATTTGCAAAAAAAAATTTTTCCGGTCTTTCATGTAATTTCAAAATATGTAATAAAAAGATTGTCATAAATGTTTAGTTTTCACTTTGTACATTTCCTGTAGCAGACTTTACTCTGACATCTTAGTTCAGAAGACAAAGTAGATAATTTGACATTGTTAACCTATAGGTTAACCTGTAGGAAAAAATTGACCTGTAGACTTAAATACTCAACTAGAAAATAAAATTTTCTTTTCATTGAAGTTCTCACATTTCTGTACAAGTTAAATGTTTTTTTTTTAATTTTGAGGGAGATGGTCGTAAAATTGTAATCACAATTTTTCCCAAGATACATAAGCATCTAGAGCAGATCTAGAACATATCTATCCCTCGCCAATGAATTTTTACATGAATGTTTTCTGTAATCAGTTTTTTAGGGGAAGGAATCCAGATCTCAAAAATCCTTGTCATATTAAGGAATTTGTTGAAACTTAAATCCAGAAGTCTAGTAGAATCATATGATTTTAGCTGTTGTAAACTTGCCTGTGTACTCTACCTTTTGGTTGCCTTTCCACTTTAGAATAATGGTCAAGGTCTAATAACTTTGTTGGAACTGTTGCTGTGTGCAAAATCCTTTAACAGTATTCTTCTAAGTTCCATAAATTTCTTTAGTCAAGTGACAGTCAGTGAGTATTAAGTACCTATATTGTGCCTGTCTCCTCTCACAAGCTACATGAAGTTCACCTAATATGTCATTTGACCATGTCTGATTTGCTAAATTACGGTCATAGACTCTAGTGAGTTAGAAGATGAAGCAGTTTATTTTTCTTGACAGTTGGGTCAGACACATTATCTCATTAGGCAGTACTCAGGTATTCACCTGCATATTTCCATTTTGTTGATGTAAAAATTCAGAGAGACAGAAGATGTTTTGCCTTGGGAATATAGGAAATCAATGATTGTTGAAGAAGTAGATAATAATGGACAATTCAGGAACTTTGTGATTAAGGAAGGGGGAAGAGTTTGACTTGCCCTTTGGTAATTTTTATATCAGTGAAAAGTTGCTTGGGACATTGAAAATTGAAGTGGTTTGCCCATGGTGTTATGTGACAGAGGTGGGCAGTAAGAGGAGGCAGAAGCATTCTTAAACCCAAGCCTTCTTGACTCCCAGACTAGTGCAGCTTGTCCCTGTGCTGTTTCCTAATGCTGCTGTGACGTGGTTTAAAGTTTTTTAAGCCTTAAGTATAATTTCACCTTTTTTATGAACTGGAAGAAGTTACCTTAGTTTCATTCTTACACAGCTTACGGGAAACATCTTATGCAATCATTCAGATATTGGCCAAACGGCTGCATTTTTTTTTAACTTCTCTCTTTACATTGTTTCTATCTTTTTATGCTAAGTGAAAGTGTATGTTTTTTGTCTGCATGGATGACTGATTGGTCAACAATTATTGTTTGAATAGAATTGAGAAGTCAGTATTGATATCCACCACAAGTTTCACACTGGTCTTTGGAAGTGATTTCATAACAAGTCTCTTAGACATTATGTAGGTATAGCACTTTATTTCCAGGAGTATTCAAGAAATGTCAGTTGTTAGATAAAAAGAAAACATGTACTGAGACTGTTGGATTTGATAATAACCTTTAATTAACCTTCATTCTATAAGTCACCTTTCAACATAAATGCTAGGAAATCTTAAGATGATGTTAGTATAGGGCCCCAAAAGTTAATCAGCTACACACAGCCTATCTTCTTTGGGATTTAGGACTTACTTGGAATTCAGTAGTGATGCCCCTTTCATGATGGTCTGCATTAAAGCTTCAGATAAATGTTCTATCAACATAGACAAGGTTGTAGCACTAAACAGCTTTTCTCTCAAAGCTGGTGCTGCAGAATCAGCAACTAATTTACCCTTTCCTTTGAGAACTTGACTGAAAGGTAGTTTTCATTTTGGCCTCTGGGTGGTTCCAACATGAGCAGCTCAGTGGTACAGTAGATAGATTTGGGCCTGGAATCAGACCTGGAATATGGCCTTTGACACATTCAAAGCTGTGTGACCCTCGGCGAGTCATTTAACTGTTTACCTCAGTTTCCTCATCTTGTAAAATGATCTGGAGAAGGAAATGGCAAACCACTCCAGTGTCTCTGCCAAAAAAACCCCAAATGGGGTCAAAAAGAGTTGGACATGCCTGAAAAACAGCTGAACAACAACAAAGTTCTAAGGATTTACGTTCCAGTTTGATTTCCTTTCTGAAATCGAGGATTCATCTTGTGGTGAACAGTGGCCCGCCCCTCATGCTCTTGAGCACTTAACCTTGGAGTCATTATGGAGTTACATATTGTTCTTACTGTTCAAATATTATAGAACACTAAGTTGTTGTTCAGTGATTAAAAGCTTGATGCTGAATTTAACTATGAGCTACAAAAAATACCAGAATAGCTAGTTACTTATTAACTGCCCTTATTTATAGAAGGTTAATAACAAATCTTGTAGTTGTGATGATTGCAGTCCCGGGGGTAAGAAGGGTCATACCGGGTTTGTACTTAAACAAGAAGACTTCAAATGAACATTTAGGAAATGAAAGAAATAATTTTATGATTTAAATGACAACATTCTTCTCCTTTGGAACCCAGACTCTTGAGGATATACAGCCATGTTAAGAGTTATGAGGAAGGACTACATAAAATTTGAGAAAGAATTTACTTCCTTCAAATTTATTTGAATAATTACATTGTTTCTTTAGTATTTTGCAGTTTGTCAACTATGGGGGATTTTTCACATTAAAAAAACCCCAGCATGTTTCTGGGGTTTAAGGAACAGTATTATTTGATGAATAGGTCAGAATCTTTAAAATGGTTTCTCTTAAATGACCAAATAGTATGCTCCTGGTTTGCTGCTTTAAAAATGTACTTGCTCTACTTAAAATATTTTAGTGTCCTGTGCTTTTTTGATAATTGTCCTTTTCTTCAGCTACAAAGTTGTCTCCTTCTGGCTTATGGACCTTTTAAATTATTATTTTGCAATAAATGTACCCAAGCATACATAGTTCTTTCAGTGGTTGTTTCAGTGCTTCATCAGATTAACCTTTCAAGTGCTTTGATCTTGGATGTAGTTTGAGTATTTCTTGGTCTTCACTTCTATCCTCAAGGAGTTGTTCCTATTTTTAAAAGTCTAGTTAGTTCTAATTTTTCATTTTGCCAACCTTTATTAAACACCTGCCACATAAAGCTTTGTGCTGGATGGGGAAATAGTTTCAATAAGACATAACCCTTGTCCTCATAAAGTTTACCGTCTGATAAGGCACTAAAACACAGACTCCTATAATTTACAATATTATGTACTTAAGGAAAACATTTCTAAGTACTCTTAGGTTAGACTTCTAGGGAGAAGCAGTAGGCTTCTTGGAGGAGGCAGCCTTTGAGTTCGACTGTAAAGGAGTGTAGCATTTCAGTAGGAAGGGAGGTATAGGATAAGAAAGGACACTCTAGGCAAAGGGAACGATGTGGGACATTTCAGGGTATGTTGAGGGGAAAGCTTAGTCCACTTTGAATAGATTGTAGAGTTCATGGAGGGGAGAGGAAGTACACTGAGAAATAGATTGTGAAAAGCTTTACGTGCCAGGCAAAGCAGGTTAAATTGTGCTCCATGGGTAATAGGCAACAACTGAAGATTTCTAACCAGAGAAGTAACATATCCAGATCTATGTAGAAGTTATTCCGGCAACAGTATATGAAGGATAAAGTGCAGGCAGAAAGAAAACTGTTGTGAAGCAGTTTTCAGTAGTCCAGTTGTACTGAGGGCCCTGTACTGAGAGGACAGCAGAGAAGGAGGTTTGGAGTTGGAATTGACAGGACTTGGTAAGTGATTGCATATGAGAGATAGAGTGTGAAGAGTAAATGATATTCCCATAGTTTTGATCATAGAACAGCAGATCGATTCCTGGCAAATCAGACAGAAAAAACTGAAATAAGAAGAGCAAGGTTGTCTTTGGCAAGGTTAGCTGCAGCTACTGATTCAAGGGAGATGGTCTGCAAACAGTTGACACATAGGTATAGCTCTTAGGAGAGAAGCGTCATCTTCATAGAGCTTCATAATTAAAGCCATGCCAGTGAGTGAAAGTATAGAGAAAACAGGAAAGCCAAAGACAGAACCTTCCTTAGAGAACACCTGATTCGGGGTCAAGGAAAGTGAATCTGCAAAGACAGCCCAGGTAAAGCACTTAGGAAAGGAGAACCAAGAAAATGTGGTATTCCTGAAGTCAAGGGAAGGAAGTATGTTTAGTAGGACAGGATGGTGAAATAGTGTTAAGAACTATAGTATTCTGGAATACTCAGTACTGAACAAAGATAATTGGGATTGGTGATTAGGAAGTCGTTGGTAACTTCCTGAGAAGGGGAGCTTCAGTCCAGCAGTGGCATTGGATGCCTGATTTCACAAGTTTAAGAGAGTGGGTCTTGAGGAAGTCTGCCAGTAAACATCTTCTATGTGGCCATTACTATGTTCCAGACACTGTGCTAAGCACTGAGGATACAGAAAGAGGTAAAAGACAGGCCCCGCTCTCAAAGCCCTCACAGTTTGATAGGGTAGATATGCAGATAGTTAGATATAGGATCATTTTGAAGTAATCCACAGAGGGAGGGCATGAGAATTCAGGGAGATTGGAAAAGTTGCGGGAGAAGGTGGGATTTTACCTGGAACTTGAAGCTGGGAGGCGGAGATGAGGAAGGAAAACATTCCATATGGGGGAGATAGCCAATGAAAATGACCAAAGTTGGTTTATCTTAGAGAGGACAACAAAGGAGGCCTGTGTCACTGGATCACAGAGTATGTGTTGAGAGGTAAGGTGTAAGAAGACTGAAAAAAGTAGGAAGGGACAAGTAATCAACTTTAAACTCCAGAGGATTTTATATTTGATCCTTGAAATATTTAGGATCTGCTGGAGTTTATTGAGTAGGGGGGTCATGGGTCACACTTGCACTTTATGTAGAATGATCACTTTCACAGCTGAAAGATAGACTGGAATGGAGAGAGACTTGTGGCAGTGAGACCAACTGTCGCAGTACTTGAGGTATGAAGTGAGGAAAGCCTGAATCCAGGTGATGGAAATGTTGGAAAAGATAAGGGGACATACGTAAGAGATGTTATGAAGGTAGGTAGCATTGACAGGACATGGCAACAGATTAGGTACAGGAAGTGAACGTGAGGAGTGGAGAGTGCCACCTAGGTTGTAGGCCTAGGTGACTGAGTAGTACTCTCTCAATAGTCATAGTGAAATAAAGAAAGGAAGAGATAAGTTCAGTTTGGAACATGTTAAATTGGTGAACTCTACATCAGGCTATCCCATTTAAAATGGCCAAAAGATTCAAGACTAGAGGTTGCCAGAGAGCTTAGGGCTGGGAAAAAAAATTTGAAAATCATCAGCACAGAGATAATAATTGAATCCATGGAAGTTGATGAGGTCACTAAGTGAAATAGTATAGAAGAAAAAGAAGAGGCCCAAGACGGAGCCGCCTGGGTTGTTGGGCATGAAGTAGATGAAGATTCAGCAAAAGAGACTGAGAATGAGTGGTCAGATAGGCAGAGAGGAACCATGACAGAGTGTCATGAAAACCTAGTGAAAAGAGAATATGGAGGAGCAGAGAATTATTGGCAGATTACCATCTGATAAGGCACTAAAACACAGACTCCTATAATTTACAATATTATGTACTTAAGCGAGGACAAGAGGGAATGAAAGTAAAGAAAAGAGGTATTAGTAACTTCAGAGAGGGCAGTTTCTTTTGAATGATGACGTGGGAAGCCAGACTCTAAGAGCTTAAGAGAGTGAGTGGAAAGGAAGTGGAGGCACCAATTGTGTAACCTTCTCAAGAGTTTAGTTACAGAAGGGAGGGAAATATGGAACCATATCTATTGGGGGTGGACAGATCAAGTGGGAGGTTGGGAGAGAGATGGACATGTAAGCAGCCAGTAGAAAGGGAGATATTGCAAGAAAGTAAGAGATTGAGGAAGAGAGAGGAAGCACAGGGAGAGACAGGGTGGAAATGGGATCCCTCATGGATGTATATTTGTTTGCCTTGGTATGAAGAAGGACTCCTTCATTGTGTGAGTTAGGCAAGAATGAGAAGGTATGAGGTAACTTTTTCAAGAAGTTTAGTACTGAAGGGCAGGAGATTTGAGATGGTAGCCATGTGGTAGAGAAGTGGCAAAGGAAAGCTTTCCACTTTTTTTCCACTTCTGTGTTTGAGTTAGCTATATAATTGAGTTTCCTATTTAAGGGGTGGGTGATGCTGATATGAGAAGCATATCAGCAGTGGCAGGGCCTCACACACTGACATTTTGTAAATTAAGAAACAATAGAACAGGTTTGTTTGATAGTATCAGTTTATTTTACAACTCAAAGCTCTACAAGGCAGCCAGCTTTAGAACGCACAGAGACAAGGATTTTAAAGTCAGATTCAGTTCTGTTCAGAAAGTTACATATGATCTCAAACCATTTCTCTTTTTCATGTCTGGCTATCTTGGTTATGCTATACACTTGGGTTTATTTTACAGGAGAAATTTTTGAGTTTCATCTGTTTACCAAGGCTTTTCACAAAAATATTTTCTCTCAGTTATGTAGAGCTAAATGGCCATTTTATTAATTACTTAAGTGCCTGGCTATTTCTTTTCTCCTTTCACTGTTTTCTGTACTCTTATTGCTCATAAACACTAGGAATTGAGTAGAATAGAAAGGAGGTGAAAAACTAAATTTTGCTTAATTTTGGTAAAAATAAAAATGTAAACATTTCCATATGTTTTGTTTCCAGCCTTAGAAAGCTGAGTGCATAATTTCATGCAGAGTAAATAATAAGTACATTGAGTAAATAAATGAATTAAAATGTTATGGCTAGTGGCATTACAAACTTGTTCCATATAATTCATTACCCAATTCATTTAGTTCATGTAACTAAACTACATTCACTTTTGTGATCTTGATTTTACTAAACATTGAAAAAGATGAGTTTTTCCAATTCCTATCATAGAAAATATGATAATTGGACAGAGAGAGTACAGATAAATTAAATTATTGGCTAAAATGAGGTATTACTTCCTTCTTTCTCCACGGGTGCTAATGAGCCCTAAAGTGGTTAAGGGTCCAGCAATTGGAAGACAAAATGCATAAAACAATAGCTAGTTCCTAAATAATAGTAACTTACATACTTTATACCCATAAACATATTTTTTCTCCAACTCTTCTACCAAGCAGTTGTTTAAATCTTGCTATTTAAAAAAGTAACTGTCATATTCATGATTAACATCTGTTCATTTGCTCTTATCAAACTTTCAGGAACTCTGAATAGGATTGCCGACTAAAGCTAGGCCAAAATAAACTCATCTATTGATAACATTTCTGTGAAATTAACCGTGCATTGAAATATTGCTCTGCCAGATCCGATACTGTTTTATGGTCATTTTAAAAACGTTAAGTACATTATACCTTTGCTGCTATTAGAAGGATGTTGGGTTGGCAAATTAAAATCCTGGTTTTAGATGATTAATCTAAAGCCTAGAGAGGTTAGTTATCCATGGTCACAAAACAAGTATCTATCACATGTACTCTGCTCAGCCCTCATTCTGTGGAGTACTGAGCACACAACTTAAGGTTGAGAATGAGAGGCAGTTAAGGGAAAAGAAGCAGAAGGCTAGTGGTGCTGAGTACCACCAGTATCAACCAGAATGGAGGCTGTGTGTTTGAGAATTAGGCTGGCATCGATAGAATACAGACAGATTATAATGCCCTTGAATACTAGGCCACAGAAGTTAACATTTGACAGTAAGTTGATGGTTGCTTCATTACCTTCAGGCATCTACAGTTTTGACCTTGTGAGTTTTTACCAACTACAGCTACCATCATCCTCCTCTCCCTACTCCCATATTCACCACAATATAGATGGTCTTCATGAATTGCTGTGTTCTGAAAAACAAAAGGTGTCCTGTTGGCCAGGCTTCTAATGATGATCCTTTCTGAATTAGGCTGGTACATGGATGACAGATGTTCGTTCAGTATATTTCTGTGGCTGTTTTTCCGTGTCCTTATAGGTGGGGTAGCATTGAACAGTTTTTTAAAGAGAACCCAGAGTCATCTCCATATATTCAGGAGGTGTCTGAGTAGGACTGACAATTAAAGACGATTAATCTGTTAGTGGTTTATAGGTTAAATTTGTGGGAAGGAGGAAAAAGGCTGGATTGAAGAATATACCTTGACCAAAGTATCAGATACTTCTACTTGAACCTTAACTAGAGCAATGGCCATGAAACAGAGAGGGAAGAATGGCTGGAGAGAAAAAACTGGGATGCAAAATGACTGAAGTTTTGAGCCTAGGTGATTGGAGAATGCTGATCCCATTAATAGAAATAGGAAAGAGAAAATTGGGGAGAAATGAGTTGGTTTTAAAAATAATGAATTTCCAATGACTGGGTAGAAATTTGATGGACTGGTTTAGATTTAGTAATTATAGGTGTTGAAGGTATAAGAATAGATCTCTGGAGTTAAAGAACGTTAAGATGAGACTTAAAATACAAATGCCCCTGGGTAACATTGAATTAAATTCCTACTGAGGTGCAAATGACTCATACCAACTTCCTGAGAAAGGGTTTAAAGTAGAGAGGGCAAAACACTTAAGAGGCATTGAGTATTATAGAGAAATGGTATTAAGGATGCTTGAGACACTAAAGATAAAAAACGAGGACTGCAGAAAAGATAAGTACTTCACTGACCCCTACTACTGGTAGACATTTCAGCCTGCTGCTAGAGGGACAGAATTATTTCCTGGACAGAAGTAGCTATTTGATATGATGGGTTAATTTCCCTGTGTTAAAGTAATCTGTTTTAGAAAGGTATTGGGTGGTGGGGTAGTGAGCATCAGGGAATAAATAGATACAGTAGCTGAGATTCCTTCAGTCAGACCCTCAGATTGCCAGGTAGGTGAGGGCAGTAATAGTGACTGGCCTGTTGGAACTTTGCACTTCCTCATAATTTTCATTTGAAGATACCACCTTGCTATATAGACACATGTCCATTTTAACCGAAGGGAAATTGGGGTACAAAAATGGAAAAAGTATGACTACTTGTCATAAAGAAATACCTGATTGATCTGTATATCAGCCTTTTTAAAAATTAAAATGAGTTACTTAGTGGAGTATGGGAGCTGGTAGATTTTGTAAAAGACACATTCCAGTTAACACATTTTGATGAACATGTAGAACATGGGTAGTTGTGATCTTTGTTATTACTTTGTCTTCCTGGAAATAAGATTATATTATTATTAATATTTTTAGTAGTCATAGTAATAATACTTTAATCTAGCCCTTTGGTATAGTTTGAAAAGTACTTTACAGTAATTTTTATTACTGTAAAGGATAGCATATTATATTTCTCCTTTTACAGATGAGGAACTTGAGATGCAGAGAGGAAGAGACTTGCCCACAGTCACACATCAAGTCTTGGAAGACCTGGGATTAGCTTTGTGGGTTTTTTAAGTATGTGCATCCCAAAGAGCCAGGTTGCTTTGAACCACTTCCCCTTTGCTTAGATGTTTCTCATCTTTGACTCCCCTGCCTCCCACTCCCCCAGAGAGCCCTGTTACTTTGACCTACTGTTTATTCCCTTCTGCAGATAATTCAGTATTTCTATCACCACTGATAAAAGTCACTTTGAGAATACCCAAAACAACCCAACTTCCCTCTCATGCCATCCCTACCCCTCATCCGACCACCACTTTCATCAATTCTTGCCTGTGTTCACTTTAATAATCTTTTACCTAGAGCCTGTCAACATTACAAGTTAGGGACAGGTGGTGGCCTGGGCAAAAATGAGAAGATGAAAGGGTTAAAGGGAGGGATTCAGAATTTGTATTGGACCTTGGAAGGGAAAGAGTAGCTTTGTGTCACCAATTCACATTCAAGTAGTGATTTAAAGACTGCCAAACACCTCAGCATAACACCACTTGGAAGTTCAGGACTTTACAAATATCTCTGTTTTACAGATGAGGGAAACCATGGCTCACACTGTCACTTGTCCAAAAGTCACAGGGTTGGTTGTTGTCAGAAACATTACTGCTGACCCTCTTGACTTCAACTCTAACATGTAACCATGCTGCCTTTCCAGCTCAGGCAGCTGGTGCTTAGAGCAGTGGGCCTGGAGAGTTTAAATCCAGCTTCAGATACTTACTAGCTGTGTCGCTTAACCTCTATTTGCCTTGGTTTCCTCCACTATAAAATGGGAATAGTAATAGCACCTGCCTCTCAGGGTTGTGGGATCAAATGAGTTAATGTTTGTAAAGCACTTAGCACAGGGTCTGGCACTCCTCATTATTTTGCTTTCTTTGTATCTTGAGAGCTTAGCAAAATGCCTGGCACGTAGTAGGTGCTTGTTGACTGAAAAATGGGATTAAATTGCTTTAAGAATGAGGGGGTAAAACATCTAAGAACCATTGGTTTAGGGGGAAAGGGCGGGGAAGGACACAAGCATTTATTAAGTGCATGCTCTATGCCAGGCAGTACATAGTCCCTGCCATCTAAGAGCTCACAATGTAATCGTGAAGTCCACATGAAAACAATGATATACTAACAAAATGCATATAGGACAGAGCTGGAGAGATCAGAGGGAAGACGCTAACACAGTTCTCCAAGAAAGACCAGTGAAATGGATATTGGTGCTTTGTAGGGAATCTCTGGGTTTGGGATTTTTCTTACTGAAAATTCCTTGAGAACAGAAACCTTATCTTATTGTTTGCATTCCCCAGCCCCACTTAGCAGAGCTTAGATAATATTTATTCAATGAATAAATGGAATATAACTGTAGTTGTCTAGTTTGTGCTCAGAGCAGTTATAGATGTTGCCATGTTATAACTATTATTCAGTTGGTGAAGCGTATAAGGACCAGTCATCTTGTGGGCTACCTTTTGAGCATTAGAATAGGACAAATGAGAGCTATCAGTTTGCCTGTCCTTTATCATGAACTGGTATTTTGAAGACCTCTTTTAAAATTGGTTTAGCTTGGTAGTCTTATCCTTTGACTGTTGTGATCTTGAACGATAAGTCTTACCTCTGTTTCTCCATTGTACTGCTTTTCAAAGTGTTAAGGATTATAGTAAAGTAGTTGACATTTGGGGGTTTAAAGAAAGTTCTCCAGTCACTAAGAATCAGTTTATTGTGACTGACCAAGATATGTGCTCACTTTAAAAAAAACAAAAGAACCAAATACATTTAATCCTAGGATTTGTTTGACTTCTTCTTGGATGGCAGTTGTGTGAGACATGTGAGGGGATGGAGAGAACCTATTCTTTCTTACTTGATTTCACCCATCTTTTAAAAAGTGTTTGCTTTTTTCCTCTAAGTGTCTTGGCCCAGTGAGTTGATGTTCAGTAGCTGGCATCTTTACTTGCATCTGAGCTTTGTAATTTTCTTTTTCTGCTCTGTATAGTTCATGTTTTACAGACATGACTCAGCACATCAGTGGAATGGAACAGGACAGGGTGTGCTGATACAGGAAGAAGGTAGAAGCAGGAAGGAAGAACTAATAACTGAGGGGTTTTTTTGCTTATTAGATATATTGTCTACGCAGAACCCCTATCAGTAACTTTAAAAACCACAAAAACTGTAGGGGCAGAGTTTGAATTCTTATCCTGTAATAGACTAAATACTTGATTATGAAATGTCATCTCTGAGATATTTCTCTAACCCTGAAGCAATTTTGAATGTTTACTTAAATGACTGACTTACACTCTGAATTATTTTTAAACTGTGTGTGTATGTACATTCTGTTCCTTTGAGTAGCATTTGTGATAACATTTCAGCATGAAAAGCCTCAGGGTTCGCAGTAAGTCTGGATTGATCTGGGAAATGTTTTCATTTACTTTTACTGAGCTTCTTGAAAACACAAGATTGTAGGTTTAGAGCTAGAAGGGACTTCAAAGGTCATCTGGTCTGACCCCCTTAGTTTACAGATGGTAATTGAAACATAAAGAGATGACATGACATGGTCACTGTCCCTTTTTGTAGGAGAGCCTTTGAACTTGGGTCTTCTGGCTCCAAATCTCACACTCTTTTTACTCTGTGCCACATGAGACCACTTGTACATGTATGAACAGTTCAACAGCAAATCTGCCTGAAATCTTGTTTAGAAATGATTTCCTGTACCATGAATTTCAGAGAAACTTTTTGGGACGTTTTTGGCCCAAAGTGTGTGGAAAAGGCATCCTGCCCACAATGTATGGGAATTTAGTGTAGACATTGAAGGAAGCCTTCACTGCCACTTGAGTTAGACACACTGTTGTGAACTAACTTGTATTAGTATTCCCCACTGATAGTGAAGGGTCACTTATCCCACTTACTATGAATTAACATGCATTTTATCCTTCTCTTTTGCTTCTATCAAAGGGCAAGTGAAGGGTAAAAAAGAAGAAAAAACCCTCAAATTTTATGAGTAGCAGATTTTGATATTGTCCTTTTGGGGCCCACTCCAACCTGCCAATCTATAGATGAAATATACTTATAAAAAGGACCTTTGCTTTTTCACTAAGTAAAAATAAACTGCCTTGATAGAGGCAGTCATCAGTGAATCAATGCTATGTTAGTAGTAGAATTGTAGGATAAGAAGATACCCTATAGGTCATGTAGTCTACTTGCCAGTTTTATACTTGAAAAAACTGGAGCTCAGTGAGGGGAAAATTGACTGACTTGCAGTCAGTGATTTATCGATGGTGTTGTTCTATCGTAGTGTAATTTTGGGAAGGTTCTTAAGTAGTGTATAGGTACCTAATCACAAATTTGTGTGTAGAGAGAGTCATATGATTATTCTTGCTATAAAGCAGTGGTCTCCAAAGTTCCTTGATCAATTCACTCTATCCATAAAATATATTCAAGTGCCTCCTCTGGGGTGTGTGTGTGTGTGTGTGTGTGTGTGTGTGTATACACACATATATATTTACTTATTTTTAAATTATATGTGTGTACTCGTGTACTAGTAATTATGTTTGTTGTAAAATTTATACAAAACTCAGAAATTTCAAAGAATGAGATAAAGATGAAATAACATTTGATCTTATAGGAAGCCTCTGATTAATGAGTAGGTGAGTGACATGGTCAGACCTTTAAGAAAATTATTTTGGCAACTAGCTGCATGGAGTGGAGAGGGAAGAGATTTGAGATATGGAGACCAGTTAAAGGCTATTCTAATCTGGTCAATAGAGGATACAAATGTGAGAGAAATTGTGGAGGTAGAAACCAAGATTTAGCAAGTGATTGGCTCTGTGAGCTGTGGGAGAACTAGGAGCTAAAGGTGATGTTGAGCTTTGAACCTCAATAGTAATAGAAAGTTAGGATGCAGAGTGGGCTGGGAGAGGGGGTTGAGGAGAAGATTCTGGAATGAGATCTGAAGTACAGATCACGTGCCATTCATACCTGCTCGTCCTGTTGGACTCACCCAGAGTAGAGTGAAAGTAGAACTTTTAATCACTGATCACTTCCCTGGAACTCAAAACTACTCTTCTCACCTTCCCAAGGGCACCAGCCACAACCACAAAGTGAGCAGGCTGGATATGCTTAGGGGTATGTGTAATAGCTGCCTGTCACAGAAAGCAGATGAGATTCCACATGACTTTCTATACTCTTACTGGTTCCATCTTCCTGCTGATTGATCATATATCCTATGGAGTCAGCCCACATCCCCTGACCCTCACTTGGAGACCACTGTTATATAGTTTTAGAATTTCCTGGTTTGTCTCAGTTTTACAGATTATGAGCTGTTTGGAGTAACTAACGGTAGCAGCTAATGGAAGAAAAATTAGAGATGAAACAATAAAACAAGTCAGTGGGAAAGTATTAATTTAGCAAAAGCGCTTCTCTTGTATAAGGCCATGTGTACATATAGTTTTGTCAATAAATGGCATCCAGTTTTCACATCTTACCAGTTATCTGGAATTTTGGGTTGTCTCTTTACCCACATTCGGTCTGGAGGGGAAACACCTTCTACCCATTCAGATCTGTCAGTATTCTCTAGCTTATAATTCACTGATAGGTTAAGTGACTTCTCCAGTATCTTACAACCAGTATATGTCACAACCAACTGGAACTTAAGCTGCAGGTCCAGCTGACTTGGGAGCCCATTGCTTCCTCTTGGTACTCTGAATAATTGGAGGATGATCCTACTGAGATCGAAAGCTGTTAGAAGATTGCATTCAAATATTATGTTCTGAGAGGTTTCAGTCTGGTACATTGGAACAGGGCTAGATTTGGAACCAGGGGAACTCATTCCAAGTCCTATATCTGTATGATCATGGCTACATCTTAGACTCCCAGGATCTTAACTCTCTTCTATAAAATAAAGGGGTTGGACTTGATGACCTCTTGATGACCTTTGATTTTAGGAGCCTACAAAATTCTATTGAATTTCTTTAGTTAAACATACTGCTTAAATGTTTATTTGGGGGTGAAGTAAGAGATAAGGAAAGGTGATATAAAAGATTCCTATCTCAAGAAAATGGAAAGTAGCAATGATAGAGATTGTTAAGAAGAAAATGATGATTTGTAGCAAATTATGTAGTATTCTAGTCAAATTGTTTCATATTTGAAAATGGAGAACCAACTTGTAGAATGAATTAGTTATAGGGATTGTCTTTAATTTTAGGAACAAAACAAGACATAACTTACTATGAAACTTAAATTACATGTGGGTGGCTCTTACAACAGAAAAAATAATGATGTAATGGCTGTCTGGTGGTTAGATACTAAACATTCACACAACAATTCCATCATCTGCAAAGCAAACTTAATGGTTATCTGGGGGGAAAAAATTGAAAAGTTATCATAAGTTTGTTTAGCAGCTAGGCAGGTAATAAGGAATATGATAAGTAAATTCCTGAAATGCATATAATAAATGAAATTTAAATCTCTCTACTTCTTTGTCCCAATGCATGAAACGTGTACATCTCTAGATTAATGTTTAAACACTTAATATTTGTGTTTTTGTAGATCTTACCAATATATTTGAGTCGTTCCTGCCCCAGTTGCTGGCCTATCCAAACCCCATAGATCCTCTAAATGGTGATGCTGCAGCCATGTACCTTCATCGACCAGAAGAATACAAACAGAAAATTAAAGGTGAGAGAATAAACAATTTTGCCTGGAGCTCATAGGGTTTCATTGTCAGTGTACAGCTCTCCCTACTGTTCACCAGTCCTAGAATGAGAATCCTGGTGTAGGACAGGTATCAGCAACCTTCTTGGCAATATAGACCACTCTTTTTTAGGACTGAACATTGCTCTTGAGTGTCACCTAAAAGAAAGAAAAAAATAGAAACAGGAAAGAAGAGAAAAAGAAGGGGAAAAGAATTGAGGCACACTGTGGTAGGTAGTGGATGGTATGCCAGTTTTCACCTCATTGTAAATTGTCTACCCCATCTTTGAATAGAGTATTGAGTCAGTGGCCTCAGTCCTCAACTCAGTTCCACTGCTGACTCAGGGCACCAGTTTGTCCATCCTTAAAATTACCTTGATATTTCAGAGGAAGAAAAATCAGGCTAGTATAGTGATAATGTTCAATCCAGTGGGATCAGACATTTTAGCTTTGTCTCTCTTGTTGTAAAGACTTAGAAACAGAGTCAGAGCCTAGTGCAAAAGAGAACTCTGAGCCTTTTGGAACTTTGTGAATACTTCAATAACTTGTTTCTTTTCTCTTTTCTACTCATAGCAATACTTGGCAGTCGATAGTGGCTCACATGGCTCAGTGAATAGATAAAGTGCTAGTTCAGATTTGGCCTCAGATTCTCCCTAACTGTGATCCTGGGCCAAAGAAGGTCTTCTTTGGCTTCCTCAACTGTAAAATGAAATTAATGATCGCACCTGCCTCCCAGGGCTGTTGGGAGAATCAAATGAGATATTATTTGTGAAGATCATTTTAGCATAGTGCTTTGCACATAGTAGGCACAATATAAATGTGTAGTCTTTTCCTTTTAAAATGTGCAGCAAGACAGTGAGTAAACAAGTGGCTTTACTAGTTCCCCTGGATTGAAGTGGGCCAGTTTATATTCATTTGTGCAAAAAGTCAGAAGTGTAGAATCCTCTTTTCCCATTCTGTAATATTTTCCTGTTGAAGGCACATAAACTGTGATAAAATTAAAATTAGGTTTATGGAAATGTCACCAAAAAAGGAAGGGAATTCAGAGGAGCCATGAGAAGTCTCCAGTTTCTTCAGGTTAGGGCAGACTTCCCTTTGGGTGACTGTCCAATTTAGCGTAACTTGCTACCCACCTGCACAGCAATCCAGAACATCAGCTTCCTCAATAAATGCTGAGGCTTCTGGCCTCTTTAAAGTGCACCTGCAAAAGATTACAGTCAAAATTATTTAAACATATGGTTTGTGTGTGAAAGTCCTTTCATGAAAACATGGGAGAAAAAAAATATTGGAACATGTTTTGTCAGTCAGCTAAAGATGATTTCTTCTTTTAACATCCCAATTCCCCAAAGATTTGTACTATTCAGTTTCAGTGGCTTTGCATAAGTAGGAAAAAAAACCCAGAAAAATTAGTTTGCTTAAAGTGGGACACTTGGTAATTACTATACTTTTGATGCAACTAAATATCTTTGAAGTATATGTAAAGCACTTTACCAACTTTAAAGCCTTGCACAGCAAAATGGATGTCAATTTCAAGATAGAGTTTTAAGACCAAATATTAAAATTTTGACCTAGAACTATTTAATGTCAGGATTAGATAATTTTAGATAGAGAAACTCATATTGAGAAAAGAAGATAGAGAAACTCCACATTGCAGTGGATTTCTGGTGTCTAGTCTTTACTAGAGAAAGAATTGAAACAGTTAATTTTTGTACAAACGGGTAAAGTAGCATAATTATAAAAGGAAAATGACTTGCATTCTCCCTCTGGAGTAGCCAGATATCTCACCTACGGAATTGGTTACTTCCTCAAATGAGCATGTTGCAAATCACTTTTCTCATTCTGTCATTCTTGGTTGTCTGAAAAGGTTGAGGCTACCAAATAGTAGCTTCTTTGCTTTCCCACCTTTCCACCTCTAAATATCTCCATCTGACACATGATGCTTAGGTTAATCTCTCCAAAATTTTGTTTTGATCATGGCACTCTACTAAAATGTTTTTAGTTTAGGTTCCCCTTTGCCTAAAGGATGAAATCCAAGTTCTTTTAACTAGCATTCCAGGTTTTTTACACCCTGGGACTAGTCTACCATTCTTGGCTTCTCTCCTTTAAATCTCTACCCCTGCGTGAAGCCTGTTCACTGATTTGCTTATTTTTTCTCAAGAATGTCTTGTACTTCCTACCTCTGTTGAAATACCCATCTTATCCCCCTTTTTCCCCTGTAAATTCTCAAATCCTCAAATCCCACCTTTTAAGGAAAGCTTTCTTCATATAGCATCTGTATTCCTTACTTTGTTGTCTTGGAATATTTTTTTGTTTTTTAAATTAAATTTTATTTTTTAATAAGCCAGAAAAAAATCAGTTCTCTCTCCCTACCCTATTCCACCATTAGAAGAAAAAAGACTCTTAACAAATATATACATTTGAGCAAAACTAATTCTCTCGTTGACCTTGTCAAAAAAAAAAAATAGGTCTCATTCTATACCCTAAGTCCATCATCTCTCTGTCAGGAGGAGGGCAGGTGGCATGCTGGAGCACTGATCCCCTGGAATCGTAGTTGGTCACTGTCCATCAGTTTTTATTGCTTTTTACAGTTAGAACTGTTGTTTAAAACTTGTACTGTTACTAATTTATTGAGAATTTTTTTTACCTGTGAACTTTTCAAAACTAGGGTCTAGGTTTTTTACTTTTTCTCAGTAGTTCCTTACAATATAGTAAACATTAAGTAGATCATTGGGTTTTGTGGATGAAAGTACATACAAGCAACCTTTAAGTGGTTTTGCAACCAGTTGTTTTGTTCATTTTAAAATGCTCTCATTTCAGACCTTAAAAATATTACTAATGTCGTAATATTTATAATCACATGGTTAGTCATGATTTCTGAAGTTTTCTAGCTGACCACTGTCTGGTGTTTCCACCCACAGAAACATTTAGCATATATGTTGGTCCATGGTAGAGACCAGGTTAGCTTTGAGACAGGTAGATTTAAGGAGCTCTTGCAGCTGACCACTTACTTTCCCACTTGCACATTTTATAGCTCAGTTCTATGAAATACATGTGCCATATGTGGAAGATTGGTGGTAGACGTTTCTAAGATTTCAGCGTTTCTCTGTTATTAGGCCATGATTTTAATAACTGTATTTCCTTTATTTTTGTATATTTCCTTTATTTTAAAGCAGAGAATTTGAGATCATGTATTTCAGTTCTAAGATTATTCTAAAGTTATATGAGAGTCTAAACCCTTAACTATGGAGCAGTGATTTCTTTGAAAGTCGGAAGAATTTGTTCCCATTTAGACAGGCATTTTGTTTCTTCTCCTTATCTAAAGGTAGAGCTAACAACCCTAGTGTATTTGAAAGGCCTTCAGTTCTTTGGGTAGGCAGACCTTTCCTGCCATCATCTTTTGTGCTCATCCCCTAAAGACTCTTATAGGGGGCAAAAAAAAAGTGGGTACAGGATAAGGAGAGAAGGCTCAAAACAGTTTCTCCCACATGTGTACTTTTATTTGTTAAGAACTATGCAGAATAAAGTATCTCACATGCATATATAAAATTATGGTTAAGGAGTTAAATTTTATCCTCTATATGGGGAGGAATGAGACAAATTTAATCCCTCAGAATTTAATTTTGTTCTGTAGTCACCACCTTTTTAGAAAACCTTCAGAAGTTTACAGTATTCTTAGACAAGGTTTTAATGGAAAGAGCCCTAGATTTGGAGTCAAGGGACCTGGGTTCATATCCAGCATTTCTGTTTACTACCTATGTGACCTTAGGTGAGCCATTCAACCTCTCTAGGCCTCAGTTTCTTCACGCAGTTAGTGAGATGTGAATCTTTTCGTGATATGGGTAGATTATTGATTTGAAAATATTGTACACTTAAGGTTTATAGGAATAATTTTTAATGGTTTAGTCAGTGGTTCTTCTAATCTTTGCAGATTTCAACCCGGGTTGAAAAAGCCTTATTCTTAGGAAAATGATGCATATTAAAGCCAGTAAGGGGTCACTGGTGTCTAGGCAGCTGGTGGCACAGTGGATGTGGTGCTGGACCTGGAGTCAAGACCTGCTGCCTCAGTTTTGTCATCTGTAAAATGGGGATCATAACACCTACCTCCCAAGATGAGATAATACGTATGAAGTGCTTTTAAAACTTTAAAGTGCTCTATAAATACTAGCTATTGTTACTGGGTTGTTTTTTTTTTTCCACTTAGCAAGCAATTTTTCAGTGACCCTTTTTAACCAAATAGCTCTGGTACCTGACAGAAAATGTCTATAGTTCAGTAACATTCCAAAGTCTATTCTAATAGTAAGAAGCTGGAGTTACCTGTGGTAACAAAATTGTAAAGCAGAATTATTGGGGTTTTTGGAGTCCATATATATACTAAATAAATGTTTGAGGCAAATATTTGTTTTAAGATAGGAACACAGGAAGAGTATGAGAGGACACGTTGAACTCTTTCCTCTTCATCCCCACCTCCTGACTTCCTTGACTTATTCCACATCTTAGCTAAAATTCTACCTTCTGCAAGAATCCTTTCCTAGTCCTCCTTAGTCATATTGCCTTCCCTCAGATTCCCCCCAGTTTATCCTGTGTTCATCGGTTTGTACATAATTGTTTGCATCTTGTCTCCCCTTATAGACCGTGAACATGTTAAGAGGTCTTTTGCGGTTTTTTTGGCCTTTCTTTGTATCTTCAGTGTTTAACACAGTTCCTGGCACACTTAATAAATGCTAATTAACTGACTGTCCTTTACCTCCACTGCTAAAAAGCAAGGCAAATTTTCAACTCTGAATTGAGTGGAATAAATAGGGGAGGGTGGAAGTTGAAGTCATATATTAGCTATTAATATGAAATTGTTCACTAGTTTTAATGTCAGTGAGTTGAATGGCCAGATTGGCCTTCTTGCATCCATGCCTGGAATATTCTGTGTGCTTACTTCTAACCCTCTTGGAATTGTTAGCTTCGTTCCACACAGAGCTCAGAGGCCTTTTCCTCCTCCTACTCAAAGCCTTTCCTGAACCCTGAGTTGTCAGAACTTTCTCTTTCCTCACATTTTCTTGTATTTCTATGTGTCCCCGTTGTAATGTGCAGTACAATATAAGATCCTCGAGGGCCATGGACTTCTGTTTTGTCTTTTTATTGCTAGCCACTTTTCCTAGCATAATGGCCTGAACATAGAGTGGTCCTTTAAATCTCACTGAGGAGAGTGTGCCAGCTTATCCCACCTTTCTTTCTCATCCCATTTCTTTTCCTCTGTAACTAACTACTGAAGAGTGTTTGGGATGAACCAGGAAAGGGATTCATTGGGGAGACAGGCAAAGAACAAAAATGCAGAAATCCTTTCCACCTCCTCATTTTTTTAATCTAAATCTGATATTTAGAGAAATGAAGCCATATTGTGAGCCAGGATATCAAGTAACTGCCATGAGCCAGGCTGTCAGTGTCAGACAGCGTAAGATCACAGGGTATGGTCCGGGACCTCAAGAAGCTTACCTTTTACTGAGGAATCCAAGTTTTTATGGGACATTGACCCTTGCATTTTCTTCTACCTGCTAATGAAATGCCCTGTTTCCCAGAAGCACCCCCCCTGCATATTGGGAAAATCCTACATGGTAAAATTGAGGTTGAAGTCATATAACTGGATTTATCAAGTAAATCAACTAGACTGGAGTCTTGGCTAAAGACATGGGAAATGAACTCAAAGGATTTCTCACCCCTATGTGTTTTCTGAATTCAGTTTTGATTTTCAGCTCCAGATTCTCTGTAACCCCGTTGAGAAGTAAGCCTTCTATTCTTAGCTGTTGATTCTTCTTCTCTGCTCCTTTTCCCTTCCTTTACTCATCTTCAGCAGCAGTGAACGATATTAAATATATGCTAGGTGCTAAGTGAGTAGTACTGGCTCCTAAGTGTGTAAGCAGACTGAACCTGGCTGGAGAGGCCTTTAAAGAAGATTAGAATGCGTGGCAAATTGGGTCCCTCTCTAGGAAGCACAGCCCCATGAACAGGGAACAGTGAGTAGCTTCATTGAGCTGGAGAGAATAATCATAGCTAATCTTTATATAGCTTCATTGTGTGCCAGGATGGTGTGCTGAGTGCTTTACAGTTATTGTCTCATTTGGTCCTGAAAGCACTGAGAGGGAGGTGCTATTTTTATCCCCATTTACAGATCAGGAAACTGAGGCAAACAGGTTAAGTGACTTGCCCAGGGTCCCACAACTGGTAAGTGTCTAAGGCTGAATTTGAACTCATATCTTCCTGACTCCTAAGCCAGTGCTCTCCCTTGCACTTCCACCAGATACCCAGAGAGTAGGGGCTGATACGGATGAGGATAATGGGCAAGGCTGAATTGTGTCAGGTTCTCTGACCTCTTTCTTCCATCTCAAGATATTTGCCTTTTCTCCTCTCCAAGTACCTTGGACTCTAGACATGTTCAGTTATCTTGTCCTTGTTGGGTCTGTTAAGTGCTCCAAGATGCTGACAAGGGGAGGGTGATGCTGCAGCCCGCCTTCCTAGCACCAAATCTAGAGGGGACCTTCCCCCAAAGGCCTCCTAATCCAGTGTCCTGGCTGTGCTGACAAGGAGCCTGAGAACCCCACGAAGACCCTGAGAGAACAGACACCAGACCTGGGATATGGGCACACTCCTCCCCACGGCATCTCTCTGGTTCACTCTCTGCACCTTGAGTGTCTGAGGTAGAGCTCAGGTTCTGCTCCCACGCTTGCTCACTGTGCCTCCTGTCTCTTGTCCCCTCTGCAGAATACATTCAGAAATATGCAACAGAAGAAGCACTGAAGGAACAGGAAGAGGGCACTGGGGACAGCTCGTCGGAGAGTTCTATGTCTGACTTTTCGGAAGACGAGGCGCAAGACATGGAGTTGTAGTAGAAAAGGCTGCCTGCTTTTCAGAAAGACTATTATTTCCTAACCATGAGAAGCAGACTATAATATTCATATTTAAACAAAGCAATTTTTTTTATTACTAAACAAGGTTTTTATGAATAATAGCATTGATATATATATATTATATATCACCCTTTAGATCTTGATTTCTTGGTCATTTCTCAACCTGAGGTGCATAGCATATTCCCACATTCCATTTTGGTAGCAATATGCAGCCCGAATGCATGCATTCATAAGTCCATTTGGCCAAGTCAACTTGTACGCTACTGAGCTGTCAACGAAATAGCTGCTCTGATAGGTAGACGTGAGGACAAAACAGTACTGCTTCCTTTATTGGTGGTTCCAAAGAAACAAACCAAACCAACCAACCCTTGGACATTAAGATAGACTAGAGCTTTTTTTTTTAAGAGGAAATATTAGGGGAGGGAGAAGGCCTGATGTAAGTGTGCTTAGAGAGCCAACAGCCCAGTAGCGGTGATGCTCCTTCCCATTCATGTTGACACCCTATTTTACATGGAGTGACCATAACCGAGTACAGGGAGCTATCTGGAGTATTTGACACTTAAAGGAAGGTTTTTTTGACTTGGATTTTAAGTACTTTTTTATATGTGGATTCCTGCCCTTCCAGCTACAGGGCCCTGCAACCACGGGTGTATTTGCTTTGGGGACCTTTTGAAATCCTTTTTCTGGACATGACTCATTTTCTTGGTCTGGATTCTGAGCTCCATCCCTTTTGTGGGCGAAAGGGGAAAAGGAGGGAAATGACATGGATAGTGCTTCAGTTCATTCAGAGCACATGCAAAATTAGACTCTACTTCTTTGCCAGTTTGAGACTGCTACCCTTGACTGAGAGCTTTAAACTTGCTCTTTCGTGCTTGAACTGTGTTTAGACATATATTGTAAATTGTACCTTCTTCTACCGAGAGAGGGTCTCATCATCAAAGCAAGTCATTATGCTAAGCATTAGACCTGGGAAGACTGGGCCAGTGGCCACGAAAACTTCAGCACTCTCATTTAATGTGTTGTCTTTTTTTTTCCTTTTTCTGCCACCCCTTGGCAGCGGCTTGATTACCGTCTGCTCCTGGGAGGGGGAGAGAGGACATTGACCCCAGCACACATTCAGAATTCTATCAGAAGACAGATTTGGGCAAATAAAGGTTATTCCACCCAAAGTAATTATACTTGGAGAAAACTAGTGCAGCTTTCTTCAGATATAGTTGAAGGACTCTTCTGAAGGGGGAGGGAAGGAAAGGGACAGGATGAAATATCTTCTGATGTAGTAGAACAGGTTTTGAAGATGGATTTTTTTTCCTTGTCGACGTTAAGAGGAAATTAGACATTTTAAAATGCCCACCAATCAGATGTAAACTCAGCTAGCTACATGTCCAGAGGCTGCCTACAAAGTTCCTTTCAGATCTTAATGTTGCCTGCTGTATTTTAGGGAGTTTTGTGAAGATGTTTAGACAGCCCGAAAAAATTTGATTCCTTTTTTTGGGAGGGGGGTGCAACCAGTAAGGACAGTAGCAAAATTAGCCAATTTTGAGACAGTTTAAAAACAAATGCTTTGAATGTCCCACAGGTAGATTTAAAAGAAAATTTTTTTCTGAAAAGCATTTTTAAATTTAGAAGTACAATATTTCACAAGATTTGAGTCAATGAGGTTGGAAGATAGCCTATCTTTTTTTTTTAAATTCAGAAAGCACAATCAATCTCTTTTCCTTTGAAAAATCTATATAAAGTACAACTTGCTTTAGCATGATTATTTTCCTAAATAAAGAGACATACAAAGAATTTATTTTACGTTAATTACGGGCATGACGCAAAAGGTTTTCTTTCCTTTTCATTTGCTTAAAATTTAAAAAAAAGTGCAGTTACATAGGGCTGTGGTTAGTTACCGTGCTGAAGTTCTCTATCTAGCATTTGTGGCTTGTTGGAAGGGTAGTATTAACTATTTAACCTGTAATGGTGTACTTTAACTCTTATCTAGCACGTTGTATTCTCATTACTTTGGGGGAGGGAGGGTATCTCTGCTGGCACGGTCTAACTTGCTTACCTGCTGAATTAGCAGTTTGCTTGTGCTATAACCTTTACTGTAGGTGCTATTTAGGGGTAGGCTTAAAGTGCTGGGGGTGGTGATTTCAGTTAAAATAATAAAAAATTGTATTTTTTCAATATTGTATAAACAATAGTGTTCTAATTACCTTAAATTTATTTCCAGGTAACTATTGTTTTTAATCTAGTTAACAACCAGGTTGCCAGTCCATAACCAGGTTTGGGGGCATGTGAACCAGTGTACATCTCGTCTCCATGACCAAGGCCCATTTCTTTAATTAAACAGACAAGCCAACAATTCCTTCTACTCTAAAGCACCAGCATCAGAGGTTTTTATAGTACAGGGTGCTCTCATAAGTGAGACTCTTTCTGGAGACCGGAAGCCAATCTGAGCATTGCTTCATTGTGTGGTGTGTGTGCGTGCGTGTGCATGTGTGTACATAAGTGTGTCAGTGATTAGGTTTCTCTGTTAGCTTTCAGAGCCTCTTGCCATTGCTATACAAATTACATGGTGTCCTTTCAAGGCTGTACACATCCTTTCTGAGAGACTAGCTATGGATCTGTGCATGTTTTCTTGGCCCTAGATGGGACATTTTCCTTATATATGGAAACTGGTTTTCTGCATGTCAAAAAAGATTGCCTAATTAGCATCTCTTAATGCCCAATCTTTGCCCCTCTACTACAGCTGAGGCAAGTTTTGGTAGGTAATGAGGCCCATGGTTGGTCCCAAGTAATAGAGGACTTTCTGTATTTCAAAGAAATCCAGTGCCTCCTTCTACCCCCACCCTCCCAATATGGCTGGGAGAGTAAGCCAAAGTAGATTCTCCTACACTAATCAGCTCTGTCTTGGTCCAAACCTTACCTGGTTCCCCCTACTACTACTGAGATTAGTAACCAGTATCCCCAGGGGAGACTGGACACAGCTATTTAGGCAACTAGCAATGGCAATTTATTTTCCTTTTTTCCTGTTCAGGTAGTACCTGTACTTTCTGAAAGCCTGTCTTGTGATTTTATTGCCCCATGCCATTCTTTAGGCAACTAGCAATGGCAATTTATTTTCCTTTTTTCCTGTTCAGGTAGTACCTGTACTTTCTGAAAGCCTGTCTTGTGATTTTATTGCCCCATGCCATTCTTTGCCCCCGTTCCTATGACTGATCTTAAGCTCTGGCCAGATACCAGCAAGCAAGATAGTCTCAGCCTGGAAACATTCGATCCTGTCCATTGGCCCTCTGGATTCTTGAACACTGGAGCCTCATTCAGGGCTAGTGGGTAGTGGTTGATGACTTAGAAACAGGTACTTTGGCTCATGGCCTTGAGTGTCCCTCTCCCCCCCCCCCCCCCCGTCCCGCATTGAGGTCACCGTCCAGTTTTACCCTGGCATCTCATACCTCGATGGATGGTCATCAGAAGGTGCCATAATCTCGTCATGAGCTAACAGTCTTCTTTCTATTTCAGAAGAAGCTTTTCTAATTGCCAACAGATTGGTAGAAACTGAGAGAAGTGTTTAACTTCTGAAAGGGAGTTTGGGAATTGGCTTCTGGCTTGACCGAAATGGTCTGTGAACCTTTTAGAGTCTCAAGGACACACCCAGTAAAGTTTTTTTTAAAAAAAATCACTCAGAAAAGTAAGCAGGGTTTGTGTGGTATGTGTGTATGTACGCATGTGTGTATGTGTTTTTTAATCAGCACCCCCAAACCAGTTCCCTGAAATCAACTTAGTTCAGATTTATAGGAGGGCAAGCACTTCCCTCTGTCTTAACCCATGTTCATTTTCCCTCTGGTCATGGGGAACATTCACAGAGGATTCTGGAAGGCAATGGATTTCTCACTAGAGTCCGAGTCTTGTGGAAGGGTGTCTCAGGGGATGTGGAAATAATGAGCAGCTTTTAGCTATGTGAGGATTCTTCACCATCACTATATGCCACTCAAGAGGGCAGAGACCTACCTGTGGCCTTGCCTCAGTGGAGCAGGCCCTTGGGCAGGTCTGTGGGCATCGTGAGAAATGGCCATTACTTACTGACTGTATTTGGTACATATTGTGTGATACTTGAAGAGATGAAAGGGGCTTCCAGGCCCTTCATTGGAGACTAAGATTTTTATCTTTTTTTTTCTCCTCTCCCCCTCCCTACCACCTTTTTTTCTTGCATTGTGATGATGTAGTGGGCACATCTGTCAACAGGACGAATGCCTCTTCTCAAAGACTATAACCTCTCAAATAGTTGTGTATAATGAAAGAACTGTAAACTTTTTTAAATAAAATGTATATACCTTGGCATTTGGCTGGACCTTGATCAATAAGCTCAATTGGCAAGCCCCTTATGTTTTCTCTTAGGAACTGAACTCCAAAAGGCTGTTCTCGTAAACGTGTTGAAAAGACGTTTCTGTGTATTTGAGTCTAGGTCTCAGCACATTTTTCTATTTCAGGAAGATAAGTCTAGGGCAGGTGAATAGATTGGTCTGGGAGTGTGTGTGTGTGTGTGTGGGTGTGTGTATGTGTTACAGTATGAGTTGTTAGTAATCAGTTCAAAAAAAGCTATATCCTTTTTCTATTAGACTTTTTCTAAAGTGTAATGGCCTGACCCTCACACTAAATTTAATTCAGCTGGGCAGAGTGCCTGTTTCTTGATTTTCGCTCAGACCTTACTGAGAAGGTGAAACCTCCCAACCAAGCAACCATCTAGATTCCCAAGGGGCATGTAGTGGGTGCTCTGATCAGAAAATGGTCCCAGTCTATGTCAGGGGATGACTTCTTGAGTGGAGGAACTTTGAGAAGATGGATAGACTAGATTCAAGAAGTCTGCTAAACTGAATTGTGTTCAGAGAGACAGTCTTACTCTAATTCTGCTTTAGACTTCAGCACTTGCCATCAGTCAGCACTAGATGGCCCCATGAGCTATATTTAATATCTAAACAACATCTGGTTTGCATGGTTTCTTTGGATAGTGAGACCATTCACTGTGCACTGCCTCCTTCCCACATGCCAAAATTCCTGACTCACCTTCATTCCTTCCACACTGTATTCTCTTTTTTCCTTTCTTCTTAGTTCCACTCCTTGATCTTTTTGCCATCTTTGATAGCTTTTTGTAGTTCCCTAAAAATTGTTGAGGCATTTGAGGGCCTCTTTTTAGTAAGCTGCTCAACAGCCTGCATGCTCATGGAAAACAATGCCCACTTCCACTGTTAATTTTGGCTTTCCCTCAATGCTGAAGGGAGGAGAGAATTGCATTCCTTGTAGATTGAGTGGATCTTAGATCGAAGGCCCCCAGTTTCAGATGAAGGATGGAAATAAACTTCAGGAAATAGCACTTATGAAGTCAAGTCACCAGGCATTAAGCTTTGTGCCAGGCCATGTGCTAAGTGATGGAGACGGAATGGAAGGTAAAGATCTCACAGGGTAATGGGGGAGACAACGTACAAACGATGAGCAAACAAGAATATACTGAAGATCATCTTAGAGGTAAATGAAGGATTGTGAAAGACTTCTTGGAGAAAGTGGAGCTTGAAGGCTTGAAAGAAGTCAGGAGGTGGAAATGAGAGTTTTGGTCACAGGGGACAGCTGGTGAAAATGCCCCAGGTAAGAGATGGGAGTGTTGTGTATAAGGAACAGTAAGGCAACCTGCTTCCAATGGGTTGAGATGTCTGGATCTGAAATGAGTGCCTATGGATTAATAATTATTGTATGTATATAAAAAGCACCCTTATGTAATTGTTAGACCCTCCCCCAAATCTGGATGCTTTTTCAGTTGAAAAACGACAGAAGCAGACTTAGTGTTAAGCTTTTAGATTTGAAAGGGAAATTTAGAGGTCAGAATCCTATTTTATAGGTGAAGATGCTGAGACATCACCTAGATGGGGGCACCTAGATGGTTCAGCAGACAGAATGCTGGGCCTAGAGTCAGGAAGACTCATCTCCATGAGTTCAAATCCAGTCCCAGACGCTTGACCCTATTTGCCTTAATTTCCTCATCTGTAAAATGACCACTCCAATATCTGCCCAGAAAACCCTAAAAGGGCTCACAAAGTCAGACACAACTGAAAAATGATGAGACAAGAAAGCTGAGGCCCAGAAGTATTACGTAACTTGCTCAAAGTCACACAGGTTGTAAAGGTACTAAGTAGACTCAGGAACTGAATTGGAGTTACATGAATTCCAATCTCGGTCTCATTTTGCATTACAGTACTGCTTCACATCCCCTGTTGTCAACAGCGACCTTTAAAAGTCTCTCCTGTATTTATTTGGGCTGAAATAGTTTATAGTAATTTTGAAATAATTAATGGTGATGTGCCTGTAGTCTCAGCAGTCCACTCATCTCTGGGATTTCCCAAGTGCCATCCGTCCCAATTGAAGCTTAGATGATTCTGGATAGAGAAATGGGCCTTGAGTCAGGAAAACCTGGGTCCCAGAGACCAACCTCAGCTTCTTTACTAGCTGTGTGATCATGAGCAAGACATGTAACTGCTGCCTCAGTTTCCTCAACTATAAAAGAAAATAATAGCAACCTATGTCCCAAGATCAAATGTGATGATATTTATAAAGCACTTAGCACAGGACTTGGCGATAATTGGTGATTAATGATCATTTCCTCCCTTCTTTCCTTCCTCTCAAGCCATCAGGACCAGCAAATGATCCTCTCTAATACACAGAAAAGCAAGAGATCCTAGTATAATTTTGAGGACTGAGAGTTGTCTCCCTACTGTCAACCTGGCAAGACCTATCTTTGCTTAAGTAGCTAAGAAAGGATCTAAGACAGGCCTACCATATACAGAACATGCTTGCCCAGTGGTGCATTCCGGAAAGGTACCAATCCTTTGTATACTGGATGCTTTGTGGAAATTCCACTGGCCCACACCCTTCCCTCCTCTTCTTGTTGGTAGCAAAGGAATTGAGACAGGCTTTTCTCTGTCCTGTGGGCTGAGGAGTGGCTTTTGCTGCTCTCAGGACCCTAGGAAAATCATATAGCATCCTAGAGAATAGATCCCACATCCTGCATCTTGTTGGGCTAAGGACTGACGTGGCAGAGGGCTACTTATGCTTCAGATGGGAACCCAAGAAAGATTTTCTGAACTCCGTTCTTTTTCCCTAGTATTTGTTTCCCCTATTGTTATAGCATAGACCTATCAGGTAGATAACAGACAAGTAATTCCCCCGGCTGGGATCCTCAGATTTGACGTGATCTCCCTGCTGGCAGATTCCACCATCTCTCTCATCTTCACTCTAGAGGGCAACGAACCCAACTTTGGGAGTCTGTTCCTATGTGACAAAGGCAGCTATTTCAAAAACCATTCCCAAACGAAGCTCATGTCTGGGGATATGTACTACAGGTATTGTTATCATCATTTTATAGGTGAGGCTGCTGGAAATAAAAGGTTTGGGGGTCTTAAAATAAAAGATTTGGCTGAATGCAGACAGGGCCTGTATTATTTTCTTTAAAGGTGGGTAGCAACACTACCCCCTCCATGCATCCATAAGCAAAGTAATAATTATCTATTTGATGAGATTCCTGAGAAGACTCCTACCTTGCCCCACTCCCTGACTGGCTGGCAGATGCTTACAATTCTGTGGTTAGATTTGTCCCCTTGGTGTCCAGTGCAAACATGGAAGAGTGTAGACTTCACCCTAAAGTGAGAATGAATTGATTGAGCAGGTCTGGAGAGTGAGAAAGGAATGAGACTCAGTAAAAGTCGGGGGAAAGAGACAGAAATAGTATAATAGCCTGTATTTGTATAGCAAAGCACTTTACATGTGTTATCTCCTATGAACAGCACAGCAACCATCCCTGTTTAATAGAAAAAAAAATAGAAAAAATTTAATAAATTTAAATTTAATAGAAAACAGGTTCTGTGAAGTTAAGTAACTTGTAATCACACCCCCAGCAGGTTGGAGATTAGATTCCGTAGAAGGTCTCTCCCGGTTCTGAGTCTACTCTGTAATATTACAGGGCTAGACACCCACTGTACCACCCACTCTGGACTTTCCCCTTTCCTTTACCCAGGTCCCAGACTGATTTTCCAAATACCCAGTCCCGATGCTGATGATACCCACTGTAGCCACCAGGTGGCTCTCTTACCTAGCTCCTTTGGTTTTACCCGGTCCCATTCCTCCTTGGTAAAGACTTTGCAGTTGGGAGAAAGAGAGGTAGTAGGATGAGGGGGTGAGTGTCAGAGACAGAACTGAAGGACCAAGTGGAACCCCAGGGGGAAGGGACTGACTCCCTGAAATATTGTAGGCATCACAGACTCTTGGGTCTGCGATGGTATTGGACCAAGCAAATGGAGGCTTGCCTCGCTGGGGAAGTCATTTAGTTCAATCGAGAGTATTTATGAAACACCTACTATGTGCCAGACAAATACGAATAGTCCTTTCTGTCAAGGAGCTTACATTCTGAAAGGTAGGGATGGGGAAGATGGCCTGTACACAGATAAATCCATAAATAATAAAATACTATATAAAATAATGACATAGCAAAATAAAAATGATTCTGTCAGCTGAGGAAATCAGGTAAGTCTTCTCGTAGGAGGTGATGGTACTTGAGCCTTGAAGGGAGCTATGAATTCCGAGGATCAAAGAGAGGGGGGGAGAATATTCTAGCACAGCCTGTGCAAAGGCAGGATGAGAAGCCTAGGCAGATGCCTGGAAATGAAGAAGCAATGGCATTCATCCACAAATGCAGAATGGTAGCTATATGTAAGATTTTGTGCTAATGAGACAGCTAGGTGGTGCAGTGGATAAAGCATTCAGGTCCCGGAATCAGGAAGATCTGAGTTCAAATCCAGTCTCAGACACTTATTAGCTGTGTGACCCTGGGCAAGTCACTTAACCTTCCTCAAATGTAATAGCCTCTGCCTTCAACAGTTGGTGTTGGAGTCAAACGAGATAGTCAACGTAAAGTACTTAGCACAGTGCCTGGAATGTAGGAAGTTCTCAACAAATGCCTGTCCCCTTCCCCTAATATCAATGGGGACAACGATACAAGATGTGGGTAGGACTGTTCTGAAACATGGGCAGAAATCCCCTGCCTGATTTCGTTCCTTAGAGTGTGCATAAATACCTCTTGCCTGCTTCCAGTGTAACTATGTGGGAATGTTAGGGGGCTGGTTTTGTCCACAACTAGTTTGAGTGACGACAAAATATTCTAATGAGCTGCCCATCTGAAAGAATCCATGACTGGAGTAGCTCTGAGGAAACTGAGTGTCCACACAAAAGATGTGACCCACCTTTGCTTCCCATCTTTCCATTGCTGACCAGCTCCAGGTCCGCTCTGAGCAGCTGCGTGGAGAAAAAGCTGATTTCCTCCTACCTGACACCACATAGGATGCCTCTGGCTCGTTTGGTTTTTTTTTTCTTTTCTGTTGATTCTTTCCTGCTCTTAGGTAAATGATTATTCAAGGATGAAAATGCCTCAGTGACCACTTGAATTATGGCTTGAGGCTCTGCCAGACAAGTTCTCTGGAACTGGAATCTGTAGTCATAGGAATTGGAAGAGAGAAGGGGGCCTAGGAGTAAACCACAGTGGAACCTCACATTTAGAGAGTGGTAGAAGGGGGAAGCTAGGATTAGAGCACCAACCTGGGAGGCAGGAGGGCCTTAGATACTTACAAGCTCCTGGGCAAGTCACTTAACTCCAATTGCCTCAAAAAGCAAAACAAAACAAAAAACCCTCCACCAGAGAAGTCACATATTGAGGGCCAAGAAAAGGCTCTCAATTGATTTTGGGAATAAAGATACGATTGGTGACCTTTGAAGATATTGAGCAGAAAGATCCATCATAGGGAACATGAAGGAGTGACTCATTATTGGGTAAACAGAGGCAGTGAGTGCAAACTGTCCTTTAGAAGAAATTCAGCATTGAAGGGAAGGAGAGAAGTAAGATGGTGGACAGAGTGGCAGCAGGGTCATGGGAAGGAGTTGGTCAACAAGCATTTATTGCGTTACTACTACGTGTCAGACACTATGTTGGGTGCTAGAAATATGAAGAGAAAATGAAAGAATAACTGCCCCCGAAGAGTTCACATTCTATCAGGGGAGAGGTATATATATGTCGATATATGCAAAATACATGTAAAATGAACACCAGGTAATTGTGGGGGGAAGGACAAGAAAGGGCTCATGTAGAAGGTGAACTTTAAGGAAACAAGGTGAAGGTGGAATATGAAGTAACATGAATGAGGAACAGCAAGGACAACAACTTGGGTGAGTTGGAGAGTAAATGAAGACTCCATTTGGCGATGTGGTGGATGGAGCACTGGGCTTGGAATCCAGAAAACTTGAGTTCAAATACTGCCTCAGGTGTGGACTAAGTGTGTGACTCTGGGCAAATCACTTAACCTTGTTGACTTCTCTTTCCTCCTCTGTAATATGAGCTGGAGAAGGAAATGACAAAGCACTCCAGTTGTTGGGGTTCATCCTTCCTCTTCCAGGAAGACCAATGGGGCAATGTCATGACTTGCGCATAAATTGGATTTAAGTGAGGCAGAGTTGCACAAAGTCATCCACCTCTCTCTTGCTGAGTCATCCAAGTCCAGTATCTCTGCCAAGAAAGGCCCACTGGAGTCATGTAGAATCAGACACTACAGAACAACAACAGTGTGTAAGAAGGCTAATAATGGATGATTGATGGATGGGAAAAGTAGGTTGGAGCCAGGCTGTGAAGTAGAAAAATATATTCATTTATAGACAAAGGGAACGCAGCCAGTAGAGTGGGAAATAAACACATGGCGTGGCTCCTAACCTCAAAGAGAGGACAATCTAGTTGGGGAGACAAGATTTATAGGGTCTATGATTGGAAAACAGTGCAAGATGAATAGTGTTCAGTGGAGCTAAGGGGGACTGGAATGATGGCTGTAGATACAATGTGCTGAGAAGAGGGACATCACAGAACAGTGGTTTCCAGTCTTTTAAGATGTCTTGTCCCATCAGTAATATTGAGCATATATACTTATTTACTTATAAATTATGTACATGTACTACTCTACTTAATTACCATGTATATTACAAAACTTATTAAAAAATAGAAGTTAAAAAGGATGAGATAAAGAAATAGCATTTGACCTGCTGGAGTTAATTCCATAGATGAATGACGTAGTCAGATCTGCATCCTAGGAAAAGGTCTTTAGCAGTTGATGGAAGGTGGTTGGGAAAAGAGGGATTCAAAGAATGGAGAGAGACTAGGAGGCTAGGCAAGAGATGATGAGGGGGCAGCTGGGTGTTGCAGTGGATAGAGCACCAGCCCTGGAGTCAGGAGAACCTAAGTTCAGATCTGATCTCCGATACTAACTAGCTGTGTGACCCTGGGCAAGTCACTTAATTCTGATTTAAAAATAAAAAGGTGATGAACTATAGTAATGGCTGAATAGAAGGAAGGGGTGAGATTAAAAAGATCTGAAGGTAGAAAGGATAAGATTCTGAATGGATAGGTGACACAGGTTGTGAACCTCTGATGAAAACAGAAAAGTTTGGATGAGGAGTGGGGCTGGGTGGGGGAACGGGGTTGTGTGGTGATAGATAACACAAGATGCAGACTGGACCTCTGATTTCGTTAGTATAGAGAATTCCCAAGTGAGGAAACTCCCTCCACCAATACAATCTTATCTGCAATTTAATATTGGCTACTTATAGTGCAAGTGTCAAATGCCTACAACACCCCCAAGTGAGGTAGAAGCAGATGAAAATGTAGTTCCTGTCTGATTTTAATGTGTTGATGTATTACTAAAAAAAGAAATCTATAAACAAGTGTGGTTTTCTAAGTTAAAAACAGGCCCATAGGGATCTCTACATATAGTTTTGATGGTCCTGTTTCATTGAGTTTGACACAACTGCCTTAGAGCATTGGTAGGCTAAATGACCCTGGTCAGGGTCACAAAGTCAGTATGTTTCAGAGGCAGGAGTTGAACCCATGTCTTCTTGGCTAGCTCCATCTATCTAAGCTATCTATCTATCATCATCTATCCATCTTCTATCTGCTCCTTCATACTGCCATCTGTGACGGTGATCACCACCCATGCATGCCTGCTCATCCTGTGATTCATTCTGTTACCCTCTGTCCATGAAAAGGGGCAGGTAGAGCTCTTACTCATCATTGCCCAGGATCAAAAAGCGCTCCCTCCAAGGGGTGCCTTGTCTACGTGATATGGGGTCATGGGGAAAGTATGCAGTATGTGTGTGTGTGTGTGTGTGTGTGTGTGTGTGTGTGTGTGTGTGTTGGAGAGGTGAGGGGGATCAGGGCATTGCAGAATTTCTCTCACTGTCGCCTACACAGCTACTATTGTGAGTGGTAAGTAGTGGTCAGGTTTTAGCCACCAGGAGGGGCCAGCGTCTTGTTCAGCACTGGGAGGCATGAGGAGAAAAAGGAAGGAGATGGAGCCAGGGATCATTAAGGGATCGGATGAGGTCTGATTGTGTTGGCCCCCATTTTGGAAAGCCTTGTCCGAGAGAACTAGAGCAGCCAGCCTCAAGAGGGTTTTCTGGAGGAGGTGGATTCAGAGAGATGGCAGGATTAAATAGAAAAAGGAGAGGGGATAGAAGTAAAGGAATAAGCATGGGCCATTCCACACCTAGACTGTGAGGAGGGGGCTGAAGCCTGGCTGTCTGCTTAGATGTCAACTGGAAGAATGTATGGAGGGAAAGGGTGAGCTCTGATAGGAGGGGACTGGCTTTCGCTGACATTCCGAGCTTAGCCAGCAGATGGCTGAAGGGAGCTGTAAATGTGCAAGACAAACTATCTGAGGAAATAGTGACTCATATTTCTCCTGTTGCAGGAACCATTGCTAGGCCCCAGACCCACCCACCCTCCTCCTTCAGCGAGCTGTCTAAGCCCTGGGCCTCTAGTGACCAGTCCCTGACATTTACCCACAGCACTCTATAGCTGCGTGCTTCTTCTGGGAACCATTGGATGTCCAAGGGATATCTGCATGGGAAAGTAAAGAGAGGAAGGGATTGATTTGGGGAGCAATCATGAAAATGAACAGAACTTGGGCTTGAATGGGACAGGGGGAGATCCCCCCTCTGGATTTAGAGTCAAGAGGACAGCTGTGTGACCTTAGGTCAATTAACTGTGTTTACCTTAGTTTTCTCATCTGTAAGATGAGGAGGTTGGACCAGATGACTGCTACGGTCCCTCTGACCTTGAATCAATGAGCCTGTGATTCTTCTTACACTTCTGCCTCTGTGGTAACTGCCCTTTTTTACTTGTACTTTTATTTTTTATTCATTTCAAGACTCATTTAAGTGCCTGTTATGTGCCAGGTCCTGTGCTAAACCCTTCTGAGGCAAAGACAAAAATGAAGCAGCCCGCCCCTACCTGCAAGGAGCTTACATTCTACTGGGGAGAAACAACTGTGTGTCTGGATAAATAAATACAAAGTGTAAGCAAAATAAATATAAAGGGAATTTGAGGAGGTGGGAGGGTGGAGAACTGACATACTGATAGGGGTGGGGAAGGTGCCATTTCTTCCTTGGCGTGGTCCAAATCTATGGCATCAAACTCAGAAATGGAGGCCACTACACAGAACATAAGGATCCCTGTTGGTACATATTGACTTGGAAAAGCATGTATTAACATTACCTATGTTTTATTGTATTTTCATTTATTTTGATAAGTACTTCTATGTTTGACACTCTGGCCATTCCCATTCCTAGTGCTCCTCCTCAGGCTTATGTCCCTGAATGAGTTGAGGAAGAAAGCACTTCAAGAGAGAATGAAGTATTGGGGTTGATAATGATGGAAGTCAAAGGAAAAAGGGTAGGGGAACAAGATGGAATGTGCTTTGGGGGCTCCCTGGAGAATAGGGGATAGGTTTTTCTAGGGAAGTGGAAGGGTGGCCAGAAAGGGGGGAGAGAGAAAGAGAGAAAGAGACAGAGAGAGAAGGAGAGAGGGGGAGAGAGAGAAGGAGGGAGGGAGGAGAAGAGAGAGAGAGAGGAGAGTCAGGTACTAAATGCTAAGGACACAAAGGGAAAAATGGAAATAATGCCATTCTCAGCTTATATGCTAATGGAGTTGATAACAAGAACATATATAAATATTCATAGCATTGATGTATATAGAATAAATATAAAGTAGTTAGGCTTAAGGTACAATGGAGAGAGTGCTAGGCCTGGAGTCAGAAAGACTCCTCTTCCTGAGTTCAAATCCAGCCTCAAATACTTACTAGCTGCGTGACCCAGGGCAAGTCATTTAACCCTGTTTGCCTCAGGTGCTCATCTGTAAAATGAGCCAGAGAAGGAAATGGCAAACCACTCCAGTATCTTTGTCAAGAAAACCCAAAAGGGGGTCACTATGAGTCGGATACAACTGAAACAAGTGAACAAGAACAAGGGGCAGAAGCAGGGCTGTTATGGTAAATATCTAACAACTGACTTTCCAAAAAAAAAAAGAAAAGGATGCATGACAGATTTTTAAATTTAAATCTGCTTTATTAGCATTTTCTCCATCTCTTTCCAAAGTCTAGAGAGGCAACAAAACAAACCAAGCCCTGATTTGTAGCATTTGTAGATTTCTGATCTTTACAATCACACTGAAAGCTTGATTGGCCCTCCAGCCAGTTGGAGCCAGAACCATCACCCTCTGAGATGAAGGGCATTATCAGGTAGGGAGATCAGGAGAGGCTTTGTTTAGAAAATGGGTCTTACAGGAAGTGAGAAATTCTATGAGACAGAGGAGAGAAGGGGGCACATTCCAGGCACCAGGGACAAAGCACAGTCACAAAATAAATAGGTATGTGTGAAGAATCGAGAGAAAACCAATTTTGCTGGACTGAAGTCCATGGGGAGAGGAGTAACAAATAATGATGATAGAAAGATGGGTTGGGGTCAAGGTGTAAGGGGTTAGAGAGCAATGCACGGGGGGAGCACAATGAGGGGTACTTTTTATTTTTTAATAGTTGTACATATTTTAAATGTAAAAAAAAATTCTGCTTTCCATAACACATAGGTCTTGATTTGTAGGACAAGGTTGATGTTACATCTATTGTTGTATCCCCTTTGCACAATCCTTTACACATTGTAAGTGCTTAATAAATGTTTGTCCAATTTAATTGTCAGGTTGTTGGAACCAGAGTGGGTGCCCATCAATTAGGGAAATGATTGAACAAATTATGAAATGTGAATGTAATGGAATAATATTTGCCCTGGAAGAAATTATGAAAGGGTCAGATTAAGAGAAACTTGGGAGAATTTTTATGAACTGATGTGTCAAGTTAAGCCAAAAAGCTTAACTGGGGGTAAGGGGATGGAGAATTCGTCAAAGAAAGCCCGGTTCCTAGAGAGTGTACAATGTCCTATGTCTAGTATCAACCTACATGGAGGTTTGGTGAGCCTGCTTCCAGGCATGCATATTGGAGCTCATTTTATCAATACTTGCATGTGCAAGTGTCCTACGACTGTTTCCTGTTGGCTTACTACAGGGTGATCAAAAACCTTTTAACTGACCCAAGCCAGAAATAAGTGTGTGCCCAAAAGGCATACACTGGCAAAATCTCTCTCTTTGGTGGTTTGCAAGTGAGAAGGAGAAAAAAAGTGTTGTTGGAGACCATTAATATTCATACTGTAATTCTTATCTCTCTACCCAAGCCTCCATGTGGCCATGAACACTTTTTTGTCCGTTATGTTCATTCTTTTCTGATCTTAGGTGAATGAGTGTTGGAGGTGGAACAGACCAGATTATGACCTTGTAAACTTCAGAAGGTTGGAAGATCCATTAGAGATCCAGCAACTAGAGTTCACATCAGAGTCTGCCATAGTTGTAGCAACTGAGCCAGATGAGGAGCAAGTCCTAAGTATTGACTTACTTGACCCAGCCTAGCCGTGTATCCATCCAACAGCAGAGATGCCATGTCCTACTTGGCTATGGTGGCTATGCCATACCCCGAAATGAACTTGAGAGAGGGGGATGTTTGTAGTAGCTACATTAAGTTTGGATTCACTTCCCCCAGGTACTAAGGTGGTAGAGGAGAATGTTCTCATTTCAGGTGTTTTTGTACTTCTCAGTTTGTAAAAGATGATTATTGTAAACTACCTAATTGGTTTTGGGGGAATAACCACTGATTAGATGGTATGAAGAGAATTGGGGTTCATGAGCCAGAGTACCAGAGAAACAACTCAAGAATTACTCCTAGAACTTTGAGAGTCTTTGTCTTGGGACATGACCGGGAGAGCGTGGGTAGGGATATAGCTGTTCCAGAACCCGCCTGTGCCGCAGCAATGACTCTAATATCAGAAGGGAAAACAACTGTGAAAAACTCACAGAACTGTGAGTGGTAGATCAATCACCACTTCAGGAAACTGATGATGCAGCCTATTTGCCACCTATGAGCCGAAGGAGACCTACATTTTTAGACATAGTCAGTGGGAGGATTTGTTTTGCTTGATGTATTTGTTATAAGACAGGGCTATTATTTGGCAAAGACTAGAGAGAGATAGTGAGGGGAGGGAGTAATAGTAATAAAAAAGGAGGAAGAAAACCTTCAATGCATCATTAAAAGGTACTGAGAGGAGAGCAGAAGGAAGTTCAGAAGGGGATGCAAACAAGCCGAACAGCTTTGGAATGACCATATTAAATTTGAAATGTGATTGGAAAAAGTAGGGATACCTGGAGGAGATTCAGTTTCACAAACTTTTTCTCCTCTTCTTTGCATTCAAAAATGTGTATATTTGTCAAGTTCATAATAATAAGGAAAAAAATTAATAAAAGAAAATAACAAGTTATTTATGCCTGTTGTGGACAGCAACTCAAGGTGGGGAAGAGAGATACTATAGTCTGTACTATTGGTGTACAGTCAGGCCAGGAAAGAGAGTTCACTCTCCAGATAATCTAGTGTTAGTTCTCATGACATGGCCCACAACCTCTGACCCTCCAAATCCTTGAAAAGGAGTGGCAGGGGAGGCAAGAAGTAGGCTCAACAATGAAGAGAAAGTGTGCTCTGGCACAGGGACACCATGGCATGGAGGCTCTCAGGTGGGTCTGGTTTGACCAAGAAACAGAGCCATATCCAACATGCAGCACTGAACTAAGGGTGGCTCTGGAGGCATGGAGAGGAGATAGGAAGGAATCATGCCTCTGGCACAAAACCCAGGTTGTCCCACCCTAGTAATGTCTTTGGCTGTATAAGCCAAGAATATCAGCATGGCAGATGGAAATAGGGTGAGGAATCTCCACAGTACTGTACAAAATGGGACAAAGAGCCACAGTCTTTACTCTCAAGGAGCATTGTGTCTAACTGAAAACAGTTATGAACCAAGAACATTGAACCAGTGGTTGCAGTGGTTGACACTCCTGTCTTGCTGAGTATTCTCTCCTTTCTGAGTTTTCATCATACTACTCTCTCCTGATTCTCCTCCTATCTCTCTGATGGTTCCTTCCCAGTGTTCTTTGCTGGGTCATCATCCATATCACCAGTTAATAGATAAGTTATTATCTATAAGAGTAAATTATTAGTTATGATAGTAAATATATAAATAGTGATAATAGTACATATACATTATTATAATAATGAATGTAAATCGTTAGTTATAATAGTAAATATATAAATTTTTAATTATAATAGTAAATATATATTAGTTATAACAAATATATAAATGATTAGTTATAACAAATATATAAATGATTAGTTATAATAGTAAATATATCTTATTAGTTCTAATAGTAAATATAGAGTTTTTTGCACAATTCAGTGCACATTACTAAATGCTTGTTGATTGATTTATATGAAAATTGGGGCAATTCTTCCTCTTCCATTCTCTTTATCTCAAAATTTCTTCACATCCTCTCCTCCTGCTTTCCCTCAGCCTCTGAGATATGACCTGTCTCCTTGCCAAGGTCAACCTCTTAAATGGACCCTTGATCCCACTCTCCCAGTCTTCTCTAGCAGATCGAATCCTCAGTCATGTCCTCTTTCCTCTCTCCGGTGTCACCAATGATCTTTTAATTGCCAAATCTAATAACCTTTTCTGATTTTTCTCAACCTACCTGTTTCATTTGACATTGTTGACACTCCTGTCTTGCTAAGTCTTCTCTCCTCTCTGAGTTTTCATCATACTACTCTCTCCTGATTCTTCTCCTGCCTCCCTGATGGTTCCTTCCCAGTGTTCTTTGTTGGGTTCATCATCCATATCGTCATCCATATTACATTAACTGTGTGTATTCCTGAAGATTTTATCCGGGGTTTTCCTCAACATCCGTTCTCTTGGTAACTTCATGGGTCTTCACCATCATATCTATGTGCATAACTCACAAATCTATGTATCTAGCTGCCCCCATCCCCACTCCCAGCTTCAGTTCCATATCATCAGTTGTCTATTGGATATTTCAAACTGAATGCACTGGAGACATCTTAAACCCAACATGTCCCAAACTTAGCTCATTATATCTCCTCTCCCCCTGCCCCAAGCTTTCCCTGTTTCCAAATTTCCCTTTTTTATCAAAAGTAACACCATGCTTCCAGTCTCTCTGACTTATAAGCTCTGCATTATCCTGGTTTTTTCACTCTCCCTCACATCTCATACCTATACAGTCGCCAGATGTTTCCTTTCTAAGTCCACATTTGTCATATGCAGTCCCTTTTCTCCACTCGCACAGGATCTCCCACCTAGACTATGGCAACTGCCTCTTAATTGTTTTCCTGCCTCAAGTCTCCCCCTACTCCAATCTATCCCACAAGCTGCTACCAAGGTAATTATCTTAAGCATGGGTCTGACCATGTGATTCCCCTATTCAATTGATTCCCTGTTGTTTCAAGAGGGGCAACTAGGTAGTGAAGTGGATAGAGCACTAGTACAGGAGTCAGGAGGACCTGAGTTCAAATCTCACCTCAGACACTTGACACTCACTAGCTGTGTGACCTTGGGCAAGTCACTTAACGCCAGTTGCCTCATCCTGGGTCATCTCCAGTTATCCTGATGAATATCTGGTCACTGGATTTAGACGGCTCTGGAGAAATGAGGCTGGTGACCTTCACAGCCCTCCTACACTCAAAACAAAGTCAAGTGCAAGTCATGTCATCATTTCTCTGATGTCATGGTGTTCTTCGGCAACAAAGGACAAACACATACACACACACACACATACACACATATTGTTTCAAGAAGGAAAAAAAATTTTTCTGCTCGTCTTTGGAAGACCTTCACAACTTGTCCACAAAGTGTTTTTCCAGCCCCACAGGACATTCTCTGATCCAAATAAAGGAACTTTCTCTCTACTTCTCTCAAAGGATGTTCATCTCTAAGCCTTTGTATTCACTGTCTCATATGCCTGGAATGCTTTCCTTCCTCACCTACACCTCATAGAGGGATTCTCCTCTCAGATGCAACCCAGGCACCATCTTCTGCACAAAACCTTTCCTCACCCCCACCCCACAGCTGCTAATGCTGTCCCTCCAAAACTACTTTGTATGTAACTGTACACATATATGTTATATGCATGAATATGCATCTGTATTTATTCACTTTGTGTTGTGTGTATAAATATGTATATTTAGCCATCCGTCCATCCATCTATCCATCCATTCATTTGTTTGTTCGTTTGTTTCTTGTTCAATTGTGTCTGACTTTTCATGACCCTGTGGACCAACTGTCCATGAGGTTTTCTTGGCAAGGATACTGGAGTGGTTTGTCATTTCCTTCTCCAGTTTTTATGCAGTCAAGGTTAGTTAAGTGATTTGCTCAGGGTCAGGCAGCTAGTAAGTGTCTGAGGTCAGATTTGCACTCTGGTTACACATATCTATGTATATATGTATACACACATACATATGCATACATATATATACATGTATACACATGTGTGTATATTTATGTATGTATCTGTTGTCTCTCCCATTAAAACGTAAGCTTGGTTGTGAATAAGGATTTTTTCATTCTTTGTACATATATCCCCATCACCTCATACAATATCTGGCATATGTAGGGACTTAATAAATCCTTAATTGATTAAGACAAATGTAATGGAGTATCATTGAACTGGAAGAAATTATGACTATGACAGATTTGGAAAAACCTGAGAAATCTTATAATACATTATATATCTCATTACATATAATATTTATAATATCTTATAAGATAAAGGTGAAATAACAAACCAGTTTCCACAGTGACCACAGTGCTGTAAATGAAAGCAACCTTGAAAGACTTCAGACCTGGGACCAGTGGAATGGTCCTGCCATAGCTTCAGAGGATTGATGATAAAGCAAGCGTCCCACGCCTGAGCAAAAATGGCGTGCCAGACTAGACGTGCACAAGGAGCTGTACCATTCCAGACACAGCCTATGTGTTGAATTGTTTTGCCTAACCCTAATTATTTGTGATAAAAGAGGGCTTTTAATTGTGTGTGTGTGTATTTGTGGGGAGATAGAGGGAATATTCTGTAAGAAATGATAACAATGCAGAAAAAGGAGCAACAGTGTCAATTTAACATTAAAAAATACATAGTCAAGAACAGTGAAAAGTTCAGGAAGGAATGTAGGCAAGTGTAGACTTTGTTACTACCATACTGAATTTAGTGTTCTCTTTAAGGAACAATGCATGACAGAAGCTCACAGTTTCATATACCATGAGAAGGGGAAGAGGATTATCGTTTACACAGCACCTACTTTGTGCCAGGCACCGTGCTAAGAATTTTATAATGTTACTTTGCTTGTCTCGTAGTAATCCTGGAATGTAGGTACTATTGTTATCCCCATTTTACAGTTGAGGAAACTAAGGCAAACAGGTTAAGTGACTGGCCCAGGGTTACCCAGCTAGTAAAGTCTGAGGCTGGATTTGAACTCAGGTCTTCCTGAATCTAGGCCCTGAATCAGGAGTGGGGAACCTGCGCCCTTGAAAAAAAAGTCCCTTTAGGATTTATTCTTTGAAGTTTGGATTCAGTCAAAGGGCTGTACTTGAGGACTGAGAGAGTCACATGTGGCTTCGAAGTCACAGGTTTCCCCACCCCTACATCTATCCAGTACATCATCATCTGCCTCTTTTCTGTTATTTGTGTATTGAAATACTCATATTTGCTGATGCTTATGATCATAATGAAAAGAAAACATTTCATAATATCTAGCATCTGCGTAGCAATTTTAGGTTTTCAAAGTGTTTATATGTGTTAGTCAATATGCATTTGTTAAGCATTTACTATACCTTGGAGGTATAAAAAGAGGCAAAAACCAATCCCTGCCTGCCCTGAAGAAGCTCATAATCTAATGAGGGAAACAACAACCAAACACAAGCTATGTACAGGATAAATTAGAAAGAATTACAAGAGGGAAAGCGCTAGAATTAAAAGATATTAGGGAAAGGTTTCCTGTGGAAAGTGAGATTTTAGTCTTTTTTTAAAAGGATGTTTTTACTTATTTCATTAAATATTTTCCAATTTCATGTAAAAAAAAATTTTAACATTAATTTTTTAAAATTTTGTATCCTAAATTCTCTTCCTCCTTCCTTCCTTCTCCCCCACCCACTGAGAAGGCAAGCAAAATATCTCATACACATGAAGTCATACAAAACATTTGCATATTAGCCATGCTGCAAAGGAAACACACACACACACACACACACACACACACGCACGCATTTAGTTGAGTCTTGAAGGCACAGCAGGGCAGCCAGTAGGCAGAGATGAGGAGGGAGAGCATTCCAGGCCTGGGGGACAGTCAGTGAAAACGCCCAGAGTCCACAGATGGAGTGTCTTGTTCATGATGCTCACAGCCCTGTGAAGTAGGTAACATCACTATTCACATTCTACCCAGGAAGAGACTGAAGCTGAGAGAGATTAATGGGCTTGACTAGGGTCACACAGCTAGTCAATGTCTGAAGCAGCACTTGAACTCAGGTCTTCCTCACTCCAAGTCCAGTATTCTGTCTGCTGCACCCCTACCTCCAGCTCCCCAGTTCTTTTTTTTTTATAAGAGCAATCCAACTCCTGTCTGGCATTGGGTGCTACATGCCCCACTTAGAGAAAGTGCCGAGTTTTGAACTAAGCCCCGCTGTCTGATCTTTACCCCAAGAGAAGACTCAGACGGCGAGAGGAAGGGACCTGAGTTTATAGCAGGAGGAAGGCTGGGCAGGCTGCCTCTCACAAGAGGTCAAGGTAACTTCACCTCCTACTCAATTACTCAGCTGCTGCATGTTAGCTACGTTAGCCAGAGGAGGGTGGGGCTAGGCTACTAGTGGAGGAGGAGGAGATGGGGACTTGTTAGAACTGGGTGGGCTAATGCCATGGGCCTTGGGGAGTCCCACCTACTCCTGATGGTTGCCATTGAGGCTGTGGAGGAGACTCTCTCTTGTTCCCCTATCATTGTGTCCCCTCCTTCGCTTTACTCATCCCCTACTCCATCCTTCCTCATCCTGGGAGTCTCTGTCTGGCTGAGGGGATGAGGAAATGAATGAGTTCTGCATCTACAGAGATCTCTGGGTGACTCTGCAGAGAAGGAGAGGGGGATCATGGAGGAGAAGGGGAAGGGTCATCATCCCCAGTTCCTGCCTGTTTGCCTGTCTGACCCCCCGGACAATCTCAGAAAAGCAGAACCCCTTCCCTGCTTCCACCTGGGGGCATGAAGAAGCTGACAGAGAGATATTAGATTCAAGATGCAAAACGAGATATATTTTTGAACAGGACCAGTATGGGAATTTGTTGTTGTTTTTTTTTTTTTGACTAAACATACTTCCTCTAAGGGTTTTCCCCACAATGGCAAAGGTTGAGAAATAAGAGAGGGGGGAAATAAATGCCTGTTAGTAGAAAAACAAATTTTTTCATAAAAGGAGAGGAAGGGAGGTATAGGAGAAAGATTAGTATTCTGGCTAGATCCCTTTGGAGAGTAGTCTGAACAGGGTAGGGAGAGGCATTTTTATCCCAAGGCATCAGAGCAGACAAAAAGGGACTCTGTTTGGGGGTCTTGTTCTTATATTGAGGGGACCTTAAACAGAATTGAGGTGTCAGTTTTGAAACCAGGGGTTCTACTGGGAGAGGTTCCACAGATAAGCCTTTTAGAGGAATGAGACATCCTAATGGAGTTGAATGTTAAAGCTTAAGCAATTACAGATCCATTGTATAAGAAATCCCAGGGATATGAAGACAGGGCAAGATACAAAACAACTCAGAAACCTCCAAACAGGAGTGGTTTGTGCTGGTAGGATCTCCTGGACCAGCACAGAGAGCTACTGGCAGTCAGGCAGTAAGAGTCACAAAAATGATCATGCCCTTTGGCCCAGCAGTCTCAATATTAATTAATAATTAATTAATATTAAAAATAAAGAAGTCACTGACTGAAAAAGGTATTCAGGAATGTCTGAGCACACAAATGTGATGGAATATATCGCACCCTCAGACAGGATCAATTTGATGAATTCAAAGAAATATGTAAGAGAGACATGAAACGCTACAAAGTGAAGAAAATAAAACCAAAGAGATGAAATGCACACGGATTACAACCTTGTAACTAAAGACGATCATTTTTTTTTATTCCAGAACCATGCTCTCGTTGGCATAGGTCAGTGGTGTCAAATTTAAATAGAAACAGATCCCTACCAGCCGCACATGGACTTAGAAAACGACAAATTAACATTATGTTGTATTTTTTATTAGTTTTGTTAATATTTTCGGGTTCCTTTTTAATCTGGTTCAGCCACTCTGGGAAGTTTTGTAGCCTGTGTGCATACTGTGGCACCGTAGTTTGAACCTTTTGGCGTAGGTGCTGATTAGTATTTAAAATTGAGATCATAGATTTAGATACTTCATATACCATCTACTCAAGCTACTCATTGTACAGTGAGGGAACTGAGGCCCAGAGAGGTCAGGTGATTGGATCAAAGATAATAAATATCAAAGGTGGGCTGTGAATCCAGATCCTCTGGCTGTGCTCATTCCCCTATCCTATCCCACTGCTACCTCCCTTGTCCAAGAGAGTTTTTCTGGAGTCACTGAGTTTATCATTATTAACGATAGCTACTATTATGAGGTGTCAACTATGTGCCAGGAGGTAGCAAAGTCAGGATTTGAACACCACTCCTCTGACTTCAAATCCAGGGTTCTTTCCATTGTACTTCACTTTATTTGGGGTGGGGTCAATGCTTCCTGTAATCCTTTATTACCCATTTGGGGTTTTCTTGGCAGAGATACTGCAGTGGTTGGTCATTTCCTTCTGTGGCTCACTTTACAGATGAGGAAACTGAGGCCAACAGGGTTATTTAACTTGCCCAGGGTCACACAGCTAGTAAGTGTCTGAGGCCAGATTTGAACTCAGATCTTCCTGACTCCACCAAGCCAAAGGGTCTGTCTTTTGATTTTCTCAGCCCAGTGCTTAAGCGCAGTGTGGGGCAAACAGTAGGCACTTATTAGATGCTTGTTGACTGAATGACTGACTAGAGCACACTTTCCTCTAGGAACACTGCTTTGTACAGACATACAAGTGAAAAAATAGAAATCTGAGGAGAGAGGGCTAATTAGGGCATAGGGAAAAGTCTTTCCATAGGTGAGGACAGCTAGGCAATGCAGTGGATAGAGTCCTGAGCCTATGGTCAGGAAGACTTATCTTCCTGAGTTCAAATCCAGCTTCAGACACTAGCTGTTAAGTGCAAGTCACTTACTTAACTCTATTTGCCTCAGTTTCCTCATCTGTAAAGTGAGCTGGAGAAACGACAAACCATTCCAGTATCTCTGACAAAAAAACCCCAAATGGTGTTGGACCTGACTGAATAATAAAAATTTATGTAACAGATAAAGCACTAAACCTGAAATCAGGAAGACCCAAGTCCAAATCTGGCCTCAGATACTCGCTAATGATGAGTCATTTCACCTGTCTGCCACAAATTCTTCATCTGTAAAATGGGTATAAAAATAGCACCCCCCCAAGATTTTTATGAGGAAAAGATAAAATATTTTTAACACACTTTGCAAACCTTAAAGTATCTTATAAATGCTAGCTATATAATTTCTATTATTCTAGCTAATATATAACACTTTAAAGTTTACAAAGCATTTTGCCTACATACTGAGATAGGTGCTACACATAGTATTAGACCCATTTTGCAGACAAGGAAGCTGAGGGCTTAGAAAGGTTAAGTGATTTTTCTCTTCCCCCCATCCCTGCCACCATGGTCACATAGCTAATAAGTGTCAAAGGTGGAATTTTAGAATGCTTCCTGACTCCATGTCCATCACTTTATACTGTGCCACACTTCTTTCTCAATAATTTCTAGGGAAAAAATAACTTTCAGGCACCCTAATCTTAGTTGAATGGATTCAAGGAGGAGAACCACATAATTGATACTTCAGTGGCCAGGGTCCCTCTCCCTCACCGGGGAGCCCAGCACACGAGCTGGCCCCAGATGCCCTAGTCTTGTTGCCAAACCTTTTCTCTGCAGCTTGGTAGCTGACACCTGAGCCCCCTAGGCCCTGGGGTTCTGATTACTGTCCATTCCCTCCTGTCCCACCCCCACACCTCAACACCCTTCTGGAAACAGGGACCCAAGCCAGGACAGGATCTGTGGCCATTACTAATGTATGTGTCCCTGGCAGATCGACCCCATCTCAGCTTTCCCTGACAGCCAGGTCCCCGGCCTTGGCCCCATCCCCTGCACCCAGTGCTGGAAGGAAAAGTAGACATGGTCACAAAGAGCAGGAGCAGTGTTGGTTTGGGTGGATGTTTCAAGCAATAAAATTAAGTGGTTGATCCCCTACCTCATCCTCCCCCCGTTCCCAAAGAATCAGTTCTCTCTCCAACACCTCCTCCTTGGGTAGGGTTGGGGGTAGGGGTCTCTCTGGAACTCTCTGCTCACACTGGCTTCTTGGTTTCAATACTGGATATTTTAATTTCAGAATGGTGCCACCCCTCACCCCCACAATGGAGCAGTAGGGACACATGGGGGACAGAATGTGTGCTGGGTGTAGAGCCAGGAGACCGAGGCTCCCAGTTGACTCTGAAACTTACGAACTTTGGGACCATGAGCAAGTCACTCCCTGAATCTGTTTCCCCATCTATAAATGGGGCTAATCACTTGCACTATGGCTTTCTAACCCTAACCCTAAATGCTCAGTCACCTTAAAAGTTCCTTGAAAAGTGAGCTCTCAGGGAGTCTGCCTGGGCTCAAATTTCCTTGTGAGCCCAGAGTTGTTCTTCAGATAATAACAATGACAAGCGTTAACATTTAGACAACACTTTTAAATGTTCTTTTTTTTTTTTGAAGAGGGAGGCAAGGCAATCGAGGTTAAGTGACTTACTCAAGGTCCCACAGCAAGTAAGGTACCAAGCATGTGAAGCTGGGTTTGAATTCAGGTCGTCCGGACCCCAGAGCCAGGCTTTACTCACTGAGTCACCCAGCTGCCCCTGAAGTTTTAAATTTTCAAAGAGCTTTGCATGTGTTGTCTTATTAGAATCTTACAACAACCTCTTACAGTAGGTATTATACGTATTATTATTTTCGTTTTGCAGATAAAGACATTGCTCAAAGCAATTGATTTTCCAGTGAGACTTGGGGAGGGGGAGGAAGGCCAGGTTGTGAGACGTTTATGGAATTAGTTGTTCAATCACTGAGAATTAATTATCTGTGCTAGATAAGGCTACAAAAATAAAAATGAAGTTGTCCCTGCTTTCAAGGAATTTACATTCTAGTGAGGAAACCACATGAATGGATGAATGAATGAATGGAAAGTATAGGTTAAGTGATACAGATACAAAAAGCAGAGCAATCTCCACCCTCTAGGAGCCTATATCCTAATGGGAGAGATAACCCACAGAGGAGAAGGAGTATATCAGTTGGGAATTTGTAGGGATGTTGAGTGGGACAGTGAGGGAGGAGATTAGCAAGCCCACTCTGGGAACAAGGGCACCATTGTTTTCCAAACTATGGGCAAGGGAGCAAGGCAGCTGTTGAGGCCTAAGAATTAGGAGTCAGGTGAAGCATGACAGGGGCTTTTACTGATCTAATTGTCTAGGAAAGGCAATCATCTGTTAGCAGAGTGGGCCAGGGTAGTGCTGGTAAATGTCTAACAGCCAGTTCTCCAAAAACCTATGACTCACTTCAATTTAGTCTATTTCTCCATCACTTTCTTAAGTCTAGATAAGCAAGGATACAATAAATCAAGCCCTGATTTGTATTCTGTTTAGAGTTCTGAGGAGTCGATTCTCACACTGATGACTGTGGGGAGCTGGTTTGAGCTGGCTCCAACATACCCTTGGACCTAATTAGAAGAGTCAAAGTTTCTTCAAGGTCGAAGGAGGAAGGTGGGTTTTGAGATATATGTAATTAAGTACATACAAGATCGATGACAATGGTGATTGTTATTATAGATAACACTTATAAAATGTTCTAAAGCTAACAAAGAACTTTACAAATGTTTTCTCATTTGAGTCTCCCAACAACCCTAGAAAGAAAGGTCCCCATTTTATAGATAAGGAAACCTTGGCAGACAGCAGGTAAGTGATTGGTCCAGGGTCACACAATTAGAGTCTGAAGGAGGATTTGAATTCAGGTCTTCCTGACTCCATATTGAAGGCCACCTGTCTGCCTAATTAAATTGGGGGAGAGGAACATTAACAGGTGGGGGAATCAGGAAAGGAAGAAGTATAGACTCTTAAAGTTCGAAGTCACCCTAGAGGCCATGGAAGTTAAAGGACCACTGGATTTTTCTGTTTCAGTTGCACCTATATGTATTATCTCCTCTGTGAGGTTGAAAATAATTCCAGTCTCATTTTCCTTTGTCTTTTAGATTTTCTCATAGTGTTTTGTACCTAGCAAGCATTTGATAAAGTCTTTTTTAGTCATAGTTTGTAAGTATCAGAGCCAGGATTTGAACTCAAGGTCTTCCTGATCCCAAAGGCAGTAGACTATTCATTATTCAGAAAGAACAGATCAGTTTTATTCTAGGATCCTGAGACTGAGGGCTGGAAAGAGACCCTTGAGATCATCTGGACCAGGCCCCTTTCTTTTACATATGAGGAAACTGAGGCACAGAGATTTTTTTTAAGTGGGTTGATGAGGGAAGGGAAGGACTTAGAGTCAAAAATCCCAAGGATGGGACTTTGATAGAACCAGAAACCCTTACAGTTAGAAGGCATGTTAATGGTCATCTGGTCCAACATCCCTCCAAGGCTGGGTGTTCTTTCAACAGCACATTTGGATCATTCAGACCTTTGTCTTCTACTCAGTCTCAGAGATAGCAAAGCTTAGCACTTTGTGAAACAGTACATACTGTGCTCTGATATATCCATATCTATATTCTTGAGAAATATCAGAAGGCCAGATTATTAGATTGCATTTCCAAGTTCTTCAGGGCCTTCTGGGAGACTTCTGCCCCTGTGTCTCCTCCCAGTTCAAGGCTGCCCTGCCTGAGCTCAAGGCCCAGGCTTGGCGCCGGCTCTAGGACACAGATTTGAATTCATTTTTGCAAGTGAAATTCTCCAACCTCTGCTTGGGGAATCTCACTTGTGGCTGGCATCCTGGGATTTTCTTTTTTCCTACTCCCCCTAGGTTCCATCATTTGGATTAGCATAAACCTACTCAAGGTTCTTTTTTTTTCTCCTTCAATGGGTATAAAAATAATTTCATTCACTAGAAATTTCAAACATAACTTGGGGGAAGAATTGGATTCAGAAATGGAAATGACAGATTTTATAGATCTTAGGTATCAACAACTCAGTGAACCTCTAGGTCACTTGTCTGATATTTCTGTGTGCCAGGTTTGGAAGACTATATCCAGTTCTGGGCAGCACCTTTTATGAAGGATGTTGATAAGCTAGAGTGAATCCAACAGAGAGTAATTGGGACAATGACAAGATTGAGTGCCATGTCATTGGTAGAAGGACATGGAGACAATATGGTGGCCATGGTTATTGTCCTTCATTCTCAAAGAGGCTTAAAATGATATCACTATGTTAAGAGTTGAGTTACAGTGTGTCTGACTGTGATTGACCAGACCAACACGAGCTCAGAATGCTCTGCCATAGGTCAGGCACAAACGGTCCATGTGAACATTTGGGGTGGATTCTCTCAATTTGCACATCTCCCATTTCAGACAATATGAAGCAACCGAAAAGTCTGTAGACGAGTAATCGGAGGATCCTGGTTCCAGCTCTGAATCATTACTCAGTACCTGTGTGCTTACCTGGCCAAGCCATTTACCTGCGTGGCTTAGAGAAGGCTTGAAGAGAGAAGGGTGAACATGCTGATTTCAGATGAAGATGTCTCTAGGGCTGTCATGTCGAAAAGGGACTTTGCTTGACCTTGGAGGATGGAACTAGGATCAGTAGGAGAAAGTCATGGGAGACAGAGTTTGCCACCATATAGGAAAAAATCTCCTACTTCTTCATATCTGTTAGGAATGTTCCAGAAGAGGTTTATATGGCAGGCTAAGGGTCAGGCTAGAGAGACCTCTGAGATTGCCTTCAGCTCTGGAATTCTTTGTGATTGTCTGATTCTGCAAGCCTCAGTTTCTCCATTTGTAAAATGAGGATAGTAACATTTATAATAACTACCTAATAGGGCTCTTTGAAGTAAGTGCTTAGCGAACTGTCATGTGCTAAATAAATGAGCAACCTCTATTTTCTCAATTATAATTATTTCACATCTTTTTATCTTCACTATAGGACAACTTTCCCTCTTTTATAGATATGCAGAAGGAAATCCCCAGAAGCTATATAGCTAACTCATGGCCACCTAACTCTCCTAGAGGCAAAGCAGGGATGGAGGGCCCAGATCTCCTGACTCCCAGCCCTGGCTTCTTTCCACCAAACCATGATACCTCCCCATTAATTATTGGCACTGGGCTGGCTGGCCAATGACAGGATCTCTCTTCTCACTTTTCTGGAACATCAGCATCATCTTCTCTTCCCCCACCTCCGTCTAGCTGGCTTCCCCCACCCTCCCACTCCCTGGCAATGGACAGGAGAATTGTTGTAAAATTTATTAGCCAGTTCTTTCCCTGTCCCAGAACGGTGGGAGCTGGATGGTTTCACATGCATCTAGCTATTCAAATTATTAAGGAATCACCCATCTCAATTTGAGCCTATTTGGTTTCATGCCTCTCTCAAGTTTTTTTTCCTGCAGTGACCTGGTTAGAGACTGATTCATTAATTCACCATTCAGGTCCCATCCAAAGGCATGAAGTTTTGGCAGAAATCTTTAAGAGTTCTCATCTATAAAGTGCTTCACTGTTTGTAATGTTAGCTTACTTTAACATAGCACTGCACTGTTTATAATAGTAGCTCAAGAGACAGCATGCAGTAGCAGACAGAGAAACAGTTCAGAGTAAGAAATCCTACCTGTGTGACCCTGGGCAGGTCATTTAACTTCTCAAGACTCCAAACAGCACCATCAGTCTACAAGTTGTTGGTTTGCATATAGATGGCACAGTGGAGTCAGGAAAACCTGAGTTCAAACTTACTAGATGTGTAACTGTGGGCAAGTCATTTAGCCCTCTTTGCCTCAGTTTCCTCAGCTGTAAAATGGGGATAATAAGAGCACTACCACCCACCACTCCCCTGGTTGTTGTGAGCCTCGAATGAGATAATTGTAGAGTGCAGTAAGTGCTATAGAAACACTGGTTTTTACTGCTATTTGTCATTTTCTCCTTGGCTCTTTCTAAGCTATGTTTGTGTAGACTCTAATCTCAGGGTCTTGTATATTAGCAGTATCACAGAATGTTGAAATGGAAGAGACCCTCCCAACCCTAACTAACCTTTTATGTTGGCCAAATAACAAAATACGCTTCATTTATTCTCTTTGAGGCTTTGTTAGCTGAAGTGGAGAAAGCTACAAGCAAGAAGAACTGGCCCTGGGAGAAGAAAGAGAAGGAGAAAGTAGATAAAGGAGAAGCTTTTTGCTATTTGGTCAGTCATTTAGAGTCATGTCTCACTCTTTGTGGCCCCATTTGGGGTGTTCGTGGCAAAGATACTGAAGCACTTTGCCATTTTCTTCTCTAGCTTATTTTACAGGTGAGGAAACTGAGGCTTACAGGGTTCTGTGTCTTGCCTAGGGTCCTATACAGCCAGTAAGTGTTGAAGGCCAGATTTGAAGTCAGGTCTTCTGACTCTAGGCCTGGCATTCTGTCCACCATACCACCTGACTGCCACAGAAGGATTTTATAGGTAAAAAAAATTAAGGCAGACAGAGGTTGTGACTTGCCAAGAGTACTTCCATAGCTAGTGTCTGAGGCCATATTTGAACTCAGGTCTTCTTTCCTCCAAAAGGAGAATGAGAAAGACACTTTTATTTTAATTTGCTAGGTTTTAAGAAGTGAAGATCTTTGAAAGTAAAAGATGTGCATGTAAGAGAGAGAGAAAGACAGAGACAGAAACAGAGACAGCTAGACAGATAAAGAAGGACAGAAACAGGAAGGTAAAGACCCTGGGAAGGTCATTTAACTTTTTTAATACTTTAGGCAACACTATAGGGCACCAAGTTTCAGAGTATTAGCCAATAATAAAAGTTATGGCTTTAAATGTTTATTCCAAAATATACACAATATAGGTAACAAGAAAGGTGAACAAGAAGTCCTAATGTCAGGTGGCATTTTTGACTTCATAGATAAGACTCCTAAAATCTAGTGGGATCGGATTCACGGATGAATTATGCCTCTGGAAGCATTGTTTTATTTAAAAAAAACATAGGTGGAGAAGAGGGAATGGTGTCATGCATTAAGAAAATTTATTCGTACAAGGAAATTCAGGAACCAGAGTTCCTGTGGGTAGAATTTGGGTGAAGGTCAAGGAGGCAAAACCAGAAGCAATTCTAACTGGCAAATAACATGGGTCACCTAGACAAGAGGGGGAATTGATGAGTTCTGGAAATAGATCAACAGCTCCGAGGAAGCAGAACCGATCCACACCAGGAATCTTGGAGAACTCTGCCTTGGTTGTAATCTTACTAGCTGTGTAACCATGGGCAGGTCCCAACTTCTCAGGGCTGTTTTCCTCATCTGTAAAGTGGCAATAATAATTCTTGAACTGCCTGATTGTCAGGAAGGAGCTTTACACTCTATAAATTTTTAGCTACTAGCTGTTTCTGCTGCTGGAGATAAGTGGTGGTGGTCAATTATCCTGAATTCTGTTGGAGCTCTCTCTCTCCAGAGCAGAGCAGTTAATACTTTCTTGGCTCACTTTAATAATTTTGCTCTTCAAGTGAAGGAGAAAGCAGCCAAGGAAACTGCTATTCTTGACCTGATTTTCATGAACAAGGAAGACCTGATTGCTGAAGTAGAAATTATGGGAACCTTGTGGACAAGTCACTGTTCCATCTTAGAATTTCTGATAAGGAAGAGAAGCATTTAGCATTTTTCATAGAACCTAGATTTATGGGAGAAAAAAATTTCAAAAGGTTAAGAAAAGCAGTTCTTTCTGGGCTTAGGACCTCTTTGTACTCTTAAAAATTATTAGGACTCGCCCCTTCCAAGAGCTTTGGTTTGTGTTGATGATAGCATCAGTTCTGACTATATTAGGAATGGAAACTTTTTACTATGTTAATTACATATTACTATGAAAATAGGTTTGACCTTAAAGATACTTTGAAAAGGTCTTGGGGACTCTTAGGGGTACCTGGACTTTGACAAAGAATGAGTTTAGGTAGGATCTCTTAGTCTAAGATTCTACAAAGATGGGAATGAATGAAATTGTAACACAAGGAGGAGGAGGAAGGAGGAGAAGGAAAAGGGAGAGACTGCTAATGAAAGTCATGCATACGCAAGAAACTCACTAACCAATGTAGATTTGGTTTTATTTTTATTGCAATCTTTTGTTGTTACTTTATTTTTATTTCTAAATACATCTCTCCTGCTTCCCCAACATAGGGGATAGGGATAGGGACCTGAGCTTTCACTGACTCCAAGAACTCTCAAATGAGGAAATTTCCCCCATCTATTTACCTTCTCTGAAACTTGGAGTCTTTAGAAAGTTTTCTAGAGCATTGAGAAGTTACATTAATTGCCCAAGGTCACACACTCACTGCATTCCAAAGGCAGGACTGACCGAGGTCTTCCTGGATTCCTAGAGATTAGTTCCTTCTCTGCTCCACTTAGATGTCTCTCAAAGAAAGACTAAAAAAAAAAAATCAGGGATAGGGTATTTAAGAGAGAGGGGGAGGGGGAGAGAGAGAGAGAGAGAGAGAGAGAGAGAGAGAGAGAGAGAGAGAGAGAGAGAGAGAGAGAGATTAAATGCCAGGGAACAGAACAGAAGGAAGATTGATTTTTTTAACCTTTTCTTTGTACCTGTTTCCCCTCACCTCCTCCAGCATTTGTCTTTTTTTTGTCAATTTGGCGAGTCTCAAAGTTGCTATAATCAGCATTTCTACAATTATTAGTGACTTGGAGTATTTTTTCATATGCCTATTGATAGCTTGGATTTCTTCTTTTGAAAATTGTGTCTTCATATATTTTGACCATTTGTCAGCTGAGGAATGGATCTTGGTCTTATTAATTGGAATCAGTTCCCTATGTATCTGAGAAGTGAGACCTTAATCAGAGAAATTTGCTACAAAGATTCCCCAGTTTTCTGCTCATCTTCTAATATTAGCTGCCTTGGTTTTGTTTATGCCAAAACTTTAATTTCATGTGGTCAGAAATGTCCATTTTACCTTCTTAATTGGCTTTTGTTAGATAATGCAATCCTGGGGGCGGGGGAGGGGGGAAGTATATGTGGTATGTGCTTTGTCAAGTGTTTAAAAACATGCCAAAAGCAAAATAAAATTTCATTGAAATCAACAAAAAAAGTACAGAAAATTAAAATCAGATCAGGTGGTAGACAATGACTACAAAAGCAAGATGTGGTCCGATAGCAGTGTGGTAGGAGTAGTAAACTTCAAAATGAACTGAAGCTGTCAAGGATTGATAAAAATGATAAAAAAGGATTTGTTTGTCTAACTATATTGGGGAAAAGAAAAGGATCAAAGAGTGTTACATGGAGTAGATGCAATGATGATGATGATGTGTGGTGGAGAGAAAGCAAAGCTGCCCAGCACTTATTTTACTTCTGTTTCCTCTACAGAGGAGAGTAGTCTTTAGATTCCAAAGGACAAAGAAACAAAAATGACTGATAATGAATTAGAAACCCAAGATAAATGGGGAGGCAGTAAGAAAACTGCCACTGATGAACTCACCAGGCCCAGATGATTTTGGTCTATTAGGACGATGAGGGATATGACGATGACAGATATGACTATTGAGCCACTGACAGGGATCGTTGAAAGACTGTGAACAATGGGAGAAACGGTGGAGACAGTCGGAGAAGAGCAAATATTATCTTGGCTTTTTAAAAAAGGGAAGAGAATGGAATTCACAGTCTATAAGCCAACGAGCTTGGTTTCAATCCTTGGTAAACTTCCAGAATGGATCATTAGAGGAAGGGCTAATGATCACAACTGACCAGTATGAATTCATTAAAAAAAAAAAGTCATTCTAACCAACCTCATTTCCTTTTGGGACAAGATTGTGTAGACACACATAGACACACACACACGTACACATATCAATTTTTAACAAAGCATTAGATAAAATCATTCATGCTATTATTGTGGACAGGGTAGACAATAATTAGGTAGATTGGTTAGATATTGGTTAGACAATAATTAGGTAGATTTTGACAGGAGTGGCTAGATGGCACCGTGGATAGAGTGCTGGGCTTGGATTCAGGAAGACTTATCTTCATGAATTCAAATCTGGCCTCAGACACAGTAGCTATGTGACCCTGGGCAAATCACTTAACCCTGTTGACCTCAGTTTCCTCATCTGTAAAAAGGAACTGGAGAAGGAAATGACAAACCGCTCCAGTATCTTTGCCAAGAAAACCTCGAATAGGTCCACAAAGAATTGCACAAGAGTGAAAATAACATAGCAATAACATCCAAAGATGCTCAAAAGACTTGTGATTTCATCATTGTAAGAGATTCCAGTGTGGGAACTCTTTTCCCACCTGAGGCAGTGCTCAGTCTGCAACTTAAGGAGATCATTGATTTAGAAAAACAACTGGGTTCATGATGATTCTATCCATATTCAGAGAAAGAACTATGAAGTCTGAATTCAAATCAAAGCATACTATTTTCTCTTTTTCTGTTTTTTGTTTTTCCTTCCTCATGGTTTTTCCCTTTTGTTCTGATTTTGTTTTCACAATGTGACTAATATGGAAATATGTTTAATGTGATTGCATATGTGTAGCCTATATCAGATTGTATGCTGTCTTGGGGAACAGGGAGGGAAAAGGAGGAAGGAAAAATTTAGAATTCAAAATCTTATAAAAAGTGAATATTGAAAACTAAAAATAAAGAAATCAATAAACTTTTGAAAAAAGAAAAATAACTGAACAAGAAGGATTTTGACAAGATCGAATGGTTGACCCCAAAGAGTAACCATTAATGGCTTGATGTTGCCCAGAATGGAGATCTCAGATGGACAGCCTGGGAGTCCATGCTTGGTCCTGTGCTGTTGAACATCTTTATCAATGATAGAATGGAGACATCAGTGATAAGTATGACAAATCTGTAGAAGATCCAGTTAGTAGAGAGGGTTAGCACATCGGTTGAGGGGCACATCACTTATGATTTCAGTGTTCCAGATCACTCTCTAAGACTGTAAATTCAGAGGAGCTTTTGGGGTCGTTGGGAACTGTCCAATTATGAGTTAGACCCAGATCAAATTAGTAGGCATGTAAAAATAGAAGTGATCAATAACTATTTATTTGTTAAATGGTTTTGTGTGTCATCAATTTTTATTTTGTTTGTTCACTAAAATGATTCTTTATCTTGATGGTTACTAAATTTTGAAGAAAAAGACAAAAGGAACAAATTCTTCCTTGAAGGTGTATGGTACCATGGATGGTCCCCACTAATGGTACAGGGTTGACCAAGGAGGCCCCTCCCAGCCTGAGATGCTGCACTTGGGTCCCAGATTAAAAAGGAGGCTAGGGGACTTTGGAGGTAGGGCAAAGAGAGAAGGAGAGGGCAAAACTCTCTGGTTTCCTTAATGATGCCATCTAAGGTAACAATGCTGCCATGCAGGTTAAAGAGATATTTCACTATGTCTTTGAGGTCTGGAGCTCAGTGGGCAGGGAGGAGAATTAGTAGAGAGTAAGGGGGAAAAGAGGGAGTGGGGGAAGGATAGACAGGCTCTGGCTGTTTACAATTCCAGTGATCTTTGTTTATAGCTAACGAGACAAAGAGCACCATAAGGGTATTAACTGTGCCCTAACATGACCAACGTTAATTTGCTAGTCCAGGGCTCCAGCCCCTATGAAGCCAGCAATAAAGGAAATTACTTGTGAGTCACTAAGAGTGGGAGCTCCAGCCTTAAGATTTGCCCAGGCTCCCCCTCCCCTTCTTCCTAGATTTTGCTTAATAATCCTTATTATTCTGAAAAGGCCTCTAAGCCCTAGCTAGTCATCTTGCAAATGTGTGCTATTGGCCACAAGAGGAGCAGGTGAAAGGATCCCTGCAAATCCATCTACTTTTGAAAAAAGTATTTCAAGAGACTATCTTACGGATGCTGGGTCCATTAGTACCATCTTTCTAATTAAATGATTACAGTCATTATTATAGCGATCAAGTATTTATGGAACGTCTATTTTGTACCTGACCCTATATGGAGTCTAGCACTGGTGTTTACACTTTGAAGACATCACAATTTAAGCAAGAAGAAAAAGCTAACACATATTCATTTTTTCATATGTTTGTAGTGGTCATGAATTTAAGACTTCTTTTTTCCACAATGTTCGGGGTCAAGATAACAAACTAACTGGGAGAAGTTTGCTGGATTATTGTCTCCCACAGTGCTTGGGCTGGTTGCCAATGGGGTGATTTCATTAGGTGAAATTACTGGTTAGTGGAATATACTCTACCATGGAGAGTGGTTTAAAAAGGTAGGTTACTGAAGGTGGTGCAGGTGGCCACAGGACAGGCAAGAAATAGGAGCAGAAAACAGAAGATGCTCATATGAAATGGCATGGCAGACTCAAAAGTCCCAACAGTACCTCCAAGGACTCCAGAACCAAGGCAAAAAGGTTCACTTGTTGTCCAGACTGCTCTAAGGGACTCTTAAGAAATAGATGACATCCAATGAATATAGCAACCTATTGTTTCATAAACCCAAGGACCCCAGCTTCTGGGATAAGAACTCACTGTTCAACAAAAATTGCTGGGAAAACTGAATAACAGCGTGGCAGAAACTGGCCATAGACCAATACACAAGAATAAAGTCCAAATGGGTACATGATCTAGGTATAAAGATTGATACTATAAACAAATTAGTGGAGCAAGAAATAGTGTATTTATCAGATTTATGGAGAATGGAGAAAATTTTGACTAAACAAGAGATAGGAAACATTATGAAGTGCAAAATGGATAATTTTGATTACATTAAATTGAAAAGTTTTTGCACAGACAAACCCAATGCAACCATGATTAAGAGGGAAACAGAAAACTGGGAAAGAATTTTTGCGACTAGTGTCTGTGATAAAGGCCTGATTTCTAAAATATAGAGAGAATTGAGTCAAATGTACAAGAATACAAGTCATTCCCCAGTTGATAAATGGTCAAAGGATATGAACAGGGAGTTTTCAGAGGAAGAAATTAAAGCTATCTATAATCATATGAAAAAAATGCTCTAAATCACTATTGATTAGAGAGATACAAATCTAAATAACTCTGAGGTACCACATCACACCTATCAGATTGGCTAACATGATAAAACAGGAAGATGATAAATGCTGGAAAAGATGTGGGAGAGTTGGAACACTAATTGCTGGTGGAACTGTGAGCTGATCCAACCATTCTGAAGAGCAATTTGGAACTATCCCCAAAGGGCTACAAAAATGTGCATACCCTCTCACTCAGCAATACCACTTCTAGGACTGTACTTCCAAGAAATCACAAAAATGGGTAAGTATCCCACACATACAAAAATGTTTATAGCAGCACTCTTTGTAGTAGCCAAAAACTGGAAATCAACAGGATGTCCATCAATTGGGAAGTGGCTGAATAAATTGTGGTATATAAATGTAATGGAATACTATTTTGCCATAAGAAATGATGAACAGGAAGACTTCAGAGAGGCCTGGAAAGGCTTATATGAACTGATGTTGAGTGAAAGGAGCAGAGCCAGGAGAACTTTGTACACAGCAACAACCACAGTGTGCAAGGAATTTTTCTGGTAGATTTAGAACTTGATTGTAATGCAAGGACTTAAAAAATTCCTAGTGGATTCTTGAGGCAAAATGCCTAACATCCTGAGAAAGAACTATAGAATTTGGTCGCAGAATGAAGTAAGTAGACCGTTTTCTTTTGTATTATGTTTTGTTTTGTTTTGTTTTATGATTTCTCCCATTCATTTTAATTCTTCTGTGCAACATAGCCAAGGTGAAAATGTTTTTAATAGGAATGTATGTGTAGAACCTATATAAAATTGTATGCTGTCTCAAGGAGGGAATGGAGAAGGAGGGGGAAGGAGGGGGAAAAGTCTAAGATATGTGGAAATGATTGTAGAACACTGAAACCAAATAAAATCATTTAATTTTTAAAAAGTAAAATAAAAAGAAATGGATGACATCATGTTGTTGAGTTGTTTTTCAGTGGTCGCTGAATCTTTGTGACCCCTTTTGGGATTTTCTTGGCAAAGGTAGTGGAATGGTTTGCTATTTCCTTCCCCAGCCCTCTTTACAGATGAGGAAACTGAGGCAAATGGGTGATGCTTTGTGCAGGATCATGTAGCTAGTAAGTGTGTGAGGCCAGATGTGAACTCAGGAAGATGAATCTCCATCCATTGACTGACCTACCTGCCTACCTGCCATCATACCCTAGCTGTTTACCACTGGGGCAGTGAGTTCTGAACTGTGTTCTTCTCTTACTATGCTGAAGAAATAGATCATATCTCCCCTGAAGGAATAAGAGATTGTGCTCATTTGCATATGGGCACTTAGAATGTTTTTAATTAGCTGATCCCTTTCCTTATTATTTACAATGTTTTATGTCTTAATCAAATACTTTTGCTATTTAATTTATGTATCTCTACTATGGTCTGATAATAGGATTTGGATTGAATTGTGGCTGTGGCGAGGAGTTTTCCGATTCATTATCCAAAACACCTACGGAGAAGATATCAAGGGAAAGTCCCAAGATCATGTCCGCCGAATATTCATTCATTCATTCACTCATTCATTCATTAGACAATAAGAGAAGCACAGGGACCTGCATTTTGCTAGATACTGGGGTATAGAGACTGGACCTATAGTTTCATTGGCATAGAGAACTCCCAAGTGAGGAAATCCCCTTAACCAGTGCAGGTCAGCATCTTTGCTGTGATTTAGTCTTTGAGATTTGTCTGGAGCACTGGAAAGTTAAATAACTTGCCCCAGGTTACTATGTGGCCAAAGAGGGGCCTTGAACCCAGGTCTTCTGGACTTCAACGCCATCTCTTTGTCCACCATGACACAAGACCTCTCAGGTGCTGAAGATACAATGGTTAAAAAATGACATAGTCCCTGCCATTAAGAACTTTACAAACTAATGGGTGAGAGATAATACAAACCCAAATAAGCGTGATATAAGGTAGATTTTAATAGGGACAAAGGAGGAATCTAGCCAAAGTGTATGGAAAAACTGGGACAGACGAAATGTTTTTTACACAAGTGGGGAAGAGTCAAGGAAGGCTCCATGTAAGGAGTGGTGCCTGAAGGACCTTTGGAGAAGGAAGAAATTTCTAAGTATGGAGATGAAGGGGATCTATTCTAAGTATGGGGAATATCTGTGCAAAGATATAGCAAATGGAGAAGTCAGGATGAGAATAGAGAATGGAAAGTAGATCGGTTTGGCTACTCTCACCACATCCAAGGATACTCCTGGCATCCCAGCAGAGCACATATTCCCCACCAAACCTGCTCCTTCCTCTTGGGTGGCTCTGCCCACCTGCCAAATAAAGAGAATGAAACTCCTCTTTAATCAGGGTAAAAGAGACATCTAGAACAAACAGGGTTTTAAAAGGCTTCTGCCTTACTTGATCAGGCCCTGGGCAAAAAGGCTTATTCACTGTGTTATTTCCAATGGCCTCCTGAGTAAAATGATCTTGGCCTAGGCCTGGTTTGGGTGAATATGAATAAGTCATGATGACTGCATATCTGCCCTTCTAAGGTTCCCTGGTGTGGGTGGTTAAGGGAATACAGAAAGGGGGCCTGGGCGGAGTGGAGCATCCAGCAGTAGGTTAGTAGGTGAGAATAGCAGCATTCGGAGACCTCTGAGACCTGAATTCCAGAGCTTGAGAAGTTCAAGATCTGGTGAGAAATGCCTTGTGATGATGGGATCTGGCAGCTGAGAGGGTCTTGGGCATCAGCTCCTGGTTTCCATGATTCACTCTGAGGGTAGCTACCACTCTAGGCCAATTCAATTCAACAAACATCCTTTCAGAGCCTACTGAGAAAGGCTCTGTGGTGTAGTAGATGGAGTGTTAGATCTGAAGTCAGGAAGACCTCAGGTCACATCTCATCTCTCCTACTTACTAGCTATGTGTTTTGTTGTTTCAATCACACCTGACTCTTCGTGACTTCATTTGCAGCTTTCTTGGCAAAGATACTGGAGTGGTTTGCCATTTCCTTCTCCAGATTTTTTTATAGATACAGAAACCAGAGTGAAGTGACTTGTCCAAGGTCACACAACTAGTAAATGTCTGAGGCCAGACTTGAATTCAAAAAAATGAGTCTTCCTGACTCTGGCAATCTATCCACTGAGCTACTTAGCCCTACCAAGCCGTGGAAACATAACCAAATCATTTTATCTTCCCAGACCTCAGGCAACCCTCTAAGACTGTAAGTTAAATCCTGGTTGTGGTCTGCATTGTGGAGAATGCTTACATGGAGCTAATCACAGGTCTTAAAGTATGTGCTAAACATGGAGGATACAGTAAGCACAGACTCCTTCCTCAGGTAGAGATAAGGAAGAAGCAGATCCCATTCACATAAAGGGGAAATCCTGGAATTGGGAGGTGGGCTGTCATTTTTGAGAACAGTGCTCTGAAATTTGAAAGGCACTTTACAAATGCGATCTCATCTTATCCTCACAAGGACCCTCAGAGCTTACAATTAGGTATGTAATTCAAATAACTAAGAGTACAAGGAATAACAAAGGAAAAGCCCCATCAAAGTCAAAATGCAGAGAGAGATACAGAGACAGAGATGTACAGACAGAAACAGACAGACAGAGAGGGAAAAAGAGAGACAGAGACAGAGAGAAAAAACAGACAGAGACAGAGAGAGAGAAAGAGGCAGAGAGATAGACAGAGACAGATGGAGAGAGAAAGAGACAGAGAGACAGAGAGAGAGAGAGAAAGAGAGAGATGAATAGAGAGAGACAGAAAGAGAGACAGGGAGGGAAAAAGAGAGACAGAGACAAAGAGAGAAAAAAGAGACAGAGACAGAGAGAGAGACAGAGGCAGAGAAAGAGATAGAGACAGATGGAGAGAGAGAGAGACAGACAGAGAGACAGTGAGAAAGAGAGAGAAAGAGAGATGAACAGAGAGAGACAGAGAGGGAAAAAGAGAGACAGAGACAGAGACAAAGAGAAAAAAGAGACAGAGACAGAGACAGAGAGAGACAGAGACAGATGGAGAGACAGAGAGAAAGAGACAGACAGACAGAGAAATATGAACAGAGACAGAAAGAGAGACAGAGAAAGGGACGGAGAAACAGAGAGAAAGAGAGTGACAGAGAGAGAGAAAGAGATGTTATTCTCCTTTGGAGGGGACATGGAGAGCTTCACAGAAGAGGGGGCACCTAAGTTGGGTCTTGAATGGAGATGGAGAATAAGGGAGTGTGTCCCAGGTGCTGAGACAGATAACAGGAGCAAAAGCATGGAGACAGAAAAAGATAGGAGGAAAATGGATGAAAGGTAGAATTGGTAGGAAAAATTAATTCTCAGGATACTAGGGCACTGTGCATTTTCCAGGGACTCAGGGCTACCTGAAAGGAAGCAAGGTGTCATGGATAGATGTGGGACTCAGAGTCAGGAAGCCTTCGTTTCAAATTCTTTCTCTGATACTTACTAGTTCTGTGACCCAGGGCAAGTCACTTGAACTCTCTGAGCCTCAGGTTTTCTCATCTTTGAAATGGGAATAATGATGCATAAACTATCCACCTCACAGAGTAGAGCTAAAATGAAATAATGTATGTAAAGGAATTTGTAAACTTTAAAATGTTATAAAAATGTCAATTATTCCCTCAGTTTACTCCTATTCCCACTCTTCCAGACAAATGCCCTATTGTTCCCTTATCCTCTGGACTCTGGATATTATTGTTTCCATTTTACAGACCAACTAATCAGTCAGTCAACAAGAACCTACTATGTGGCAAGCACTACACTGACTACTAAGGCTACAAAGACAAAAATAAGACAGTCCCTGCATTCCAGGAGGTTGTATTCTATCACATGAGAGATACACTGTATATTTATGAATGCACATTACACTTTTGCAAATAAATAGAAAGTGTTTTCAAGAGCTGGGGGAATATCAGGAAGGCCTCATGTAACTCTTGAGCTGAGTCTTAAAGGAGATTTAAGAAGTGGAAGTGAGGAAGGCACACATTCTTCTCATGGGGGCAAAAGCATGGCGATTGTCATTTGTGAGAACAACAAAAACAAAAGTTTATATAGGGCTTTAAGGTTTAAGGTTTGAAAAGTGTTATCATCACAATAATCCTGGGAAGTAGGTACCATTTTACAGAAGAGGAAACTGAGGCAGATTAAGTTAAGTGATTTGTCCAGAGTCACGTGGCTAGTAAGTGTCTGAAGTTGGATCAGTTGTAACAAGGCTGTGAAGGGCTTAAAATGAGGAAATTGAAGTTCAAAGAGTTGTCCCTTTCTCATGATCTCAAAAACAGTAAAATGTCAGGAGTGAGATTCAAACACACACAAACCATAACACTCAGCTGCCTGCCCCACACCACCGTTTCTCTCTTTTTATCTCTCTATTTGATTAAAGGCTCTGCAAGGACATTTTATCTCATCCAAACAATGTCTTACCTACAGCCCAACTCATTCTTTTGAGCAAGCAGGCATTTAATATCTACTGAGCTTGTGTTTATTGTCATGTAATTGGTTCTTGGGCAAGAAAAGCCTGGGATTTTCTCTGGTTTTCATATTTAGAAAAACTAGAAATACCCAATAAGCCCTTTTTGAGTTGATAGAAAGTCATTTATAGGTTGGGAGAGGGGGATCAAGGAAGGCCAAATGGAAAAGGTGGCACTCAGGTTTTGTGCTAAAGGATGAGTAGGTTTTCAGTGAGTGGAGATGGGGAACAGGCATTCTTGGTGGTGATAGTGGCTGTAAAAATTATAGTAGCAGCAGCAGCAGTAGCCGTAGTAGTGGTTGTGGTAGTGAAGGTGGTGGTGATGTTAGCAGTACTAGTAACACTAGCAGTTGTAGTGTAATATATCATTGCAGGCTATATAAATTTAGTACCAAATACCCAGCAAGATATGACCTGGTAGCTAGAATTATACATCAGAGACTCACTATCTTCCACAGACTGACAGATGACAGACACATCCCTATAGTACAAACATAGGTCTCAAAAAAAAAAAGTCCTGTAGAAATCAACCAAAAAGCTTCCTTGGAAACAGAGCTTTATCTCAGACCAAACTGTGGCCCGCAATCACCCAGAAATAACACTGATCCAAAAAAACTCAAGGACAGCATTTTTAATAGATGTCACCATGACAAATACTCATAATCTTCAATCAACATGGGAAAAAATGTTCCTGTGTAGAGACTTCCACAGTAGCAGACATTTATTTTTTAGCTTTTATTCTTTATTTGGGGTTTGCTGTTCACTTTCTTTAGGATTTGTTTTGTTTATAAACAAAATTTATATTTTCTATTTATGTTTTTTTTGTTTATATTTTCTTTATTTTAAAGGTCTGTACCATAGAGAAGGAGGTCATACTGGGAAGTGATTGTGGTGTTAAAAAAAAAAACTAAACCAAAACAAAAAACCAAACCATATCTATAGATCTTTTCTTTTTTTTAAGGATACTAACCACAAAGGACAGAGATCCAGCAGCGGAGATCAAAATCCTGAGGGCCTGGGATGACATTGAGATCACTCCCATCCTCTTGGCCACTCCTGGATCCCACATCCTGGGGATGCTCTTAACAGGCCGGCGGAGGAGGAGCTGTCATCTTCATGCTCACGTGCAACTACAAAATAGCAGATGTGTCGTCTTCAGCTCTGCAAGAGTACAAAGACCCTTAGACACAATGAATAATTGTGGGATGGGTTCTTGTCTCCCGGCTACTCCCATATGAACCCCACCCCCATCCAAAACAATGAGAAGAATGAGCTGAAGTCATTATTTTTCTGTATTATAACATTCTTAGACAGTTTTGTGTATCAAAAAAGACAAGAACAAGGTGATGATAAGTGTTAATGTGTTTTCATTAACTTACGCTGATGCACATTTCTATAGTCCGTCTCTCATCTGTGGCTCCAAGAAGGTGGAGCATGCCCTGCCTGGTTAAAGCTGTCTCAGCAGATGGGCTAACCCAGATTGAGGGTAACCAATGGGCCTCAACTCCCCCAGTGAGTTGGGGGGGTGTCTACCCCAAGCATGTGCTGTAGGAGTGGTAGTAGTAGTAGTTGTAGTGGTAGTGGTGGTGGTGGTGGTGGTGGTAATATTAGCAGTAATAGTAGTGGTGGCGATAGTAGGGAATGACAGTGTACTGTGTCATGAATGGGCAGATGACAAGAATTTGTTTCAATGCCATGAAGGCTAAGCATTCTCTGTGGAATAATCAGAGCTTGGTCAGACATCGAAGATGCCAAGGTCATCCACTGCATCCCGGGCCGTCGCCAGCCTTCCTGCCTTCTGTCCTGTCTCTGGATTTCTGTGACTGGAAGAGTGAGACTGATGACCTTGTACAATTCTGCCTGACTTAAATCCAATTCACACATGAGTGGAGATGTCACCTACGATGTCACTGGTTCTCTTCCAAAACAAAGGACAAGCAACATAACACTTACAAGGTTTACAAAGCAGTTTCCTCACAGTAATGCTGCGATGACAGCGACTCTATTATTCTCATTTCACAAGTGCAGAAACTGAGTCTCAAAGAGGCCCGATGACTTGTTCATGTACAGAGGTGGTAAATACAGGAGCTGAAATTTGAACACAGGTTTTCCTATCTTCAGGTCTACTTCCTACCATGCCATACTGCCTGACAGAAGCAAGGCTTGGAGGTAGGAGTTTTTTTTAATCTGAACAAAGACAGTTACATCATCTCATTTTTTGATGTCACTTGAGTTTAAATCCTGATTTAGGCACTTACTAGTTTTGTGACTTTGGGCAAATCACTTAATCTCAGCCTCGGTTTCTCCATCTTGCAGCTAGATGGCACCGTGGATCGAGTGCTAGTTCTGGAGTCAGAAAAAATTGCTTCCAACACTAGCTGTGTGATACAGAACAAGTAATTGAAATTCTTGGTCCTCAATCTTGTCATCTGTAAAATAAAGGATTGTATTCAATGGCCTCCAAGGGTCCATTCCAATTCCAAAGCTAGGATCCTATAAGTGTTAGAGTAGGAGCCAGAAGGTTTGGGTGCAAATTCTGCATGCCATTCATTTTTTTCAGCTTTAAAATGAGAGGGTTGGATTACATGACCTCAAAGGTCCTTTCTAGCTCTTTGATGAAGTGACTCAGAACCCTGGAGTCTTGACATCTGCCATTCCATTCCCATGAGACCTGATCTACTTCTCCTTTCCCTTTGAAACTCTCCCACCCTGGACACAGCAGAAACACTCTGGAACGAACTGTATTAGCATCACTGAGTAATGGAGAAGGGTGGAGTAGGAGGGAGGCCTGAGGTGGGGGATGTTCAGGGAGCCTTGGGGTCAAGACTGAACATCCTGGCCTCTCCTGCCTAATGTGTCTTGTCGATACAACTCCCTAATCCCAGAGCATCAATATTGAATCATTAGCATTTCTGTCTGATCCCTGACTATAGGGGCCAGATGCAATTTAATCAATTCCCTTAAGAGATAGACCCTCCTGTAATTCCTCACCCTACCCCCTCTACTCTGGGAGGAGAGGGTACCACAGGTAGAGAAAACCTAAAGCATCAAGAGACTCTCTTCCTGCTCTCTCTCTCTACTCTCTCTGTCCATCTCTCTCACACTTTCTTCCTTTTCTGTCTCTGTCTCTGTGTCTCTCTATATATCTATCTCTGTGTCTGTGTCTGTCTCTCTCTCTCCTCTCCTCCCCCTCTCCCCTTTCCTCTCTCTCTTTCTCCTCTCTCCCTGTCTCTCCCTCCTCTCTATGTCTCTCCTGCTTCAGTATACCATCCCCTTTATTTTCTCTCTTCCCTCAGGCTGTTCTCTTTGCTCTCTGTACCATATGTTCACATTTTATCTGTTACTCCTAAGCTGAAACTCTCTTCCCAGACTCGTCTGCCCCCTCTTCCCTTTCTCTAACCTTTGCTCCCCTCCAGTCCATGCCCTCCAAGATATTTCTAGAGAATGTTGAAGATAGAAGGGACTTCAGAGATTATCCAGTCCTGGCAATCTTCATTTTTTTTCTGTCTTGGACCCCCTTGGCAGTCTAGTAAAGCCTAGGGACTGCTCACAATCAAGTTTTAAAAAACAATATATATAAATAAAAACACAATACCTATGTATACATACATATATACATAAGACATATAATATATAAATAAAAATATAATACATATAAAAATAATACAAAGGAAACCAAAGTTAGCGAAAATAAATATATAAATGTTTGCCTAATTCAACTTCACTGACCCTTTGAAATTTATCCAAGTTCTTCTCAATTCATGAACTTGGGCTTGAGTTTCCAGAGGAGGAAACTGAGGCTTAGAACAGTCAAAAGACTTGTCCAAGTTCACAGAGACAGAGAGGGGCAGAGCTGATTCTAGAGCTCAGGTCCCCTGATTCCCCGGTCGGTGTTCTTTCCACATCCCCAGGATGTTCTCCTTATTTCTAGGGCCCTCATATCCACCCTCCTCCTCTTAGTATCCTCACTGAGACTCCCCTATACCAGGTCCAGTCTCATCTATCATGCAAGGTTGTGGAGGATACAAAAATGACAAACAATGAAACAGTCTCCCTGGTCTCAGATTGCTTCCAGTCTAAAAGGGGACAAGGGAAGGAAAGAGATTTCTAGACAAAGAACTTTTTTTCTTCTTGTCCTAGAAGGACTCAACAGTCATAGGGGTTGGATGGGAGGCTCCTAATCTTAGGGGCCCAGCCTCCATTTGTGTCTCCTTCCTGGACTCCTTTAGATTTAAACCCAGGGTCTAGAAGGGAACATGATGGTCACCTCATCTCAGAATTACAATATTCAGAGTATATTGGAAGAGAACTCAGAGCCATTTAATGTAATCCATGCTATAAAAAAGAATTTCCTCTCCATCATGCCTGAGAAATGGTCATCCAGCTTTTGCTTCCCTTGAAGGGAATTCACTACCCTAAAAGGCAGCCCCTGTTACACTGATGAAGTTGAGTCATTTCTCAGTCATATCTGACTCAAATGGTGACCCCAATTGGGATTTTCTTGGCAAAGATACTGGAGTGTTTTGCACTCATTTTTACAGGTGATGATATTGAAGCAAACAGGGGTAAGTGACTTGCCCAGGTCACACAGCTAGGAAGTATCTGGGACTGGAATTACACTGACTAAGATGAATCTTCTTGAGTCTAGGCCCAGCACTCTAACCACTGCGCCACCTAGCCTTACATAGAGACTAAATCTGCCTCTTTAGAACTTCCCCTCTTTACTGCTAGTTTTGCCCTCAGAGACTAAGCAGCATGGTTCTCATCCTCTTTCACAAGTCAGCTTTCTGGTACCCACCACATCTCCTCTTCTCCAGGAGAAATACCATCTTTTTCTTTCAAATGATGTTCATAGATTGTAGACCTCCAGACCCTTTTTTATTTTGGTCACCTTCTTCTGTATGCTTTTCTGTTTCTAGATGTCCTCCCTAAAATGGGGTGCCTGGTCAACAGACCACATAATGCTTCAGTTGTGGCCTGATCAGGGCAGACAGTAGTGGCACTATCCCCTGGACACTGGGCTTCTCAATACATCCCCAGACTGTCTTCATTTTCCTGGTTGCCATATGGCATTGTTGATTCTTGTCAACAGCTTGTGTTCCACCAAACGTCCCAGATTTTCTTCAGACAAATTGGTGTCCATCCTGTGCCACATCCTCATGATCTTGCCCGAGTCCTTAGCCACTACTGAAATGGTTCTCCTTGTCAGAGCATTGCTCTGACCCTTTTTACATATTCAAATCCAGATCCTCCTGCTAAATGACACACTATTGCCATAGGAAAATCCTCACCTTTCTTTTGGGCCAGCACTGATTGAGGAGACAAGCAGACATACTCTGTGGGAGAGAGATGTCGCATCCAGAGTCATTGACTGAGTCCTCAGCAAGCCAGAAGGCTCTGGTGGTATAACCTCAGAAAGGCAGGGACTCAGGCCACCTATAGACCTTGTCCTGCCCTGGAAAAGAGCGTTGTAGGTTTCCAACGGTCTCTTAGCAAATACCCCATTAACATCTAGGAGAGCTAGAATAGCACAGTAAACAGATTCTGAAAGAACTTGGGTTCAAATGCTACCTCTGTTTGTTACCACTTGTGTGACCTTAGATAAGGCATTTCTCTCTCAATTCAGTTCCTCATCTATAAAATGAGGAGATGGATTTATCTGGTCTGCAAGGTCCCTTCCAAATCTAAATCTATAATCTTAGTTTATTCTTAGCCTTCAAATGAAGTTGTGATGGAGCCTCAAGAAAAATTCTAAATTTCAGCTAGCATCTTCTGTCTCCTAAACCAACAGCAAGTAACATATCTGGGGGAGGTCATTTTAATGTCACTATATCTCATGTTCAAGTTTGAATGAAAGAGTGTTTTTACATATATTTGCCTGCAGGAAAAGCACCATCTCAGGTAGATCAGAAGTTGTTCTAAATTCAATTCATGAAACTAATACAACCATTGTGGAGAGCAATTTGGACCTATGCCCAAAGGGCTATAAAACTGTGCATACCCTTTGATCCAGCAATATCACTACTAGGTCTGTATCCCAAAGAGATCACTAAGGGGAAAAGGACCTATATGGACAAAAATATTTATAGTCACTCTTTTTGTGTTGGCCAAGAATTGGAAATCTTGGGGGTGCCCATCAATTGGGGAATGGCTGAATAAGTTGTGGTATATGAATGTGATGGAATACTATTGTACTATAAGAAGTGATAAGCAGATAGAGTTCAGAAAAACTTGGAAAGACTTACATGAACTGATGCTGAGTGAAATGAGCAGAACCAGAACACTGTACACAGTAAGAGCAACACTGTGCCATGATCAGCTATGATAGACTTAGCTCTTCTCAGCAGTGCAATGATCCAAGGCAATTCCAAAAGATTTGTGATGGAAAACTCTTTCTACATCCAAAGAAAGAACTATGGAGTCCGAATGCAGCTCGCAGCATGCTATTTTCACTTTTTGTTTGTTTTTTTTTTTGTATTTTCTTTCTCATGGCTTTTTCCTTTTGTTCTGACTTCTTTCACAACATGATTAATGTGGAAATATGTCTAACATGTATATGTTTAACATGTACCTGTATAGCCTATTTCAAATTACTTGTTGTCTTGGGGAGGGGGGAAGGAAAAGAGGGAAGGAGAAAAATTTGAAACTCATAATCCTTGAAAAAAGAATGTTGAAAACTATCTTTACATGTAATTGGAAAAAAATAAAATACTTTTAAGTGCAAAAAAATCAATTCATGCCTAATTTGATTCCATAAACACTTATTAAGTACTTACTATGTGCAAGTGCAAACATTTATTAAGCACCTACTATTATCCTAAGATCTGTAAAATAAATATTCATATTTCTATAGCACTTTAAGGTTTATAAAGTTCTTTACTTACAAGTACTTTGTGAGGAAAGAAATGTAAACATTATCATCCTCATTTTATAGATGAAGCTCAGAGGTTGAGTGATTTGCCTAAGAAAAACGGCTAGTAGATCCAAAGCCAGGACTTTAACCTAGGTCTTTCAGACCAAAAATCCAGCATTCTTTCCACTCTACTTTGCTGTCACAAGAGTCTAACAACTGTTTGGTTTCCCCAGGCAGCTGATAGGGGAGCCTACCCTAGATCTCTGCTCATACTTGTCTTTCTTCCCTCCCTTTACCTCTGTGCTGAGCGCTACATCATGGATAGCTAAACTTTTCTTCCACCAGCCTCCACCTTGCCCTTAAAAATGTGCTCCACTGATATGAGAATCTGGAGTTCTGAGTTCACCAATCCCCTGCTTGGGTTGAGTAGTGTACTTCTGAACCTACTCTGAACCTCAGTTTCCCCATCTATAAACTGGGTGGGATGATATAGCATTGGCCTCCCAAGGGCCCAGAGTAGTTCCTTGTTTGATTACAAAGTGGATTAAAAGTCCCATGTACTTGATATAAGTAATTCTATCCATGGACAGTTTCATTGAAAAGCAATCTCAGGTGGCTTTTCACCCTATCTTCTTTCCCTCCTCCTTCTTCCCCCATCCCTACTTTATTCAACTGTGTAGGAGAGAGAACAGACATTCCATCTAAATAAAAATGAAATGGAACCACTGGATTATTACTATTTAATTGCTATCGAGACCTAGTAGCACACAATGCAGCCCAATGAGTGGACAAAAGATGGGTGATGACCAATGGGATTCTGGGAAATAAAGACAGTCCAGTGTTTTCCATTCTTGTTTCTGGCAGGGCACCGAGGACTTTCTCCCAAAGGGCTGAGGAACAATCTCTTGCGGGGCCATAGGAAGATGGCCATGCCTGAGAGGGGGAAGGGCTTTAGAAACATGGGAAATGGCAGCAGTGCTTCTCTGGAGAACATAAAGAGACAAGGCCAATATACAGTGAAGAGGCAGGTGGCAAGGGGAGAGGAAGGAGGCAGAGCAAGTGAGAGGAATCAATAGAGAGCACTGAGAGTCTGGTAGGGCAGAAAGGGAGGGCAAGGTAGATTGTGGTAGTGGGCAGATAAGATGGCAGGCAGTGAAGGGGAAGACAGGGAGGGCATGGAGAGGACAGACAGAAAAAGGGCACAGGTAGGCAAAGAAGACAGAGATTGGAAGGATTGACAAAAAGGACAGAGTAAAGGGGCAGAATGAGGGATCAGAGAAGGATGACAAAGAGAAGGGACATGCCAGAAAGGGGCATCAGACAGAATGAGGAGCCGCCTGAGAGAGGGTAAACTGATGAAGCAAATAGACAGTACAAGAATGGGGTGATTGGAGCAACTGGGCAGATGAGGAGAGAACAAACAGAAGGTACGGACAGAAAGGGAAACAGGGATGAGTCCAATGGGATGCAAGAGCAGAGGTAACGAACAGAAAGTGGTAGAATGAGCGGAGGAAGGGGCAGAGTGAGGACAGACACATAGTATTGGACCATATGGTTTGAGCAAGATCCAAGAAGCTGCTCAGGAAACTGGAACACTAGGATTTCTCCTGGTCCCAGATCTGTCTTATTCACAAAGAAAACAATGTAAATGTTAGTGTGTTATAATAAATGGGAGGTTTTGTTGGTATTATTATAAATGTGTATCATGTTATGACTTCAGTGGACCCTCAGTATAGCACCAGCTCACTCTTACTTACATGGATTCAACCACATCACCAGTCACATCCAGTTACCTGAAATCAACCAGCCAACTCCCCTGTGCTCTGTAACATGGTTGGCTTGTGAAGCACATGTGAATTACATACCTCCAAATGCATGCTCAAATAGCATTCTCCTCAATGTGCCCCTAGCAGTGCCAGGCCATTTGGTATTTGTGGCATACTAAGGTAGGCAACTTCTCACCATCATCACTGATGGCTCTGGCCCCACAACTACTCTGAGAGAATTTTGCATGGAGCAGGCCTAGGTGACTCCCATGCGTATCTATGAGTCCTGTCCTGGAAAGTCATGTTGTGACCATGGTCTTTGAGGAAATGTCCTCATTTTCCTCCCTCTCTTCAGGAATTTCCACTTAGCTCCTGCGTAGAACCTTAAAACATCCTTTTCTCATTTGTTCCATATTGGTGCCATAAACAGATAGGGAAGTAGGAAAACCCTTTGGAAGGACTGGGGGTGGAGGGCAGCAGTGATTATGGAGAGAAGTGTGATCTTTGTCCATAGATAAATACTTCAAATAAGATAGGAACTTTGCTAACCAGCAGCTGTTCCATCCTCACTGGCCTCTCTGAGCAGATGGGGCTATAATGCATTCAGAACACTGACTCTGGTTGCACTCTTCTATTTGAAATCCCTAGCTACCACAATTTTATGGGAATAGGTTCTCTTCTTGGGTAATGTGCACCCACCTCCCTGAATTGTGAGGGGGGAAAAATCTCTTTTCTTCTCCCTTTAAAGCCTGTAATAAAGTGTGGAAATAACAGTGAGTTTTGCACCACTCTGGGGACACCTTTCTCTAAGAATGCTCCTTGATTTAAAATGAGAAAGAAAAATATTGTTTTCCATTGATGTTCACTAACATCTAGCCTGGGACTGGAGTGTGGAGTGGAAAGGGGGGAGAGATACAGAGTCTCTAAAGCTAAAGCAAAGGGACAATTCAGTGGTCATTGTGTTCTGTTGTATTGTTCTAGAATGATGAATTCTTTTGTATTTTTCCCTTTAATACATAGCACATTCCATTGTGTGTTATAGTTATATGTGTACATGTCTTCTTTCCTCTACTAGTCTGGAAACTCCTAGAGGGTGAGGTTTGGGTCTTTGAGCAACTCTTAGCTCCTAACTCAGGGCATTGCCCAAATGTCTATCTAAAGGAAGCAGAGCTTGCTTCCTATCTTAGCTTTGCTTGATTTGTTTTATTACTTTTGGTTCTGGATTTTCAAGCTAAAAACAGCAGGGGTTTTGAGTTTGAGATTATAGACAGTAGGGGGTCATTCTGGCCTCTGAAACTGTATGTACTTCTAATTACAGCCCACCTCCAAATTTTCCCACTCTTGTCAGCACTCTATCTCTAGGGCCTGTAGGGTAGGGGATCTGTCCTTGCCAGACTGCCCAGAGATCTGCTCCCTTTCCTTGTCCCCCAAATGTGATTCCTCATGCAAGCCTGCTCCTCCCCATGTAGCATCTCCTAGGGCCATGGCTCTACACTGAAAGGGATCTTAGTGGTCCTCTAATTTACTCCCTTCATTTTACAGAAGGGGAAGTTAAGGCCCAGACAGGCTAAATGATTTGCTCAAAGCCTCACAGATAGTTAAGCATCAGAGGTGGGACTTAAATCTAGGTCCTTTATGTTCAGAACCAGTAGATATGATCCTTCATTTCAGAAGCTCAAATGCTCAGGTCTATCATAAATCTGAAGTAATCTGCATTCCAGAAGTTAAAAATGTAGCTTACTGTGTACCAGGGTGCCTCATAATCTAGGGCCTTCTTGTCCCTTTTCTCTCTAATAAAAACTGACCTCTCTTCTCCTCTACCTCCTCAGAGTCCTCCTCTCTGATTATAGATGTATTAATGAATAACAGTGGCTAACATTTTGTCTCTCCCAAGAAGCATATTTGCATTTTCAGAGAGGTCTCCTGGAGACAATGCCTTAACCCAAAGGAATAGTCCTTTTTTTTAGTAGTTTATTTATTTTTAGTTTTCCACATTCACTTATATAAATTTCCAATTTTCTCCCCCTTTCTCCCCTCCCTCCCCAAGATGGTATGCAATCTGATATAAGCTCTACACATATATTTTTATTAAACACATTTTTCACATTAGTCATGTTGCATAGAAGAATTATAACAAATGGGAGAAACTATGAGAAAGAAAAACAAAACAAAACAGAAAATAGTCTGCTTTGCTCGGCATTTAGACTCCATAGTTCTTTCTCTGAATATGGATGGCATTTTCCATCATCAGTCCTTTAGGAATTAATTTAGATCCTTGCATTGCTGAGAAGGGCTAAGTCTATCAAAGTCAGTCATTGCACAATGTGGCTGTTCCTGTGTACAGTGTTCTCCTGGTTCTGCTCCCTTTGCTCAGCATCAGTTCATGTAAATCTTTTCAGTTTTTTCTGAAATCCACCTGTTCATCATTTCTTATAGCACAGTAGTGAGAATAATTCTTTATCGCAGGAATTTGCAGCACCAGGAAGGTAGCACTCCTCAAATCTCACTTGGTAAATGTCCTTCCTCACTGTCTGTAGATAAGGGCAGCCTCACGCCCCTCCCTGACCCTGCCTGGTCCTCTGTGATATAGTGACATTGGCCCCCATGCTATTCCTCACCCCAGACACCCCATCTCCAGATGCCAGGCATTTTCACTGACTGTGCCCCATCCTCGGAAAACTCTCCCTCCTCATCCTACCTCCTGGATCTCCTCACTTCCTTCACATCCCAGCTAAAACCCCACCTTCTACAGGAAGCCTTTCTCTTCATTCTAATGCCATCCCTCTGTGGATTATTTCCAGTTCACCCTGTCTCTAGCTTGTTTATACATAGTCATATGATGCTGTGTCCCTCATTGGAGTGTGAGCTCCTTCAGAGCATGGACTGTCTTTACTTTTCATTGTATCCCCAGAACTGAGCCCAGAACCTGGCATGTGTTATTTCTGTTGTTCAGTTGTTTTCAGTCATGTCCAACTCTTTGTGACCCCATTTGGGGTTTTCTTGGCAAAGATATTAGAGTGGTGTGTCTTTTCCCTCTCCAGCTCATCTTATAGATGAGGAAACTGGTTCAAATAGGGTTAAGTGACTTGCCCAGGGTCCTACAGCTAGTCAGTATCTAAGGCTGGATTGGAACTCAGGAAGATGAGTTTTCCTGACTTCAGACCTGATCCTCTATCCACTCTGCCACCTAGTACCTGGCACATAGTAGGTGCTTAATACATGTCGATTGATCAACTGACAGTACAGTAAGTCCAGATAGATACTGCACCTCTGTCTACCTCTGTTCCCACCATGCAGAAGCTAGAGGACTCATGCATACCCTTTAGCCAAAGGCCTCACATCTCTATTCCAAGGTTGACCTTGCTATGAAAAAATATTAAAGGAAGTGAAACCATTTAAGTTTAGAGAAAAGATACCTGGGGGATTAGGGGGACATCTGAACAGGACCATAGTCCATATGTATGTAGAGTGTACCCTTTGGAGGGTTGTGATCAGATATTATTACTCTCTATTATAGATGAAGTCAAAGAATATTATTACATCAGGAGACATTTACATTGAAAACAGACAGTGTCATATAGTGGAGAAAGAGCCTTGGTATTTCTCCCATGCCTTGGCAAGTTGGAATCCTGACTTGGATACTTACAAATGTGATCTTGGACAAATTCCTCAACCAAGTACTTATTAAGTATCTATTATGTTACCAAGCACAGTGGGTAGAAACTGAAGCTACAAAGATCAAGCTGATACAGAGAAGTTTACATTCTATTAGGGAAACAATGTAGTCACAGATCTGTAAATATCAAGTATATACAAGTTATATACAAAGTAATTTAATGAGCCAATAGTGGCTTAGGGGCCGGGATGGGAATCTGGAAAAATTTCATGTAGAAAGTGGCACTTAAACTGAACTTTGAAGACAGCTAAGAATTACAAGAGGAGGAAAGGAGGACATTGGATATGTGGATATCTAATAGCCTTGGACATCTGGCCTTGGAGTCAGGAAGACTTGGTTTCAAGATGTACTTCTGATCTCTACCAGCTGTGAGACTGTGGGCAAGTCACTTAACCTCTCTGAGACTCCAGTTTTCTCTTCTGTAAAATGAGGGGTCATCCACTTCCAATTCCAACACTGTAATCCTAAGTGCAATATAGGAACATGCAAAAACATAAAAGTGAAAAATGGAATGTTGTCCACTGGGGGAATGACAAGTATGGTGAGGGTAGAGTGGATGAAAAGGAATAATGTGTAAGAAGCCTGGCAAACTAGGCTGGAATCATATTGTGATATGCTTTATCTAACTGAGGAGTTTATCCTGAGGCAGTAGGGAGCCACCAGAGTTTTCAGAGTAGGGGAGTGACAAGAATTATGTATATCACTTTGGCTGCTGTATGGAGAACCGATTAGAAATGGAAAAGATGTGTAGTAAGATACACCAATGAGGTTACTATAGTATAAATAAGAGGGAATGAGGATCAAGTCAGGGTTGTGGTTGTTTGAGAAGAGAGAAGTGGACAAATGTGAGAGATATTGTAATGGTACATTTAACAAAACCTGAAAACTAATCAGATAGGAGGTGAAAGAAAGAAATCAAGTATGGTTAATGTGGGCATTTGATTTTCTTGAGCGTGCATATTTGTTACAAGGATTTCTTTTTCTTTTTTTTCTTTCAAATTGGAGAGGTAGGAGGGAAAAGAAATAAATGCTTATTAATTGACATAGATTGGAAGATAATGTTGGGTAGTTGTTTTTTTAAAGAATTAAGTCAAAGATGACTTTAAATTTGCAAATATTGGTGGCTGAAAGAATGGTGGTGCTTTGGACAGTTGAAGGGAAGCTGGAAAAAGGGGTGAGTTTGGGAAAAGAGATAATGGGTTATGCTTTGGACACAGAGTTTGAGATGCCTATAGGACACCCAGGGAGAAATGTCTAATAAACACTTTGTGATCTGGGTCTGCAACTCAGAAAGGAGACTAGGGATGGTTGTATAGCTCCAATTTATGGAAGCAGATGAGATTATAAAAGGACTTGGGTGGAACCTTGGTATATTTGGTATACTCTCCACCTGGATGATGATCCAGCAAGTGGAACAACACTTAACCTTTCAGTCTCTGATGATTTGTAAAATAGGGAAAATATTTGGACTATTTACCTCATTGAACCAGTATTTTGTAAACTTTAGGTGACTATCTAAATTACATTACAAAAGAACATTGACTAAAAAGGTCATTCTAGGACATTCTATTTTGCCAAAGGGAGGGGAGTGCCTGTCTCTTTAATAATTTTATAGATTCCCCTGGGCATTTAACCTGGGATGGAGTTGGTGCCCTCCTGTCTCTGAGCATCCTTTAGGAGCTTAGAAAGTCCAGTAACTGAACTGGCCCCAAATCCAGCAGTGGAGATGTTATTTAAAAGATTGAGATGCAACTTCCCCCTCTCCCCCTCAAGAAATCTAAGATTCAGGTGGGTCTCTGAATCTGCATCTCTTCCCAACCTCTGCTTCCAGACAGCAGCGTATTCTCTATCTACTTTCCTCTCTCTCCATCAGGACAGGAGAGGCCATTCATCACTGTGGATGGATTATGATGTCACAGCTGCAGGCCTGTGGATGACTACTACTAAATCATTCATAAAATGGAGAGTCAGCCTGTGGCAGCAGATTTACTGGGGAGAAAATGCTTTAGGGATTCATAGAAATCAATTCTTTAAAGGGACCCCATCAACTGGCAGGTGCTTTTGTGATACAGACAGGATCACACACCACTGAAATGGCATCATGACTCCCTACAAAAAGGAATAGAGTCTAAGGATTCAACACCCAGAATAGTTCACTTGGATCACATTCATAGCAAATTTGACAGTTTATATGGCCTTTTACAATTTACAAAATACAACCAACTGGAGAGTTAGGTAGGGAAAGCGTTGTTATTCCCATTTTACAGATGAGAAAATAAAGGCTTTGAGAGGTTAGATCGATGGGCTTCAGTCATACAGCTAGCAAGTGGCAGAACTGTTTTTTGAACTCTTCTGATTCCAAATCCAGTCTGTTTTCACTTCTCCATTGTGAAAGTAAGTTAGAAAGAGGAGAAAGTTTTCCCCTTTGTTGTCCCCACAGTTGGGATAGAGATGTTCCCAGAAAGGGTGAAAATTTCAACCCTGGAGCAGCCCCCCCCCCCATCCCGTTACCCTTAGTGCCCTGAGAAGTCATATTTGTCTGTTCAGGAGTTCACAAAGGGGTATAATCTGGGTCCAAACCTGGCCTTTGATGATTGCTAATTATGGGACCCTCGACTTAATCTCTCTAGGCTTCATTTTCCTTGTCTGTAAAATGAAGAGGTTGGACAAATGCCCGCTAAGATCCCTAGCTCTAGAGCCTACGGTTAGCTTATGAATCTATTATCTGCATCTGAGTTTCATCCTTAAAGACTTATCACCCCTGCTCCATACATCCTCATCCCCAACTAGGCTCCAGTATTGCAAGACTGTGCACACTATGGAACCAAGTGACCAATCAGATGCCTAATACAGACTTGTTCTTTATCCATCTCAAGATGATCTGGGTTGGAAAAATTGTGGAAGGAAAAGCTTCCCATTGTGTTTTCTCAACTAGGTTGTATTATCTAGGAGAGCATTTATATAGCAGCTGTCAACACAGACATAGGGCATCAATGTTGATTTTTTTATTTTATAATTTCAAATTTGATCATTCTCATCTGGGAGGTAGATGGACACAGTAAGGAAAAGTAATAGAAAGTTTGAAGATTTGTATAGAGGACTGGTAGGATATGAACCTATGAAAGATAGGCAGGCAGGTATTATCACTGGGATGATCCACTCCTTTTATCGCCCCTAGCCCTTCAATGAAGTATTCTGCTGACATTAGGTAAAATAAGAAAAAATTTCAGAAATGATTTGGCTTGCACACGACCCTATACAAAAGTCAACATGATCAAATACTAATGGTACTAGGTAATCTTGTTTTTACTATGTCTCCAGGAAAAGGAATACCCAAAGTTTGTTGTTGTTCAGTCATTTTCAGTTGTGTCCAACTCTTCTTGACCCCATTTGGGATTTTTTTGGCAAAGATACTGGAGTGGTTTGTCATTTCCTTCTCCAGCTCATTTTACAGATAAGGAAACTGAGGCAAATGGGGTTAAATGACTTGCCCAGAGTCACAGAGTCAGTAAATGTATGAGGCTAGATTTTAGGGGATGCTGGTATGCTAGTGGCCATTTGTCAGCATCTTTGTCATGAGATACCCACACATACACAGAACCTGTTTCCAAGCTAGTGTTCTGTCAGGTGGCCACAGTTTTCCCTACCCTATGGTCAAAGGGGTCTAGAGGATCCTAAGAGGATATGTTCATAAGTATGTTTATGTGTGTGGGTGCAAATGAAAGGATGTCAGCATCCTAGAAGAAAAGCAGCTATGTTAAAGCATGTGCTGACTTGGTGATGGGAGTGTGGGAAAGAAGGTGAGTCTGAAAATCCTAAGGAAGAAGGCTTCCCTTCTCTGTATGTACATATGTGAGATACAGAAATGAGCCTATTAGGTGGCTTGTAGATAGAGTCAGGAAGCCTGGAATTTGAGCCTCACCTCCATCATTTAACCCCTTCAAGTATCTAAATGAGGGTGATGGACTAGAGCTCTTCAGGTTCTAATACTATAGAAGTTCAAAGGAAGAAGAGATCATCAAGCCTGGGATAGCTAAGGAAATCAGTGTACAGAAGTGGGATTTAAGCTGAATCTGGAAGATTGAATGAGATTTTAATCTGTAAAACCTGGAAGGTAGATAGACACAGTAAGGCAAGGTAGTAGAAAGTTTAATTGGGAGAGGTAGATGATTCATAGAGAGGAATGGTGGGCTATGAACCTCTGAAAGGTAGGTAGGTTAGCTCTTAGAGTTCTCCATTCCCTGGTCTAATGAAAAAAGTGATAGCTATGGAATCAGAGGTCCAGGGTTCAGATCGCAAGTCTTCCACTTACTATCTGTGATCATAAACAAGTTGTCTAACTTCTCTGGGTCTCAGCTGACAAATCTGTAAAATGAGGAGGTTGGACTTTCAGTTTTCCCTATAGCTTTAAATTTCAGATCCTATGACTCCATTGTCCCTTCCAATCTAAATCAATGATTCCCTTAAGTTGTAAACAGATTGAGTATGGCCTCAGTGGGGAGAGAGTTCCCACACTGGGAGCTCTGTACAATGATGAAATCACAAGTCCTTTGAGTGTCTTTGGATGTTGTGTTGTTTTCAATTGAGTCTGACCCTGTGTGATGACCCCTTTGGGGGTTTTCTTGGCAAAGATACTGGAGTGGTTTATCATTGCATTCTCTAGCCCATTTTACAGATGAGGAGACTGAGGCAAACAGAGTTAAGTGACTTGTCCAGGATCACACAGTCAATACATGCCTGAGGTCAAATTTGAACTCAGGAAGATGAGTCTTCTTGATTCCAAGTCCAGAGTTCTATGCACTGCTCTTGTCTTTAGAAGCCAATATTATATAGACAGAATACTATACTAGTAATTCACATCTCTTTCAAGTTTACAAGCTTACAAAGTTACAACAAATCTTTGAGATGGGTAATATTTGGGGGTTTTTGGTCCATACCTGTGATTCTGTTGGTGTATGGAATTCTCAGTTAGTGTATGGAATTCTCTACCTGCACCTATTGGCATCTGGTCTGCATTTTACGGTCTCAGAGAGTTGCTTTATTTAGTGATTTATTTGGTGTCATAGAGTCAATACATGTCAGAAACATCTTTCTGTCACTGGGTCTATATAATACACTGTGTTGCCACTTGTTTTATTTCTTATTTTTCCCCATTTTACAGAGGAAGAAATGGAGGTTCAGAGAGATAAAACTGTCTCATGGCTAGTAACACAAGTCTGAGCAAAGCCCTTTACATTATAACTGACTGCTCAGCATATGTACACATGCTCTATTTCTAATAGACTTCTTTCGCAGGGAAATGCGAGTGTAATCATGCTGACATATGTAGTGGTCATATGTTAGGTCCTATTCCCATATAATACCAGATTCAATGGATATATCAGTAATTAAGTAGCTCAGTGAATAGAGTGCTGGGCCTAGAGTCAGGAAGACCCAAGTTCAAATCTGGCCTCAGACATTTAGTAGCTGAATGACCCTAGGCAAGTCACTTAACCCTGTTTGCCTCAGCTTCCTCATCTGTAAATGAGCTGGAGAAGGAAATGGTAACCCACTCCAGTATCTTTGTCAAGAAAAACCAAAAAGGGGTCACAAAGAGCTGAACACAACTGAACAACAATCATGATAAACTAAAAGCACTTGGAGATTTATAGAATACAGCAAACCTGTAAGTTATGAAGGGAAAGAATATTATCCTTGTTTTATTGATGAGGAAACTAAGGTTCAGAGGCTTGCTGAAGGTCACCCAGCAAAGACTCAGGTCCAGGACTTGAACCCAAATCTTGCGGTTCCATGTTCAGCCCTCTGCTAATCACACCATGCCCATCACACAAGAGCAAGAGGAAAGACTTTCCTTCCTCTCTGGAAAGGAAGCTGACCCACTAGCAGCAGGATAGGATCCTTGAGTGGCTGTACTCAAATGAATTGTACTCACTTTCTCTTGGTCTCTTTTGACCAACACAGGTTCGGGGTGTAAAGACTAATCCTGGAAGAGACTTTTCCTTTGTGAATTTGTGAATATTGTAAACTACCGATGGGAAAGCATTAATTATAGATGATGAAACTAAGGCGAACGGGGTTAAGTGATGTGCCCAGAATCAACATAGCCAATAAATGTCTGAGGTCAGATTTTAGGGGTTTCTGGCATGCTATTGGCCATTTATCGGTATCTTTGTCATGAGGTACCCACTCCTAACCAGAACCTGTTTTCAAGAATTAATTCTCCTTATCTTTCTTTGCTTGATACTCTTATACCACCCCCATGCCCACATCCCTTCGCTTGCCCTTTCCCCTCCCCTCCAGGGACCTTCCTTCAGATCCTTACCCCACCCCATCCCCTACTCCTTTTCTCTTTCCTCCACCCAGCTTTTCTTCCCTGAGCAATCGGTCGGGTGGTGATAACAGCCATGGTGATGGCAACAGAAACTCCTCCGTGGATCCCAAGGGAGCTCCGTGATCAGCAAAAACCTTGCCGTATCCCCTCCTTACAGATGTTTCCTTTGGAAAAAAATTCCTCAGGGTCCTGCAATCCTTTCACAGAGGCCAGTGTCCTCCCCTGTGACAGAAGGGCTGGGGACCAAGGTGGGAGAAGAGGGAAGGCAGCACCAGGGAAGCAGGAGGCATTGCCCCTGAGGAGCTCAGTAAGAATAGCCAAAGAAGTTTCAAGCTCCACGTCTCTTCTGTGGGAAAGTCACGGTAGTGTGACTAGATGTCAGAAGGACTCTGGAGTAGTAGTCAGAAGATTCTGCACTCTGCCTCTGACTAGCTGGGTGACCTTGGACACATCACTTCCTTTCTTTGAGACTCCATTTTCTCAGTTGTAAAGTAAGACGGTGCAACCAGACAACTTCTAAGGGTCCTTGTTGCTTGAACATCCTGGGATCCTGAGCCAGCGAGTTCGTCTCCTTTCCAGCTTCTTAGATCTTTCTTTCTTCTTTCCAGTCTCCTTCCACTCTTCCAGCCTAGCTTGGTGGGATGGCCCCACCATAGCGACACCTGGATAGTAGGCAGATATACATATCTGGCACTACTTTACCAAATTCAATGAAATTTCGGTTGGTGGACGACTGAACAAGCAGTGGAGTCAGAGTCGGGAACCCTCCAAAAGGGTCCCTGACCTTGCTCCCCCTCCCTTCTTATCCTGGATAGGAAGAGCATCCTCTGTGTAAGCCTGCCATGAAAGGGTCACCCCTGCTCCTGGAAACCTTTGCCAGAATCCCCAGGATAGGGTAGCTGGGACTGGGAGGGAAGGGAGTGTATTCCAGATAGACAGACAGACACAGACAAGATAGGGAGCACAGAGATGAGAAAACAGAAAGGGAGAAGTTGAGAACCGGAGTCTCCCTTCTGAGGACAGTTCCCAGGAGCTCAGGTTCGGGAGCATTATCGGATGGAACTGGGGAAGATCAGTTCGTTGGAAGGGGACTCCACATCTTATCATTCAGTCACTTTAGTTGTATCTAAGTGGTAAAGAGGAATGGAGAATGTAAGGTCCTTAAGAACAGATACCGACTCCATGTTGATATCCTTCACTGTATCTGATGCTGGTGTTCAATAAATATATTGTAAATGTTTTATCTGGATAATTAATTTTTTTAAGCAAACAAAAGAGTAAAACCAGTTATTCGAAATTGCCCCTACACATAAACAAAGGAGCTTGAGGTTCGGGGGTGTCTGAATGACTCTCATTATTATCTATGGAACGAATGAATGCTGGCTGCGCGTTAGTTAGAACGAGCTATGCACAGACTTTGATGTTCATTTCAGAGGGAAATGAACGGACCACATACAAAACACCCACAGTGCTTTTTCCTGTAGAAAGGATTTCGGCCTGTCTCGGAAGGCTCCATACCTGGTGCATCCCCACCCAGGTGAAGACCCACACGTTTTCAGGGACAGTCACGCCTTGAGATCCTAGGGCAGACAAGACGGCTCGGTCAACCTGCAGTGGAATAAATACATACTGATCAATCCTTGAAACTCCTGAGTTCACCCTTCCCCAGGTTACACTCTCATTTTATCGTCCCCAAGGGGAAGGAAGTCAGAGCTACTCCAGGGGCGTGGACGCTGGAAAGCGGGTCTATTCACGTCACCTGCGTTTCCACCTCGCAAGTATCCGAGCTCCTGGGGTGGAGGGAGGTTTCGGGATGGGTGAGAGCAAGGAGTGGCCACCCCAAAACACACCAGTCCAGTAGAGGACTCTTAGGGACTCCTCTTTCTTCCCAACCCAAATGGCAAAGGCAAATTATCCTTCATCGCGTTTATTGTTATTCTCGCTGCGATTACTTGCTAGGATTAGTGTTTTATTGATCTGCGTATATCCCCGGGGCGCCTAGCCTGTTCTCTTCACCGAGTAGGCTTTCCCCGCCTTCGGTTTGCCGAATTGAATTAAACCATTTTCGTTCTCCTGAGGATTTTTTGACCTCTTGGTTCCTGACCACGTACAGTTGTCCCCATCTCCAGAATCCTACTCCTCCCAGACGACTGGGTGTCCAGTCTGGGGCCGTCCAACTTTGGGTTTGATGAATTAACAAATGATTAAGGCTTCTTTTTGGCCCCACAGGAAGACCTGGCTGCGTTCAAGGCACGGAACTCTCTAGCGCTGTCTGAGGGTTGGTTGTAAGACCTGCTCTTCTCTCCCCTAGCGTCCAGAACCTTTGCTATCTCCCCTCATTCCCCAGAATTGTCTCTTTCCGCTTCCTTTCTTGGGTCCCTCTCCCTCCTTGACCTCTGGATGGTAACGAAAGGTCAAACTCTTCTGGGAATAAAAAGAGGAAAGGGCCGGATAGAGCCCTCTCCGAGTCTCCTCTGAACAACTACCTGGGTCTCAGCCGTCCAGCTCTCAAGCCCTCTTCTCCTTCCCCTCGGGATTTTGGGCCCTCGTGGGGAGGTTATCCTCAAAGTCCTGGGAACGGAAATTCATCATGCACTAAGGAGGATAAGGACCATACTATGCCACCTTGCCACACTATACCACTGCCGTAGATTTAAACAGCGACCACAGAGGTGGGGGAGATTTTAGACCTGATACCTATTAAACACCCAAGATTTCAGAGCTTTGTACGTCTCACAGTAATCTAGCTGTCACCACTACGTTTCTTGTCGAGAATACAAACCACGGCAGCAATGGAGGGAAATCAAAACCATTTCATTGATAATCATGCAAATTTCCCTATAATGAGTTTCTTATCGCACGGATTCGAAACTACTGAGAGTCAAGTCCGTTTCCCCTGACCTTTCTTCCTTCCTTTTTCCCCTCAACCAAACAAAACCCAACCTGACAATTGTGTAAAAGCCGAAGCCTGATATAACTTTGGTTAATCTCTAAGTCCTACTCCCCAATGTCAGCTCTAACTTCTTGTGTGGGTGGAGATTCCCACCATCAACAGATCTCAACCCCACTTATATTTTAGAATAAGACAGGTACTTGTGGGGGGTTGGGGGGGGAGAGGCCGGAGGAGGGAAAAACGTTCACCTGCTGGCCATACTTGGGTGATGCGCCTCTCCAAACTTAGCTAGATTGGATCTCAGACAACGATGGGCTCCTCTCCAATCTAGTGGGATCTCTACCAACAAAATATTTAAGAAGCTGGGGTTGCCTCAGTACTATGTGGATGGATCATCCGAGAAAAACTTTAGAAGAAAAAAATGGAGTTATATAGGATATATTTTCAAGGTAAATATTTTTACAAAAATTTATTTTATTTTAATAAATATCTTCATCTTTATATCATCAGCCATTGCCAGATGCAAAGCAAAAGACCAAATTTGAAAAGCATCTAGTCCACTCCCTTTTACAGAGGAGAGAACTGAGGCCCAGGGAAGCAAGGAGGCACATTATAGGGAGGGTGCCTAGGGAGACCTACGGAACTCTTTGGCGGAGAGAGACTGGGAGGGCTGGAAGCTGTGCGGTATTGGGTGGGCTGGGGTGGGGAGGGTGGAGAAAGACGTCAGGAAGAGATAAATGGAGGGATGATGGAAGATGGAAGCAAAGTAAAGTTGAATTATATGTTTTGAGTCGGGTGGTTTTTCTTTTCTTACACTAATTCTTGTCGACCTTTTATATCTATGAATTGATAACGATTTGACCACAACACGGAGCCCAGAAATCCCTAAAGTATATATTGCTCTACATTTAGGAAGCACTTTTAGAAGAGATATTCCTATGTCTATTGGACCCCTGTGAAGTAGACAAGAGGGGTACACTCCTCCCCCCCCTCCCATTTTACAAAAGAGAACTGAGGCTTGGAGAAGCTAAACCAAGTCTCCAAAGTCTTAAGGCTAGGTAAGAAAAATCAAAAAACATTTATTAAGCACCTACCCTTTGCTAGGCACTGGGGATAGAAAAAGGGGCAAAAGACAGTCTCTGTCCTTAAGAAGCTTACAATGTAAAGATTGTAAATGTAAATTTACTTACAAAGTAAATTCAGTTCCTTCATATTACCTGCAATTTCTTCTCCTAAAGGCTGGATGGGAATTGGAGATAAATGGGTACAGGCCATCACTGCCTCAAGCCATTGACAGTCTGGTATTCCTAAATCACATATAGATTAGAATCTTTACACAGGTCCAGTGCTGAAAGGAACTTCCAACAGAGTTCATCTAGTCCACTCCCTTTTACAGAGGAGAGAACTGAGGCCCAGGGAAGCTATGTGCCTCATCCAAGATCATACAGGAAGGATGAGAGGCAGAATTTGAGTCCAAGTTCTCAGAGTCCCAAGTTAAGCCTCTTCCATACCATTTCCAGTCCAACCCTAGACAGATTGTGGTAGTTTTCAGTTCTTGGCTAAATCCCTACTACTACTAGGATGTGTCAAGACCAGATTAGTTTGAGCAATAAAAATAATAAAACAAGAATATTACTGACCTCCTGTGCTTAAAGTGACAGCTAAAGGAGAAAGCCTGAGATATCCTTCTCAGACTGGTAAAAACCTTATCTCTCCAGGGTCCAGGAGGGAAGAAAAAAAAAACCTCTGTGGATCTCTTAGTCGGTTGGTCAGTCCCATTTCCTCAGTTGCCCCTGTCCTGTACCACATTATCACTGGTCGTAGAAACCCTGCCACAGATTCCTTTGAATTAGGACCAACTCAGGCACACACTTCGGGCCTGGTATAACTCTCCCAGCCCTATGTCCTTCAGAAGCTAAGGGGTGATATGGAGGTCTCGGTGTCATGGTCAGGGTGGAAGAAAGAGGGTCTGGAGCTGTGGGGGAGGGGAATGCAGGGAGGAAAGCTGGCCAGATAGTTGAACTGGAAGGAAGGAACGAGAGAAGACACTAAGAAGAGGGAGAGGGAAACATAAGAGAGTGAAAGACAGTACCTCTAAGACTGAAACAGATCTAGAGAAAGTGTGGTTCTGGTGACTGCCTCTTGGGAATGAAAACGAAGTAATAGGGGAATGAGCTAGAAAAGGGACTTCAGAGGTAGCAGCACGAAGGAGGCACATTATAGGGAGGGTGCCTAGGGAGACCTACGGAACTCTTTGGCGGAGAGAGACTGGGAGGGCTGGAAGCTGTGCGGTATTGGGTGGGCTGGGGTGGGGAGGGTGGAGAAAGACGTCAGGAAGAGATAAATGGAGGGATGATGGAAGATGGAAGAGACTACCAGACATGGACAGACCTGCACGTTAGTGTAAGAGGCCTGGGGCAGAAGCGGGGGTAGCTGGCGGAGACCCGAAGCCTGGACCCCCCAACTCATACACACCCTGTAGTAAGGGATCTGGGATATCGGGTCCCGCCTGTGTCAGCGCCCAGCCCGACAATACCACCCCCCGCTCCCCACCCTCCCCCTTAACGAGGTCCGATTACCGGCCTGGTCCTAGTGGATCTGAAATATGCATGAGGCCCCCTTTCTCCCGACTGAGGTTTCAGTCCCCCACCCCGAGTAAGAGAAGAAGGCGGGGGGGTTGGTGGAGAAGGAGGGGCGTTATAGGGAGGGTACAGTGTGACAGGGGAGCAGCCCGGAGAGGGCGGAGGCAGCCGCTGCATTCATTTGGGGGAAATATGCACCCCCCGCCGGGGTAGTGTGCTGAAGGTGGGGGGGGGTAAGGACAGGGGGAAAAGGAGGCTCCACTTTCAGAAGAGTCTTTAAGAAAAGCTGGAAATCGGATCCTCCTCCTAGGTACCCCTCCTTCATAGCCCTCCCCGCCTTCAGTGCTGCCTGGCCTGGCCACCCCCCGGATCGAATGAGCCTGGCTGGGCCCAGCTCTTCGGCTCTTCTTTCTCTCAGCTCGGTGTCTGGTTCTCGACAGCAGGTGAATGGAAGCTGGGGGCCAGGGCGGGGCAGCCGGGGGCGGGGCCCCGTGCTATATAGGGGCCCAGTCCGGCCTGTGAGGGACAGACCCGACCGGTCCTACTCTCGGGGTTCTCGGGACTCCATCCTCAATTCTCAGAGGGAATCGGATCCAGATACCTTCAACTACTTGAGCCCCGCCCCAACTCCCACCCCCTGATGACTCTAGGGACTGACTGCGGCGACCCAGGTAGGGCGAGGCGAGGAAGAGAGGAAAAGCCGGGGGAAGGCGGGAGCCGTCATCCGAAGCGAGAGGACTAAACTTCTGGGGTCGAGACCGAGGCAGGAACCCGAGCCCCGGCGATAAATGAGATCCCTGGGGAAAGCTAGCCTCGGGTTTAGAAAGGAAGGCAGGCTCCGTCTCTCGGGTCTGCGCCACCCCCTGTGGTGAGAGTCGGGGGAGGGAGCAAGGTGAGAAGGGTTAACGTTGCAGGGCCGCTCCACTGGTCCTCTTCCTCCCGCTCCTTCTCCTCCTATTTCCTCTTCCTACCTCAGCTTTGGACCCTTGCTTTTCTAGCTCTCTCCTTCCCCTCGTCTGGTTCTGTTCTCTTGAGACCTAGTTTCAACTTCTCTCCTAGCCGGTCTTTCTTGCCACCCTCACCCTCCCCGCCCAGAGTCTCATCTCTGGGTTCCCTCTCTTTTTTCTCTCTCCCCCCACTCCAGGTGCCTGGTCAGCTTCCTGAACACGCTAAAGTGATGCTGTCCCAAGCCTCTCTTCCCTTTCCGCCTCTCCCCTCCTCCCCTTCCCTCTAACCTACCCCTACTCTATTCTCGTGCCAGGGTCGGGTAGGCCTTACCCTTAGGACTTAAAAATTCAAGACCCTTCTGCCGGGGAGGGCAGTGGGGGGACGCGAGAGGAGGGGGAGGAGACTTTGGAGGAACCTAGATTGACGGATGGGGATGGGAGGAACTGACTCCCACCCCCTCCGGTGTATTTCTTCTCGATCCCTCCCAGCCCCGCCCTTGGACCATCTGGTTAGGAGACACTCGATTCCCGAACACACTCCCTTAAAATAACTTCTCCCAGAGAAGGTCTGGGATTCACTTTTGTCTACCCCTTCCTCTCTACTCACCCCAATCCCCCGCCACCCATGCTAAGGACTCACAATTCGTAAGATTTCAGTTTGGTGGAGGAATCGAGCAGAGCTGAGATCAGCACAGCCTAAGGTCTTTCGGCGGGCCTGGGGGTGGGGGGAACCATAGATAAAAGAGAAGGCCTGGGGAGGTAGGGATTAATATATTTTAATCTGGACTGGAAATGAGCCTGCCAGTTCGCAGGTCTCTCTGTCTCTGTCCCTCTCTTGGCTTTGCCTATGTCTCTCTTGTAGGTCTTTTTTCTCCCCCTTTCCTTCCTCCCCGCTCCCCCAGTGGTTAGAGGTAGAATTCGTTGCAAGTAGGTAGGTACATTAGGTGCTCTGGAAGAGTTATAGAGAAGGCGCCCGAAAGACTTCGAGAGAAGGCTGAGACATCCGCGGGGCAAGGCTCAAAAAAGGGCCTTGAGTGTTGGAGAAAGGGGTGGGACAGAGGAGCCCAGGATGGGAAGGGACTCTAACTAGGTGCGAGGAAGGGCAGTTCAGCACATGACAGCGCAAAGGAGCAGAGGAAGTGTGTGTATAAAGGGGGGTTGTTGTCTCAGGGCTCTTCCCACTAAGTCCCCCGGAATTCTCCTCCCTCCCCTGGTGGGAGGCGCGGAAGGATCTAATCAGAGTCAGCACCCCAGAGTCCCAGAGTAAGCCCCGCCCTTGGCCCTCCCCCTTCCCCAGGGAGTTACTGCGGCAAAGAGTCTGGGAGAGGGAGGGGAGGAAGCGGGCGGGGGGGATCAGAGCGGGTCTGGGGGCGGCTCCCCCTCTTCGCTCCCCTCCCCCTTTCCGGGACAGGCTGCCTTTGTTCCCCGCGGCCGCGAAGGTGGTGAGACACCTGTGTAAGGCTGAGCTGGCTAGACAGGTGATGGTGGTGGGTGCTGACAGGGTTGCCCCAGAGTGAGACGACCGCTTCAAGAGCCAGGCACCGGTGATGGGGCGCAGGAGCGACCGAAAGAGGTCAAATCTTTTTGCTCTCCCACTGGGTGAGCAAATTTTCCATTTACCCATCTACACGTCCCTTCCCCTCCCCCACCTCTTGTTTCCGGATCTCCAAGCGCGTGACACACCTCTGCTCTCTCCCGGCCCCGGAGATTTGTGTGGCTGGTTCGAAGAGGAAAATGCCAGAGAACAGTCAGTCCCTGTCCTTTCTGGGGTAGAGAGGATGCAAGGTGAGGAGGGAAAGGACTCCAGATTCTCAGCCTCGTCCTCCTAGCAGATAGGGCCTAGGGCCTCTTGAGCTTTCCAGTAGCCACAGGAGCAGGGCTAGGCCCGGGCTTGAGAGGTGCAGGAGCCACATTCACAGTCAAGGTGAATCATCCTTAACCACCCCCCCTCCTCTACTCTCCCGTTCTCTCCCCTTCCCTCCCTTCCTCCTCTCTCCCCTCCCCTCTCCTCCCCTCTCCTTTTCTTTTCTCCTTTCCCCCCCCTCCCCCTTAGCAATCCTCTGGTCCATCCTCCTCCAGCCCTCCCCAGCCCCACCTTTGCTGCACCTGAGCCAATGAGTGATCTGGGGGAGGGAGGAGAAGGCGGGTCCAGGAGCTTGGGGGCCCCGGTAAAATGATTACAGAGTCATTATCTGCTCACTCTGTCTATCCCCCCGCGGCTGCCGCCTTCTTCTCTGAAGCTACCGGGGCAGAGATCCAGAAGAACGGCCAGGAGGAGTCCGCACCCCTGCTCTTGGGGGCTTCGTTCTTCCTTCTCGAACCTAACTCCACTTTCTTTTGCTTCTTACTCCACACTCTTCCTCTCTCTTCTTTCTCTCCGAGCTCCAGCGCTCCTCTCTTGATTCCCCGTTTCCCCCCACCCCCGTCTTCTCTCGCCTTCTTCTTTCTCCCCTTGGCTCCCTGCTCTCCCCCCATTCCCAGCTCCCGCGGAGGCGGCTCCTCAGGTAGCCCGGGCAGAGCCGCCCCCAGGCAGAGCTGTCACCCGACACCCAGGAAGAGCTCCCCATCCAGACTCCTCTTTGTTCCCCTGCCAAGAGAGGGGCTTGGAGCCGGCTCCTACTCTGGCTCCCGGGCCGGTGGGGGCTCGGATCTCAGGTGGGAGCCTTAGGGGAGGGATGGAGAACGGAATGCGCCCCTTTCAATCCCGCAGTCGGACTTCCTGCTCCCCTCCTCTCCTTTCACTTCCCCAGTCCCGGCCCTTGAGGCTCCGAGGGCTTAGGGATCCGCCCGGAACCGAGAGCCAGGACTGAGCAACTGGACTCACTCCCATTCCCTTCTAAGTTGAAGCCCCCCGAATTCAGACGGTTTGATTTACCTGCTTTTTGGTGGTGGTTTTGGTTTTTTTTCGTTTGTTTCATTTTGGTTTGATTTGTTTTTTTGGCTTTTGGGTTTTGTTTTTCTTTCTCCGGGCGCAAGCAGAGAGCCCCGAAGCCTGGGCGCAGGTGAGTCTCCGGGGAGAGGGCGGGCACGGGCGGAGTCAGCCGACCTCCGGGAGCCGGGAGGGAGACTACGGAAGGATGGGAGGGGGAGAGTCCAGAAAGACGCTTGACGAAGGAAACCGGCTGGGATGAGTAGCTGGGAATGGGATTGTGTTCTGGGCGAGGTTGGGCTCAGGATAGAATTGATAAAAACTGAAAACCACCGGAAGGACGTATGTGAACCTTCTGGTCCACTGTTGTCTCGTTCATTCACCACCCCCCTACTCCACACACACACACACACACACACACACACACACACACACACACACACACTTACACACACACACACACACACACACACACCCCGCCGTCTTCGGTGCAATCTGAGCTAGGAAACTAGGCACGGAGGAAGACTGGCCCCTAGACGGGATGGGGGAAAGAGTCTGACTGTGTGGCTGGCGTGGTGTACTTCGCCGTTATAATATACCGGGATCGTGTTGCTGGGAGATGAATTGGGGAAGCGATATCCAAGGGATGGAGCCATATTCGTATAAAAAGTGTGCATGTATCAAAGTATAACGTAATAACAATAATATTGAATTTGGATTTGGAGTGTGATAACGGGTTCTAACTCAAACCTGCTATTTAGTACCTAAATGACCTTGGAAAAGTTACTTGGACTCAGGATTCCTCAACTGTAAAATGAAGGATTTGGATTAGACGTCCCCCAAAGTCTCTCCTAGTTGTAAATCTTGGGGAAACTGTCTAATAATCGCAGTGTTTTCCCCAAGGATCTAAGTTAACCTCCGTTTCTCCCCGCATTAGGGACCACAACTAGAGTCCGAGGCAGGCTAGGGGAAGCCGCAGCGAGTGGGGAATCGAAATACTTGGTACCAGGATTTGCCTCGGTTGGCTGAGGGAAATTATTCTCTTCTGTTTTGGGGGCGGACATCCCAGAGCAGGGGAGAGGGGAGCCCTTGGACTTCCCTCCAGCCCTCCCTCACCCCATCTCCTTTGCAGTCCTTGTCGAGGAGGAAGGGAGCTCTAATTTATCCTATTCCCTTTCTCGAAGCATCACAGTTGCCCCCCACCCCCCACCCTGTTAGCTCTTCCGAGAACTGAGAGTCAGCTCCACCCGGCCTCTTGGGGAAAGAATCAGTCTTCTCTTTGCCCCCTCCTCCCCTCTTTCGTTTTGCTCGACTTCTGGGCGGCCCAGAGCGTATTTCAAATCCCAGCTCATCCTTCAGCTCCCCACCTCCTTTCTTGGGGAAGGGAATTATTTCTCTTTTTGTCTGGGGTGTGGGAAAGACGGTGAATGCTGGGAGAAACCCATCGTAAAAACCAGGGGCCCAAGAAAAGATGCTAACCTCGACGGCTACATTTTGGGTTCTCTGTCTACGTGTGCACCGATTGATTGCAAGCCGGGGAGAGAGGGAGCCCAGGTAGAGAATCAGAGCAGTCCTCGCTTGACATAATCTTGTTCTGGGGCTCTAGATTAGATCGAAACAGATCTGTTCGCCTCTTTCTCACTGTTATCGGTCCTGGTCCTGAGTCGGAGCCTTCCCCCACCCTCCCACCCGCTTCGGCTTCCTAAAATCTCATTTCGAAATAACCCTGTAGTGGGGGAAGGGAGGAAAGGGGTGGAGAGCTCTCTAATCCTGGCTCAGGCAGATTAGACTGGGGGAGAGCAGACAGCGCCCGGATTAACCCTTTTCACCATCCGCTCCCTCCCCACCTCCAATCCCTATTTTCCTTCATTCCCCTTAGCCTCTCCGAGTGAGGGATGTTTGAGGGACTGATAACACTGCCCGGCCTGATCCTCTGTGGGCCCTTTCCCTTTTGAGGATGTGTGTGTAGGGAACGTTCGAGTGTCTCGTGACCGAGATCGCATATGAGCTAGTATATCTTTTCCAGGGCCCAGCCAGGATTTGAAATCCTTTCTGCGGCCCCTGGCGTTGCACCTACCCTGCCCGCCCTCGCCCTTTTCGGCGGGTCCCAGAGTCTAAACCGCAGGGGTTCGATGCCTCTGAGCCAGCCGAATGGTCCACCCTGGCCAGAGGTCTCTGGGACTCCCTGGGTGAGGGATCCCGTTTGAGGATTGGATTTCTCGAATCTCTGCTGCTGAGCCTTCATCCTCATAGTATCTTGCGCTAGGACTCCCTCTTGACCCTCATGGAGAGCTTATTAGCCAGGCCGGGTATAACTTGGGGGAAACTCCTTGCGTGCTATTACGATTGGAAAAGATTTCGTTTTTTCCTTTCTACCAACGAAGCGGGATAACGGGGCTTGGAGGTTGGGAGGCCCTGGCCGCCGGGGCTTGGGACGCCGCTGGGAGGAGGCTCAGATGCTTTTCCTCAGCTGGGGCGCAGGGGTTCCGACTGGGTTTTGATGTCAGTGACCTTCGGGTGGCTTTCTCAGAACAGAGCCCCGCACTCCAGCGGCCGCGGGTGTGTAGGAGTTGTCCAGAGCCCACTGAGGGCGGGAGGCGCTCTCCAACCTACGAGGAGCAGGCTGGATATCCAAGGGCGGACCAGGCCCCAGCTTTGGCCCCCTGGGCGTAGGTTTGGGCTCGGAGTTGTGGAGTTGCGCAGGTGTCTCCCAGGCTGGAAGAACCAGTAGGAAGTGGGAAGCCATGAAACTGGACGAGGAGTGGATTTAGCTAGTCCTGGGGGCCTCGAGTCAGGTGGAATTCGAAGGATTCTTTTGGTGGAAGCACAGAACCCCCATTATAGTTTTGGAGTCTGATCGCCTAAATCTCTTCGTGCGTGCGTGCGTGCGTGTGTGTCCATCTTCAACCATACGACTTTCCTTCTCTGAGAGGCGTCGAAATCAAGGTCTGCTGCAGAGCTGGGAAAGGGACGGCCTGAGAAACTGAAATACACGTTTGAAGTGAAGTAATAGCTTCCCGTGGGATTTGGCGGAATGGGGGCGGTGCGCTGAAAGGGAAATCTAGGTTGGCAACTGAAGCTCGAAAGGCCCTTGAAATAGCGATGGCTTCTTTGAGGTGGTCGTGGAATCGACCAAGTTGGCACTTAAGAAGTGGGGTCAGAGAGTCACCCGGTGCCTTCTGGGTGCTTCGGGAAACAAAAGGCTGATCCAGCTTCCTAGCCACACCTGGGCTAGGATGCTTCTTTGGCTTTTCACACCCATCTTCTACGTTCACCTGCCTGGTATGTTAAGCCGCAGCTTCCAGGAATCTGGTGCATTCAGGGCTAAAGGGGATTTTTCATTCTCCTTTCCCCATCTCTACTGATGCTCCCACATTCTAGGGATTTGTCTCTCTACTTGCCAGTTCCACCTCTTCCTCTTCTATCTCTCAGTTAAGTAATGGAATTTTCAGACTGGGGGGGGCCAGTACAGGATCTGGGAATCAAGGTCAGGTCACTGCCTCTCTGAAAGACTTGCCTCCCCCATTCTCCACTCGGTGCCTCTGTTTCTCCACAGGGATTCTGGGAAGCTCTTTCTTCTCTTTGCTTTCCCTCAGGTATCAGGGGCAATGCACTCAAGAACTGGGGGTGGGGTGGGGAGTTGAGGAGGATATTGTTCCTCAGCCTCCCCCTCCTGGAATATTCCTGGTATGGTAGGGTGGGGGATGTTCGGAGTACAGACTGCAGTATGAGTCCACAGCACTGCAGTAGGGAATTCTGCAGCATTTTGGGGGTGGGGGGTGAAAAGGAGGGCCTATTGCTCAGTTCCTCCTGCCAACTCCTGTGGCACTCTCCTCCCCCAAGTTGTGGGAGCACCAGGGAAATCAGGGCTACAGCAAGGGTTTCTCCCTGAGCAGACATGGGTGACACTTTCTCCTCCCTTACCTCACCTGAAGCCATGTCCTGTGTCTAGTCCCCCAAATCTGCCTGAACTCATGGATCTCCTGGTAGTGGTAGGCTTTAACTCTGGGGGACTGATATGACTCCAGGTGCTTTCACTGCCTCATTCCTACCCTCTTCTGACCTGGCCCTCCACCATACACCAGAATGCAACCACCTTATTTTTCCAAGGGCCCCAGTTAGTATAAAGAGAAAGAGGAAATCATGGTCTCCCAGAGAACAGTCTCTGATGGGGCATTGGACTCTTTTGATAAGTCCCTAAGTGGTGTGGAGGAGATCTTTTCTCAGACCCCTTTGGATACTGAATCTGTTTTCTCTCATTCTAATGGTTGAGGCATTTGGCAGAAGTAAAAAGAGCACTAGAATGGAAATAAGGAGAGCTGGGTTCTCTCCTAATAATGAGCAATGTGACCTTGGGCAAACAAGTCACTCACCCTCTCGGTTTCAGCTTTCTCTTCTGTAAAATGAAGGAATTGGACCAGATGATTTTAGGGACTAGTCCAGCTCTATAGATCTGAAAGGGAGATTGTTGCTGACCCATGGGAAGCACCATGAGATCTAGGAGGACTTTAGGGGGAAGGAATGAGATGAAGGTGACAATGCAAAGCTTTATTACATTCACCTCCCAGTCCACAGCTGCCATGAACTTGCTGTCTGACTCTTGGTAAACCACTCATTACCGTTCTCTGGGCCTCAGCAGTTCCATCTGTGCAATGGGGGTGGAGAAATTACATGCTATCAAATGACCTTAGTGATAGGTGTTGTATATACAACCAAGGGATCAAAATAGCTCTCCTTAGAATTCTCAAAAACTACCCCCTCCCATGAAATTCAAAGGGTTCTTCTACTGGAGGAAACTAAGGTCATGAATTGCTTCAGGGTACAGAATAGGCTCCTGATGGAGATAGAATCAAAGTCCATGTCTTTTCCATGAGTCTGCTCTTACTTCCATATAGCTCAGTTGTATCTGAGCCTGTAATGGATGCTATATCCTTTGTCAGGGAAAGTCCCAGAGGAGAAGGCCCAGGAATGAATTGGATTTGGTTATTGGAGAGCAGAAACTTTAAAAAGGCCTCTCAACTCTGAGATCCTAGGGAGGGTCTCCTCTGTCTCAGAGGGAGGAGTGAATTAATCTTCATAACTTTTCCCCCAAGAGAGCCAGGGACTTAAACCTCCTGGTGAGGAGAGAAAAGAGGAAGCCCTTGGAGTCAGGTATGGCATGTTGCTCTGATACTAAGAATTAGGAGAGGGGAAGGGGCCATGGAACCTTGCAAACCAGAAACAGCTGCCTTTGGGCCTTGAATAATCACCACACCCTGCACTATTCCAAGACTTGTCAGATATAAAGTGCTTCTACAGGCCTACTTTCATCTGATCCCAAAGCTCAATGGTTGGTAAGTGTGTGTGTGTGTGTGTGTGTGTGTGTGACAGAAATTTAATCAATGAACATTTATTAAGTGCCTACTATATGCCAGGCACTGAGGATACAAAGAAAGATAAAAGATAGTCTCTGTCCTCAAGGGATGTGTCTGTGCTGGCATGTGGATGCCTAGAGACAGCATCTCCATGGGTATTTGTTTTCTGGATTTGTGGGATTTCTCCTGTGTTTCTCCCAAGAGTAACAGATAAGAGGCCTTTAAAGTATAGGTGGGTTATTCCTTCAAGTTTCCTATTTTCAAGTGCCCTAGCTCAGGGAGGAGTGGGGGAGGGAGATGCCACCACGGAGTCCAGAGAGCTGAGCCCACAGCTCCTGTCTGCAGGTTCTCCTCAGCACCTCTCTCCCTTTCTCCTCTTTTACTCCCTCCTTTCTTCTCTCTCTCCCTAAGGTACTGCAGGCATCAGAGGCAACCACTGGAGCTTGTCCCAAAGGTGGCCACTCTAGCAGCCAATGATGCAACTTCACCCCCTTGGCCCATTCTCTCAGTTCCCCAATGGCTCTGCTTTCCTCTGCAGTCTCCTTGGGGTGGCTTCCTCTGCCAGCTCTCCTGGCATTCTTTGTGCAGCAGCTCTGCTGGAGAGAGCTCTCCCACACAGCTGAAGATCTTGGCTCTGTGAGGTCTCATCTTCTCATCCTCTTGCACTCGCAGAACCCAAGTGGCCCCTGCCATCCACCCAGGACACCACTGGCCAAGGCTGTCTAGGTCATGCCTAGGTTTTGTTTTTTTGTTTGTTTGTTTGTTTGTTTTCAATTTAGCCCAAAGGTTTGTGGGTGGGGCAAAAGTATGTTTATCTTCTCCAGATCCACTCACTGTAGCTTTGGAGGTTTGGGTGGAAATAAGAGTTGCAAATTCTGAATATTCTGTGGATCCTGGTTCCTTGGGACAGCAATCAACTACTTTTTATGGCTTAATAGATTGGGATAGATGAGACTGGGACCTAAAGCAAAGGATGTTGATGGGGTAGCATCTTAATATAGCTACCTGCTGGTAACTCCTGTATCATGGAAGGCAGGGGAAGAAATATAAGCAGGGATTCCTATCACTACCCAGTTATATCGTTTATCTACACCTGTGATGAAAAGTAATACTTGCTGAGACATGCTATTGGTGGAATAGAAATGGAGACATGGGATGGAGGGTAGCTGGAGCCCAAGGATGGGAAACATATTTTATGGTGTTCCAAGACTCCAATGGGTGAGTTGGGGCCAACCCCCCCATTCCCATCCCTCTGTCTCCCTTAGCTCTGTGTCTGTCCCGGTTTGATTTTGTTCTGAGCAAAAAGTGGAAGACTATGGGGAAAGCCCCAGAGATGCCTAATAGTCTTCTCATTAGACCAGGGGATAGGACCAACCGAGGAGAGGAGGTTGTTTTTGGCCATTTTCCTTGCCACTGGAAGGGGTAATATGAGTGAAAAGAAGGGCAATACTACAGGATGATAAAGTGAATGGGTGATATTCCCAACATGGGCCTTCCTGTTATTCAAAGTCTTAGGTTGGTGCCTCATATCAGGGTTTTGATTTGTTTTTTAAATCTCCCTGCTGGCCAGCAGGACTTGTGGTTAGTGTTACTTGTTTCTTGTGTTAAGGAATGCTATTGTCAATAGCTCATTTGGTTCCTTCCCCATATCTAAGCTAGAGAGGGTTAGTCTCTTTCCTTCAGGAATAACAAACGATGAATGTACCTGGGACAGTTGGGTTCTGTCTCGATTCCTGGTAGCCAAGTAGATTTATGACCCAAGGTTACTACTAGATGTTGTGTTTATGATCGATAATCATACTGTTCCCCTCTCCAAGTCGACAGGTATATCAGAGGAGTGACCCTCTAGCTGGGAACTGGCTAGCAGATGACAAAAATGCCCTCTTCTGACTTAGCTTTGTGGGGGGTCTGGTTGTCTGTTACACACCATTCTTCTCTGCTGCAGCTTGTTGGCTATGGGGATGGGAGGAGGTATTTTTCCTGGCTGGGGCATTTCTGAAGGGGACCAGTGATTTCTTTCTTCACAGAGGGCGAAGCGGCGGGCGGGAGATCATCACTCCTGTTCTGTGTATGGCACTGGTAGAATTCACTGTGAAAACACACTATCAGTGAATTACCAAAGGGCCATAAACAGAGCAGAGAAAGATCCACAAGCACCTCCCCTGGACCCAGGGCTGGGGGCCTGCAGCTCCAGGGTTGGGAGGGAGGGAGGACATTTCTTTCTATCCTTCATTCATTCCTCTCCTGGAGTATAATTGCCAGTACCGTTCAAGGCCTCCTTCATGGGGTGAACAGGTGAGAGAAGCCTTCTGGTTGGACTGCTCTGGTTCTTCCTTCCCCACCCTACCTTCCTCCTTCCCCACCCCCACCAGTCCCTGGGGCATTCCTTGACAAAGTTCAAAGGGAAAAGACCTAGCTGTGGTATGTGGGGAGGGGTAGGTTTCAGGGAGGCTTCTGACCAACAGAGATGTCTGCTTGGCCTGTTTTGGCACTAGCACATTTTTGCTTCTGTCTCTCTGCTCTGAGCAATCATGTGTAGTGCCAATATGGGAGAAGCAAGATTCGGCATCGGAGCCTGTGGGGCCATGTGGGGTCAGGCTAGTGTGGGGGTGGTGGTGGTGGTGGTGGTATTTGTGTGTATGTGGAAGGGGAGGGCTGAGACTCAAGACCTATGCTGGGGATGAGAGGCTACGCAGATATGGGACATCTTGGGGCTGGGGGAAGAGAAGCAGAGGACAGAAGTAGGAAGCCCCCTGCCCAGGTCCCCTCTGCCCTAAGAGGGGAATCCCCCTTCCCACACCAACATGGAGACTTTCAGGCCCTTAGGCCCACCCAAGTGGTATATCTTCAGTCAGCCCATTCCCTTACGGCTTCTGCCCTGGGAGCCCATCTGGCCCCAGCTGCCCTGTGTAAGGGGAGAGGGGAGCCCCAGGGTGGGCAGCTCCCTCTTCCTACTGTAGCTATCAGCTTACATTGCCCCAAAGCCCAAAGCGGGAGGGTGGGAGCTGGCAATCTGAGATGGGGTGGCAGATGGGGCTGCCCTGAGGGGAGTTGGGGTTGGGAGGGTGGGAGGGTCACCATCTGTAAGGCTGATCCTGGGACAGAGGTGCTCTGAGGGGCCCAGGTCAAATCTCAAGGGCTCTTTAGGTTGGAGACATGGCCCTGGAAGTAACTGAGGGCAAATGGGAACCTCTGAGGGATGGTTTTGAGGGCCTAATGCTAAGGATGCTGATGAAAGAGACCTCAAGGGTAATGCACTGGGTTTTTTTGTTTGTTTGTTTTTGACCAAGGACTCTCACATACCTCTGGATCCCTTGGGATTTGGTTTAGGCAGGAAACAGTCTACCCTTGAGCATCTAGGCTCCAGACAGGTGAGGGCTGGGGTACAAGGAAAGAAGAGAAAAAACACTTTGATGTGGGAGATAGTAATGGTTAGTGTCCTGGGCCCTGTGCCAAAGTCAGCCTCTGTTTGGCTCAAGTGAGTTCCTCTCTTTAGGTTTAGGCTAGGCTCCTGGGAGTGTCTGTCAGTCTCTGTGTTGATGGGGAAGGGACAGTGTCTACTGATACCCTATTCAGCTGCTACAATTCTCCTGCATAGCTGGGTTTCTATGAAATGTGGAAATGCATGCTCTGTCTTTCCTTACGTCTGATTTTTCTGTTATTTTGCCCAACTGAAAGATCACTCTCTTCCCTTCTGAATTCCAGGCTTAAATCAGCTGGCATGTGCCAGGGACATCCTAGACTCACAACAAGGATATCATGGGTCGTAGGAGAGCTCTCTGACATGATCTCTTCTCCCCAGGGCCCTCTGGGATGGGATCTCCTGGGAACAGCTCCTGTCACACCAGACCCTTGGTTTGGTGAACACTGGAGAGATTCTGATGCTAGACCAGTCACAAACCAGGCTACTCAGCAGAAGCTAGGCGGGGCCGGGGGATTTAGCAAGTAGCATGTTTTTATGTTTCACCCTCTTTAGGCCATATGGGATCATTCCTCTTCCCCCCAGGTGATTGCTCAAGGTCATTAGGAAGTTGGGAAGTTACCTTTGCTCTTACTGGTAAGTAAGAGACATGGTCTTCTGGGTGGGGTCCAGGGGCCTCTCGGCACTGAGAGACCCTTGGGTTGTTAACCTTACCTCCCAGTAGAGGGAAGGGGGCACTTCACTGGTTTCACCAGGCCCCTGGATTTCTCAGACCTTTTCTGTCATAATTTGTTTGTGGAACTTTAAGCAAATTGTTTATCCCTTTCGGAGTCCTAATCCCTTTTCAAAATAGGGAGAATGAGTCCTGACCTATCCCCAAGCCTCCTGTAACTGTGCTGAGAACTAATGAGCTCCCGTGCGGCAGGCAGATCCCCAGGTAAGCTCTTCTTAGGTGTTCTTCCAGCTTGATGTTTGTAACTTGAGGGTAGGCCTGTACACCCGTCCCTGTTATGTGGCATGCTCCAAGAGCTAACATTATCACCTCCATTTGACTTTCCAGGCTTAAAATGGCTACCAAGCTAAGCAAACCTTTCCCCTCCTCCCAATTCCTCTAAAGCCCAGGGCTGAGGGAGAGGTTGGGGGAGGGTGATGAGAGGAAGCTGAGCTTGGGTTCTGGATGAGCATTGGGGAACAGCTCTGGGCAAAGGGAGAGATAGATCCAAGCTATCGGCAGTGGGGATGCTAACATGTCCCTAAGAGATGTTGAGAAATGAGGATGTCACTGGAGATGCTGATGGGGAAACAGCCAGCAAGGGGTTTTCTACTGAGATAGAGTGGGTAACGGGTTTGGGTGGTGCCCAGGACTCCCTCTTGGCCTTATGGTCACATTTCTGCTGGGGTCCACCTTTAATTCCCCCCTCCTCCCCACTCAGTGTGACTCCAGAGCCACAGGAACAAAGACTGGAGGGGGCTCCTGAATCTTAGGTCACTAAGAGCAGGAAGTGGGACCCTGATGGACAGTTTTCTGTTGGGCTGGGTGCCCCCACTACCCAAACAGATGGGAAGGGAAAGAGGAATTAAGGGGACCTTTATCCTTCAGGTCTAACTTCCCTTACCTTTTCTTTACCTCCCTTCTCTTCCTACTTTTCTCCTCTCCCTTCTCAAGAAGCAGATGGTGCTAGAGGAAGGTGGCTGGGGTTGGTGTAGGAGAACCATCCCAATTCCTTTTTCCATACCTCTAATCCTGGAGTATTCCTGGGATCTCAGGACAAAATGTTCTCCAGGGATCCCTAGAAGGGACCTGGTTGGGACTCAGTCATGAAGGGGAAGATGAAGGAGTCAGGGAAGAGCAGAGGGGAACAGACCTATTTTTTTTTCCATCTTTCTTTCTCTCAAGATTATAAACTCTGTGGCTCAATAGAGAAAGTGAATCCTAGGTCAGGGAAGGGGGAGGAAGTGTCAGGAAAACCCCCCAACTGTTTAGGCTAATCTGGGTCACTCAGGACACCTATTCCTCTCTGGGGTTTGGATGGACTGTTGGGCATCATTTTTATTGAAAGAGGGCATTGAAATTGAGCCCAGTGTTACAATGGGAGTCTGGAAGCCAGGAGATACTGACCATCTCTGACTTCCAACCCCATTTCCAAATTTGTTTCTAGATTCTTCCATGTGTGAAATGGGGATGCACATCATGTTTTCTCCTTTGTTAGTATCATAAGAGATCACTGAGGAATTCAGGACTTCTGAGAGAACTATCTCCGATAAACAGGTATCTTTCCCCCAATTGCACAACTACAGAAATGGAGATACCACGAGCCTGTTAGCTCATGATGCCAAAGTGGAAGTCCATCATGTTGTCTGACTCAAGTCTCATTTGCTGCAAGGCAATTTTCTTTTCCTTAAGTAAGATCTGATCTGTGGAAGGTTTTGTATTTTGTGAAATATTGTGTTTTCTTTGTTGCTGTCCCTTTTTTTTTTAAGATACAATTGACCCCTTGTTGGGGAAGCTCACTTTCCTCTACAGAATGTCTAGGGAGGGATCCCTATTCTTGAAGGGTGGGGAGCAGACTCAAGCTTCTGGAAATGAGGTCTCCCAGGAGGGGCTGGGAATTAGATTTTTCAGACATTCTCCCTGCTTCCCCCCAGATGCTACATTTTGATGATTCAATCACAGCTATTATCTCTCATCCCCAGCCACCACCAACCTTTCTTCTCCACCACCCAATGGCACCCCCTCCCCCACTGCCCAGCCTGCCTCCCAAGCCCTTCCAGACTTAGTAGCTTGCCTCAGGCTAAAGGGAAATGTGATCCACCTCCATTGATCGGCCTGGTGCTTTTGCCATGTGAGCTCCATTGGATGGGGCACTCTGGGGGGCTTTCCAGAGTGGAAAATGGAACCTCAGCTCAGCCTAATGGATGTGCTCTGGGCTGCAGAGTATTGAGATGGCTCCCCAGAGCAGGTCACTCCCTCTAAGAAAATTAGCCTTTAGAAGAGTTTGACGTTTTCCTGAGTGCTTTCCTCTTTCCCAAACTTCAGCTCTGAGCTTGGGTTAGGACCCCAGTCTAGCAGTTCCTGAGGCTCTGTCCCATTCTCTTGGGTGGCCCCAGCTGGGAGGCCTGGAACCCAAGGCAGGGTAGGCAGCCCACCCTGTATGATTCCTCTGGGGCCCCCCTCAGTCAAGGTGAGGATGAGCCTCCTCAGTGTCAATTTCCTACCAAGTCCAGACAAGTTTGTGGTATTCCATAGGTAGGTTGGCTAGCCCTGCCCCTACCCTTTCCCTAACTGGGACCAGTGGAAGAAGAGAAGTTAGGGATCACTTGAGTCATCCCCCTGCCTCTGTGGGGCTTTGTACCTCCCCTACTTTAGAAGGATGTCTCTGCTTGATTTTTTTTTTTTAACTTTACAATTCAATTCAGGCTCCAGTGACCTTTGTAGTCAGGAATTATGTAATTGAACTCCATTTCCTCTTGCTCTACCTCCTGGTCTCCTCGAGGTCCCAGTGAGGACGGTGGAGTTAGGGCTTTCTACCCTCCCTTTCCCTCCCCCTTTAAATAATCTTCCCATAGGACAGTCTTAAATCCCCCTCTAGCTCAGCTCAGGTTGAGTCTTTCTTGACCCCTCCCCCAGTCTCCCAGCTGCCAGGTCACCTTCTTGGGGCCCACATAAGGGCAAGGGGAGGCAGGGACAAAGGAGTCATGTTGTCGTCTCTTGTCATCATGGTAAGACCTCCAGAATGGGGATGGGAAGCAGATCTGGACCCCTAAGTGACTTTGGCCACATTTATCATGCCCAGGATGGCCCATAGAGGCTGTGAGGTGATTTGTTCTATGCAGGGACCTGAGGCATGGGGTGATTTGAGTGTGGGTTGGGAAGGAAAGAAAAGTCCCCTATGTTCCCAAATGCCTATCATCAACTTAGGGCCTTATCTCCATCCCTATTCCCTAGGTGGAACCATGGTCCCTGAGGAATCTCAAGGGGATTCAGGGTTTCTTGTTTGAATTTCAAGGACCCAGTTACCTACCAACTGCCCTCATTTCATGAAATGGGGGGGGCTGTCCCTCCTTTTTATGTTGAAGACCAGTTCTGGTATAAGATCCAGCCTAGAAGATGCTGAATCTGGGGCTGAACTCTTCTCTGGACCGAGTTCCACTCTTCCACTGTGATGTGCAGATTTTTCTCAGATGGATGAGTAATAGCTGCTGACCAGATGCTGAAGGTAGGCTATGAGCTCCCTCCTGACCCCTCTGAGGTGAGTAGTGAGCCCATGAACTGGAGATGTTTACACAGAGAGGTTCCTTGGAATCCCATTGGGAAGGGATGAAATCTTTACCTGAATCTGGTCCTAGGTTCCAGAAAATTTTCAAGGGGGATGGCCTATTTTCAGAAGCCCAAGAGATGTTCCATCCATGGGTCATCATGAGGCCCAGAGAAATTTAGGCATGGGATGGGGGTGGGGGTATATAAGAAAAATTCCTTATCCAACCAAACATTCACCACCAAGTGAGGGCCAAGCCTTCATTCCTCTGTGTGTGGGGGTGGGTTAGGTTAGGGATAGGGAGTAAGTATGGGGGCACAGGTGGGTACAGGAGGCAGAGGTCACAAGGAGGGGGCGTGGTTCAGGAGTCATTGATTTTAGGGTCAGAAACGCTTGCCTCATGCTCACTCGCTGCCTTAGCACACTGGTTTGACTAAAGTGAGTGCTGTCGACTGGGTACCATGAAAGCATCCCCTCATCTGAGATAGTTCTACTAATATTCTGTACCCCAGCTGGGGCCAGAGTTTAGAGGGTGTGAAAAAAGGAAGAGCGGTGGTCTATCTCTCTGTTCATCTAGGGAGATAGGAAAGTAACAACAGCAGCCATTAGAGCCACGGTACTCATTACAACCATGACAACTAGCCTTTATGGAGGACGTTAAAGTTGGCAGAGCAAACATATAAGCATTTTATATTTACATATGTGAATATCATACTCATTTGTTTATAAATATTAACTCATTTGGCTCTCACTATCATCCTGGCAGGGAGGGGCTATGATCATCCCCACTTGACAGATGGAGAGGCTGAGACAGGTGGAGGTTAAGTGACTTGCCCAGGGTCATGCAGCTGGGTAAGTAGGAAAGTTTAAGTAGCTGATATTCTAGGGAAAGTCACTAAAGAAGAACCTGGTAGTTTCAAGCCCTCCAGGAAAGACGTAGCACTGGGCAGAGGCCCCTTTCTCAGAAACCACTTCTTCCAGATTGTGAGAGTATAATTGCTCATTATATCATCATTAATTTGTTCTCTCCTGGAGGGGTGACTTGGTTTCATTGGGAAATCCATGTCAGAGCCCAGGTCTTCCAAGGTTGCTGTTCAGTGCTTTTCTGCTTAAAAACTGGGGTGAATGTTGATTGATGATACTGCAGGGATGGGTTCCACTAAAGGTTATCTAGTCCAGTGATGTCAAATTTACCTCCTGGGAGCCCACAACTGCCAAGTGCAACCAGAACTAGATTAATATGCAATTGGGAAATGTTTAACAAAATAAATAAAAATACAGTATAATATAGATAATAGGAATTTGTGGTTTTCTATGTTAATATGCAGTCAGTAGGGGGTTTCTTCTATTTGAATTTGACTGATCAATGAAATTCTCTCCCCAGCATCCCTGACAAGTATTTTTCTCGTGTCCACATGAAGACCTCCAGCAGAGCAGGTGTTCACTAACTCCTAGGGCAGTCCATTTTACTTTTGGACAACTAGGATTTTTTTCATATAGTACCAAAGTTTGCCTCTGCACCTTCCACCCACTGCTCAGATTTCTTCCATAGGTTCTTCAAATATTTAGGATCATAAGTCATCAACCAATAAGCATTTATTAAGCACTTACTGTATGTCAAACACTATGCTAAGTGTTGGGGACACAAAGAAGGGTAAGATCACAATCCCTGTTCTCAAGGAGCTCAGACTCGAATCAGGGAAGAGACATCATGCCAACAAAATAAGTGGGCAAAGGGGAAGGGAGAGGGGAGAGGGACTTTGGAAGTAAGATTATATTTGGTCTCAGAGGGAAGAACTAGAAATGACAGGTGGAAGTTGCAGAGGAAGATTTTTGACTCAATGTATGGAAAAAATTCCTAATATCTAGAGCTGCCCAAAAGGACAGTTGGCTATGGGTTTGAGGTTCCCCCACGCTGGAGCCTTTAATTGAATGGCCACATCAGTTAATATATCCCTCACTCCATGCCCCCTCTTCCCCCAAAGTCCTTCTGTTCTAGAGATTCCTTCACCTGATTCTCATAGGCTATGGTGTGGATCTCTACACTCTTGGGGTCATTCTCTCCTTGGTGCATCTGATATTGCCAACATTCTAAATCCATGTGCAGAACTGAACATGTGATTTGATCAGGGCAGAGTGGAATGGAATGGTCACCAACCTTGCTCTGGCCGCCAGGCTGCATTTATTTTGGCTGTGAAACTATAGCTCCAACCATAATAGGAGTTTATTCAGGACAGGATCTAAGCTGGAACTTGGGAGGGAAGGACTCAGGGACAAAAAGCCTCTGGCTCTGTATATTGCCACTGCTTTTCTATTAGCCCCTAGATGTCTTATACCCATATCCTAAATAGGAAGGGGATGACCTCTTAGATTGCCTTCCACATCTTGGCTTTCTGTCATCTAGTCAGTAATCTATGTAGCCCTAAGTGCCCCCATAGTAACAGAGCACAAATATAGAGAGGGGAGAAGGCAGAAAAGAAAAGAAAATGAAAGAGAAGAGTAGAATATTTGATAGAGAGGGGAAGGACTGAGAAAAAGTGAGGAGGGTAGAGAGAACACAGACTTATGGTGAGAGGTAGAAAGACAACTGACCACCAACTATTGCTTTGGATAATTTCCATGGTCCCCTGTACCTTAGACTACTCACATTTTTTTTAAGCAGGTAGAAATGGAAATTCTGAAAATTCAAGAGAGAGTTAAATATTTCAGTGGTCAGTATTGAACTGATCATGCTCACCCTCAGGGCAAGCAAAGGTGAGGCCCCTTTCTTCACATCTCCTTTCTGCTTCTGCTCATGCCAGAGTTAACTCTTTGCCTTTTTCTTTCCTAGGGTCCACCGGCCACCTGCACCATGACCCAGACTGGCCCCGCCTCTCTCCTGCTGTGTTTGGCAATGGTAGAACTCACACTGGTGAGATAACAGAATCCGGTGGTTCTAGACTTGCCAACTACGGCTTGAGAGGGCAGCCGGCGGAATTGACACCAGCCTTCCGAGTAGCACCATGCCTTTCCCCCCACTCCACCTCCTTTTTTCTCCCTCTCCCCACCTTGGCCAGACCAGACCCCCTTGGCAGTGGCAGAGGAAGGGTGCAGCTGGAAGTGAGTTTCATGTTTCCCTGCATCCCCCTGAGGTCACAGGTCTCCCGGTCAGCCAGGTAGCTCCTCTTCTGTCATTGATGCTTGGACCTGGGCTCTCTTACCTTGAGAACTCCTTTCAAACCCTGGAATGGAAAGCCACTTAAAACAGTCCCATGAGGGAATCAAGGTTTCTAGGTTCTACTCCTGGTTCTGGTTGTACCTCTGTGCCAGAACGCTAGGGCTCCATAAATTGAGAGACCATGCTCTAGAACCCTGGTTCTTGACCTTTTTTTATGCCACAGTCCCTTTGGGCAGTCTGGTGAAGCATATGGACCCCTTCTCAGAAGAGTATTTTTAAATGCATAGGCTATACATAGGACTACAAAGGAAAACAGTTCTATTGAATTAAAGAGATGTGGTTTTTCCATTCAAGTTCATGGAACCCCTAAAATCTATCCACAGACCTAGGTACAGAACCCTTGTTCTGGAGTGTGAGAGAGGTCAATGAGAGGAGGAGGCTTTGGGGAGCATCCTGTGGAAAAATTGCCCTGTTTCTCAATGGGTACATTTACTGATTTCTGACTGTATACGTGGCACTGGGCTAGGCACCTCTGTTCTTTCCTGAAGCTTCCTCAGTCTTAAATCTTCTCAATCAAAGGGGAGGACATCGAATGGAGCTCAGCACATGCTTGCTGACAGAATGAGAGGTGGTGGGCTAGTTGGGGTGGGGCAGGGGGTAGTAAGGGGACTCAACACTATAACTTTTCCCTAAGGAGAGATTAAGCTTTGGACTTCTAGACCAGAGAGTCCGTGAGGTACAGAGACAGTGCCCACCTCGAGGAAGGTAGCCCCAAAGCTGTGAGAGCAACTTCTTTAAAGGAAATATGGGATCATTTAAAGGGCTAAGGTTTCCAGTGCCACCAGATGTCACCTTTGGAGGTGGAAGCAAAGAGTGACAAGCAGACCTCTGAAGGGAGGCTGACGGAGAGGGAAATCTGTTGATGAAGCAGAGGTGATGGACTCAAAAGTGCTGCGTGACCTCAAGGAGGGGCCTCCTCACTATTCAAGGTTGTGACCCTTGTCTTAAATTGGACATACAGGATAGATGGACAGACAGGACACCCACACCCACCCACCCCCCCCCACATCCCCACCCCAACCCCCCCCCCCACACACACACTCCCCCCCACCCTCACCCACACACTCTGGAGAGAGATTATATCATGGGATCTTAGATTTAGAGTTCGGAAGGGACTTCAGAATTCATCTGATCCAACCCCTCCTTTTACCACTGAGGCCCAAGAAGATGTGCCTACAATCACAGAGACATCCAAGGTGGGATTTGGACTCGGACCCTCTGCCTCCAGAGATTTTTGCTGTCCCACACAAGAAGTTTTGAGCGCAAGTCTCAGGGATGCCACCTGTTTTTAAGGGTCCCCTGGGTGACGGGGCAGGTCAGACAGAAACTGAGAAAACTGGCTTTGAGACAGAGTCAGAGAACTATCCCATCAGTGCAGAGGAATGCTTAACCGTAAGGGAGTTCGAGACGGCGAGCATCTGCAGAGATGTGGGGGTGGGGCGTAGAGATGACCTATCCCACTTCTCCATCCCCACCCACAGCTGCATTCTCCTCTACACTTCCTTTTCATCCTCACTTCCAGACCTTTCTCTTTCCCAAACTCACCATCTCTGCCTCCAGCCTCAGGAACCCAAATTCACAGCCTTCAGTTCTTAGATTAGGTTGCAAGTGCCCCACTTCCTGTAAATTTAGGCTTCGAGGAACCCAACGTAGAAGTGGGAAACTCAAGTCTCTAACAAACCGGTCCTTCTTCCTCCCCTACCCCCTCCCAGGTTACATTTTCTTTTTTTTTTTTTCTCTCATGACTTCATTCTCATTCCTCAGACACACTAAGTGTTCTAGAATGAACTCCAGGTCTTTGGATTTCATGCACCCAGCTTGCCAGGTACCAGTCTCTTCTCTGCTTTGAATAGGGTCTCTTAAGATGTGTATGTGGGGGGGGGGGAGAGGGAGAGGAGAGAGATGGACCCCTTTCTTGGGTGGCCTGGTGAAGCCTATAGACCCTTTCTTGGAATAATATTTTTAAATTCACAAATTAAAATATGAAGGATTACAAAGGAAACCAACCATAGTGAAATACAATTTAAAAAAATTTTAAAGTTCACAAACCCCAGACTTAGAGCCTATCTAGTCAGTTTTTACTTTCTGTCCATTTTTCACTCCTTTCTATACTTCCTCCCTATTAAACCCTGACTCAAAGATGGAGCATCCTTGGTTGGACCCTCTTCAACCAAGAGGATGCTCAGAGATCTGCTAAAAGAAAGCCTTAATTACCTGTCTATGCTCTATTAGATTAGGGACCTTGTCTCAGTTTAGAATCTAGACTTCTACCTGTAAAGGACCTTAGATCCAAATCTCTCATTTCACAGGGAAGGAAGCTAAGGTCTTGAGTAAGATAAGTTCAGTGACTCACCCAAGGTCACACAGGTAGTAAGTGCCAAAGATGAACTTTGAAACTCTGACTCCAAATGTAGTGTTCCTTCTACCATCCCATAGCCTTGAGCCTTTGTACCCCTCTCCCCGAAACACAAGTTCTGATAGAAGCACCTCATCACAGCAGGCACTTTAAATACATGGTAGTTGAAAGAATGAGCACTGAACGGCATACAGCTAGATTTAGATCTGCAGGAGACCTTTGAAGTCATTAAGTCCAACCCTCCCATTTTACAGATCAGGAGACTGAAGACCAGAGAGGCTATTGCTCATGGTTGCTCAGTGATAGAGCCAGGATTCAATCCAAAATTTTCTGACTTCAGATCCTGTGTTCTTTTCTCCCAGCTCTGATGTCTTCTAATCATTGGGTCCAAATCCATTTATTTTGCATGGGAAACTTCCTCTAGAAATATTAGGGCACTTTCCCAGGTCACACTGGGAGTGAAAGGCAGATGTGGGTTTGTCATCAAGGTGATCTGACTCTAAATCCTAATGCCTTTTCTAGGAGACTTCACCTGTCCTACCCCAAGAGTTAGAAGACAGGTCTTAACGCATACTGGTAGGGCAGCTAGGTGATGTAGTAGCTAGGGTGCTGAGCCCAGAATCAGGAAGGCTCATGTTTACGAGCTCAAATACAGCCTCAGATGCTTACTAGCCGTGTGACCCTGGAAGAGTCACTTAACCTTGTTTGCCTCAGTTTCTTCATCAGTAAAATGAGCTGGAGAAGGAAATGGCAAACTGCTCTAGTATTTCTGCCAAAAACCCCAAATGGGGTCCACGAAGAGTTGGACACAACCGAACAACAAGAAACATCTACTTTGTATCTTGTCTCTCTCCCCATACTCCAAACCACATTTTTTAGGGTTTTTTTTTTCTGACAAGTGAGACTATAGAAATTTAGAAATAATACACCAGGCCAAGGGAAATAGAAGTGTGTGTATAATAGAAATCTATCTAGCCTTAGCCTGAATGACATCTACACTTGCAGATTTGCTGCTTAAGGATAGTTCTCAAGAATTATGAGCTCCTTCAGGCAGGCAATCTCTAGGCAGGGTTTCTAGGGCCCCTCTTAACTTCCATGCTAAAAACTTCCCTACTAATTCTAGGATTTGCCTGCTAAGCTTTCTAGATGACTGAGTCTTTCAATTCCAGGCTCCCAGACAGGCAATCAAGAAGATCTCTGATTAGATTAATAACAGCTCAGGTTTGCAAAGTGCTTTTCAAATACAGTCATTTTATTTTCATGGTAGGTCCTATTATGATCCCCATTTTATAGATTGGGAAACTGAGGCAAGGAGAGGTGAAATGATTTGTCTAGGATCACACAGCTGGTAAGTGAGGCTAGATTTGAATTCAGGCTTTCTGGACACGAGACCCAATGCTTATCCACTTCTGGGAAGTCTGGAGCAGGCTTTGGCCACACACGGACTTGGAACCCTTTCTCCTATTTTTTTAAAATTGTCAATCAACAATGTGCTGCTGTGTAAGCAAGCATATCTAAAGATTGAGCATAAGCAAACAGTTCAGTGTTGTAATCCAGTGTCACCAATGTTAATTTGACACATACTGAATGATGTGCGTAATCAGTGTTGGGTTGCCCAGTAATTAGAAATGGGAAGCAGTTAAAACTATAATTAGTATTGTTTTTCTACAGTTAAAGCAAACATTGCCATGGTCAGTTGGGGGTGGGGGAGAAGTTTCTGGAAGGCCCCCCGACATCCCTTTGTAGGGAAGGTGAGTGAGTGGCATTCCTTCCTTAGCTCACCTGGAGCAGAGTCCTCCATTCGGGTTACTTTGCCCCTAAAAGGGGAAAGGAGCATTTGTCTCCTATTTCTTCTGTTTGGGAAAAGCAGGGCAGAGGGCTGGAAGAACTGAGCTTAACCAAGAACTAAGAAGCCTCAGTAAGATTCCTGGATCTTTAAACCATGGCAACTCAGAGCCTGCTCTTTGTCTCAAAACATAACAAAAAACAAAAAACAAAACCAAATCTAAAAAACCAAACCAAACAAAAAACCCAAGCCTCACAAAGTTTGAGATGAGATTCTCTGATCCTCTCCGAAAAATGAGGGATGAGCAACTGTAAGCAGTAGCTACATGAATATCTGAGTTCAACCTCAGGTTCCTTAAATGGAACTATTGTCCACTCTCATCTTAGTATTAGGAATTAGGAAGACTAATTCCCATTAAGGAAAGGGGACTTTTGACTTAGGGAGGAAGATAGAAACACCGGAGCACAGGGTATATAGTGGAAGAAGAAAGTCCTTGGAAAGTTCTTGGAATGGGGGTGGGGGTAGGGAGTGGGCAACTGGGGAAAATAAACTAACAAGTACTTATATTGTACCTACTATATAATAGGTATATAAAAGGTAGTAGAGAGAGCACTGGGCTTGGGATCAGAAAGACTAATCTTTATGAGTTCAAATCTGGCCTCAGACACTTTCTAGCTGTGTGACTCTGGGTAAGTCACTCAGCTTCTGCCTGTCTCAATTTCCTCAACTGCAAAATGGGAATAAAAACAGCCCTACTTCCCAGGGTTGTTGTGAGAGAATATTTGTGAAGTGCTCAGCTCAGGCTTCCTTCTCCTTGCACAATGTCAGAGTGGAAGTTCAGTCTTAGGAGTCTAGACCCCAACTCCAATGTTCTGTTTATTGTGTGCTGTATGTGGTACGTTGTCAGGAACTCCACAGATGCTGAGTTTGGGAAAGCCAAAAAAGTGATTTAAGGATCCTTTCTGATTTTCATTTCTTCTGCTGAATGAGAGAGAACTTCCCCTCCCCCCACTCCCACCCCACCAGATGTCAGCTATATGTCCACCACTGGGTTTCTCCTCAAAGTCCTTCCAGATTATTTTGGTCATGGTCAATTCCATGCCATGATCAGGCATCAGAGGAGGTCATCAGGCACCAGCTGATTTTGAACAGGCCATTGTTACATTTGTTACATTGTTACAATTGTCTCATGTTGCTGAGAGTCGAAATATCATGATGCAATTGATAAGACAGAGCGAGTTTGGAGTGAGAGGGCCTGGGTTCTGATCCTGGCTCTCCTACTTATTAGACAGTAACTGTGATTTTAGGCAAAACCCTTGGCCTCAATATCCTCATCTGTAAAATGAGAGAGCTGGACTTGATGACCTATCTTTTTTGGTCCCTTTAATCAGTAAATCTGTTCCTATGTTGAAGATCGGCAAGTTGAAAATGTCGGGCCATGGCACCAGGATCATAGTCTTAGGGGACCATATGGCCTATCCAGTCCAACCCCCTCACTTTGAGATTAAGAAATGGAGTCCTAGAGACTCATCCAAAGTCACACATAAGTGGCAGGGCTGGGATTCAGGTCCCCTGGTTCCTAGTCCAGTGCTTTTCCTGATTACCCTACAGCCCATGGCACTGACAAGGGCAGCTAGGGGACAAAGTGGACAGATTGCTGGGCCTGGAGTCAGGAAGACCTGAATTCAAATCTGGCCTCAGACACTTCCTAGCTGTGTGACCCTGGGCAAGTCACTTAACCCTCTTAGCCTCAGTTTCCTCATCTGTCAAATGAACTGGAGAAGGAAATGGCAAACCATTCTAGTATCTCTTCCAAGGAAACCCTCAAAATGGGTCATGAAGAGCTAAACATGAAGAGCTGAAATGATAGATCCAGTGGTTTTTCTATGACTTACCCATAGAACAATAAAAATAACTAGTAGCATTAAAATAGCACTTTAAGATTTGCAAAGTGCTTACATACATTATCTCATTTTCTCCTCTCAACAATATATGACAGACTATGCTAAATGCCAAATGGGTAGAGCAGACAAAAAGTGGGGTAGCTTTTCAGAGGAAGGAGAGAGCACTGCAGGCTGGTGAAGGGGTGATGAGTCAAGAAAGGTCTCATAAATATGGTAGTGGTGCTTGAATGGTGCCTCAAAGAATTGGAGTTGGAGTAAGGTAAGAAGAAGGCATCTGGGGGCATTCTGAAGTTGGGGGATGGAGAGAGAGACAGCAGTTAAAAGCTTGGAGGTGGGAATGGACATGCTGAAAGGGTAGTAAATATGCTTGTTCGGCTGCAAGGGACAGTCCTAGTAGAGCAGAAGAGGAAGCAAGATTAGAAAGGTAGACTAGGGTCAGGTCACAGAGGGTCTTGAGTATCTTAGTTCAGTATTCAGGAGGGAAGGTTGTCTCTACTAGCATGTCATTACAGTTTCAGAGAGGGTATGCTTGTGAAACTTAAAGATGACACAGTAAAGATGAAATTTAGCAGGGAGAAATGTGAAACCCTGAATATAGGTTAAAAATAATTAACCACATAAAATCTTGGATGTAAGACACCTGATTTGACATTGACTCATGTCACAAGCTCATTAATCGCTAATAGGGTGACATGGCTATTAGAACAGCCAGAATTTTTGGCTGACATAACCATGGTCGACTCCATGTCATGATCCGGAATCAGAGCAGGTTATTGGGAGCCAGGGGTAGAGCAGTTGGGTTTTTTTGTTTCTTGTTTTTAACTAAACCATAAAAAATTCCACCATATTGCAAGAATGTATATTCAGGAGAGTGGCCACATGGGTAGAAGTTGAAAACTAAGTTAGATGAGTTGAAGGCGTAAGTGAGGTATTACAGTGATCTTTAAATGCATAAAGTTCTATGACCTGGAACACAATCCCATTTTCCTGCTTGATCCCAGAGGGCAGAACTGGGACAAATAGATGGAAGATGCAGGGAATCAGATTTCAGTGTAACATAATGAAGAATTTCTTAAGAACTAAATTTGAGCTTTTTTTATTATTATTCTTTGCCAGTTTTATTTTAAATTTTTATTTTTTTCAATGATTACACATTTATTTTTTCCCTCCTTCTTACCTTTCCCCCTCAGACCTCTAGAAAATCAAAACTTGTATAAGAAATAAGTAAAGCATAACAAATTCCTATGTTGTCCATGTCCAAAAATGTATCTCATTCTGCATATTTTGCATTCATCACCTCTCTGTCAGTCAGTGTGTAGTAATTTTTGTCCATAATGTCCTCTGGAATTACGGATTAATTCCATGACTGGAATCATGGATCTTACATTGTTCAGAGTCGTGAAGGCAGCATGACCTGTTCCTGAGGAAGTGATATTGGGTCTTTGTAATCACTCCTTCCTTTTCTAGTTTCACTAACTATCCCTTTAATTATACGTTCTAGAAATTTACAAGGAATCAAGATCATTGTTTTCCCTTTTGTGGAAGGAATTAGGACAGCCTTTGCCCTTCTCCAGTACCTTTCTCACTCTCCACAATCTTTCAAAGATCAGTATCAGTAGCTAAACAACCACATCTGACCATTATTTCAATTCCCTAGGAAAGTGCTTCTTAAACTTCTTGGTAGGACCCTTTTACACTCTTAGAAATATAGGCATACATTTTTTTCTTTTCCAGAGAACCTGATTGTCAAACCTCTGAACTGCTCTATCAACATTGCTTGATCTCTTCAGCAGAAATGAGGTAGAAGGTGCAAGAATGATGTCATCCCCAGACCGATGGCCAATAATAAGAACTGGAATTTACATAGTGTATTAAAGTTTGCAAAGTGTTTTATATCTATTATCTCATTTGAACATCATAACATTCTTGATTATATCTATCAATATTTATCATACCGGAAATTGAAAGCAGTGAATAAAAAGATTGTCAATTTATTCAAAAATAACAATAATAAATTGATTTATATGTTAATATAATTTTAAAAATATAATATAATAAAATATAATATAAAAATATAATTTTCTAACACAAATAAAAATTTGTGAGAAGAGTGACATTGTTTTTTCCATTTTTGCAAGTCTCTTTAAGGTCTAGCTCAATAGAAGGCAACTGAATTCTCATATCTCTTGCATTCAATCTGTTGTGATAAGTTGTTTTGGTTGAAATATTTGAAGAAACTCCAGCTTCATATGGATATATAGTTGTAAAATGCAGGAGTATTTTATTAGTCTTTTCAGATAATTGTGGATATTTTTCTTTGATACTATACCAAGACTCAACAAGCAGGCATTTCTTTCAGCTTAGTTGCAATGTGGAATCTGAAACCACATCAGTGACCTTTTTGTGTTATTACATTAAAATCCATTGGTCTCTCTTGCACTTCAAATGACTCTTTTATCCATTGTAACATCATACATCAATCATTTTAAAAATATTGGTTCACTGAATAATGTAGATCTTCCAAATCTTGACACATTTCATTATATATCAAAATATATAATAAAATATAATAAATAAAAATGTAAAACAAATATAAAAATTAAATATAAAATATTTAAAATCACATTTCCTAATATCATGACTGATCTTATTAGAAAAGTCTTTAAATATTGGGAAGTAGTCAAACTCACTAAAGAATGCAAGTTTTCCAAAGTTCTAATTTTTATCGAAAAGATTGAACTTGATCATTGACAACAAATAATTTAAATTATTTTCCTTGAAGTAACAGGCTCACTTTTATTGTTTTTAGAAAATATCTGCCCAATACCCAAGTCTGAATACAATCTGTAGAAGAGATATTAATTCATTCTTCATGTTTGCAGTCATACCCTCTGGAAAACTCTACTGTGCATTTGTGAGAGAATGAGAATGAAAAAGGCTAAATTGTATCTTATTATGAAAATTGTGGACCCCATGAAAGGGTTTCAGGGCAGAACTTCTGTCCTAGGAAATTGTTCATCTGGGCTCAGTAACTTAGGTGTTCTTTTATCTCTCTGCTTTCCATTCCCCAACCCCCCCAAACCCATTCTTTCCAGTACAAAGATCATTCTGCCCTGCAGAGAAAACAGAAGCAAAATAGAAGCTCTGCCTTCTGTCTTCTATCATTGTCATTCAATCCATGTCAAATAGTGGTCCCAAGTCTTCTTAGTTTCTCATCTTTTCCCCAATGTAGCTTAATCATCCTTAGCTTTTCTTGCTAGCCTTAGCTTATTCTGAGATAAGGCACTCCCGACACTATTTCTTCAAGACTAAGGTATGTGTTCCTATTTATCTTCCATCAAATTCCCTTGCTTCCATTTTCTATACTTAAAAAAAAAAATCCAAGTTAAATGAGTTCTCTTTGTATCGCATCGGTCTCTTTAGCCAGCTCTGTTTACTCCTTAGAATTATATTTGTGTATCTTTGAAATTTTGTTCTCTTTCTTTTCTCTAAACTATTTGAAATTTGCTCTCAAAATCTATCAAGCTATATGATTTTTCTAGTCTTCTCCATTACACATTCTAAGATGGAGGGATCACTTCCAAGATTCCCATCATTTTGAAACTAGCTAGCAATCAGTTTCTTCTTGTTTGCCCTCACCTCCCTGATAATCTTTTTGAAGGAGGAAATTATCATTAAGACAAGTTGTCTTGGGCAGAGAGCTTGAGCAGATGTCACGTAATTGATGCGCTCATCCATAGTCTATCATGTCTTCCTGCCTAACTTGAGATGTTTCCTTGACTCTTCATCTATTTCCTGTTTCTGTTCAGGTGGTTTGTAGCAAACTCCAGTGACAATAGCACTTGTTTATTCTGCTGTTATCCCAAAAGGTCTTCACCATGCCTCCTTTCTCTGATTTCCCTTCTGAGTATATCTTCTTTAAAAAAAAAAAACCACGCAAATTTATTAAGCCCCTACTGTGTACAAGACTGTCAGTCACTGTATTTAGTATGGTGCTGTGTTAGCCTCTTTGTGACCCCGTGGACCATAGCATGCCAATACTGTCCATGGGGTTTTCTTGGCAAATAGACTGGAATATAACTTCTTATAAAAGCTACTCTCCACCTTTGCCTGCCCCCTTTTACCTACCAATTTATTTTAAAGATCTTAGAGACATATTGCAGTCCAGATCTCATTACTGAAGTCCAATTTGCCTCCTTTGTGCACTGAAGTATAGACATGTGAAGGAGTGGCTTACGGCTGACCACTTGGTTTTCTTTCTCCGGTGAATTTCTTAATTTCTAATTATTCAACTACATTGTAGTTATTTTGTGGTCTCTATCTAGGGAGTTTTCTTCCTTTCCCTTTCTTTTGAAATCCCATTATCAAATTTGCAAAACTCCAGGTAAACACATTCTTACCAGGACTTGGTTAGGGATGCTCCATCCCTGGCCAAAATCATTCTGTCATTCCCCAAATGAAGTCATGGTACATAAATCAAATCCTATTCTTGGATATAATTTTCCTAACTGGTGTTTTGTTTCCTAAATATGCTTCTTATTACACCAGACAACGCTATATTTTGCAAGTTCAGATTTTTCTTAAAATGGGGCATAATCAAAACCAGTGACTATAATGAGCAAAGAGCATTGGGTCAGAAGGCTCAGATCTGCCTTCTATTAGTTCTGGGAATGTGGACTAGTCATTTAATCTTTCTCAGTTTCCTTACCTGTAAAGGAATAATATTAATTATATTCGGAGACAAAACGGCATAATGGGTAGAGAGTTGGTCTTGGAGTCAAGAGGACCTGGATTTAAGTCCTGCCCTCATGACCTATGAGCATACTATGGCCACTGATAGAGGGAGTTTTTCACTGGGACTTCTCTACACCAATAAAATCACAATTATGATTGAAAAATACTTATACTCTCCCCCTTATAGAACTGTTGTGAATTGTAAAGTGATTAATACAGGTGAACTCTTATTATTACTTCTTATTTTAGTAAATGATTTAATTGTAGGTATATCTCCATTTACAGAAGTTGTGTGCAAACTTAATTTTTAATCAAATTATTTAAATATATAAAATGAAGAATTCTTTTGTAATACAAATAACCACCTGCCCCATTTTTACATTTATAACCTAATATATCTGGTTTTTATAAAGCAGGATTCACCTTCAGGGCAGAACTTACCTACAGTGAGTCCCACAAAATACCTCCTTCATTTAGCCTGATGATTCCTGGGAATTATTATTAACTAAAGTTTCATTCTTTTGATGGGAGGCAATGCTCCCTGACAAATATCCTTTATAGACTTCTTCCAGGTTTTGATAATAAAGATGATAAGGGCAAAACTTTAAGAGGTGAGAAAACTGATATCATTGAGCAGAGAAAAAGATGAATTATGACAAAGTTTAACTCCTTTCTTATTCAACAGTTCTGCAGCTGCTGGTTCTGTTCACATGTATTTAATGGAGGTCCTTCTAGGTTTACTTTCTGGGGATTTGACGAGAGCATAGGAAAAGTTTATACACGGATGTATGAAAAGGCCCAGGAAATGAGTTACCAAAATTTTCACAGAAATTTACAAATTTTACAACTATGATATAACTCTACCAACTTAAGCTGATCCTTGTTGAAAATATTTCAAATGTATTGAGTATTTCCTGCCTTAGCAAACACAGTAGATTGAAGTTATAAGAGGTTCTGATGACTTAGGACCTCTGCAATGCACTTTTTTGTGTCATGGACTCCTTCAGTCATCTGTATGTTGAAGCCTATGGATCCCTTCTTAGAATGCTTTTAAATTCTTAAGATAAATACGTAAGATTAAAAGGGAATCAATTATATTGAGGTATCAGTTTTTTTTTTAAGTCCATTGATTCTAGGTTAATAACCCCTACTCTAGGTATAGACTAAGAAAACAGGTTAAAAATATGTGCTGAGCTTAGGAAGCAAGTTTCCACAAGTCTATATTATCACCTGGTTTTGTTGCCATTGCTTCTTCCTATGTGTGGAGTGAAAAAAAATAAATTCCAGTTAACTGAAATCTTATAATTTAAGTTGTGTTTACAGGTAGATTTTAATTATTTTTAACTTCTATGACCTTTTTTCAATGATCAATTATCAACTAGTCATATTTTAAATGGTTAAATTAATAATCTCTAATCCTTATCATATCCTCCATTTAAAAAAAAATCAGAAACCTAAGGGTTGGGTAGGACTTAGAGTTAGACTTAGCTATTAGAAGGGAATTTTTTTTTTTTTTTTGTTAATAGCAGAGGAACTGAGGTCCAGAGAAGGGAATGCCCCAAACCACTCGGGTAGTAAGTTGCAGTCAGGATTAGAATATATACCTTCTGACTCCAAATTCAATGCTTTTTCTACTATGTCACACCTTGGGTCCAACTTTCTACCTCATGATAGGATGGTCAGGCATGTTCAGGTGATGGTGCTTTTTTTGTCATTAGATTTCAAGATTATTGAAGGCAGGATCTATTTCTTCTTTATGTCCTTGGTTAATATGCCAATTAAAAGCACAGTATGCTTATGAAGATCATCTTCCCTTCAGTATTCTATTAGCCATACCCAGGGGTGTATGGGGTGTTCAAGGGGGACTAGCACCTCTGATGGGAGGACTTGCTGAACCCTTTTCAGGGCTGCTTATCTGCCTTTGGTGTCTCCCTGGCACTCAACTCTCACCTGTGGCTCCAAGAATGTGTAGCATGTGCAGTGGTTACACCCTGGTAAAACTATCTTGGCAGATGGGCTAAACTAGGTTGAGAGTAACCAATGAGTCCTCAGACTCATCAGCGAGTTAGAGGAGTATCTACCCAAGCAGGTTAAGACTTCCTTTGGTGGAATGGGTGGATGAGAACAGTTTGTTCTAATGGCCAGGAAGGCAGCTGAAGCACTTAGTGCTTAGAGCTTGGTCAGACATTGAAGATGCCAAGGTCATTTACCAAGTCCTGATTTTTTTCCTGCCACTGGACTTCAATGATTGGAAGAGAGTGAGGCTGACAACTTTGTGCAACTCTGCTTCACTTAAATCCAATTCATACAAGACATCACCCATGATGCCATTAGCTCTCTTTCAGACTCAGTCAAAAGGCCACACACAAGGAACTAAAAGGCCACATGTGACCTCGAGGCTGCAGGTTCCCACCCCTGATCTAGAGTCCAAGGAGAATCAGTTCCAGATCACACAGTGACACAGTAGGTTGGTTGGCAGTTAGAAATTTTAGTTTTTCTGGACTTATCCTAAGGCCCTGGAACCATCTGTTCTGACTATTACCAGAAGATAAATTTCACTGAATTGAAATTTATTTTTTGCATTCCACATAGAAAAAGCAAAGGGCAACATTGCTGATAGTACAGGGTTATTGTAAAACAAAACAAAACAAAAAACCTACTACCAGGAGATGTTAGGTCACTCCTGATGGTGAGATGAGCGCAGGAAAGTCTTCCATCTTTAATTGAATAATTATAGCCAGATGAGAACATAGTGAAGGTTCTACAGATCACTGAAGCTATGCAGGGAGAACATGAGGCAGAACATAAGAAAGGTCTGACTGAACTTCCTTGCCTTTTTGAGATGAGCAGGCAGAAAAAGGTAGGTGAAAAGGAGTTTCTGGAGAATCCAAATTCATGCCTCAGGGCAGATTTTTGGATTCATCTGACCACCTTCTTCTTAAAAACTCAGAGACATGCCCCCTGGATTCCTCTGTGGACCTGAATGTTCATTCCATTTAAACTCAGAAGAAACACTTAAGCCTTCATATTCTCCTGGAAGTATTGAACAGACTTCCAGACAACCCCTTCCTTGTGGATACAATTTCATAATCTACTATTATGAGAAAAATTAGTTGAGGATCTAAATAATCTTACAACCAACTTGCTCACCCCACTCTGAGGTTTGGGAGGATGGAATAGGTCCCTCAAGTTTGTGTGAAGGATCCAGCTTAAGGATTAAACTTAAGCTTCACGTCAGTCAGCACGTCATTCCTTAAAGTCGGGCTCCCTACATAATTCTTTACTACCTATGTTTTCTTGGGTCCCTGTCCCTTTAATGACCATTCTCTAGAACCAAAGCAACTCTGCAGTGCTTCCTTTTTAGTCTAGGGCTAAAGTTCTATTTTAGTTCTGAAGGTTGAACTCTTAATTTATTTGACTACTAAACAGAAATACTTCTAATTTCTTTCAAATGTATGTAACTGTACCACACCCAATCACCACCAGAAAAATCCTCTTGAAGTTTCTAAATCACCCACCAAAACAACACAAAACCCTCCAATATAGGTGCTAAGAGGAGGGAAAGGATGGTTTATGTATAATGGGGGGCTGGCAAGCAGGAATCAACATGAATGGCCCAACAAAGAAAAGGCTGGCTCTCCAGCTTCCAACAGAGGGTTAGTGACAAGTGATAGAAGAGCCTCAGAGCAATACGGAGCACGTGTAGATATTTTATAACTGGTTCTGGCCAAATGGCCAAAAAGGAGCCTTTTTGGTTGGCTGAGTAACTGAAACTGCAATGTATTCAAGAGGCATGACTCCACCAGACTCAGTCTCTTTCAGTCTGACTCCTTCCTTTCTGACTTCATTCCGATAAGAGAAAGTAGACAATGAAGTCCTGTGACCTCAAAAAAGGAGATTGAGGGGTAGCTAGGTGGGGCAGTGAACAGAGCACCCATCTTGGAGTCGAGACCCTGAGTTCAAATCTGGCTTCAGACACTTGACACTTAGTAGCTGTGTGACCTTGGGGAAGTCAATTAACCCCAATTGTCTTGATTTCCCCCTCCCCCCCCAAAAGAAAAAAGATTGAGTCATCTGTGGGTGGAGTTTGTGCCAGTGCTCTAAGGAATGATATTTGGGATCCAGCTCAGGAGTAGCCGACATGGAGACTTATGCATTAGTTATGCTGCATTTGAAATGAACTGGCAGAATGGAGAGAATATTGAGTTTCCCCAGAGACCAAGGAACTGTTCCCCTTAATAGTATAGGGGAACTCTGATAAGGGTGTCTCCCAGATGCGTGTTCATGTGTTCATGTTTCTGTACTCACTACAATCTTCAAAGAAAACATCCTTTTTGAAAAGCTAATTTATATTGATTGGCTAAATGAAACCCGAACATTTTGAATTTCTAATGGTTATGTTATTTTTAGAACTATCCAGCTTGTCCGTACTTCTCTCCTTTTCTTTGCATTTAAAATATATTTCAATGGCCTTTTTTGGGAGGTGGGGGAAGGGGGCACGTTATTATAATAACTGTCCTCCCCAATTAAAAAAGGAAAAATTCTTGCGACAAAAACATAGCAAACAAAATGAATCCATAACAGAAGCCATGTCAAAAACTGTTTACTTCTGAATCTTGAGTCCATGCCCTCTCTTTCAGGAGGAAGGTAACATGCTTCATGTCCTCTGCAGACATGGTTGGTTACATCAGTACTTAAGTCTTTCAAAGATAGTTTCTCTGAAGCTGTCCCTTTTCCCTTTCTTTTTAAAGACACAATAATGTCTTAAGTCATATAACAAAATTTGTTCACTCACTTCCCAATTGTCTGAGGCAAACTAAGGCATTCCTTTTTAAATCAAGAGGCATTTACGAAGCAATTAATGTGTGCCAGGCACATAGTAGATTCTAGATCTTTATTTGGAGCAGCAAGTTTGTTTGGCTTCTGACTATTCCAACCCCAGCGTGTGCTCCCTTACCTGGTCTCCCTCACCGTTTCCCTGCTGAATTTGATGGATTTTAACACAAAACTAGGTAAAACACTCCTTTGTCCATTTCAGGTAAGAGGTTCATTTGATGCTCACTTTCCCCTATTTCCTCCTGAAAATGCTTGAACTGTGACAATACCCTCCTAGTCGGTCTCCGTTACTCAAATTTCTCCCACTCTAGTTCATCCTCCCTTGCTCTGCCAAAGTGGTCTTTCTAAAGCTCAGGTCTGACCATGGCTTCTCCAGCCCCCTCCCACTGGGCCTTCAGTAAATGTCAGTGATTTATTCTCCATTTGGCTTTTAAAGCCCTTCGTGATCTGTCCCCTTACTACCTTCCCAGTCTTTTTATTCCCTTCTGTGTACTCCCAAGTGGCCATGGCCAGACACCTCCCGACCACTACAAACTTTATGATATTTGAAATACTTCTTTCTAGAAGTCTACGCTATTTTTTTCTTTCATATTGAGGTCTCAGAATTTTGGCTGGGATATTCCCTGAGTTTTCCTTTTAAGAGGTGATCAATACCTTTTATATATCCTTACTTTGTCCTCTGGTTTGAACAGATTTGGGCAGTTTTCATTATATCTTGAAATACAGCGTTCTGGATATTTTTGGGAGGAGGGGTCATCATGGTTTTGGAGGAGTCCTCTGATTCTTATCTCTCCTTGACCTTATCAGTTCTTACATTTCCTTCTGTTTTTTAAAATCATTTGATATTATTATAATATTTCTTGCTGTCTCACAGTTATCAATTTGTTTGATTTATTCTAGTACATTTTTGGGGGGGATTAGGTGTACATTTTTTTGTAAGCTATTCTTTCAATTCTTTCTTCCAGAGTTTTCGTTTCATTTTTATCTCTCACATTATTTCTTCTAGATATTCATAGGGTACTTGTGGAAAACATTTATTTTTCCCTTAAGTCTCTGTTTGTGGTTGTTGGGTAGTTATGCCTTCTTTTTGGTGATTGTACTACTTTTTGATAAGTGATTGATATTTTCTTTGACTTACCTCTCCAGCTTTAGTTCCTGAGTTGAGCTTTTGTGCCAGGGTCAGGTTTTACCCCTGGATGGACTTTGGTAGGTAGTAGATATGTACTTTCGGGTAGCAGGACCTGTTTCTTCTTACCCTGAGCTATATTTCTATTGATTTCTACTACCACCTGAGGTTAGGTTCCCCTAGATTTCTGAGGTTCAGAGCACTGGATTTTAAAGTCTTCTCTGACATCTCAGAATAAACCAGTGAGGAGCTCAGAACCATTGGGCCTGGGGTCTGAGCACCGTGGCACCATGCTGGGTGCTTACATCAGTTCTGAGGTTTCTAAGATCCTTATACTCTGAGGAGCCTTCTGCTCTTCAGACACAGAGCCTTGTACACGTGTTACATGTGTTCCTGGCCTATTTCTACTACACTACCCTATGTTGGTTCTGGCTTTGCTGATGGACCTCTTCTCTATTGTCCTTGGGCTTCTAGCTGGCCTCTTATGCAGTTCTGGAGTATTAGTTTCTCATTGGATTTTTTGGTCATTATTTGATATGGAGCCAAGTTCAAGGTTGATGGTGTAGGCATATGGTAATTATGGCATCTACCTCCCACTCACGCAGCCATCCTGGCTGGAAGCCAAAACTTAGGTTTTATATAAGCCATATTTTGGGAGAAAGTATAGCATAGATTTGAACCAATATGATATGTCTTACGAGCTTTACTTTGAGTACATCAATTCATTCACAAAATACTTATTAAACCCCTGCCTCTGTGCAAGGCACCATGCTAGAAGCTGGTAGACAGCAGACTGCTCATCTACTCCTTGCTTCCAGGCATGGAAGTTACAAATACCCCAGCAGGGGAAGAATCTAGACCCTAGACCTTAACACCCTTTTAGAAAGAAGATTCCCACCTTCCCCTGATAACTCATTCTGATGGTTCTCAAATTTCTTCAACCTACAGACCTACTAGAGTAGGTAAGGTCTGCCATGTCACAGCCATCCTCATGAGAATGAATGAGAATGGTGCTGAATCACAGATTTAGAAAGAATCTGAGTCCCTCTCGGCCAGCCTGTAACTTGAACAAGAATTCCCTCCACAACAGGCCCACCAAGCGGTCAGGTTTGGCTTGAAGAGCCCCAGTGAAGGAGAGGAAGTAGTCTGATTGCTGGGAAATTTTCTCTTATGTAAAGCTAAAAGCTTCATGTTTCCTCTCTTGATATCACTTTTGAGATATCCAGCTGGCAACATCAAGTAGAGGGATGGGTCTTGGTTCAAAGGTGATTATTTCTCAGGAAATTAAGCACTTAACGTAACTCTAGAAAACCTGAAGGGCAGAAATAAGTCTTACCTTAAAACATCAAACTTTCCACAGATATAAAAGTCACTCCTGAAAGATAGTTTATTTTTCTCAGAGGCCAAGATCTATGCCATGACTCCCCCCCCCCCAGAGATGAACCACATCCCCACTTCCTGTAGCCACATCTGTAACTATTTATTGAATGAGGCAGTAATAAACAGAATGGGAAAACAACACAGATTCCATGCTCTGCTACTGGAGTTTTGCATTTTTTTCCATCTTCTTGGCAGTCTCTCAAGCTACCAGGAGGTTATTTCATCACAAAGGAAACAAGGACTTCAAAGCCACTGGACATCTTCACAATGACGACAAAAATAATAATAATTATATAACAATAATTAAAAAATAACAAACTGTAGACTTAGGGCTGTTTATATGTAAATGCTCCCCCTCCCCCGATACATACAGAAAAAAACATACGAAGAACGCTGGATAGCTTCATCTAAAACAAGCAAGTCCGAGAATCTGAAACTTTCTCAAAGGCTGAGCAAGACAGGAAGAATCTCTTAAGGTTGTACTAAAAAACATTAAATACATACGCTGCTGCACACACGGCGGGGGGAAGGAGGAAGAGGGGCTCCTGTGTTCAAGGAGCAGAGGTTTGGCTCGCTGGGAATTCAAGTGATAATCTGCCACTGGAAATCCAACGCTTGCAGCAGGGAAATTGTGTTTAATAGGGTCAAAAGAATATACAGACCAAACAGCCACTGTGAGGGGCAGGAAAGCTGTACAGGGCCTGCTGGGCTGTCCAGGATCCTGGGGCACAAATGTAAACCCTCCACTTAAGCAGAGCGAAAATGAATGGGAATCCAAGTCCTGGAGGTGGGGGACACACTCTCCATCCTTGGCTCATTTGTCATACCTCATACGAATCAGACGTACCTTTCGGTTCTGGGGTTTAATATTGTTAAGCCACAAAGTTGCAGGAAAGAAAACATTTAAGGTAGTTGGTGTCTCCTGTTCTTTGAAGAATTTTTTCTTCCCCTCTCTCTCTCTCTCTCTCACACACACACACACACACACACACACACACACACACAACTCTCTTCCACACATTTTCTCAAATCTTACCTATCTTTACTGTTCTTCAGTTCATACAGAAAAGACCAAAATCAGGACTGACCAAAGCAAAATTGAAATTGCCGTGAGATTCAAAAAAGGTGTTTCCAGGGAAGGTGAAGGAGGGGGCTCCCAGCCAATGTGGGGCAGTGCTAAGCCTGGCCCCGCCCCCAGGAGTGTGGGCCTCTGCTCTGCCTTCATCACAGTCCCCGCCTACATGGGGACACTGCCAAAGCCACCCCACTCTGCAGTCCCTTTCCTTGGGGTGAGTCCAGTCGAAAGATCTCCCTGCCATTCTTAGGACAGTTTTCTCAGAGGGCGTGGCTACCTCTGCCTGAGTCTGTCAGTAGCTCAATGCATGGCCCTAGTAGAAACATATACAGAGCAACTGTGTCTAGCTGTGTGACGTACCGCCCACTAAACTGGGCGAATTACTTTTTCCACAGCTCACCTTGATTTCATACAGCTAATTTAATGTGGGTTTCTCATATATATATATACATATATACACACAAATATATATTCCATATATATGTAAATGTGTATATATATCTATGTACACATATACATATATTTTTTTCCATACACACACACATATGTATATACACACGTTTCCGCAGAAAGGAGTCCTGCCACAATTTGGCCTTTTCTGGACAGTGAAATTAACAATGTTGCATTTAACTCCACTGCATCAGAAAATCAAGAGTGGTGCTTTAGAAAAAAAATGCCATTTCATATGTTCTCTGCTCCCCCCCCTTTTTTTCCTTTAAAAAAAAAGGATAACAAAACTTGCTTCCAAAGTCGGGAGACTTAATGGCGCCTGATTGCACTTCTGCAAACGTGTAAAAAACTTCTTTGTCGTAGAGTAGAAAATGACCCCATGACCCAGGTCAGTGTCACTGTTCCAATGTCACCACCTCCACAGCCTGGCCATCCATGGTGACAGCACTGTCCGCTATCCTCGTAGTCACGGGTGCCATAGCCACCTGAACTGGACCATTCCCTTGGGCCAGGCTAGTTACCACAGTCTGATACATGCTCACTGGAATCTGTACCAAGCCTGTAAAGACAAAGGGCAAAGAACAAGAGTCACTCACTCTGACTTCAAGACCCCAATGACATTGAACACAGCTTTGGGTTTTCCATTTACATGTAGGTCCCCTCTTCTGTTTTGTGACAGCTGGCATCACACTGGGGCAAAGGACTTACTCCTGTTTTACAGGATGGGAAAGGGGAGTTTGGAATGGCTGTATTTGCCCAAGGTGTTATTTGCCAACATTTTTGACCTTTACCAGGCCACACTGATGGGAGAGGGGAAGGGTATCAATCCACAGAGCGGCAGCAAGTGCTCCCACACCCTCTTCTCCTTCCCTTCTCCACCACAGCTTGCACAATTTTATTCTCCTTGTCAAAAAATGGCAAATATGAACAAGGGAACCCTGGACACGAGGAGTCACCCAGATCATCTCTGGGATGCAACATATGCTAAAGGTACTGGCCAGGAGACATCCCCCTCGTGTTCTAAGGCAGGTCAGCAGCCAGGTTAGAGGCTAAGACCTCTGTCAGATGTACTCTCTTTTCCACTTGGATTTCTTGCCATATCAATAGTTTAGATGACTTCTAACTTAAGGGACATACCACTCATTTCACAAATGTCAATTGTTCAGCTAAAACTCATGGTCTGTGATAAGGGAGATGACCAAATGCATTTAAGTCCCTGTTCGCTGTAACTAACTGATGGCTTGTTATCAATCTGAGGTATGGAATGTTTTCAGAGCAGAAATTTCTTGCCTGACATTTTTTTTTTGTCAAATTTCCTTTATGAAATGCCAGTTGCCCTACCAGTGAGAAGGTCAAAAAGGAAGGCTAGTGGACATTGAAGAAACTGTGAGCCCCCTGTCCCAGGTCAAGGTGATGCTGAACCAGAGTCAACAACCACCCTTTAGGCCCCCACCCGAGGGTCTCACCACCTTTGCTATCCTGATGGGGCCAACGCTGATTCTCAAAGCTATCTGAGACACAGAAGAGAACTGAAGAGTTGGTAACTGGGATTACTCATCTTGAAAGCTTTGGGGAGGGAGGAATCCTCTGCTGTGAAAATCCCACACTCTATCAGCACTGTCAGCATGCACTGAGTCTGCCACCAACTTGAATGCCCTACCATCTCAATACAGGGATTTTACACACAGACACACCTACCCACCCACACAGGAACACACATATCCAGCTTGGCATGGGATTAGATAAATCGCTTCAGTAGTTCTGACGTACCAGCTTTTATGATAATGGCCAGAGCAAAAGACAGGGGAAGAGGGGCTAGTTTAAGGTGGGGCTGACTGCCCTTGGAAGAGAAAGAATTAAAATGCTGAGGTACAATAATTAGGTCTGGGATTGTCCCTATGCCACATCTGTTCAGGCCTCGAACCTGATTAGCCCTAATGAAGATAGTACATGATAAGCTCAGCTCGGATTTTGAGTCATTTCTATTGCATTAACAAGCACCCTTTCACACAACTTGGGAGCTTTTCTTTTTAGTTTTCTCATGACATTTTAGAGAAAATGAAGGAAAGCAAGGCTCTTTAGGACCATCTGTCCATCCTAAAGGTTGGTTAACAGGTAGCTTATGTTTATAAACTTGTGGAGATTTAAATAATATGTTGGAGTTGGAAAGAAGTTTGGAAGAATCTAATCCAATACCCTTGTTATAAAAAGAAGAAAAATGGAGGCTTAGGCTTCTGGCAGAGACAGAATGAGACCTTTCCAGACTAGGTGTGGGGAACCTGTGGCCCTCTAGGTCCTCAAGTGCGGTTCTTTGACTGAATCCAAACTTCACAGAACAAATGCCCTTAAAAAAAGAATTTGTTCCGTAAAACTTGGATTCAGTCAAAAAGCCATGTATGGCTGCATGTTCCCCACCTCTGTTTCAGACTTTTCATTATTAGACGTATTGGCTCAAAATGATCAAAGGGAAAAGTTTATTTCACAGAGTCTACAAATGGGAGATGATCCCAGAATTTTTGTCTGCTTCTCCCCTGGGGCACAATGTAACTTCCCTTAGGCATATACAGGTGACCAAAATGACTCAGAAAGGACAAATCCAAGGCTAAAGGGCTTCTTCAACTGAGCACAATGCACATGTGAATTCCCTGGCTCATGGAATGAGGCAACTTCCTAAGCCTTGCTTCATTTGCCTGATTAGGTATGATTCACTGACAAAAGGCCACCAAAGGCTCAGATTAAGAGTATTTTTGTGTCTCTAGCCTCAGTCACTGCTTTCTGGGCATATTTACAAAGGCATTATGAAGTTCTCTTTACAGATATATTTCTTAAAGAGGCTAGAAATCTCTCACAATGAAAGGTGATACATGCGGAGAAATCCTCAAGAAAAACATTAACTTCAGTGCTCTTCCCCCACCCAATTTATTGTCTGCAATGTTCATTTGGCACTGAAGTTTATGTAATCAGGCACTGTTCTAAATGACTATGTTTATACTCTGTTTCTCCAAATAGACTGTAGTCATTTGAGGAATGGACCTGGTTCATGCGCCCAGTGCACACAGCACACATATATATATGTTGGGTGATGCTGCAGCTGACATATTTTAGTATTTTTTTGGTCCTCAAGTCACCATGCTGATGCCTTCCTTTGGGAGGTGAACAATGTCAGTCTCCTCCTTGGCCCAGGGCAGAAAGTGGTGTGAGGGAATTCGGGATGCAGTTACTCAATACCGAAGTGACAAGTACTTGATTAACACAGAAGAGGAGAAGCAGGTCAGACAGACATTTTCTATGTCCTTCTTTCCTGTCTCCAACTTCACAGTTCACCACAGGCTGTAGATCAGACAGATCTGCAGAACAAGATTCATAAGTTGCTCTGAAACATTTGTGCAAGGATAATGGATGGACTGACTACGAAGTCTGCCAGGATCCAAGATGTTCACCAGAGGGACCCAATCCAGGGGATTTATGAGTGGACAAGGTAAAAGTCACACAGGCTGGGTAGCACGGATGGGCTGTGAGCTGCAAATTTGGAGTGAATGGCCAGGGTAATGGAACCCAGCCCCATTGGTCTGTCAGAGAGCAATAAAAGAAGTGGCCTGACATGGTACTGGTAGCCAGCTTTCCTATTTCAACCTTAAAGATGGTTAAAATAGGACGTAAAACAAACTCCCTCTGAATAAGATCTTGATCTTTGCCTGTGATGAGGTGATGCATGTTAAAAAGGGTGATTATTACACGTAAGACCACACACAATGATGAGGCCATGGCTCATTTCTTGAGTTTTGTACATATCTTGTATAAACTCATCCGTTACAGGCTGTCTGATGGAATATAAGCTTTTGGAAGGCAGGGACTGCCTTGTCCTTGTTGTTGTACCCCAGTGCCCAGCATGTAGCAGGTGCTTATTCAATTGTTGACTGACCGTCCAAATGAATTCTCTGGGGGAAGTAAGAAGATACACCTAAAGAGACATGCAGATTCTGCCATTAATGCACAGACTACAGATTTGCTTGTGACAGAAGAGGACAGAGGGCTAGATTTGGAGTCAGAAAGACCTGGATTCCAAATCTGTCTCTGATACTGACTAGTTATATGACATGTCTCAGCCTTGGTTTTCTCATCTATAAAATGAAGATAACAGTATCTGTGGCACATCCGCCTCACTGTATCCATGTGAGGATCAGATGAGGTGATATATGTAAAAGAATTTTTCAGACTCCAGATAAAGATCAGTTGTCATTATCCTATCACCTGGGAAAGGATGGGCCTCTGAGCTGGCCAGCCCCACAAACCAGAAAATCTTTCAGATTTGTTACTCCCTGTAACTATCTAGCCTCTTTTAGCCTTAAAGCTTTTGCAGTTAGTCGTGGAACAGTTTTTATTTGGGATAGAAGAAAAAGTTGAAGAGTGTTCAGTGGAATCCAGAAAGGTAGGCAGCTAAATGATCAGACTGAGCAAATGCTAGGAGATAGAAGAGAAGTCAACAAAATAGAGAAAGAAAGAAAAACTAATGACATGATCCCTACTGCTGTTTAAAGTCACAGTTAAGTAGGAATAAAATGCAGTGTCAGAGGAAAGTGACTGGAACAGCTGGAAAAGGTAGGAATTTAGAAGCAAGAAGGAAGCTGCAGCATAGTCTTTGCTTCAAGTATTCCCTTACTACCCCCTCCTGCTGCCCCAGGTACTTCTGGTTTGGAGGGGCTGCAAGGGGGTTTTAGAAGCTTGAAATGTGAAGTTATTCCACTGACAGGTTAAACAAAGACCACTACACTACAGAAAGAAGAAAAAATGGCTATAGTGTGAACATAAATAAAATGAGAAAAGAAGAACTAAGTATGAGTAGTAGATGTAGTAAGTAGAGGTAAGAAGAAGGTGGAAATTCACAAAAGAAAATCAGAAACAAAGTAAGACAGAAGTGAGAGGAGAGTAAGGAAACTCAAACATGTCCAGTGGGCAGGAAAGAATGAAAAAGTGGAAAGGCAGTAATCGGCATATAGGGTGAAAGAATGAGGAAGGTCTCTTGTCTGTCCCAGTAGCTGTTTCTTTTACTACCCCCCACACTTCATTATATTTATTTTTTGTTAGCACAGAGGCTTTTACATTCCTTTTTTAAAGTTCTCCCTCCTTCCCTATCTATTGAGAAGACAAGAAAAATAAAATCCATTACAAGTAAGTAATAGTCTCACAAAAAAAATTTCCTCATTCGTCATGCTAAAAAAAAAAATTAAAGAGGAAAAAATATGCTTTGATCTGCACTCTGAGTCCACTAGCTCTTTGTTTGGAAGTGGACAGCAAGTTTCAACTTGAGTGCTTTGGAACTGTGATGATCAGTTACTAAGTCTCTCAAGGTTAATTATCTTTACAATATTTACGTGTAAACTGTCAACCTGGTTCTGCACATTTCACTTTGCATCAGTTCATACGTGCCTCATGTTTTTCTGAAACCATCATCATTTCTTATAGCACATATCAGTTATCACATAATTAAAGAGGTTGGTTGTGTTACGTTCTACAGAACTACTGCATGTCCTCTCTATTAATTTCTAGAGGCAATCTTTAGAGATTTGAATCTCTAAAGTTTTGGGACATTTCAATGCTGGATATCTTGAGAATTTTAGCTGAAGTGCATATTTAAAATGATAAAGAGTAACAAATTTAAGAAAATTCAGTAGTTTTAGGGAAATACAGGAATCACAGTGGGAGGCAGTCTATAGTAGTAAAAAGGTTTGGTTCTATTTCTGGCCTTGCCACTATTTCTTGAGTGACTTCAGGCAGGTCACCTGAACTCTCTGGAACTCAGTTCCTCATTTGTAGAAGGAAGGGGGTGGACTAGATGAACTTTAAAGGAAGTCCCAAGTCCTCTGTAATATCCTAAAGTGAATGATGAAACAGAAGGAAAGGGACATTTATGTACATTAAGTAGGTTAAAATTAGGGCCTCTTTAACTTTTAAAGAACCTCAAACAACCTATCAGAGAATTACTAGAATCTGTGGGAGTCTAAGCCCTCATGTATGTTTTCTTGGACCCTGGATGTGACTGGCTTATGTATTCCTATTCTAAAGCTGCATCTACCATAAGTCCTGTCAGTCTTTTACTAAACTGTTTGGCCTCTAGATAACCCTGACCTTGGTTCTTTATCATTAAGAAAAAGGAGTTCATTAGGGTGTCCGGGTATACAATTCCTTTACTCCATGGAAATATACCTCATTCTCCAGATATATAAACTCCAATATTGCCATTGCTTAGATAGAAGTCGATTCCCTCCACTAACCTTGGTCTCCTTGTGTTCTGGGAAGTAGAGTCTGCAACCTTTGTACTAAAATTTCAAAATGCTGAATCTCGGGGAGGCGGAGCCAAGATGGCGGAGTAGAAAGACTCACCTAAGCTAGGTCCGAACCCACAGCCCATAGATTTCCTGTAAAAAGAACTCCTGACAAATTCTGGAACAGTGGAAGCCGCGCAGAAACACAGTGAAGGAGATTTC
>CM053770.1:95495890-95526021 GCA_028658325.1 Potorous gilbertii
CAAATGGGGAGAAAATTTTGGAACCCAAAATCTTGTGAAAATGAATGTAAAAAGTTAAATAAATGTATTTAAAAAGAAAAAAAAATAAAATAAAAAAAAAAAAAAATGCTGAATCTCTAGGAAAAGCTATAGACTGACTCTTATCCACTTCACCATAACTGAAATAAATGACCAATTCTCTTCTTTCACTTGAACATGGGAGATTCTGAGACAAGAAGTTTTTTAATGGCAAACTCTTGAATGGAATGCCCCTTGGAATGTCTCATCTATTCCAGCAGAATCTGAAGTGGTTTACTTTTAGAGGATGGTTATGATCACAGATTTAGAGTTGGCAGGGACTTTACAGATTATCTACCCTAGGCACGTTTAATTTAGGCGCCATGTACCCTCAAAGGAACAGTGAATAGATTTCAGAGGGTCTGTGACTTTTGATGAGAAAAAAATTATGTCTGTATTTTCACTAATTCAAACTATAATTTAGTATCTCTTTCAATCAGGAAGTTAAAAAACCACCTCATTATTCTAAGAAGGGGGCCATACTTCACTAGATAGTCAAAGGGTTACACAATCTAAAGTTCTCATTTTTCAGATGAGGAAACTGAGGCCCAGAAAGGTTGCAACTCATCCAATGTCACACAGGCAGTAAGTGACAGTAAAGATTTAAAAACAAGATTTAAATATGTGGACTCCAAATTCAGCACTTTTTTGACTACACATTCCCTTCCTTTCTCAAAAAAGGAATTATAAATTATATAAGGTCATATAAAAAGAATGCTCCAAATTAATAGTAATAATATAAATATAAATCAAAACAACTCCCAGGTTTTATACCATATGTTTCACACTTGGCAAATATGAGAAAAATAGAAACAGTCAGTGTTGGAGAGGCTGCAAGACAGGTGTGCCAATAAATTGTGACTGGTCCAAGCCTTATGGAAAACAATTTGGAATTATGCTTTAAAAAATGATGTAAATGCACTTATCTTTTTTTAAATTTCTCCCCTAAATTTATTAATTTGTTTTCAGTTTTCAACAATCCATAAGTTTCAGGACCCATAAGCTCCAAATTTTCTCCCCCTCCCTCCCCGCTTCCTCTCCAAGATGGCATGCAATCTACATGGTCTCTATGCGTACAGTCCTATTAAACACATTTTCACATTAGTCATGTTAATGCACCTATCTTTTGACCCAGCAATTCTATTGCTGGGCAAATACCAAGAAAGAAAACAAAGATCCCACATACCCCCAAATATTCATAACAACACTTTTTAATGGAAGCAAAGAATTGGAAACAAAGTAGGTACCCTCCAATGGAGGGATGGCTAAACAAACTGTAGTACAGGAATGAAATCTTACTATGCTACATGAAACTACAATTATAAGAAATTAGAGAAGCATGGAAACACTTGAATGAACAGATACAAAGTGAAGTACGCAGAAAGAGGAAGATGACAAAATGACTATTACAATGTGAATAGAAAGAACAAGAAGAAAAACCCAACTCTTGAATAACTGTGATTAAACTTGGTTCCAGAAAAGAGTTTAGGAAACGTACCTTCCTTCTTTTATTGCTTCAGTCAGTACTTAATTACTTTTTTTCCCTTTTAAATCTTTCTTGAAAGGAGTAGCTCACTGAGTATAGGGAAGGAATATATTTGAAAGTGAGTTCAGTACAAAAATTAAAATGAATCAATAAAAATAAGATAACATCAAAAAATTAGTTCAGGATTCAGTGAACTGGTAGAGCAATGTTTACCTCAACCAATGAAATAAATGAGAGCACCATATGGTCTTGAAGCATTGAAGAATAAGAATTAAAATGTGTATTAAGTGCTAAAGTTTCTAGATAGCACTGGCTATTGATTATGCTGATAAAATACATGATTATAGTTTTGACCAAAATTAAACAATACTCTTTTTCTTAACCATGTCCAGGAAGATAAATTTCAAATTTTAATATTCCCCAAATCTATGATGAGAAGAAAGCTAAAACCATCCCAGCACAGGAAATGAGAACAAAACACACCATCCAGCACCTCTAAAGCCCACCTAGAGCCGACAATCTCTTGGTGTTGCCATGCCAAATAACTGCTTCTCTTGTCCCTTTCCCCATACAAGAACTAATTCACTGATGATATTTTCAGGTATACTTCACTTGTGGTATGTATCATCTACCACAAAGAAGCTGATAACAAAATACAAGTCTTAAAAAGTGCTTACCAAAAGATGGGGAAAACACTACTTATTATCTGAGTGGCAGCCTGCAAACAGCTGGAGAAGCTGGTTGGTTTTGCTAGGTCATATGGGAAAAGTGGAAGGAGAACACCCAAGAATCATACCCAATTCACAGAATTAAAGCAATCTTTGATATCCATCTTTGTAAGGTTTATAAAATATTTTCTGTGGTGGATCTCCCAATACCCTAAACTCTAACAGTGTGGACATGTATAACATAATACTTCATGAAGTCAGCATTTACTAATCTGTGTTAATGAAAGTACGTATAATTTCAAAAGCACCACATATAATCTAATAAATATTTTGGATTTAATGATACTATTTATAATAGTATATTTGCCTTCCTACTTATGTTTCAGGTAGGTATGAGGTGGCAGACAGAAAGTCAACCTCAAAAGCAGGAAGACTTGGGTTCAGGTCCTACCTTTGCTACAGAATGACTGCTGATCCATGGCAAGTCATGTAACCTCTCACTGCTCTAGGCAACAAAAAAAATGCTTAGATGGAGGGAATTTCCTCATCTTGGAGTTCCCTTGTAAGTGGTATCACAGGTTCGGTATCTATATCTATTTGTTTTCCTAAAAATAACTCTTTCTCATTTATTCTTGGTTGTAATTTGGACCTGACAAAGGGGTACAAGTCTTAAGTTACAACTTAAGTTATGTTTTACTTAAGCTAATATGAAACTGGCATGTAGTCTGTCAGTCCATATCAGCTGGGTGGGGGAAGTGATGGAGACGTGCCCAAGATAAGTCACAAAGCAGGTAATATGCATCTTATCATTTCTCTCTCCCTATCTTTCACCTTCTCACGCAGCTACCAGCCTAATTCAGACCCTTTTGCCTCTCACCTGTATTACTGAAAGGACTTCAATCCACTATACACAAAAGGATTTCTTAAAGTCTAATCATGACTGATGTTTCCTATGCAATAAAGTCATATTTCCTGAGACTAAGGAAACTCCTGTCTGACCATCTCTGGTATCCTGTGAATGGGCTCTTCCTCCTCATGGAATCAGCTGGTACAGCACTCCCTCTCCTACCTACTCAGGTATTCATTTTGCATAGATTGCGTTTATACTTATGAATATGTACTTCTAATAAAAACCTAAGCTTTCCGAGGGCAGGGAGTGTTTCACTTTTGTCTTCATATCCTCAGTCCTAGGCACAAAATAGGTGCTTAATAAACTGACTGGCTAAGAGTTAACTTGGTCTCCATAAAATTCGTGATTTACCTACCCTTAAAAGCAGGTAGGATAGATAGGTCATGCTTCTCACCACTGTCGTGAGAATGTGAGATTACATTTAAGTGACTTAAGCACACTGGAAGAAAGGTATTATATTAATTTGAGCAGTACTGTTATTATTTCCATACGGTCGTACTCTTAGGAGCTTGAAGCAGCTTTACTGCCATTATCTTTCATACACCAGTTGGTAGGGCTACTGTATAGGAGAACAAATAAACAATAAGGTTAAATACTTGCCCTTGATCATGAATGAGGAGTTGGGAATATAAAGTTCTGCCTAATAAAATTGGGAATTTTAAATGTTTGGACATTCCCATGTGGCACAGAAAAAATGTAAGTAAATGGATGGAATAGGGATGGGCTTCGGGTTGGAGCTCTAGGTCGGTTATGGACTCTGTTAGCATCTCACCCATTTTTACATATTGTACAAACACTGCACTTTCTAAAAACACTCAAATACAGAATCTGCAAGCTGTGGCACAGCTTTTACACGATCTATCATCAACAGCCTCTCTTTTGCTGGGAAAGGGAGGCCCCAGTCAAGCAGCAAGGCCAAGATGGCTCAATGAAAGAAGGGGGTGGGAGTGGGGGTAGAACAGCTGAAACCTGTTGTTCTTAAAAAACTGAGGTCACTGTCCCCATTAGATGCAATTCACTACTCCAGGAGGTCTGAAGGGGGAGGGGAGACAGGCTCTAGGAAGAGATCACTGCTGAAGGGAGAACCTGCTTAAATTTCCTTTTTTCCTTCTCCAGTAGTTAAAAATGAAACTATGAGAGGGCTTCAGGCCCACCCCACCCAACCCGCAAACTCCTTTTGGAGCTTGCAGTATACCCAGTCTAATGTCATATATGTACATACATCTCACCACACACATGGTGCCATACCATGAGAGCTGCCATTGTTTGGATGGAAACTCAATCTGTAACTGGATACTTTTGGTGTTCCTCTAAAATATGTTTCCCCAGCATTTCCCCTGTTCATTCCACAATGGACATATTTCTGTTAACATCCAGAGCAACATTCATGGCTGACAAGTCAAAGAGAAACAGGTTCTTTCCTTTGCTGCCCCTCCCCCATCCCATTTTTTTTAAGGGAAAAAAACCCCAACAGAGAACAAATGAGGAAATCTATCTGCATCTAAAAGCTGTCCAGCTTCACTAAGCATTCCTTCTGGTTTACTCGCACTTCAGAGTACAAGATTGGACTCACTCAGAAAAAACGATTGGATGCCACTTTACTTAAGCCAATCTGATAGCACAGTCTTTGTAGTCATGTTCAGAGGGGTGTCTGAACTTCCATATTTAAGCTCCTTCAATGAATCCCAGATCCAATTTGCTCATTTTACAACTGAAAGGATGCTTCCCCTACCCTCCCCCTTCAACCCTACTGGGCAAACTTTCAGTTGGGGCCTCACTAATAATGAAGATTTGGGGGATAATTAGAACGTCACTGGAGATTCTGCTGGCAAAGCAGAATTCTGAATCTGGCTTGCCTCTTTTCAGGCCTTTGCACTTTCTATGGGCCAACGCGAGGAGAAAAGAGGCTTTGTCGGGAGCAGATGTGGAGTGGGAGGGCACCTGGGAAGCAGACCTGTTGAATGAAGCAGGTGCCACTTAGACATTCACTTTACAGACTCCAACCACAACCACACCTTCATTTGATATCCAGCTAGAGCAGGGGGAGGGTGAAGAGAACACATCACACAGAAAGGAAGACCATCCTTTTCAGATAACTGCTCCTGCCAGGCTGTTGCCCTTCAGCTTTGCACATTTGCTTCTTATTACACAAATGTGAGAAATGAAATGTTGTATTTACCATAATAATCTGAGAATCAGGGGCCAATTTTCCCTTACTGGGGGTGTGCCAAGTGTCAGAAATAATAACAACACATTGACATTTCCCCCCAATTCTAATGGAAGCATAAACAAACAATCTATCCTCTGTCAACTATTTAGCAGGAAGATCAGAGGATGATGTTATTTTTATGCTTATATACATAATTATATATAATATATAATAATATATATAATTATGTAATACATATATTACATACTAATATATTATATAATATACGTATGAATATGTATGTATGTATATATGCACATATATCCACGTATATATATACGTGGATATATGTGTGTGTGTGTGTGTGTGTGTGTGTATATATATATATAGATATAGATATAGATATAGATATAGATATATACATACATATATACGTATATATATAGTTTCAATGGCTGTGCTGGAAGCACCAGTGTTTTCTTGGTAGAGATAATTTTCAAGAGCCAATCATATGTGACTCTGGTGTTGGTGGGACACCTAAAAACTTTTTGCAAAATGTTACCTAAAATTACAGACACAAAAAAGGTCTCCTTTGACCAACTTTCAGAATTATAATTTTACTAAGGTCAAAATAAATCCAAACCACTAAATCCAATGCATAAGAAAGACCTACAAATTTCAAGGGATTTGACAGTATGAAATATTTAACTTAGCCATGAAAATATGGGGGTGATTTTTTTTTCACCTGGCAAATGACGGTTAAGTGGCAGAAACTTTTGGGGAATCTCTCCATTGTAACACAGATCTAACTCATCTTGTCTGACTCCCTCTGTGGCATTCTGTCCTTGACTCCTGCTAGGCATAGACAGTCTGGGCACAAAGTCTCTTTACATAAAAGTGAGAGCCTGGCTCCTTATTCTGAAGCAGAAAAAGAATGCCTGACACATTCAGTAAAGGTCAGACTGGATAAAGGCCTGATACAGCATGGACTCCTGGAAACTCACACATGCAAATGTTCACTATTGCTCTCAGAAGTGGGCAAACTGATGTTGAAGTCCTAAAAACAGTCACCGGGACCTGTATTTGTGATATTTAGCTTTCAGTATGGTTGTGAGTTCCATGAGGAAACTGTTTCTTTCCCGACACCCAACACAACAGAAACTTAATAAAAGCTTAACCCTGGTGAGAACACAAACCCAGGCAAAAATTGTGCTCAGAACAGAAAGCAACATACAGACGTGCTATCACTTCAGCATCTTGCGCTCATGCCATTGTTTTAATTATTTAATTTTATTTTACAATTTATTTTATTTATATCATTATATTATGGCTATAAATAACTTGGCACAAAAAGAGAATGTTACATTTTATAGACATCTCTCTAAATTATTTTCTGATCAATGTTAATGTACATATATATATGGTTTTACATAGCTATCATACACCATTACATACATATCATTTTGCGTTATGTCCCCTGTAGTTTTTTAAAATACACATACTGAATCCCTTACTCTACTGGCCTAGCATTCCCTGATATCACAAGCTGGATCAGAACTTGCTAGATTTCTAAAGGCAATTGTGAATGCAGATTTGGGGGGGGAAGAGGGAGGGGGCGTGTGTACTGTAGTGATACCTTCATTACTGGCAGAAGGCAACAGGAAAGGGAATGTGGCTTCTGTCTAGGTCATGCTAAGGGTTGGGATTCCAATCCCTGTGGCTGGAGGTAACCTCACTTAAGAGGAAAAGGACAACTGCAAAGACTCATTATCCACTGTAAACCACTGGAATTGTGGGTTATGTCTGGTGAATGAAGGGAAAGTACTGGTAACTCTAGACACAAGGAATGTGGCCCCAAGAATGCTTTACAAACAAGCTTTGGTGACTCCTTTTGAAGATGAATTCTTCTCCCTCCCTTCTGTGTGACTAGCCCACAAACTAGACCCTGCTATTAGCAGCATCTGAGACAATATTTTCCTTTAATGATAACCCACAGTATGAAAGCATGAAAAGCAGGGAATAACTACATAAGTTAATCAAGGATGTTCCAGTTTCTTCAGAAGTGACACTAATGACCCAATGAAGAAGGGGATGGGGAGGGCAGAACAAAAGACACTAAAAAACCAGGCAAGTATGGCAAAGAGTGGGTATGGAGAGTGGGGCTTCACACTAGGGCTATCAGCTCATCTCCCTGGGGGAGGGGAAAACAGATTCAGGGAAATGGCCATGTCCTTCAGAGAGCTATTCTGAAGCAGGATAACAGAGGATAAGTAGAAGTCATAGGAGGTCACTGTGATGTGGGTAGGGATAGGAAGAGGAAATGAGAATTACCAACCCTCTCCTCCAAGAAAGGGTCTAGGGTTAAAATATGCTAAGGACGGAGAAGAGTGCAATCTTCTGGGTGTACTGTGTTGGAACTGACCCATGTTCTCCCCATTTCACAGCAGTGTGTATGTTACAGTGTGAAAACTGAAACTCTCCCAATGGCAATGGCTCCACCCAGCCTAAAGACACATTGGGTCCCAGGATATTCGAGCCTCCTTGGTGCCATTATCAAGCCTGTGAGAGCACCTGAAACAGCCTATGGCCTGATAAGAGGAATATGCATTTGGGGGAGTCAAACTGGAACATTCAAGGAGCTGGGTTTATAGGAGGAGAGACTTGAGAAATAGCTGATGCTGCTGTCCATACGGATACCTCAAATCTCAGCTTCTCATGCTCTTAAGAGTCTGCAGTACAGGAGAAAAATAGGCCAATTCCTCTTGCGACCATCCTGCCCAGCTGTTTACTGGCTGCGGATTACTGCAGTCACATGAGCTGCTTTTTAGCAAAGCCAAGCTGTCTTCAAGCTGAGAAGGTCACTGGGAGACAGGATTGAGGAAGGGCTCACACTGCCCTCCACAGTGCAGCAGGGGGCAGGCAGGACGAGCCAGGAGCAGCCCGTGGCACTTATGTATGTCTACCTCCCTGGACAGGGGCAACAGAAAAGGAGCACAGTTTTAGAAAAATAAATCAACCTGTTGTAAGTTTGCACATGATGCTGGATATAACTTGTAGAGTCTCAGTGGTTGGTGTCAAGCACAGCAAGTGCCCTACAGGTCTATAAACCACCTGCTTTGTATATAGACCACCTGCTTTGTATATAGGTGCTACAGGTTCCCTTAGGTCCAGAAGACAACACTCCTGGATACAAAACACCATACAGTAGCAATTCTTTATTGCTGCATTGATTACCTTTGTACTCCCCTCCATTAGGGCACTACAGCATGACCCCATGTATCACCTTTCCAGAGAACCTGACTTTGTCTGCCTATATATGTATCTATATATCTATATGAATAGTTGTAAACTTCCGTATCATATAAAAAGATCTGTATACGTACAACAATGCAACCAATTCCTCAAGTGTCATATTAACCCTAAATACTATATAAACATCAAATAACTGATAACAACAACAACAAAAATAGACAGAGAATTATTCAGAGTTAGAGAAATGATACTTGAAATTACTATTCTGGCTCTTTTAAAAAAATCCTGTCTTCTTCACTCCCGCACAGTCAATCCATAGCTAATCTCTCACTTTGCATGGAAGAAGCAAATATCTCTTTATGTTTTATCCACAAACTCAATTTCATAAACACTTATCAAGGGCCTACCATGTGTAGCAGACAGTGAGGTGGCGTAGTTGACAGAGTGCCAAGCCTGGAGTTAGGAAGACGAGTTCAAATTTGGCTTCAGACACTTATTAGCTGTGTGACCCTGGGAAGGTCACCTAACCCTACTTGCCTCAGTCTCCTCAACTACAAAATGAGCTGGAGGAGGAAATGGCAAATTCCAGTATCTTTGCCAAGAAAACCTTGAACAGAGTCATAATGAGTCAGACACGATTAAAGAATAACAATGTATAAGGCACCGTGGTAGATACAGAGACACACAGGAAAAATGACGCAGCTCTTACCCTTACAGAATTTACAGTACGCTTGGGGAGATGCCATATATACACAGATAAGGGGAAGTCGTGCAATGAGGAGCACCTGGACTGGGACTGAGGTGATCCAAGTCTGAATGCTCCCCTCATGTGTGCTGAGGAAGAAGAAGCCAGTAGAGAAACAAGGACTCAAGATGAGTGAGACGGAGAGAGAGGGAGAGGGAGAGGGAGAGAGAGAGAGAGGGAGGGAGAGAGAGAGGGAGGGAGAGAGAGGGAGAGAGAGGGAGAGAGAGAGAAAGGGAGAGAGAGGGAGAGGGGGGGGAGAGGGAGAGAGAGAGAGACAGAGAGAGAGAGAGGGAGGGATGGAGGGAGGGAGAGAGAGGGAAAGAGAAAGAGAGAGAGAGAGAGAGAGAGAGGGAGGGAGGAAGAGAAAGAGAGAGGGAGAGAGAGATGGATAAGGAAGGAAATAGTGCTGTAAGGAGCAGAAAGGGATGGGATTGAGGGTGTTGCTGAGGAGAAAGTGTGGTATCCATACCTGTATACCTAAACTGATAAGAAAATCAGTGATCCCAAACGACCAGTTCCAATAGGTAATGACAGGGTCTCTAACTTCTTATCTCAAGTGACCATTTGTTTTCCATATTCCACTTTAGATTTGGGGGATGAATTTGATTGCTATATACTTAAAAAATATATTCATTTGCTTCCAGGAAGTGTTATGAATATTGTATTTCTGAGGTTAAAAAAAAGCATGGATATGATAGCTCTACTTCACAAAGCAACTATGCAAACAGCCACTCACCAAGGGAAAGGTACAATAAGGCAACATGACAACAAATGAAAAAGCATTTTATTAAGTGCTGGGCTAGGATAGAAAGAACATTGGCCTTAGAATCATGAGATTGGGTTTAAATTCCTAATCCAACACCTCTTAGCTATCTATGGGCCAAACCCTTCACTTCTCTATGCCTTGGTCTCCTCATCTGTAAAGTGAAGTAATGCACATTTTCCTGTCCTACCTCATAGGAATGTTTTGGGGGGAAAAGCAATCTGTAACCCTTAAAATGCCGTACGAACACAAAATACTATTACTATTATTAAATGTTTTATCCCTCCTTACGCCTGCTAGCCATGTCTTTATTAATGAAATACAAAGTCACATTTTCTGGATGTCATATCATACTCATGTTGACTTATATTGAGTTTTCATCTAAGGCTGCTGCTCTGGGTTTCTTAAATTACACACACACACACACACACATGCACACACACCTGTTCTCTCCAACACCCTCTTCACCCAGTTGAAAAAGAAATAAAAGCAAAAATCCCTGTTACAAATATGATCTACACTGGTCATCTTGAAAAAAAAATCGATGTCTCATTCTACACTCTAGCGTCCTTAATCTCTTTATTAGGAGGTGGGCAGAACATTTTACTCCACGTCACCTGGAATCATGATTGATTATTACACTGATCTAAGAGTTCCTAATTCTTCCCAAGGTCTTTGTCTATATGATATTGCTTGCCTTTACCATGTTATATAAATTGCTCTCCTGGTTCTGTTCACTCTGCACGGGCTTATGTCCTCCCAGATTTCTCTGAAACCATCTCCAGTGTTTCTTGCGTACAGAACAACAGTATGCCATTTTTGCTCAGCCATTCCACCACTGCATCCCCTCAGACTTCCATTCTTTGTCACTTTGAAAAGAGCTAGACATATTTTTTTGTATATACCTTAGAGCATGTTTTGCTTAGCTCTAAATCTTTCCCTAAACCAAACTCTCCTCCCTCTAAATCCCCCTTTTCCCTTCTCCCCTTTCCCTCCTATTTCTCTGTGAGTGAAATGTAGTTCTGTGTCTAAGGGCACTTTGACAAGTGGAATAAAGGGAGACAGAGAAAGACAGGTAGAAAAGGAGAGAAAAGAAGAAAAAAATTTGCATTCATTTTTCAACCAAAAGACAATGAAGAAGCAAAATGGAATGGAATATTTTCCTAATATAAGATGGATTCAAATGCCTCCTCAGACAAAAACACTAATGAGGAAAGGAAGCTAACTTAATTGGGAAATACCCTATTAGGAAAGTTAACTGAAAAGGATTTTACCTTCTTTTCCAGCATGGGGGTGGGGAGGGATACAGAAACATTCTCTGCTTTCAAGATGCCAGAACCCACTGCAGTAGTTTCACAGGACTCTAGCCAGCTTCCCATTCAGATCGGATTGCATCCTTCATAATGTACTCCTCCCCCACCCCTCTCCCAGTCCACAGCTCTCAGTCGCTGTCTCTTCTTTTCCTAATCAAGAAGAGATCTTTCCAGGTCTGTCTATGTAATCCTCCTTGTCTCCTTTAAAAAGAGATTTGTTGTTCTAAATGGGGAATATTGTCACACTATAGCTAATGAATTGCACTTTTTTTTAACTTATAGAAAAGGTAGTACCGAAATATAATTTGACTCTGGTTTATCCTAGCACGCCACCCAATTTTTCTTCAAATTTCCTGCCAACAAAGAGGGTCAACAGTGGTTGCTTTTGTCTTATAGGAGCATGGTCTAAAAAAAATCTATAGGTTCCACTATAAGCCATTCTTTTTTGGTTTAGTTTATTCTAAATGAAAGCAGTTGACTCTAGGACCTTATGCTTAAATTCTAAAGGTCACAACAATCATCTTTTGCTTATAATTCCTAAATGGCATAATAGAACAGGGCAACTGTTTTAATTAAAGCAACACCATACATCACATTGGTTAAAACTACATATTCCTAATAAAAATTTCCAGTTATCGCAAAACTTTATATATTACAATTATAATTTTCTAGTATTCCAGAACATGACATGGAAGTGATCCTGAGTTCTGATAAGTCCTACTGAAAGGAAAGAATTCAAATATGGGCCTGGTAACAGCCCATATGTCTGTTGTAGGACCAGCCTAGCTAAGTTTAGAGAGGCTTGTTAGTAGTCTGGCCTTAGGATAGTGAATAATTTGGCCACAGGCAACTCTCAAAGATCACATATTAAAATCATTTTGGAGTAGAGATTTGCTAGGTGATGGGCATGCTCATATGAATGAGATCACAGATGTCTGAAATATTCATGTTATAGTATAGTTCCATGTATAAACCTACCAGACAAAGTAGGGAAGAAGGCAATTGAGAATTACAGACATAATAAATACTATTCCATGATGCTAGTGGGAACGATCAAGAAAAAACTGGAAAGAATTTTCTGAAGAGGAGAACTGAAATGAGATAAAACTGCTGAGCTGGAGAGATTCAGAGAAGGTGGACTCTATTTGAAGTGTTGTAAAGCCTGGGCTCATGACTCCAAGACTGTGTGAAGGGAGAGAGAAGGCCAGCACTACACAAAGAGAGTAAGATGATATGACCAAGGTCAAGCAGGGCAAGCACCTGGAGGATTTTAAATAATAACACTAATACCACCTTGTATTTCACTAGATCACAGGGCCAGAAAGGGCCTCCAGTCTGTCCTCATTTAGATCCTGCTTTCTCTCTGAGGTGAGCTATGCATGGTGCTTTGATTTACTTTGCTCTGGAGCAATCAAGACAACGTTTATAGATGCGGATGGAGCACCTAGAAAGGTGAGGCATGTCTGGTAATCACACTGCACTATGATGGTGGCTGGGAATCAATTCAAGTTGCCCATGGTACATGAAAGTCACCTGACATATGTTGGTGGAAGATCTAAAAAAACACCTCCATATTCCAGAGACTTAAATGGAATCCTTTCTTTTCTAGGCCATACAGTGAGAAGGGCATGGAATTCAGTCTTGGCCTAGAACTGACTGGGAGTGTTTGGTAACATGTCAAACTGGGAGTGGTGTTTAGTGTTTGCCCCCCTTTCCTCATCATACAATAAATCCAAGAACAGCAATTCCCCCTCCCTAGGTAACATCATTGTTACCATCATCCACTATTTTATTTTCCTCCTAAGGCAGATGAGGGATTTGAAAAGAGAACCCCTAAGAAGGATAAATGGCAAGTGTTGAGGGCTTGGGGGGAGGGGGCAGGGTGGGGAATAAGGCCTGGAGAGGAGGTACTCCTCAGGATTCAGTTATGCTCATCTCTCTTTTCACCAACACAGAGAAGACACAGATTTACCCTCTCACCTGGGTAGTCTTGGTAGATATGGGGTCTCAACTATCACCTTTGGATGCCACATTCCTTTCCTTTAATCCATTTACTCCTCTTGGACCTTTAACACTCACACATATAGACAGTTTATCCCCTTTTCAAAAAATTCTATGTATTCTGTTGTTCAGTCATTTTCAGTCGTGCCTGACTCTGTGTCACTCCATTTGGGGTTTTCTCAACAAAGACACTGGAATGGTTTGCCATTTCCTTTTCCAGCTCATTTTACAGATGAGAAAACAGAGGCAAACACAGTTAAGTGACTTGCCCAGAGCCATACAACTAGTAAGTGTCTACAGTCCTATCTGAACTCAGGTCTTTTTTTTTTTTAATGTAGTAATAAGTATAACTATTATCATAGCAAAGAATGAAATGAGAACTTTTCCCTAAGAGAAAGGAAAAACAAACCAAACCAGGAGTTTTTTGTTTGCTTGTTTGAGTGCTGTTAAATAAAAATAACGAGTTGAAAAGTATGAGGAAGAACTATAGAACTCAGTAAATAAGGATAATGATGTATATATGGCACACTGCCCCATTGTTACTTGCCTACACTAATGCAATTGCCTCCTGATAGGTTTTCTTAGCTCCACTCTCTTCCTCCTCTAACCCACCCTTCACACCTTAATAATTTTCCTTGTGTATAGACTGAGTCATGCTACTCCTCTGCCCAAGACTTTCCTAGCTCCCGGTTACCTTTTCAGATTCTTCCACTGGGCATGTAAAGCCTTTTAAGATCCAAAAACATCCCACATTCCATGCCTTATCTCATACACATCCCTTTGCATACATTCTCCATTCCATCCAAAATTGCTGCCATTAAATTGGTGGGTTTCATATGCTGGAACAGGCAGGAGAAACCTGCATTTGCTTGAAAGGGCAATTGGCCTCAGTAAGAATCTCAGACTACACAGTGTCCCGGTGCTGTCACCTACTAAGTTAAGCCCTTATTGGGGAGCACCTGATCAAGGGTGTCTGAGCTTTCTAATAGCCAGGCTGCTGTGCCAAGGCTGGGCCAGAACAAAAGGGAACATATTGCAGTGAAGACAAATGGGGAGGGCTGCTGGCTATTTCTTTAAATGTAATGTTAATGCCTTGTAATCAGCTTTAATTTTTAAACAGACTCGACCCTCCAGTCCACTTCCCCCTAATTCAGGGCACGTGGAAGGTACAGGATAGCAGCAGCCATGGCAGCTGGGGGTCTCTAAGTCCTTACTGTCTGATAATGGAAGATATGTTAGACAAACCCTCTTGGGAACAGAAAGGGAGGGGTCTGGGAGTTGGAGAAGGGCTGTAGTTAGGACTGGGGAGAGAGATTAGCTAGATGAGTTTAGGGAGGAGCACAGATTCTCCAAACATTCCATTTTCCTAGACCAGAAGTTGCAAGGACAGAAACAGTCAAGCAGCTAAAATGACTCCACAAGACTAAGGCTTGTGGGTGACAGACTTTGGAGCCTACTGGGTCTGAATGCTCTTGGCCATCAATTACTTCCTCATTAAAGCAGATTTTCCATTTATTAAGGAGTCCCTCCAGAAATCATATGACAATTATCAAGACGTAGACATGTTAAATGATCAGCATATGTGTTGTAAGGTGGCCTGTCTGTCACCAGCATGTGGATCATGTAGCAAAGGAACAACAGGCTCTGTGAATTCTGCAACTGGAGAAACAGCATACCATGCACTATCTGGGAACCCTCTGGGATGGACCCTTTCATCCCTGGTGTTAGTTCTCAGTAAGCCCAGTTATTAAAGGGGCAGTCTGGGTGTGTGTGTGGTTCGGGGTTAAGAACTAATATGGCCTATTTTTAGCTCTGGCTGATGGGCACAGAAGCACTAATCAGTAGAAAATGCCACATCATCTGTGCTACCGTCAAGGCAAACTGAGGCAGCCAGACTTTGGCCATGCCAAAGGTACAAGTAAGGGGACTATTCAGAGTTGTTGTTCATTCGTGTAGTTCAGCTCTTTATGACCCCACAAAGGGTTTTCTTCAAAGACACTAAAGTGGTTGGGCATTTCCTTCTCTAGTGGATTAAGGCAAACAGAGAGTAAAAGACTCTTCCAGGGTCACACAGGTAGTGAATGCCAAATCTAAACTCAGGTCTTCCAAACTCCTGGCCCAGTGCTCAAAGAGCACAGTTAAGGGTAAATGGCTGAAAGTCCTTTGGAAGAGGGTTAGGAGACTTGAAAGAATTTCATTTGCTGGACACATGGAAGCAGTCATACCCACTTCTAAGACCCAAGAGTAGACAGTTGATACCACAGACACAAGAGGACCCCAAGGGGTAGAAGGTACAACAAAGTGTAGCATGATAATGAGATAAGGAGATAAACATTGAGAAAGTAAAGACATCAGCTTGGTAGTATGTTATCCCCACCAGGGAAATTCTACATGAATGGGGAATTAACCAATGCTGCCCTCTTGGGTTCAAAAAAGAATATGATAAAGAGACTACTGAAAAATTAAAATTTCAAAAGCACAAAAGTTCAGTTTTCATCTTTGCTTAAACCAAAGACATACATTTGTGCAAACAAACTATGTTCATTTACTGAACTGATAGACACATCTTCCTCAGCTAGATACAGACTTCTGGGAGACATTTTATAACAATCTGATCTTGGGAAAACCTGCCCTACTGCTAGGACATAGTTGCTTTTAGAGAAGTTAACTTTTCATTATTCAAATCAGTTTGCAGAATATACAGACTTTTCTCTTTCTGTTTTTTTTTCACCTTTTGTCTCTGGACCATGCTCTTGATCATTAATTTTAAACCCAACAATTTTACAAGTTTTGTCACCCAGATTTACGTCAGATGTGTCTAATCAGTTGGCTAATTCTGTCATTTCTACCTCTATAATATCTCTCAGAACGTTCCCTTCTCTCCACTAACATGTTCTTCAACCTATTCGTTAATCTGCCTCAGTTTCATCATCTGTAAAATGGAGATAGTAATAGCATCCACTCTCAGGGTTGTTGTGAGGATCATTTGAGATAACATTTGTAAAACACAATGCCTGGCACAGACTAGGCATTTAATAAAAGTTTATTTCCTCCTTTCCATGAACAACAGCATAACTGTCAAAATGGGCTATTGTCCTTTGGCATACATTCCTCTCTTTCTGCCCTTCTTCCCTTTTCCTCCTTTTCACTATCTTCTCCTCAATAAGAAATGGATCTCACTCAGATTAGGCTGAGGGGAAAGTTATGTGTGGATAACAGGATTTTTAGGTGCATTTTTGCATTGAAAATGGTTAAAAGAGAGTAACAGACCAAAAGATGGCATCATGAACTAAAACGTCGTTGGCAGAAGTAGAGGCACAGGCATGAACTCATGATATGATTAGGGACCTTGCCTGCCTGCTGTTTTTCCAGCACTGGGTAAGCCTATCGGTGTTTCAATGGCAGTAACACACACTGAACACCCATGAAAACGGCAGCCTACGATTTCTTCAAGCCCAGAGAGAACACAGAGAGTACAAAATACCTGTGAGGCCATTGCTGTAATACTGTCCAATCATTCTTTGCCTGTTTTTAAACTAGACTTGTAGGCCCAGAGCTTGGTATTTTTTTATGGGTAGCACACATCTGGAAAATGCCATTGCCCTATAGTCTTTCACTCTGAATCCCAAAACTGTCCCCCACATCATCCCTTCCTACCTTATTCATTACCAGCTAAAGCTATACAGATAGGCTCCATAAGCCTATTTCCTATTTTCTCTCAATGAATTTCTTCTCTGCCCTAGGCCAGAAAGACAGTTGAATCAACAAAGGGGAGTACTCTGCTAGTAAGATCTAGGTTAAAACAATATTTTCTGGAATTGGGGCCTTTTTCCCTCTAGTAATGTTTATTTCCAGGCCAGTTAAAAACAATACTTAATTCCACTATATTTGCTGGGTTTTCCTGATAGAAGTACTGAGGTGATGGTAGATCATTCACAGGAAAAAATTTGTTTTTCTGCCTGTCATCACAGAAGTGACATATGCTGGCATCACCAAGTAATTTGCAAGGATTAAAAAAATCCCAAACAGTCATCACCAGCTCAAACTCTGCTTGGCTATATGGGGGGAAAAACTAGTTTAAGTTCCCAGGGTTTGGTTTTTAAAATTTTTTTTTCTGATTTTACTTGTTCAGTCTCTAGGGTCTTAAGGTGCAGGCAAAATGGCTGTTCTTCATTTATCATTGCTATGACGAAATACGATACAATCTGATGACCTTATAGGATAGGAAAGGCAAAACATATTGAATTTAATTCAACAAATATTTATTAAGCACCTGCAATGTGGAAGACATTGTGCTAGATACTAAGACAAAGACAAAAGTCAAACAATGTCTACTGTCAAGAAATTTAAATACTACTGTACTACATGTATGCAGATGAGTAAATACAAATACAAAGTAATGAGAGACAGAGACAGAGACAGAGACACAGAGAGACACATCGAACTGGTGGTGGGAGATGAAGAAAGGCTTCCCAGTGAAGGGGACACTTGAGCCTTGAATGGAGGATAATGATTCTAAAATAGGAGAGATGAAGAAGAAGGAAGTGGAGAAGGAGAAGGAGAAGGAGTGAATTCCAGAGAGAGGAGGGGGCTTGTTTGAATGTGCAGGGGTGGAAGAACAGGTGTTGAGTTCAGGGAAAACGATAATTACAAGCTTCAAGGCTAGAATTCAGCAAATCTCAGTAGTCACATGTTGGAAAGCTATCCTAGCTCTTCTTTTTTTTGGGTCACTGAATCCTTGTATTCTGCACATAGAAGCCACTAAGGCTTTGGCCTGTGGGCTTGTCGGGTTGCATCACAAGTACATGGCTCCACACATCAACCCTAGGGTTGGGAGTGAGAAGAAGTCAATCTATCCCAGGCACAAGATGATAAAGGGTCTTCTGACAGAGAGCCAGAGGATCAGGTAGTCTCTGGTATAAGGCAGTTCTAATGAAGCAGTGAGAACATCACAGAAAGGTTGCAAGGACAGGGAAGTCAAGCAGCAGAGGCCCCTGCCCCCAAAACAAGACTGGTCTAGTACTTGGTGCTGCCCATTCTTAGGACAGGAGCAGACTTCTATAGAGGTGACTGGTGCCTGAGAGCTCTCAGGCTTTCTAGTCACAGAGCTTACTTGGCCCGAGGGTTTCTGAAGTTCCTTCCAACAAATTTAGCCTTGCTGCCCAGCTCTTTCTCAATTCTGAGAAGCTGGTTACACTTGGCCAGATGTTCACATTGGCAGGGGGCACCAGTCTTGATCTGCCCAGTACAGAGATCCACCACCAGGTCTGCAATGGAGGTATCTTCAGTCTCCCCAGAATGATGGGAAACCATTACTCCCCACCCATTGGATTGGGCCAGCTTGCATGCCTGGAGAGATTCAGTCATGGAGCCAATCTGGTTCACTTTGAGTAGGAGGCAACTGCAGGCCTTCTCGTTCACAGCCTTTTCAATTCGCTTGGGAGTGGTCACTGTGAGATGATCTCCTACCACCTGGATGCTGGCAGTAGCAGTGAAATTCTTCCAAGCTTCCCAATCACCCTGGTCAAAGGGATCACAGATACCACTGGATAATCCTTGATGAAGCTCCTGTAGAGGTCCCCAAACTCAGAAGGGGAGATGTATCTGCTAGAATCATCAGGGGACTTGAAGTCCAAGTCATATTTCCCAGATGGGAAGAACTCAGAGGCAGCAACATCCATGCCAATTACGACCTTATCAGTACAGCCAGCCTTACCAATAGCATTCTTTAGCAGGTCCAGAGCTTCTTTATTCTCCAGGATGTTAGGAACAAAGCCACCCTCATCCCCTATGTTGGTGGTGTCCTGTCCATATTTCTGCTTAATCACACTCTTCAGGTTGTGGTAGACCTCAGCTCCAATGCCCATGGCCTCTTTAAAGTTTGCTGCTCCAACAGGGAGGATCATGAACTCCTGCATGGCCAGCTTGTTATCAGTATGGGAGTCACCACTGATCACGCTGAAGGCTAGAACTGATAGGATGACTTCATCGCTGCATGCAAGGTCAACAATATGACGGTACAAAGAGACACCTTTCTCAGCAGCTCCAGCCTTACAAACAGCCAGAGACACTCCCAAAATGGCACTGGCACCAAATTTAGATTTATTCTCAGTGCCATCCATCTCTATCATCAATTTGTCGATCTTCTCTTGCTCCACAACAATTTCTTGCTAATCAGGGTCAGGGCAATAGTTTTATTAATGTGCTTAATCACTTTTGAGACACACCTTTCCCCATGTAGCGAGTCTTATCATTGTCTTGGAGCTCAAGGGCTTCATGGATACCAGTAGAAGCACCACTGGGCACAACAGCTCGGAATTGACCTTTCTCAGTGTAGAGATCAACTTCAGCAGTAGGGTTTCCACGAGAGTAAAAGACCTCTCTTGCCTGGATCTTGTAAATAGACATGTTGAGTTTCTGGATAGGGCTTCCTCTGCTGGGTTCAGAGAACAGAGGCCAAAGCTATGCTAGATCTTCTAACACCTATTGACTTATTTGGCTACAGACCAGAGTTTCCTTTTCTCCTAGTTGCAAAAAACAATCTGAATCTCCAATACCGAGGCACAATTATGGAGTATCCAGAGATATGCAGAATTGGCATGGATTGACTTTATTATTTACATTCTGGCTAAAAGGTGGAGTGGGATGTAACAACTAATTGCTTGATCTGTTATCAAAAAAGATGGGTTGGGAGAGATTGAGTAATAGGAGTTCAGCCACAATTCTGACCCCCCCCCCACCCTAGAAAGGGAAAGACAGTCAGAATATCTAACAAAATCTCCTTTCAATTTACCCAGGAAAATATGTTGGCCAGTTATAGAATAACAGCAACACTTACACTTCCAATGAATATTACATAAAGAGATCATTCTTTTCCTTTAAAGGTGGTGCTGGTTTTTTGGATTCTTAAAATGAATACTCAGAGGAAGTGATAAACATGGGCAGGTTAAAATGAGAATGAGGCTCTGCAAACATTTTCTTAATTTGATTTATGATTCATTTGATTCTGAACATGATCATTCTCGAATGCAGGCAGGACGTCAATGTTTTGGGGTCTGGAGCTTGATGCAGTCTGATGACTTCAACTGGGCCATCTCACAAAAGCCCAAAGTTCTAGAGAAATGGGCAGGTTAGTTTAGTACCTGATTTTTTCCTCCTGTCTTATAAGACATTAAAATGCTTTCTGCGTTTGGCCTCTCTGGAGGATGTGATCGTTCCCTTTCCTTATCACCCTCACATTACCTCATGTGATACACCTTACTCTTTTCCTTTGGTTATCAATGCCTCTAGAAAGCTTCTTGTCAATATAGTACATTGGTTTACCTGTTCTCATTTCAGTACCACAAAGCAACAAAAAAAACCCTCCCAAACAATGTAGCCTCATTTAACTACAAAACCAGGATAAAAATAACAAAGAATTGGTTTTCCTTTTTGGTTCAGTCTTGGCAATAACTTTCATGGGGAAGTCCAATACTGAGTAACTCATCTATAAAGGTGAATTGGAATTGGGTAGTTTTTGCTATTTAGTGAACTTTGTCCCTTTCAAATAAGTCATGAATCACAGCGGCATTCACAAAGTTGAAGAGGTGAGGGGGAAAGGTGGTGTGATTACATAATGCTAACCAGACCCAGAAATTCTAAGTGAATCGACAGAAATTAGTAAGCAGATCTAACATGGCAAGTGAGTGATACTGACCAAGTATGGGACAGGTTATTCTCACAGACATGTGTGGGGACAACTGTACTGAGATTATCAGAACTTAACCATACTAACTACAGCACATCAGGCCACAGTGGGAAACTGACTCACTATAGGAGCAGTGGGCAAATCTTTAGAATTAACATGAGGCAAATGGTACCATGACACATTCTATCCTGCTTTAACTACAGAAAGACTGACAGAGTCCCCAAGAGCAAAGCCTCTTTCAAATAAACGATTAAGCAGCCATCACTATGGCATATTCTTCCAGGAAAACACTCCCCAAGTTGCCTTCCACTGATGATTGAGATTAAAGGTTACTAGGACTATAGGACCTCATCAGGACTCATGGATGGGATCTTATAAGGGTCAGAAAAGTAATCAGGCTTCTTCCATTTTTAAATTACTTTTCAAAGTCTTAATGAGAGAGATGGACAGAAGCTTAGGCCACCTCCCCACAGGAGGCCAAAGGATCCCCAGGCATTAACTACTTGCCACAAAGAAAAGCACTCTGTGGTTACTACTCAAACCAAAGCTTCATCTCCTTTTTTTCTTTTTCTTTTTTTTTGGGGGGGCGTGGAGCAGGGTTGTTTTTGCTGTCAGTCATGTCTTGAGAGTTTAAGTGGAAACAGGGAAGAAATTCAATCAAATATTTATACCCTCTTACCATTAGCATCCTGAACTCCAGTAAGTGCTCCTACGGCTGCTGCGGTTTCCCCAGACAGGACGATCTGTCCTCCCCCTTGCAGTGTGGCTTCAGCCAGTGTGGCGACAGCATGGGCGGCGGCTTCACTGTAGGCATGAGATTAAGAGAGAAGGAGGTATGAGATGAAGAGAGACATGATGCTGAAGCAAGACAGAAGACCTTCCCCCACCCTCTCACCACTAACTGTCTTGGACCCTACTGTGACCCCCTTGACCAAGGGCTTAATGGCAAGTCCATGAAACCAATGAATGGCTTTAAAAATGCTAATGGATAAAACCAAAAGCAGTTTAAAAAATTAAAAATGCCTAAAGAAGTATGCATTTTGGGATGGAAAGGGATAATCATGATTTTTCTCCTCCTTATCAACATCAATTAGCATTTGCTGAGTGCTTACAAATACAGTGGGAATTGTGATCCATAAGCCACTGGTCTTCACTGCTAATCCCTCAGCTTTCCTTTTTCCTTCTCTGCTATAATAACACAAGCAGTTCATTGGAAATAGGCTTTTCTGTAGCAAAAGCAATGGATTACAGGAATGAACAACCCAAGGAATCATTGATAGCTAGCCTTGTTAACATTTCACTAATGGTAAATAATAACTTGGTTATTAATTCCAGCGAAATCACAAAGGTGGCTGGGGAGACAGCTTAACTTCCATGTTCACTCCAAGTTTTTCTCAGGTCTCCCCATCTTATCTTTGGACCCCTTCACCTCACACTAACCATGTAGGCATCCTCAAAGATTTTTATTAATAATTTAAAATGATCAGTAAATGCTAAAGCTTCTTTGTTTTTACAGACACAGCAAAATGATAGCCCTCTTTGCTGCAGTCCAGACATCTGTGGAATGGAGGAGAGGCCTGTTCACTAGCAGCAGCTCCCTTTCTAGCCACTTGCCCACCATCTTCCCCCTCTTGTTTTCTACACCCTAAATTCATGTGTGTTTCTTCCCAGAATGAGCAATGGGGGCAATCCTTTAACTTCGGCTAATGAGACTACTGACAAGTAGGCGAGGTAGAAAAACAGAGTGGAACGTTTTAAATTTGTACTGATACAAATGACGCCAAGTCACAGGCTTTTACATCTATCAAAGTCAGTTAAGTTTCATTCTGTTCTGAGTCTACACACTTTGCCACAGCTCTGACTAACCATCTTGAAAATTCATGCCACTGACTTATCCCAAGTTGCCTTGGGTAAGGGACTGTGGATGACTTAAGGAATGTCTACTGCTGCTAGTGGGAAACCTAAAACCCTGCAAAGCACTGCAGTTCCCCTCTGTTGTCTCATCACAGTGTAAAGGCAACCCTGGCTTCTCAAAAGTATGGTGGCTTGGGGCAAACTCTTTCATGTCCTGAAAAACCTGGTGACAGACACAATCATTAATCAAAAATGCATTTATTAAGGAACTATTATGTTCAGGCATTGTGCTAGGTATTGGAGATATAAACTCTTCTTTCCCCCCTCATTGCCATCCTCATGGAGCCTGAGGGAGAACAATACATACATAGGAAATTAAACACAAAATAAATTTGAAGAATTTCTGGGAGGCAGGGCACTATCAAATCCAGGGTTAGGATAGATTCCCTATTTTTTAAAAAAAGGCATTTTAGGTGAAAGAAGCCATAAAAGAAGGAAAACGCACAGGAAAAATAGCCTATGTGGCGATGAGGTAAAAGATAAGGACATATAGTGAAAGTAGAATGGACAAGATTTGGCAAATAATTGGATATGAAGGCAAGATATTAGACATGTTATTTTTATGATGTTTATGGGATATCCATTTGGAAATGTCTAAAATGCAACTGGTGATGAAGCACCAGAGTTCAGGAGTGAGATTATGGGTAGATATATCAATGTGGGAATCTATTGAATAGAGGTGATAGCTGAACCCACAGAGGCTGATGAGATCACTAAGAGTGTAGTGGAAAAAGACAGGAGGAGAGGGCACAAGACTGATGGTCCAGCAAAAGACATGGAATGGAATGGAAAGGCTGGCCCAACCAGCAGGATGAAAACCAGGACAGCAATGTCATGAAAATCTCAACTGTGTGTCTGCTGTCAGAAGACTAGTCTAGCCAAGTTAATTTGATTAGTAGTATTTTAAAAGTAAATACTGGAAATGTACTTGAGTATTACAAAAAGAAATGCATTTTAAAGCAATCATCTACATACATTTGTATTTTACCGATGATAACCTTGAACTATTACAATGGGTACCTGGAAGTTATGGGCTTATTACCTAAGGCAGGCTACCTGGTGATGATTTTTCCCCCCACAGAAAGTCATTAAGCCATGGAAAAGTTACAATCTGCAGTGGTTAAAGGAATCCTTGCAAAATGAAATCAAAGATCCTTCAACTACTGAAGTATAGTGAGTAGCAGGTTAACACTATTGCTTTCATATATTACATCACACCAGAGATGTCCTAGACAACAGAGGTATTCCTATGGGAACCCAATACATAAGTGATCCCACTCTATCCCATCTTCTCTAGGAGAAGCTCCCTCTTTCATTATTCTCAATAATCTTCAAACTCTCCCTTTCCACGAGCTGCTTCCGTACTGCCTACAAACATGTTCACATGTCCTTCCTCAAAAAATCCTCACTTGATCTGTCCATCCCCACTAGCTATTGTTGTATAGTTTCCCTCTCATTCAGAGCTACAATCAGTGTCTCCACTTCTTTTCCTCTCACTCTCTTAACCCTTGGTGGTCTGACTTCCAGGAAATTTTATCATTCAACCAAAGCAGCTCTCTTCAAAGCTAGCAATGACCTTCTTTTGGAGACTCACTTCTCAAGGTTTTTTGATACTACTCTCCAGGTTCTCCTCCTGTCAGACTTCTTGAATGGGTCTCCACTGGGGTCACACCCACTACTGTGAGTGTCCCCAAGGCTCTGTCCTGAGTCCCCTTCTCCCTCTACATCATTCCTAAGAGCTCATCAGTTTCCATAGTTCCATTTAGGGCCTCTATGATAATGATTCTGCAATATATCCAGCCCTAACCTCTCTCTTAACTTTTGGTCTCCAACCTGTAATTGCCTATTGGATATCTTGAACTGGATAACCCACAGGTATCTTAAACACAACTCATGATCTTTCCCCCAAGCCCTCCTGTCTTCCTAACTTTCCTATTGCCGTTGAGGACACCAACATGCTCCTACTCACTTAGGTTTGGAATCTAGGCATCATCCTCAACTTGTTAATCTCCTTACCCTCTGTATCCTAACTTCAAAGTCCCGTTGATTTTAGCCTTTGATGCTGGTATTAACCTAATACAGGCCCTCATCACCTCATATCTTTACTACTGGAACCTTCTGGTTGGTATCTGTGCCTAAAGGCTCTCCTATTCCAATCTGGCTTCTACTCAAAGTGTTCTTCCTAAAGTACAAGTTAGATCATGTCATTGCCTTATTCAATCAACTTCAGTGGCTCCCTATTACCTCGAAGATCAAATAGAAAACTCTGCCTGGAATTTAAAACTCTTTATAATCAGGACCCTTCCTATCTTTCCAGTCTTCTTACACAGACATCATATAGTCTGTGATAAAAGAACACAGGCCTCCTGACTGTTCTCACACAAAACAATCTTCTCACTAAGTACATTTTCACTGGCTTTCCCCCAGGCTGGGAATTCTCTCTCTTCTCTCTCTTGATCTCCCTTGGCTTCCTTCAAGCTTCCATTTAAAATCCCACTTTCTACTGGAAATCAAGGGAATGCCCATCAATTGGGGAATGGCTGAATAAATTATGGTATATGAATGTAATGGAATACTATTGCACCATAAGAAATGATGAAGAGGAAGACTTCAGAGAGGCCTGGAAAGACTTATATGAACTGATGTTGAGTGAAAGGAGCAGAGCCAGGAGAACTTTGTGCACAGCAACGACCACAGTGTGTAAGAGTTTTTCTGGGAGACTTGGAACTTCACTGCAATGTAAGGACTTAAAAAAGTCCCCATGGTCTTTTAAAGCAAAATGCCTTCCATATCTAGAGAAAGAACTATGGAATTCAATCGCAGAATATAACAGATCATTTTCTTTTGTATTATGTTTTGGTTTGTTATATGATTTCTCTCATTCATTTTAATTCTTCTATACAGCATGACTATAGTGAAAATGTATTTAATAGGAAGTATGTATAGAACCTATATAAAATTGTATGCTGTCTCAGGGAGGTCGTGGGGAGGCGGAGGGAGGGAGAAGGTAGGGGGAAAGCAATCTAAGTTATATGGTAGTGACTGCAGAACACTGAAAATAAAATTAATTAAAAAAAAAAAAAGAAAAAAATCCCCCTAAATTTCTGTCGCCTTCCCTCTGTTGATCATTTCCAACTTATACTGTACACATCATGTTGTGCAAAGCTGTCTGCATGTTGTCTCCCCCATCAGACTGAGCTGTCTGTGAGGACAGGGACTGTTTTCACCTTTCTTTTGTATCCCGGGAGCTTGGCACAGTGCCTGACATAGAGCAGTCACTTAATAAATGCTTTTTGACTGATAATGAACAACAGAATCACATTAAAAATGTTAAGTTGTTCCCTCCTTGCCATTAATACCAACCATTACTTAAATATGAGAAAATGAACATCTAACTTATATTCCAATTATCTAGCTATTTATTCAGCATTGGTAATTTACTCCACATGTGAGGAGCCATTTATTGTAATTTCCAGGTACCCATTATAATGGATAAAAGACACCATTCACATCATATTCATATTGATGCAGATTTACATAACTTAAAATACATTCACCTTTGCATACTTAAATGCATCTACATTTACAATATAGGTACTTAATTTTTTTAAAATGAATTTCCTGTTAGAAAAAATACAGAACAAGACCACTAGGGTTAAGCACAACAGCTCATATGAAAACCAAGTCCATTCTCTTTATACTGGAGAAGGTTTCTTAGTGTTTTAATAGCAATAAGCAGCTATTCAACAGCTGCTGAAATCTGAACTCTGAATAGAGTGGAAAAGCTGATCTAGACTTTAAACAGGGAACATTATTTAGCATTTACATGGTAGTTTATAATTTCATAAGTATTAATCACTCATTGTATAATTAATAATTACTTAGTAATTTTAAATATTCTTAATAGTCTAAAAAAATTCTGCCAATAAATAATGTTATAGTCAAATTTACAGCATCCAATTCCTACTTAAAACAATGAAAGAATTTCATAGCCTGACCTAGTATTACATGGAAAGCTGAAAACCATGCTATTAGAGTGCAGTGTAGCTGTGCCATATTTTCTGGCAGAGGATTTAAAAGGGTGGTTGAAGGAAAAGCACCACCTTTTATTTCCAGTATTCTTAGTTACTACTCCCTCCTTACATTACAGCACAATTTATGATATCACAGTAATCTTCTCCTAACACTCAAAGTGATGTCAAATAGAGTAGTGGTCAAGATGGAGTTCTCAGGCTCTGGATTCGGGGTTATTCTGAACCTTGAAAAATGAGCAGATTTAGACTACCATGATTTATTCTAAAAATAGTTGTAGCTCTTTGGAATCGCCACACCTCCTTCTCTTCTCTTGGCCTTTCTAAGGGTCCTGGGGAATGTAGGGAGCTCCTCACATCTTCAAAGGAAGCTAACCTAGTTCATACTCCTTTATTTGGCTTTACCTTGAGCTCTCAATGCATCCCAGAACCTCATACAAGCAGAAATCTGCAGAGAGGCTAACCACACTATGGCCTTTGTGCATGACGGGAAGAAACCCAAACCAAAACGGTCTCTCTGTGAACAAATTGAGAGGCCAGGTCAAAAGATCAACCAGGTTACCCACCTGCTCTGTTTGATGGGTAAGTATTAAACAACATTAGCTAATCACTTGGCATGAGGTAGAGAAATACAATTATGACTTCTTGTGGTCAACTAGCTCTGTCACTTTCAAAACAATTTTTCACACTACACATTACAGAACGAATATAAACATAACCAAATGCACTGATAGGAAAAATTACTACTAAGAAAGAAATGGAATACAGAAATATCACTGTCTTAGACTTTTGGAGGTCCCTGGGGTCTTGGTCAGATATGTAAGATCAGACAAGATAATATAAAATAAAATCCTAGCAAGATAAATGCATATTCATTCATTCAATAGACCTTTATTGAGCACACACTTTTAGGCAAGGTACATCTAAGAACAGATTCTGTAAAAGAATATATTTAAAGAAAAGAAATGTAAGAGTGCCAACAACTGAAGCTGGGAATTTCTGATGTGCAAATAAAAAAGAATGTTTATATTCATTTTTTTTCTGGATAGCTTAGGCTAGATAACTAAAGTTAGAAACAGAAGGACTAATAAAAATTTCTGGAGAACTGGTAATTGATGATGCCTTCCTATCTGAAAGGATGGTTTAAGGCAATGATTCCCAGGCTTTCTGAAGCTATGATATTCTACTGCCATTTGTTTGAGGAACAAAATTTCTTACTAAAAATGTTACTTGGCAAAACCTTTAGTAAAGGTAATTTGGTTTTGAGAGAACTGAAGACTCTCTGGGTTGTCATAAAAATCAAGACCAGCTAGGTATAGGTTCTTAAACAGGGAATTAGAAGACTATAGCTTCAAATATTTATTAAGGACCTACTATGTGTAATGTAAGACTCCTAAAAGCATGGCTGAGAACTGTTTAGGGCCCTGGATATTTTTCTGAGCTTCCTTTTCCCTGACAGAAGGAACCATTCTACCTTCTTTCTCTTCCCCTGACCTGTCACAATGTAGGTTGCTCTGAGTCTGTAATCTGTTGTTTATACTGCTATGTATAAATCAGATCAAAACAGGTAATTAGGAGACAACCATACTTGTTCAATTTGTATCTAAAAGGCAAGGAGGCAGGCACAGGGCAGCTCTATGAATATTAAGTATGACTAAATTTACCAGTGCAATTTTTGCTAAGAAAAATTCTAACAATAATTAAATTTGAATGACACCTGCAAATCTGGGGGAGGTTTGGAACAATGTCATCTCAAATGCAACGACTGAAAACTCAAGTCCTAACTCCAGTCTAATTGTCTGCAATGTGGGACTTAATGAAGAGGTTCCCGCCAGCAACTGCCCCTTACGAATCTGAAGAAACCCAGTCCCTCTACCAGCCTAGACAGTCTCCCACTGTCATATTTTTCCTTATCACCCATAGGAGCTGTACATACCACTCACTGCCAGCATTTATCCCCTGACATTAGCTGGGCACACTGCACTATCTGATTGCAAGCAGATTTCAACATCTCTGGACTCCTACATGCCACAGTAAATTCTGTGCTTTTTCCTTTGGTGTAAACACCATAGCCACCTCAGCTGCATTTGAGCTTGTTAATAAGACCTCCAGGGAAACTATTACCCATGTAGACTTTAGAAATAAATCCACGTCCTAACAGTGAAAGGAGCCAGGGCCTGCCTCATATTTTCCACCATACACACAGATCCCAAGACACCCACACTTAACTGGAACATCCAATCTGCTGGTTAGAAGCTTCAGTAAAGTCCTATATTCTTGTTTTCTATGGCTGTCTACTTTCCTATTCTCAGTCAAGGCAGGTATAAGATGTTGTGCTTTGGAGGCTAACAGGAGAGAGGTTCTTTCTAATATCGTTCCTACTTTTCAGGAACTTATCTAGGTGTCTTCTATTACAGGCAAGAGCAAATACGGTAAAGAACTAAGTTCCAAGTCACTGAGAGATTACATGGTTCAGATGACTGAACAACAGATTCTAATCCCAGATCAGTCCCTGACTTGATAAATGATTCTGGGAAAGATCACTTTATCTTTCTCTGTTTCATTTTCCTAAACTATGAAATCTCCCAAAGTGTGAAATTACTACAGTGCAAATGCAATGCAGGCTGCCTGCAAACCTTCTTTAAAGTGCTAATTAATCATTAGCTGTTTATCCACCACTTTATAGATACACAGAACAGAGAAGCACCTCCTCAGTCCCTTTTCAGCTTCCACATGGAGGAAGGAGAATCTTCTCCCTTTTTGGATCACTGAGAATGAGCCTAAATCACCACTTGGATTTGAGAGATGTATGCCACCGCAAATACTTCACAAGAATCCTGAGACCCCAACGACCACAGTGTGCGAGAGTTTTTTCTGGTAGACTTGGAACTTTGTAATAACACAAGAACTTACTGAAAAAAAAAATCCCAATGTCGATTTTCTAAGGTAAAATGCCTTCCACACTCAGAGAAAGAAATATGGAAGTCATTTGCAGAATGTAGCAGATCATGTTTGTGTGTGTGTGGGTTTTAGTGTATTATGTTTTGATTTGTTATATGATTTCTTCCACTTATGTCAGTGTGACTACATAACATCACTATAGTGAAAATATGCTCAATAGGAAAGTATATGTCGAACCTATACAGAATTGTATG
>CM053770.1:95526521-95560485 GCA_028658325.1 Potorous gilbertii
GGTAAGGGAAGGGAGGGATGATAGAAGAGAGGGCAAATTGGTGATATGGGTAATTAGAATGTCCAGTGTATCGGGGAGGGGGCAGGGGACAAATGGGGAGAAAATTTTGGAACCTAAAATCTTGTGAAAATGAATGTAAAAAGTTGAATAAATTTATTTGAAAAATAAAAAAAAAAATAAGAACCTAGACCAAAAAAAAAAAAGAGGGACCGTAAATATTTCTGCCTTTACAAGGCAAGAAGCTGGAGCCTAAAGAAGTGAAATGATTTATCTGAACTGTTAAAGCTTGTAATGGTATATATAGACCAGATTGGAAGCCAGGACTCCTAGCTCCTGGGGTTTTGTCATACTGTTCTCACTTCTTCTTCCTCCTCTCTTCTGCCCTGATCACTTTTGACTGTTGTCTTCTTTGCTGGCTCATCATCCATGTCCTGCTCTCTAACTATATTTACCCTCAAGCTCTTTTCTTTTCTCCACACACCCTCTCTCTCAGTGATGTCATCAGTTTCCATGCATTCAGTATTATCTCTATGAAGTTGACTTGTAGATTCAGAAGTCTAGCCCTAATCTTTCTCTTGAACTCCAGTCCTGGATCACAAATTTCCTTTCTCATTGGATATCCTTTAGGCATCTCAAATTCAGTATGTTCAAAACAGAACTCATTATCTTTCCCCCAAAAAAACTGACCTCTCTTTCTAACTCTTTCTAACTTAGTTTCTAAGTACTTAGTACTTTCTAACTCTTTCTAACTCTCTTTCTAACTGGCTACCACCACCCTTCCACCTACGTTTACCGCTTTGGTGTCATCCTCAGTACTTCACTCTCCCACCCTCTAGATCCATCTTGTTCAACCATATTGTAGTGCAGTCATCACCCCTTGTTTGGACTTTTGTAATAACCTCCTGATTGGTCTCCTTTTCCAATATCTATACTTTCCCTCTGTTTATCACTCAAAGCCCTTTACGATATGGCTCCTGTCTACCTTTCTAGGCTTACTTCTTTTCCTTCACACACTTTCTGAGGTCCAGCCAAGCTAACTTATTTGCTGTTCCTTATTGTCTGCATACCTTGGTGCAGCTTATCTCCTATACCAGAAATGCATTCCCTTTGGACTTCTGATTCTTAGACTCCTCTGTTCCCGTCAAATTGAAGCTCATATGCCACCTCCTACATGAGGCCTTATCACCCCAGGTCCTAATGCCCCACCCAGTTACTCTTTACTTTCTCTGTATTTTATATTTTCTTATGGGTAGCCGGGTGGTGGGCTTGGAGTCAGAAAGACTCATCATCTCCATGAGTTCAAATCCAGCCTTAGGTGCTTACTAACATTGGGACTCTCAGCAAGTCAGTTAACCCTGTTTGCCTCAGTTTCGTCATCTGTAAAATGAGCTGAAGAAGGAAGTGTCAAACTGTTCCAGTATCTTTGCCAAGAAAACCCCACGTGGAGTCAGAAAATGTCAGACACAATTGAAAAACAACAATGCATATATATCCTATTTCTCCTAGTAGTATGGGAGACCTTGAGGACAGAGACTTTTTTCTTTTTTTGTCTTAGTATCTTCAATACCTAATGCAGTGCTTTATGCCTAATAATAATTTACTTAATAAGTACTTATGGATTGATTGATTCACTATGCCCTATTGCCTTCTTGCGAAAAGGAGGTTCAGTAAAGCTTAGTACTAGAACATCATACAGGGTGGTACATGAGAGAAGCATAGATTATAATGATGGACAATGACAATTATTATGATGGACTTTTAGTATGATTGCTTAATGGTATGTGATGAGTTTTTCAAATCACCAGTTTTATATACCTGATATCAAGAACTCTGGCTCTGCAGAAGATTAAAACTGAGAGCTGGTTAAGATTTGTTTGGAATTTATAGTGAAATTCTTCCACTTTCCAGGAGAGGGCATACTGACATTATAAATCTACATTCTAGATGGACTTCTTCGGTATTGATTCCTGGGGACAGTAGTTGAGACTTTTTAAGAATAAGGATTTGACCATCCAAATTTCCTGCATTCTAATAGAATTAAAGAACTATAACAGATGAAAGATCATGTAATTCAATCTCATTTTATATGTGAATCAAGAAACTGAGGCCTGGAAAGAAAGAATTGCTTATTATACATGACCACATGGCTAATTAGTAACAAACCTAGAACCAGAATTCAACTTTCTCAATATCCTTTCCTTGACTCTTTCTACTACTTCAGAGTTTCCCTTTGAAAATTCTCATTTCTTTCTTCTCCCATGTAATTTCTAATTACAACTAACTCTCAGTTTCCTCTGCTAATTAAGTAATCTTTAGGTAGCATGATTAACATTACAATTTACAAGTAAAGTCTTTAAAAAAAACACCAAGGTTAATAAAGATTCTTTCTAGCTTTATGATTTTATGTGGTCCAAAAGAGTCAAAATCATGCTTTTGAATCATTTAGTAGTAGAGAAGAAGAATTATTATTTATTTCCCTTGAAGGAACCTGAGTATTGTAACAGTTTAAAAATACTATCTATGATAAGCAGGTGAAGACATAAAGAACTTAGATAATCTAAAACATAACGAATCCCTTAATAACCAAGTTTTCCTGTATTTCTGACAATTAAGGTAGAGGTATTTTTGTTTGAGAAATGACTGACTGACTTACACATTATTCTGTTTTCATCTTTTCTTGTACCAAGTCCAAGCTTTTCCATTTCTAAAAAAGACTGGCCCTAATGAAGCTTCATTGCTTTGTGCATATGATATGATATGGTAGTTAACCAGCAGTTACTGTACGCAGACCAGGCCAAACACCCTGGCAAAGCAGAGGTTGCTTTCTATTTTAAAGTGGAAGAAAGAAGTGGAGGCAGGAGAACCTGAACCCTGGTGATACTTTACATGTAAATTTGGCCACCAAGGAAGTTGTTTGTGAATCGTAAAATTTAAAGAGGCATCTATCTAGTTACCCTCTTGTCAATAAGGTGAACGCTTAAAAACCTAAGTTAGATATCTTTGAACATTTACTTGGTGGGAGATTCACTACCCTCTCTCAGGAGTTCATTACAATTCTGTTACCACAATTAATATTCAAGAATATTTTGTTTTCGTTGGAGCCAATTTCCTCTGGTTTGCCTTTTCAACAATGAAAATGAATATTCTCAGAAAAATTCTTTGTGTATTTGAAGTCATTGTTATTTTTGTATTCACCATACTGAAAAACATAGTGTCTCTTTCCTTTCCGTTCTGTCATTGTTCAAGCTCTTCTCTACGTTCTTTGTCCCTGACCCCCCCTCCATATCCTTTATCCGTGTAGTTCCCAGTAATAAAGGTTTAGCTTCAAACACTCATACAGTGTATAGCAGGGGATCACTGTTTGGCCTGCTCGTACTCCCATTCATTTATCCTCCCTGGTATCAAATCTCCTCGCCCTCCAAAAGGGAGTTACATTGCTGATCAATGTTCAGCTATTCACAGTCTAATCCCAGGGCCTATCCCATCTCCCTTTAAAGGAAAGTCCTAGTTCTAGATAGAAATGTATACTTGCTTTTACTCAGTTCCATATCCCAAAAATTCCTCTGGGGGCATATATGTTAAAAAGAGAATTCTTCATTCAGCAAACCTGTCCATGGACAATCCAGTTGGCAATCACTAAGAATGGAAGAAAGTATGTATATTTCTAGCAGCGTCCAACCTTTTCTTGTTATGACATTAAATTGTACACAAATTAGGCTTTGCAGCCCAAAGGTCTGAAAGGGAACTAAAAGCAACAATGACATGCTTGTGTCACAGTGATTTTCACCAGCGAGCCCTTGACCTTGAAGTATTCGCTGAGCGTTTTTTAAGCACCTGTTATATGCCAGGCATTATGAAATTGCTCCTGTCCTTAAGAAGTTTACTGTCCAGTGGGGAAGAGGGGAGAGAAGATATTAATCAGTTAATCCATTAGAGAAGCATTTAAAAAGTATTTACTATGCAGTAGGCATTGTGCTCATTGCTGCATATGTGCATATCCCCATGGGCAAAATAGATACTAGACTGATGATTTTGATGGGGAAGAGGCTAGCAGCAGAGGGAAACCAGAAAGACTTTGTAGAATAGATGGCCTTGAAGGAAGTGAACCATGCCAAGGGACAGAAGTGAGGAGAGAGGGAATTCCATGGAGCATTTAGGCCATGTGTGGCAGTACACTTATTATTTCTCATCTTCCTTGCTTCCTGGGGCATAAGCAGGGAGCAAAGTAGCAACAGAACTGGTGATTGGCAGGCATATGCCCGAATGCTGTTGTTTCTACTACTAGAATCCCCCAGGTCTCCTTTGTTTTCAGGGGACATTGGGAAGCCTGTTTTTTTTTGGAAAAAGGAATCCTCAGTGACTCATGTGAATTAAGAGCCAAGATTGACATTCCCCCAACAGAGAAATGGTCAAAGAATATGAACGGTTTTCCAAAGAAGAACTGCAAAGTATCCACAACTGTATGAAAGAATACTCCAAATCACTTAATAATAAGAGAAATATAAGTATTGTTGATGATGGAGGGGTTGTGGAAAGATAAACACTGTTAGTGGAGCTGTGAAGTAGTATGGTCATTTTGGAAAGCAATTTGGAATCCTGCAAATAAAGTGACTAAAGTGTTCCATACCCTTTGAACCAGAAATTACAGTACTGGGCTTATTACCCAAAAAATCCCATCAATAAGAAGGAAGTCTTCACATACTCAAAAATTTCATAGCAGTACTTTTTGTGATAGCTAAGAATTGGAAACAAGGACCCATCTATTGGGGAATGGCTAAACAAATTATGGTGCCTGAATATAATGGATTATTGAATGTTACTCTGCTGTAAGAAATTATATGTGATGAATACAGAGAAGTATGGAAAATCTCAATGAACTGATGCAGAGTAAAGTCAGCAGAGTCAAGAAAAAAATACACAGTGATTACGACAATGTATATGAAAAGAACAAAGATATACCAAAAAAATCAAAAAGTAAATGTGGCAAAAGTATGAAGATAAAGTAGGATTTAAATGAAGAAATATGAGGGGATACCCACAACCTATGCTTCTGTGCATGTAGAAGGTCCATAGGTATTGCCCGCTGCACAAGGACTTGGACTTTTTCAGTCAACTGTGCTGACTTTTTTTTTCTTTTCTAAAAATATTAATTATGTGAGATGACTCTCTGAGAGTGGAAAGGAGGAGGGGGAGGGATACTTGGGATAACATAAGAAACAGAAAATATCATAAAAATTTATTGAAAAAGAGAGTCCAAGTTGGGTATCAGTGCTCTGTGTGGTCAGTGTTCTGTCAGGTAGTTGTTAAAAAGGGTTTTAAAGATGCTAAGGTTGATGATACTAGCATTTCAGACAGTGCAGCACTCTGCTTTGGAGGTCCTTTCTCTTTGGCAACCACGCAGGGAGCTGCTAACCATGCTTGCTTTTGTTGGGTCCTAATATACCTTCTAAAATTGGAGCAAGGAATAGCTTCAGTGCTTCCCATGCCTCTAAAATGCTGCTCCACATGCAAATTGTTTTTCTGCTGTCTGTTTGTGGTTGACTAGGGAGATAAAATATTACTCTGTGACTTGCCTCTCCATTTCTAATGTATATTATACATTCGGTTTATGAGAGTCTTTTTAACAAACGGTTGTAGGGAAATAGCTCCAGTGAATGCTGTACTGATATGCTTCAGGGGAATCACCTCTTTGTTTATAAAAGATGACATAAAATTTTGATTTTCAGGGTAACTGTTTTAAATTACTATAAACAGATACACATTCAGTATATTTGTGAGAGTCTGTTAAGTTAACCTACTTTTGATCTTAGTTGTTTGCAGAATCCATAAATATGGTCAGTTTAAAACGAATGTCCTTGGCCAATCAAGAACCCAAGAGCCAGGACTTCACATTGTAATTTTCCTGAAGCTTAGCTTTCATTTCAGGTATCAGATTTTTCGTTTCAATGACAAGGCAGTCCTGCTTTCATTAACCTTCTCTTGTTAGGGTTGGGGTGATAGTTTTCATCTCTTCCAGATTATGTATTTCCTTGCTAGGAGTAAAGCTTTCATCAGCTAGGCCTTGTCATTACCATCTCCTCTGCTGGCAACATTCCCAGAAAAAGAGGCTTATGATCCAGAGAAAGTTGTCCCATTCAGCAGAGGTGTCCTCTAACTTCCTCCCTCCTCTTACAATAGGAATTTATTTGATAGCTTTTTGTTGTTGTTTAATTTCTTTTTGATATCTTAGCTGTGTCTGTTTAACTTGATGGTGGTATTTTAAAGACATGGGAATGGTTAGAATTGAAAATGAAATCCGTTGCTTTGGGATGACCTCTTATTGTCAGTGTGTCAGTTTGTCTTGTCATAAAACACACATGGTTATTATGGAAATAGTGGTGGGATCCAGTGAGCCCCCTTGAAGATCTGAGTTTTGTGAATATAGATTTGCCTTGTTATAAGAAAATTCTAAATGCAAAATCCAGATTTATCAAGCAGATGAGTTATTTTTGTGGAGGGATTTATTGTAAGCTTCCTTTAAATAGTTTCATTAGTGCACTTAAAATACTCCATTTACAAAATTTAATTTATAGACAATGTGTCAAGAGCATAGGATTCATAGAATTGGAATTTTGGAAAAAGTATAATTATCTTTGTTTGTCATAAAGATAGCATATAGAAGTTCCAAGAAGTTTACATTTACTAGTGTATTATTACATGTAATTAACATTATATGTAAAATAAATGTAAATATTTTGGAAACTTTATTGACTTAGACCAGGAACCAGGAACCTGTGACCCTCTGCGTCCTTGAGTGTGCAGCCCTTTAACTGAATCCAAACTTCATAGAACAAAATCCCTTAATGAGAGGATTTGTTCTGTAAAACTTGGACTCAGAAAACTTGGATACATCCAAGGACCCAGAAGGACATATGTGGCCCCGAGGTCACAGGTTCCCCACCCCTGACAGATAGAGCATAGGCAAATTGAAGTTTTCTAGTAAATGATGGGTACAATACACTGAACCCTGGATTTGGAGTCAGAAGGTATAGGTTAAAGTTTTTGCTCCTCTACTTAACAAGATGTGTGACATTGGGCAAAGTAATTTAGCCTTTTGGAAACCCAATTTTCTTATCAACAAAAGAATACAATAATATTGACAAAACTCACTTCCCAGGTTAGTTGTGAGGAAAATGTTTTGCAAGCTGTAAAACTATGTAAATAGGGGCTATTAAAGCCAAGAATATGTTTGCAAATAAGTTTGAAGTTATTTGCTGTAGATTATTAATTTTCCTGTAATGATTTGTCAGAAAATATGGGTATAATTATTTTCTTAGGAGACAAGATCATTGAAACTATAGAGACTTTCAGAGTTTAAAATATGGCTTATTTGGAATAGAGAATTATTAATACTTAGAAGCTTGAGTAAGCTATCAAAGAATCACAGAATGACAGTACTGAAAGAGCCTTGTATCAGAGTTTAGTCTCCTCATTTTTATTGATAAGGAAGCTGAGGCCTAGGTAGGTTATAGTTACAGAGTTGTGCGTGCAACTCAGATCTTAACTGTCTCTAGTCCAGGGGCCTGCTGTGTCACACTGAATCTTTTTTATCTGTTGGATAAAGTGAGGTACACTGAATATTATGCATATACTTATTGATACAAACAACAATTTCCATTTTGAACTGGTCTTGGTTTCTGTCTTAATCACATTCTTAGTTTCAACCCATGTATTTTGGTTATAGGTCCTGTGGGAATGGCAGCTGCTGCTGCTGTGGCAACGGGAAAGAAACGAAAACGACCCCACGTCTTTGAATCTAATCCTTCCATCCGGAAGAGGCAGCAGACTCGATTGCTAAGGTGAGACTCTCCTACATTAGTGAACTTAGCCTTATTAACGCTGCACTGGGTTGATGATGGATTTAGAAAGGTTAATAAGTTCAGCAAAGAATCTAAGTTTCTTGAAAGAGGGCTTGTTTCCTTCTTTGTATTTGTATAAGTGCCTGGCATATAGTATGCACTTAAAAAATGCTTGTTGATAACCGATTGATTGGACACCTTAAAAAATAGAAAACAAAATTCTCCATAAGCTTAAAACAATCTAGAACTGGTGAGCCAGAAGTATGATTAGCTTCATTCAGTAGAAAAGCATTTAAATTAGTTTACTTAGAGGAAAAAAAAATTGACCTGCTAAAATATAAGAAATGATTGGCTTAATGTCAGAGTGACAGAAAAATACCTGGGAAGCAGAATGGAGCAAAGACCAGAAATATGGTGGTCAAAGACCAGAAATATGGTGGTGTGTTACTAGACAGGCTAGCATAGTGAACTTGATTTTGGCTCGGGGAAAATTCTAGAATGTGTTACAATGCGTTATTGAGTATCTAGAGTAGGATGCAATGATCTTAAAGAACAGTGTAGTTTTAAAGAGGCAAAAATAACCTAATTTTCTTTTTTACTTAATAAATCATGAATTTTAGACTGGTAAATTAGATATATATTATTACAGCATTAGTGAGGATAGTTGGCATTGATATGGCCCTTTAAGGTTTATTTCATTTGAGCCTTATAATTGTTCTTTAAGGTCAGATTGACAAGCATTTATTAAACACTTACTGTGGACAGGCATTGAATTAAGTGCCAGAGATACAAGGAAATGCAGTGCCACAGTTCCTGGTTTAATGGAGAGACAACATGTGGACAATTAGGTAGATAGGAGATAATATGTCATAGAGTAGTGGAAGGGACTCTGAGAAGGGAAAGAAAAGGTGGATGGGAGGAGATGGTATTTGAACTGAGTTTTGAAGGAAATCAAGGAAAGTTAAGAGGTAGAGGTGCAAGGGGTAGAGCATTCCAAAATGGAGGGCAAGAAATGCAAAGACATAGAGATAGAAAATGAAGGGTTGTGTTTGAAGAACTACAAGTAGACAGACCAGTGTTGCTGTAGCACAGGGTACATGGATGAGAGAAAAGTATGAGGAAACTGGAAAAGGTGAGTGGGGGCCCGGTAATCAAGAGTTTTAATGACAAACAAGGGTCATTATTGTCCCATCGTACAGATCAAGAAACTGATGCCAGGAGAAGTTCAGCAACTTATCCGAGATTATGCCACTGGTAAACATCAGAGGCAAGAACTGAACCTGGCTTTTTCCAACCGCAGAGCCAGTCTTCTAGTCACCGTACCATGCCCCCTGTGGCTAGTTTACCCAGACTTCAGCAAAGCATTTGAGAGTCTGTCCTGCTGCCCTTGAGCACAAAGTAGAAGGGTGTTGTGGTTAGCTTCAGAAAATGATTGAATGATCAGCCCCACAGAGTGGTCACAGCGATACAGTGTCAACTTGAAGGAAACTGAGGGTGTCAGGATCTGTGTCTGGCCCTGTGCTTGTGTCCAGTGTACCTGCTTTTCGGAGGATACACAACTTGGAAGGGTGACTGATGCACAGGGTGAGAGTCAGGATTCAAAAAGATCTTAGTAGAACATTGAGCTGATTCTAATGAGATAAAATGTCAAGTCTTACGCTGAGTCAAAAAATCATTTACACAAGTACAAAATGGGGGGGGGGGGCGGTCTGGCCAAGGAGTAGTTCATCTGAAAAAGAATCAGAGGTTTTAAAGGAGAGAAATCTCAGTGCCATGGTGGCCACCAAAGCACAAGCTTGGGATAGCATCTGGCCCCAGGGAGAGGATGGTCCTGCTGGTCTCTGCTTGGGTCAGACCATGTCTAGATTACTCTGTTGATATGAGATGAGGGCCACATTTTAGGAATGACATTGATCAGTAATCCGGAAAACTTTTAGAGGAGAGTGACTGGGAAGCCAAAGGGTCAAGATCATATTAGAGGATTGGTTGAAGAAACTAGAAGGGTTTAGCCTGGAGAAAAGATTTGAAGGAAGGAAGGGGAGTCCTAGCTGTGTTAAAGATTTGTGAAATAGAGATTAAAATTATCCTGCTTAGCCCCAGAAGTTGAGAAGAGCCAGATGTGGCTCTATGTGAGAAAAACATTAGTGTCTTGTGATTGTTATAAAAATGTCACTTAATATAAATAGCCTAACAATTAGCTCTCGCCTAAGGTGTAATGGACTGTCTCAGGAGTGGATTCCTCTTCCCTGAAAGCCTTCAAGCAAAGGCTGGGTAACCACTTAATCGCTGTATTATATTGTAGAGGAAATAGCTATCATATGTTAAGGGATGGATTAGACAAGGTGACCTCCATCATCCTTTCCCACCCTTAAGATTGGTGTATTTTGTGGGAATACTGATAGTACAAGTATAATAATTTGAAGGTTCTCTAACCAACTGGATATTAAAATACCTGAAGAAGTTCCAGAAGAAAGTAACCAAAGTGATCTCAGGGTCTAGGAAACAGGCCTGAAAAGGAAATGCTCAAGAGATTTGAGTTATTTTGGAGAAAACTGTGAAGGGATTAAATTATCTGAAAGAGTATTTTATATTAAAATTTTGTAAAGTATCAAGTCACTTGTCATAAGTGAAAACTGAACAAAAGGAAATAGACTTTTGTTACAGTAGGATATATATATATATATATATATATATATATATATATATATATATTTGATTTTGGTTTAAAAACTTTATATGGTTATATTATTAAGGGAGGCTGTAGAGTTTCCTTCCTTTGGAAGTATTGATACCCTGATAGGCACAGACAATATTAATTTAGATATAGCCTTATTCTGAGACAGGGGACTGACTTTAAGGTTTGACTTGGAGATTGTGGGTCTGTGATTATGAATAGCTTAGAAATGGCAATAAATAATAAGGACATCAAAATGGTGGACACTGCTTCCAACCTTGTTTGTTGGAGTCATTAATGTTAGATCTTTTAACTGAAGATATAATTGAATATTCAGTTTGCAAATATCCTTTGATATGATGGTTCTTTTTGATATTCAGCTGTTTTTCAGTCATATCTGATTCTTCATGATCCTATTTAGGGTTTTCTTGGCAAAGATACTGGAGTTGTTTCTATTTTCCTTCTCCATTTCACTTTACGGATGAAGAAACTGAGGCAAACAGGGTTAAGTGATTTGCCCAGGGTCACACAACTAGTAAGTATCTCAGGAAGATGAGTTTTTCTGACTTCAGGCCTGGCACTCTCTCCACTGCCTATAGATGATTTTACAAGGGTGACAATCCACTGTGCAGAAAAGAAGTATTAATATGACATACCTGCATTATGTGCTTTATGATTTGAAATTCCTTTTCACACATAATTTGTGATGAATATGAGGAAGTTAAAGGAGTAATAACATTATTCAAGAACTACCACTGCGTAATCAAAAACTGGTTCGCACAAATTTCTCTCCAGGTAGTTTTGTTCCAGACTGGATAAAATTCTGTCAGTAATTTCATTGAAAGACTTAGCTAGGCAGACAACAAAGGCTGGGAGTTAACTAGTGGGAGATAGCGACATTCACAAGTCAGCAAATTGTAGTGGCAAATTTGAGTTGTGTCCCAGCTAGGCAGGATTGAGGCCAGAGCTAATCACAAATCTACTTAGAGAACAGAACTAGTAGAGGAAGCCATTAAGCTGCATGTCGTGCGAACAGTGCCGAGCCCTAGATTCTCAGTAAAATGTCATTTGCTCAAAATGAAAAATACAAATAATCTCCACAGGATTTGAATTAAATATTATAGTGAGGGCCTTTTGGGGCATAGAATTCAAAGCATTTAATAATACTGTATTTATTTTAGAGATTTAAGTAACATCCACTGGTGACATTCCTGAGTAAATATTTACCTGTGAAATCTCAGCCAAAGCCTTTCACCTAGAAAGAAAGCTTCTGGAAATTCATAGGACCATTCCTGACAAATGAGGGAGGATCCTTACAGATTTACCAAAGCAACAGACATTTTGATGTGACCCAAATTAATTTATATATTTAATGCTATTCCAATTAAACTATCAAGGGAGTACTTTATAGTACTAGATAAAATAACAAAATTTAACAGAAGGAACAAAATGAAATAGTGGGAAAAGCTAAGAATGAAGGAAGATAGCATTTTCAGACCCCAGATTATTCTATAAAGCAATAATCCTCAAACCTAGTTGTCACTGGAGAAAAAAGAGTAAATCAGTAGAACAGACTAGGTAAGGAAGAATCAAAAGCAACTGAACTCCATAAGTCAGTATTTTGTAAACCTATGAATATATATGCCTTAGGGGAAACATCCCTATTTGATACTAATGGGAAAAATCAGAAAGCACTTTGATTTAAATTTGGTTTAGATCAACATATTAAACCATAAATCAAAATGAATACTTGAGCAGATCAGATGCTGGCATTTAGGAAAATAATCTTTCATCAGATATTTCTGCCAAAGGTCTTAGATCCAAGATAGATAGGTGTCTAACACATGTATAAAACCAAGAGTCATTCCCCAAAGGATGAGTGGGCAAAAGATGTGAACAAATTGTTCTCTAAAAAGAATACTAGTAATAGTTGTACTAGCAAACTAGTAATAACCTTCTGAAAATTTGCTCCAAATCACTTGATAGTAAAAGAAATGTAAATATTAGATTTTACCTCCCACTCATAAAATTGACCAATCAATCAAATAACAAGCATTTATTAAGCAGGAGCTGTATAAGGTACTAGGGGTATAAAGACAGAGAAGGAATCAGCCCTCACTTTCAAGGAAGTTCCCTTCCATTGGGAGACAACGTGTGTATCTGTAAGTATTCACAAAATACATATATGTAGACTATGTGCAAAATAAATGCAAAGTAGTTAAATAAAATTTATTTAGTAAGGGAGTGCATGAGCAGTTGGCATAAGCAATTATATGATAAAAGGTGGTGCTTGAGTTGCATCTTGAAAAGCATTCAGGCTTTTTTGAGGTAGTGGTGAGGACAGAGTGCATCCTAGGCATAGGAATGACCGGTATGAAGGTGGGAGGAGTACCCTTTGAGAGGAACCAAGTACCATTTGGCTGATCTGTAGAGTTTTGGAAAGGAAGTAATGTATGAGGTATGATGAAACTGGAAGGATAGGTTGGCCCGGATTGTGAAAGGCAGCAGAGGAGCTTGTATTTGATGCTAAAGGCCATTGGAGTTAATTAATTGAATAAGGAGCAACATAGTCAGATCTGTGTTAAGGAAAATCACTTTGACATCTTTGTGGAGGGTTGAAGCAGAAAGAAACTTGCAGCAAGGAGACCAATGAGGAGGTCATTGCAGTAGTCTAGATGAGAGGCTGTGTGAGGGGAGAGAAAGGTTCCTTACCACAACAGAGATGTTGTGGAGATAGAAAGAGCCAGATTTGGTAACAGACTGTATGTAGAGGGCAAGGGAGGATCAAGTTTTGAGGATAAGGCCAAGATTGCAAAATCTGTAAGACTGAACTAATGGCAGTGCCATGGAGAGAATGTGCTTTCTTGATTTCTTCCAGCAGTATTATTTGTGCCCCCAAGAATCAGCAGAAGCAGGAGGCTGGGAGTCTGTCTTTCTCACCTTCTGCCCCTGCAGCCTTCTCTTCTGTCATTATCAGGCTGATAAACGACTGCTCCAGGACTTCTCAGCGGCCATACCTTGGCCACAGGTCTTGGCTGTAGAATCTGTCCTGGGGTGATACAGAGATCTGAAGGATCACCACCTGTTTCCTCTCCATAGGGTTTCCCATCTGCTACTTAGGTTCAAGCGTTCCTTAGTCCTTCTCCCGTTCCTCCTGTGCCATATCCTTCCACCTTCCCATCTTTGGACAAAAGTCAGAATTCTCTTCTGCCTCTTGAGATCTACTTTCTTCATTTTTGCATTGAAACCCTTAGTAGAGGCGGCATGCCCTCTCATATTGAAGTGAGGCAGACCTAGGCTCCCTCACCTCAGACACTAAATAGCTCTGTGCTCCTGGATCAGCCTCTGAAGCTCTCTGGGCTTGAGGTTAGGGGGTTGATCTTGATGACCTCTGAGGCCCCTTCCAGTTTTCAATCTGTGCTCCTGTGATCTCCTCATTAAAAGAGCACTTCATTCTCCCTGGCAACCTGAAGAATAAAAGGGCATTTCTCAAGCCCTTTTACCTTTTCTTCTTATAGGAACTCTTGACCTATGGACCTAGGTCCATGAACAGGGTTTAAAGATTTTTTTGGATAACTGTCTCAGTATAGTTGGTTTCTTTCATAATACTCTATATTTTTTGCATTTAAAGACATTATTCTTAGAAGGGGTCCATTGGCTTCACCAAGCTCCCAAGGAGCTCTCTGGCACGAAAAAGGTTAAGAATGCCAGTCTGCACCTCGAACAAGATCAGTCACTTGGTCCTGGCAGAAATGTAATAAGCATTGCATACTTTGTGGACCACAGCACAATTGTCCTTGCTCTTTGTACCTACTGGAAGTGAGAGCTTCAGTCCTCTGCTGTTCTTAGTCGTTTCTCCCCTAGAGATCTTCGGTGACAAACCCCTTTTGGGGATCTTCTCATTCTTCTGTTGCTCTTCTCATTTTGGCAGTGCCTTATCATATCCTAGCACCTTAACAAGAATTTTCATTTCCCTTCACTTACTAACCATCTAACTTTAGTTAACTTATTAATCATGAAACTTTTTTTTAAAAAACCTCTTTTTCCCATTCTTTAACTTCTCCACTTCATTTCCCTACTCCTTGATTCCTTCTCCTCTTATTTCTCCTTTTCCTTTTGTCCCTTCTTTCCCTTTTCCCTTTCTTTTTTCTCCTATTTCTTCTCCTCAGCTCCTTCTCTTTTCACCTTCGAATTTTTCTTCAATTCATCCCAAATCTCCCCTCCCCAGATTTAATGTTTGACATTTTCCTCCACAATTCTAGAACACTCTCTGAATCTGTCTGGTAATTTCGCCTCCCTCTCCTGCTCCTTCTCTCTCTTGTTTGAGTCCTTCTGCTGTTCCTCCTTATACACAAACCTTCTCTCAGCAAAGTCTGAAGGCAAAAAAGGAGACATAAGTAATGGGTTCATATTATGCCAGGATGTTAGAAACAAGTTAGTTGAGTTCATTCCTTACTGAGCATGAAGACAACATGTAGAAAGTACATATGTGGGAAGGTAATATCTAAAAAAATGTCAATAACATTAAAAACGAGAATAAGGAAAATACACATTGGTACTGGTCAAAAAGAAAGATACCATCATATACATTATCATGTGATTTGCTTTGCCTCAAGACATACCCTTCTGACCGGCCTTCTCCAAATGGTCCAAACATTGGTTTTCAGGAGAATGTTTCTTTGTGTATGTGTACTAAATGGAGTCCTGGACCTCATACTTTTTCAATAGCATGGTTAATGTTAGAAGAAATTATGCCTAATCCGAGTGAACTCAGAGCAGAATGAATGTTATTTAAGAGTGTGAGTTTATTGTTGATTCTTTCTTCCTGACATTAACTGTCATCTGCTTTATCTTCTCTTCTCCACGTCTGATTCAGGAAACTTCGAGCTACGCTAGATGAATATACAACGCGAGTAGGACAGCAAGCTATTGTCCTGTGTATCTCTCCCTCAAAACCTAACCCTGTTTTTAAAGTGTTTGGTGCAGCACCTTTGGAGAATGTGGTAAGGATTTGAAATGAATCGTGTATGTATTTTCTTTCCTTTTAACGGGACTTCATTTCAACAGATTGCTCAGTATTTGCTAGGGTAAGCGCTGAGAAGGATATGACGTCGATGAAGGACGGACAGTCCTCCCTCTTATTGTGGTGTCTATACTCTAGTATGGGGGATATGCACTCCACCCTGAGGCAGCCAGGTGGTATAGGTGATGTAGTGTTAGACCTTGGCTAAGGACAATGGACTCGAAAACATCAGAGCTTTGGGACGGTGGGCAAGTCCCTAAATCATCCAGACTCTGCTTCTTTGTGAAAAAGTGGGGAGAACTGAGAGAAACTGGAACCCAGAAAGGGTATCTGACTTACCCAGATTCCCACAGTTAGATAGTGGGTTGGAGTATATGATCTTGAAGGTCCTTTGTATGTTAGAGTACATTAGAACTCTAACATTAGAGAAAGGGCTCTGATTACTTTGTTCTTTTTAAAATTAAATTATTTCAAGTAACAATCATCTGTTTTTCTCTTCCCATCCCACTCCCCCACTGGAAAAAGAGAGAAAAAATCCCTTATAATAATATACATAATCAAGCAAAACAGATCCCCAAATTTGCCATGTTTATATACAGAAATATATGTCTCATTCTGCATCTTAAGTCTTATCACCTCCCACACAAAGTAGGTAGTAACATGTTTCATCACAAATCTCCTGGAATCATGCTTGGTTGTCACATTTATCAGAGTTCTTAAGTCTTTCAAAGTTGTTTTCTTTACAATGTTGCTATTGTACAAATTTTTCTTTTAAGTAAAGATTAATTTGTAGCCCTATGATAAAGGGAAGGTCTAGGAAGTCAGGAGGACTAGAGTTCAAGTTATGTCTTTGAACTATACTGAATCCCCTCAAGTGCCCCCAGGCAGCTCTTATATTGTAAGTTACAAAACAGTTGTCCATCTGCATTGGTAAAGGGAGTTTCCTTACTGTGAATTCCTTACATTAATAAAATCCTAGGTCTGTGCCTCATTCTCTTCCACCTCCAAAAAGATTTCATTCATTTCAGAAATGGAAGTATAGATACTCCCATATTGTTAAAGTAACTACAGAATATTCATATACTTCTTTGTGTGTCTTGAAATCTATCTACCAAGATACATACAGAAACCATATGAGTATAGTTGCAAATTAATCTTTACAGTAATAAAGACAGACCCAAATAACTGGAGAAATAGTAATTGCTTTTGTCAGTGCTACCTAATTAATTTACCTTCTCAGTGCCATACCAAACTGCAAAGGATTACTTTATAGAGCTAGAAAAAATAATGATGATATTTATCAGGGAAACAAAAGGTCAAAAATCTCAAAGAAAATAATGAAGAAAAGTATAAATAAGGGATTTAGTAGTGCCAGATTTCAAACTATGTAACACAATAATCATCAAAACAATTTGGTTGTGTTAAAAAAAATAGATTGGTGGAACAGATAAGGTATACAAATAGAGAAGTAAATGAATGTATTAGGCAAATGTTCCTGTCAGTCCCCAAATGCCAGCTACTGGGGGATAAGGACTCATTGTTCCACAAAAATTTCTGGGAAATCTGGAAATCAGTCAGAAATTATTTAGAGCAACAGTTTACATCATCCCCCAAGATTAGCTTCAAATGGATACATGCCTTAGATTAAAAGGCCATATCATAAAGAAATTAAGGGAATACGGAAAAAGTTCCCTTTCAGTTTGTGACTAGGGAAAGAGTTTGCAACCAAACAAAAGATAAGAGAACCAGAGGAGATAAAATAGACAATTTTGCTTACATAAAATTAAGAGACCTTTGCACAAACAAAACCAAAGAACTTAGAAGGGAGAAAATTGGTACAGAAATTTTCTCTGCTAAAGGTCTCATTTCTAAGCTATGTAAAGAACTGATTCAAATTTATTAGAATAAGAGCCAGCTCCCAATTGATCAATGGTCAAAAGCTATGAACAGACAATTTTCAAGGGAAGAAGACAAAAAAAGAAAAATGACAAATGCTGGAGGGGCTTCAGGAAAACAGATGAGATGCACTAATATGCTTTTTATGGAGTTGTGAATTGGTTATAGCCATTCTGGGGAAAAAATTGGAAGTATGCCACAAAATTTACTAAACTGTGTATGTACACTCTTTGATTCAGTGATGCTACTGCTAGGCTTTAATATCTCAAAGAGAACAAAGAAAGGGGTGAAAAATCCATGTGGACAGAAAGCATTTATAACATTTCTTTTTTCAGCAACAAAAAACTGGAAAGTAAGGAGTGTACCCATCACTTGGGGAATGACGGAACAAATTATGGTATATGAATGTAATGGAATACTTTTGGGGTATGAGAAATTATGAAGGATGATTATGTTTCCAAAGAAATCTGGGAAGACATGTAAGATCCCTTGCAAAATTAAGTAAGCAGAACCAGCAGAGCAATTCATTCTATAATAATAACATTATAAAGAGAAACAACTTTGAAAGACTTAAGAACTTTTGATCACTATAATGACCAGAGCGGGCAAACTTACAACCTATGTACCTGATCCAGCTTATTACCTGTTTTGTACAGGTCGAGAATATTTTTTACATTTTTACTTAGCTTTTGGACCATACAGAGAGAGGTAGTGGATCGAATATTCTCCATGAGCTCTAATTTACCAACACCTGTTCTGGGAGATCATCAACAAAGAGTGTTAGCCAGCTATATGATGTATTCAATATGCAAAATGAGATGTACATTTTTGGACATGGCCAATGTGTGTTTTTTTTCTCCTTTTCTTTTTTTATTGGTGAGGGGGATGTAGAGAAAAGGAGAGAAAATAAATGCCAGGTAATTGAAAAAATAATTAGAAAATAAACAACAGGAAAGTGAAAATAATTAAAATGAGTTAAATTTTTAAAAACACCTGTATGGTAGATGTCCATCTCTTCTGCAAGTTCCTGAAGGATTGACCTAGAAGTTTACTTTAAGTTTTAAGTGATATTGTCAAAGCTTTAATTATACAACCAATTTTGATTCATTTGGTCAAAATATTTCATTTACCTTCCAAGAAATAAAATTTTGGATTGAAAATTGATAGTTAAACATGTTCCCCACTTCTTGATGGAGAGGTGATATAGATACAAAATGAAGAACAAGACATACATTTTTATATGGCCAATAACAATTTATTTGCTTGACTGTGTGTATTTGTTAGAAGGGTTTTCTGATAACATTTGGGGATTGGGGAGAAAAAAAGTAAGTGCTTATTAAGTGAAAAAAAAGGTTTTAGACTGTTGATGATTAACAATATACCCAGTTTTTATCAAATATTTCAATATTACTTGAGGGTGAAATTTGTCATCAGGAAGCTAGCACCAGATTTCTCTCACACTGAATGAAGTAATTTTAGAAGTTTATAGTTACTTAATACTAAAGCTATATTGCTATGAATTTGGTTTATGTTTGTTGTTGATTTTGTTTATTTTTTTTATACCACCCTCCCTCTATATTTTAAAATGTTCAGAATTCACCTCTCAATTTTCACCTGAATAAAGTTTCCTCTATAAAAGAATCAGGAATGGGTGAACTGAAAAGGAAAGGTAGTAAGAATTGTGAATTCCTTACTACTTGAAAGAATATGCTACTGCTGGTGCATATCAGGGGATTTAATATCTTCAAACAAAGTAATTTACCAGACTCCATTTTATGCAGACAGAACAGATAATTCCACAGTCTTCTGCTTTGTAATCTTCCTTCTCTTGTAGGAGTTATTACAGCTTTGCGTTGTACTGAATTTCATTGAATTTGTTCAGGGTATGGATTTTAAAATGTAAAAAGAGGAGCTTTTTCAGTTGTTGTGTGTTCTTGTGAGCCTATGTTTTTAGCATCTCTGTCACCAAAATAGCTTTTTACGGTGGGGTTCTTCTTTTGTTTGCTTGTTCTTCCAGTCTGCTTCCTAACTTTGGACTTTATGTTGGGACCAGACTGTGCACTTTGGGAGGGCGTGTCTGGATGGATCTTGCTCTGCTTTCTGGGCTGCTGAGTGTTGTATTATTCCAGGAACTCAGGGACAGTTCAGATGTGCAAGCTTGCAGTGCTCCCAGAGTAGTCTGACCCAGGGCGAAGTCTGATTATTCCCACCTAAATCGGAGTTCCTGACCTGGGTTTGGGTCTGAACAATAAGCCTATGGACTTCTCTTTGGAGTTCCAATAGGCTACTCTGAATCTTAGTATCAGCCAACTGGAAAGCTCTGTTGATTCCGAGTAGAGAAAGCTGTAGGTATCCCTGTAGTTTGAGATTTCTGGCCTACTTATTCCTCTGCAGGCTTCAGATTGGGCTAGAATCTGATACTGAGAACCTTGTTCCACTTTTGAGGTCTAGGTCACACAAGTGCTACTTGCTTCTCAACTTGTGCCTTGCCTAACATATAGCCTAGGTCCTACAACTGCTCTTCATTGTGAAATGTTAGTCCTAGGCACAGGTCTCTTCTTTAGTCTGCTCTGGATTTATGACCCAGAACTGGTTAGTAAGGGACACCTGCCAGTTGGCACCTGTTTCTGCACCCTACGTAATTTTAGGCTTTTTTATGCTGGATCTGGGAGCAGCTAGATGGTGCAGGGGATAAAGCTCAGGGCTTGGAGTCAGGAAGACCTGAGTTTAAATGTGGCCTCAGCCACTTATTAGCTGTGTGGCTCTGGGCAAGTCATATAACCCCTATTGCCTCAGTTCCTCATCTGTAAAAGAATATATTGGAGAAGGAAATAGTAACTGCCTTATCTCTGCCAGAAAAATCTCAAATGGGGTCACAAAGAGTTGGACAAGACTAAACAACTGAACAACCACTTGCTGGGTCTAGTGCCTCTTCCTAGGCTATGATGCCCCATGTAGTAAGCTGCTGACAGCACCCCATCCCCAGTGCCTCTAGATCTCTTCCACTGTCTTCTCATGTCAACTAAGGCTGGGAAAGTGACTCATTGTGGCTTTTTCTTGGATTTCCTAAGTTGAACTTGATTTTCTAGACCTGTTTAGAGGAGTTGGGGGGCAAAAGGGGGCGCACGAGGTTGATGCACTCATTATACTTCCAGCTACTCTACCATCTTCACAAAGACTTTTTTTAAAAAAGAAAAGGAGGATAAAGGGAGAAAACATCAAAACTGATAAGTGTGTTGAAAAAAATCTGACAATATATACAATTTTTCACACTCCTGGATCCCCCAATTGTTTTTCATGTCTCTTCTTTGGTCCTAGTTTGTTCTTAGTAATTTGGTAGCATTCATATTTGAATGTCTTGTAGTTCTTTTTTTTTTCCATTTATATTGTAACCATTTTTTGTTTTTTTGTTCTGCTTACTTCAAATCATGTTAGTTCATCAGTCCATGTAAATCTTACCATGTTTTTCTATATTCATTGTATTTATCATTTCTTACAGTACAATAATATTCTATTACAGTTATATGAGCCACAATTTCTGTGACCATGCTTCAGTCAATGGGTACCTGCTTTGTTTCTAGTTCTCTGCCACAACCAAGTAGCATAGACTCTATCTGCATTCTGATGTGATCCATCCTAAAAGTTCAGTGTTACGAAGTTTGCTCTTTGGACCTGTTCCAGACCTTGACAAGCCATTTTTCCTTTTTGTATCATCATCTGTTAATTGAGGATAATAAGATCCACCTCAAAAGGAGCAGTGAAAATTAATTGAACTGACCATGATCCGTGGATGATCATGAAAATGCTTAAAATGAACTGTGCTGGAACCAAGTTGGTAAATGACAAACGTTAAAGTTGCAGTTGATATGATAGATTTCTCTTGTTGGTTGCTTGCTGCCATAAAGTCCCTCTGGCTCTGATTTGACACTTTCCACAAGCTATGCAGGAATAAGCCAGTAAGTTGTTTGTAAGTCTACTATAGACAAAATAGCAAATACAGTCTTAGGTTGGAAGTGGTGAAGGAGTTTCTGTAGGTGGTGCCCTTCCCTCAGAATCTGGTGGAAAGAGTATTGGATGGGAGACTTGCCTCTTAGATTTCCTCCTTCTTTATCCTTGGGCAAGTCATTTAACCCCTGGAAGTTTCAGTTTCTTCATCTACAAAATGGAAACTCCTTTCAGTGTTTTGTAAACTTTTAACATTATGTTAACATATTAACAAATGTAAACATTATATGAAGGTCAGTTATTTTTAATAATTATGAAAACCTGTGATGTATAAATTGTGATAAAACATTTTATCTGTGACTGCTTTAACAGGTAAGGAAATTATTTATGGTCATGTAGACAAGGGTGGATCCCCAGATATTAGTATTTCCTATAATTTGCCATTTAATTTAGTTAAATTTTTTCATGCCCCTTCTTTCCCTGCCATCTCTACTCCAAAGGAGACTTAGTTGTTTCTAGTACTGTTCACTTCCTGTCTTAAGCAGTCAACTTGTGTTAAGCATAGATGTAAAACAGTGGTTACGTAAGTTCATAAGTTATATCAGTTGTTGCAACATTTCCTCAGTGGGTGAAGTTTCATCCACTATTGAAGCCTCCCACTTCACCTGTCATTGAGGACCTCCTATCTATACCACCATTATTATAAATGCTGTAGAAACTCAAAAGAAACTATAAGACACTGACCCAGCCCTCAAGGAGATAAGTCATATAGGATAGAGAAAACATTTAAATAACGTTAAGATGGCATATGATTTTGTCAATATCCAGATAGTAAACTCCAGGAGATAGAAGTTAGAGACTACAGAGCAGCATGGTTAGAGTGACTGGAAAATAGAAGACCCTTTGAAAGAGATGAGACTTAACCTGTCCTTCAAGGATTGGGATGAAATCTGAAGGGGCATAGGGTATTCTAGGTAAGAGGAATAGCATAGGCCAAAACACGGAGGATAGTTAGGAGACAAGCTTGAATAGAGCTGAGAAACTTTGTAATAGAAGAAAATAAGATTAAAAACAGACAAGGATTGTGGAAAAGCTTAAATGTCAGATGGATGAGGAGCTTATACTTTATTCTCTTAGGCCATAGGGAATCATTGAGTGGGAAAGCGACTCGAAGTAAATAAAGTCAAGAAAGTGAGCCAGCTGACTTGGAAGATGAAATTGTTCCTTCTTATTTATTTGTTTGTTTGTTTAATCTGTTTATTTCTTTTTAGTTTTCAACATTCACTTTTCTAAGATTTTGAGTTCTAAATTCCCCTCCCCTCAAGACACCTTGCAATCTGATATAGGCTGTACATCCACAATCATATTTCCACATTAGTCATGTTGTGAAAGAAGAATCAGAACAAAAGGGAAAAACCATGAAGAAAAGACAAAAAGAGAGAAAGAAAATAGTATGCTTTGATCTGCATTTAGACTCTGTAGCTCTTTCTCTGAATGTGGACAGCGTTTTCCCTCATGAGTCCCTTGGAATTTTTTTAGGTCATTGTGTTTCTGGAGCTAATTCTGTCAAAGTTGGTCATTGCACAGTATTGCTGTTACCATGTACGATGTTCTCCTGGTTCTCCTTACTTCACTCAGCATCAGTTTGTGCATGTTTTTCCAGATTTTTCTGAAATCTGCCTGCTCATCATTTCTTATGGTACGATAGAATTCCATTACATTCGCATATCACAACTTGTTCAGCCGTTCCCCTGTTGATGGGCATTCCCTCAAGGAAATTGTTGTTTCAATATGGTTCTTGTTTAATTTGAGATAAAATAGTCCTTTTATGATACTATGAAAATATAAACTAAAAATGTCGTCACCTAAATATTATACAATTTCTGAATTCTGCCCTATTGGGATAATAATTCTTGAAAACAAGCAGATCTGAGAAAGTGTAGAAAAATGTTTCTGCCAAGGCGAACACAAGTGGCTACTCTTGGTACATCTTATCTGCCAGCTGCTACAAGTGATGAGATGATTCCCCAGTCTGGTTTTGTAACCCAAGACATTTTTTGAATAGTAACATAGAGGCAGCTAAGAGAAGTGGTCTTGGAATCAGGAAAATCTGTTTTTGAGTCTCCCTGCAGACTCACTGGCTTTGTGACCCTGCCCAAGTCACCAGCTTCTCAGTGCCCCAGATAACTGCTTTGGTCCAGGGAGTGTCCTTGCTCAGTGTCCCTTGCACTTGTAAAATCACAGATCTGGACCAGCACCGCACGTCAGCTCAGCACAATACCTACTGGAAAGTCACAGAAGTTTACTAACCCTTCAGATGGCAGAAATGAGCACAAAACAGTAACATGATTACCAGTTGTTTTCAGTGCAATAGAATCTAGTTTTATAATGATATCATACATTTTTATCACACTATATGCTTATTTATGTCTTTGTGGTAATTATTTAATGCCATTCTGAAGGAAGAATCTGGCCTATTTTTCTGTAGATTGTAGAAATGAACAGTTCATACTGAATACAGCTTTCTAGGAAGGATCAAAAACAATCTCATCAAATTGCCATAGCAACACAAGCTGATTGCAACATAGTATTACAACATTTAAAAAAAAATTTCTAATTTATTAGAAACCAGGAAAAAGTTAATTTCTAGAGTCTGTTCAGTTCCCTAAGCTTTTCTTCTATTTTCCTTTCGACCCTAAATTGGCTTAGCATATTTAGAGCCTTCTGTTTCTTTTCTGAAGAAGTAGGAGAATTAGTGCTGCCTAATCTAGAATCACGGCTATCTAACTGCTATATACTGCTATCTAAGTAGGAGGATTACCGCCATCTACCTACCTAAATAGTTTTGACTCTTCCAGATACTAGAGTGAGAAGTCAGGGGATTGGAGAAAGTATCTCTGTTTTAAAAATTCTTTGTAATGAGACATTCATATGCTGTTCTTTTCTGTTCTAGGTAGTAAAAATGCAAGAATCTTCATATCTTTGTAATATTTTTTTCAAAAAAGAAAAGGTTTCTTTAAGTCATCTGTGAGTGGCTTGTCTTATATAGGATAATATCTGATCCCATCTTTTTATGTATCCATAAGCCCATGCCTTTTGTCTTTATGCTTAGGAGAATAGCCCCCTTTTTAATTTTCAGTGGTTCTTCCATCCCTCTTAATGTTTCTTGAGAGATGGACAAACCCACTATTATTTATTTTATGTCTGTTTACCTGTTTTGTCTTATGAGAGAAAGTTGGGCGTGTATAATTATGCTGCTTCTAAGAAAAAAATTGCTGACAGTGCAAAGGAAAGGAAGAAAAGGAGCCAGAAATACTGTTTTCACACTTTCAGTTGTCAGAGGTTTATCAGCTTGAATTCTGCCTGAGTGATGGTGAGCACCTAAGAGGAAAGGACTAAGGTATAGGACTCCTTTGGCTTCTTCTCTCTGTCACTGCTGGTGACAAATTTGGTCTTGAGTCACAGACTGCATTGTTATAGGCCATTATCTGCAATTTATTCTTGTTTTATCTTCCCATTTCCTTCCAGTTTGAGGATGGGCTTAGATTTGCACCTACTGCCTGAATGGGAGTCTGACCATGTCAGTGTGTCAGTGAGAATTTAGGGGCATAAATTTTCTAATATTTCTGACTTTTTTGGTGGAAGGTAATAATAGTAATTTATTACAAAGTAAGGCTCCTTGAGCAGGAAAAGAAGGGTATATTAGGAAATAAATGTGATATAAAGACAAAATGCCTTTGTTGCAAAGAATACAAAAGTCAATTAAAATAAAATTGCTATAAAAATTCAAAAAAGATGGCAATAGATCAGCACAGAACAACCTAAGTCAATGGGGAAAGGCGCAGGAGGTAATGCCACTGTTATTAGATTCAGATCCCTGAGTTTGGCCTGGGGACTTCTTAGAAAGAAAAGTGTTGATTAAGTGTTTACCATGTTCCAAGCACTGTGCTAAGTGCAGAAGCTAGATAATCCTTACCCTCAAGGAGCTCTCTCTCTAATGGAAAAGGCAACAAACACATGGAGAGGAGTGTCCTTCTGGATAAGTTATGGCAAGTCTGGAGAGTCACAAAGAAGTGCTTCCAAAGCATCAGCAATGTTGCCATCTAATATCTTTTCCATTAGCTTCTTCCCACCAGTGTTACCCATAATTTCATCAGCCCTTTACATTTGGCCTCAGCATGATGATGTCTTTGGGGCCAGCGGGTATTTATCTGCCAGATGTGGAAGTGTTTGTTCACTGGGCTCTGTCAAGGCTTAGGGAGAAAGAGTCCCACCCATTTTCCTGTTGCCTAGCACTGAACTGTTCTTGTCGTTGGGCATCTTGTTTACCTGTGCCTCCTAATTCCCCACAGGTGCGCAAGTACAAGAGCATGATCCTTGAAGACTTGGAATCAGCCTTAGCAGAACACGCCCCTGCGCCACAGGAGGTTAACTCTGAGCTGCCACCTCTCACCATCGATGGAATTCCTGTCTCTGTGGACAAGATGACCCAGGTAAGGGGTGGGACATGAGGAGGAGACATAAAGAGAAGCTACATAGAGCACACTCCTGGTAGCAGTGATATGGGTAGGCCTCTTACAACTCTTCTCAAACTTGTCTTTGTTAGTACTGTGAATGAGAAGAAAATTGGATGGATGGTGAGGTCTTGGCAGCCATTCAGCAAACATTCCATTCTAACCATGAAAGAGAAAATATAGTGGCAAAGAGTTGGACCATGAGATGGATGAGGCTGACCAAAGATGAATGGCTCATGTGAGCCTCCTTTAGTCTTATCAGCTTTTTCCCCCTTTCATCAGAAACTCTGTAACCTTTATTATAGAATAGAATTCAGTTGAGGAAATTCTGTTAGTGTATGGGACTTGCAATAAGTTATCAACCCCAGATTCCCCTACCTTCTTCCCAAACAGCACTGCATTATTGCCAAGAAAGGCTCCTCTCTTCATATAAGCAGGGAGTATGGGGTTTAGAAATAAACTTCTCAGCAACTGGTACTGATGACTGGCTCCTTGAGCAGGGATGTCATATATATGGCTAACCCAGCTCAGTTAATCTACTTATATTACTGTTTCCATTTTGTTTAATTTTTAAAACTCAAAGAGAGTAGGTTGACTACCACCAAAGGTCCTCCTTTACAACAAGCTTCCCCTATTCTGTTACTCCTTGATGTCCCAGAATTTTGCCTGAGGTTCTGATAGTGGTCTTGGATCTTGACAAAGCCAAGAAGAGGTTTAGTAGAAACTCAGATGGGGCCACACCAAAAGTGCCATTCTCAATAGATGACATCTTCTCACTCTGCAGTCTGGACTAGAGATTTGATCTGGCACAAAGTTATCAGAAATTGTATTAACAAGAAACAGACCTATGCCATTACAGTTTATAAAAATCATACAGACCTTTATGTGGATTCCTATTTAAGTAATGATACAAAAGAGGAAATGCTATTCAGCTTTTATCATCGCTTTTCCATAACTCCTATTATCCAAAGACCTTGACGCTCAGGCTGTAATAAAGACAATTTAAGGGGAGAGTTCTATCAATGTAACTAAGGTCATATTCTCTGTAGCCCTTAAATACCAGGAATATCAAATATTCATAGCCTAGGATTTAGCTCTTAGCTTGTAACTTACAATAGAATGATGGAAGATGCATCTTTTTATTGCCAATCCTTACTAAATAGAATAAATTTTACTTTAGTTTTAAATTTGTCTCTATTCCAAATTTGTCTTTTTTAAAGTGCTGGTTTGCTTGATGTTTTTTTGTTTGATTTCTTCAAATATGGCTTTCAAGAACAAACATTTCCTCTTTTTCTCTTGAAATGTATTTAATCTTTGGTACACTAAAGGGCGTTGTGACTAGCCCAAAGTTCTAGATTTCAATCCACATGATGACGTTAAAGATACTAGTCTGAAGTAATAATATCCAGATTTGCAAAACTGGACTATAATACAGACATTTCACTGTTAGTGAAAAATTCCTATTAATCTGTCCCAGTTAGTGCAGTGATAAGTATGATGATGATGACCCAGAATCAATCAATCCATCAACAAAATAGTACTTGAACATTTGTAAGTGTTCTGAATCCATAAAAATTATTCAGTATCATTTTAGTGTTAAATGTATATTCTTGAATTCTAATTTGTTGAAACTGGTAATAAGTACAGTGTATGTTTGGAGGGGGGAATTATTATTTCCACTCAGGCAGGTGAAATTTGAGATGAACCAAGTTCTTTTGCAAATACTTTGATAGTGGAAGCCAAAAAGTATCAAATTACATAAATATTGTCAATTTCTGAACTAAAGGACATTAATAAAGTTTTTTAATTAAAAAAAATTAAGAGACAGCACAGTATAGTTAGTGCTTCTCAAACTTGTATGGAGTTGAGACTCACAGTTTAAGAAGCACTAAAGGAATTGAAAGTGGGAAAAGTTTCAGTTTTAAGAATGGAGTTTGGCTTTAGAGTCAAGAAGAGCTAGGTTCAAATCTTTTCCTCTGGTATTTAATAGCTGGAACCACAGACCAGGAGTCACAGTCTGTGACAAGTCACTTAAGCCCTTGTGACTCAAGCAATCTAGGATTTATCTTAAGTCATAGCCAGACCCCACTCCACCTCCATTCCCAATGAGGCAAAGCAAACAAACAAAAGCAAGCATTTATTAAGCATTTACTGTGTGCCAGACCTTGTACTCAGTGCCCCAGGGGTCACAAATACTGGCATAAGGAAAAAACCCTTGCCCAGGGATTACATTCTGATGAGAAAGACTGAAAGGTTTGGAGAACAGGGGATGAGGCTTTTGATTAAGAAGTCTGTAGGCATACATACAGCCTGGTGGAAAGGAAGCTGTAATGACTGGCTTGGACTCCTTCCTTAAATGGAGATTCTGGAAGAAGCCACCCAATCAGAGGGTGGCCCCCAGGAGCAGAGGGTCCTTCTGGCCTGTGAATCACAGGGCTAAATGATCTGCCATGATTATGAGGGTTACTGGGGCAAGATCAGAATTGGCAGGAGGAATTCCCTCATGCTGATGAAAGCACAGATCCTTTTCGGATTCACTGTTAAAAATTTTGTGGTCTTACAGTAAAAGCCTTGTGTAATGATTTTATAGAAAACAGTGTAATTGTCAAAAATATGCCAGGCACCTTTCAGAATAGTGGGTAAAGCCTTGTCCTACTTCATTGAACTTTTAGGAGTTAGAATAGTATCTATCCTTGGTCATCTGTTGAGGTGTCCTGCAACTTAGGAAAGAGTAAAATAAATTGACAGTAAACATTTTAAAACTCACCTTCTTTAGAGATTTTTGAGGAATGAATAGGTTCTACCTTTTTGAATCCACCTTCTTTAATCCTGTCCAGAGACAGGAAGGTGGATTAAGTGACCTTGACAAACCAGCACTGATTTTGATTATGTGTAGAAGACTTTTAATTTCTATTGAGTGTATACTGAAGCAGTATGTCTTGTTTTAGAATATGTTAGGAAGAGATCTTGTTAAAGATTAAGATTATGTAAGAGACAGTCATCTGAAGAGGCTTTTCTGGCTAAGATCTACTCCCTTCTTATTTTTTTTCTCTCTCTTTATCTCTTCCTTTCTCCCTTATACTTGGCTTCCTCTACTTATTCTCATTGGAATAAATTGGATTGTTTTGATATTCCCTTTCAGTAATGATGCAACAGGCTGGTAATTTTTCATGGGATTTCAGGGAAATTGTCAGAAACACATAGGTTCAATGCTTACCTCATTAGGAAGAAGTTGTTAATAAGGATTGACATGTTTTTGCTAACATGACAAATCATTTTTCAATGTAGGGCTTTTAAAAATTTAATAGAACATAAGCATTGTTGGTTCCACCCAAATTGCAGCTAAATATGTCTATTTGTCCTCTTAATGTATTCTCATTTTTTTCTCTGTTGCCAATTTTATAGTTTCTGTTTTACTCCATAGAGCTGTTTGATTATACACTGACCCAGGAGCCTAAATATTTAAAATTGAGTTAAATTTATGATAAATTTTTCACTGTTACGGCAAAGACCAAAAATTTTTTTCCTTGAAAAGTTATTCAGAATTGCTGCTAATTCCCCAAATATTCTAACTGAATCCTTATGACCAGGGAATACATTTGGCAATAGAACGGCAAAAGTGACATTAAGTGGAATTTCATGAATAAGAAAACTAAATGGAAATCTCTTTCTTCGTTACAATTGGGATGGTCAGAAGTCTGCTGATTTCAGCCCATGACTTTCTTGCCATGTCTTAAAAATAAGTTTTTGCTCTGGAGAACCAAACAACATAGTTTTCTTTTGCTGCTGTCTGGTTGAAATGTTAGAGGCTTATTAGCTCCCTATTGCAGAAAACTCAAATCTGTAATTCAGGCCCCAAGAGGGAAAAGTGGTGGTTTGGAAATCATAAGCCAAGAGTTACAGGGTGTTCAAGTTGGATATGGCAGAAGGGATTGTCTTGCTTTTATATATATAGAAGCTGAAGCAATTGTTTCCACCTCTTTGAGGAGCATTATTTTTTTTGACATTGAAATCAGTTTTTTTTCCTGCTATATGGCTAAAAATTACCTACCTCTTTTAACCAGAAACTCCAGTGCACTGGAAGAGTTTGAAGGGGGTATTTGGGGGAGGATGGGGTGGGGGGGTTGGTTGGTTTGCGCTATACTTTTAGGAGAAGGAATGATACACTAAGAAAACATGTTGATACCAGGCATTTATTTTTTAATAACAACTTTCATGGGGTGTCCTGATATCAGAGAATTTGAAGACTAGGGTAAATTTATACTACATCTGCAGAAACACGGAGGCAGTGTAGTGCAGCAGAAAGAGCACCACTACCTCTGGAGTCAGGGGACTTGGCTTCAAATCTCACCCATATTAACTTAATGACTTTGGTCAAACCATTAGCGCTCTGGGCCTCAGTTTCCTTATCTGTAAAGTATGAGAGTTGGGCTAGATGGCCTCTGAGATCCTTTTCCAACCCTAGAACTAAGATCCTGTGAGCCTAATTATAACTATAAAGTGACAAGCCTGATTTTTAACAAAAACAAAGACATGAGAAATCATATACCAGAAGGAGTGCTACATTTAAAAGCTGTCACCATGGGAAGACTATAACTTCTTTCAACACTTTTGCTATTACTTAAAACATTTTTGGCTCTTCTATTTTAGAATTGCCATCAGAGTGAATTCTCAGGTCCTGAAAGACTTTATGATCAGTGTTAAGCCCCAAACTGATGTTGCCCTATTATTATTTATTTTATCAGACATGTGATGCCAGATGGTTTTTGATTCTTTCCAAAATTAAATCTTTCCTCAGAAGACAAGATTTGCCGTACTGAGGACATTCAAAAGAATGTGACATAGTCTCTGAAGAGATTTCCCAAAGGGGAGAGCTGTACAGTCAGAACATTCATCATAATTATGGCCCTGAGGCATTGCAGCATGCTGAGTCACCAGAGAATGATTACATTATGCTGCCCAGGGTTATCGACCATCTCTGTCAAAGCATAAGATGGTGTAGTATTATGTAGTATTCGTTAGTTAGTTGTTTTTCAGATATGTCTGGCTCTTCATGACTTCATTTGGGGTTTTCTTGGCAAAGATACTAGAGTGGTTTGCCATTTCCTTCTCCAGCTCGTATATAGTATAATATCATTAAATTCTATCACTTTGAACCAAGAAAGAGAACCAGTATTTTTTTGTTTGTTTTTAATATTACTATTTTCTGTAACTCTGCCTGAGTGTGGGAATTGAACTCTCCCTTGTAACAAAGTAAAACAGTTAAGCAAAAGTAATTCAGGGACTCAATTGAGCAGTGTAGGCTACAGTCTGCCCTCATAATCCTCTACCTCTTTTACCAAGAGGGAGGGAGGTCTGTTTCATTCTGTTCTCTAGGACCATTATGGGCATTTCAGTTATTCAAAATTAAAAGCTTCATTTTTTCTTTTCATTTACATGGTCGTAGTCTTTGTATACTTTGTTCTTTAGTTCAGCCTTGTTTCACTCAACCTCAGTTTTCTGGACATCTTTCCATGATTCTCTGAACATAAATCCTTTATTTCTTACTGCACAATGATAATCTACTTCCTTTATACATCGCAGGTTGTTCAGCCATTGCCTATCTGATGTGTGTACCCATTATGTTTTCAGTTCTTTGCTGTCAGAAAAAGTGATGCTGTGAATATCTTGGTGTGTAATGGATCTTCATTTCTGTCCTTGTTGTCTTCAGGGTATATGCTTAGTAGTAAGATTGCTAAATTAAAGGATATAAGCAGTTGGTTTATGCATGACTCAAAATTGATATACAGAATGGTTGCACCGGTTCATAGGTAATAAGTAGGAATTGAAACAGAAGGTTTTCTTGAGAAGCCTCAGTTGACCAGGAAATGCTGTTAACAAGAGTGGCCCATTTTCTGAGCTTTCAGGAATAGTGGCACAAACCATGCTCTAGTTAGCAAACAGACTGTACAAAGGTTATTTTTCACAACTATACAGCAAAGGAATTGGAGTAGAATTCCAAAGTCTTAATGGATACTGGTTATATTGATATAATTCATAAATCTAGAGTTCTTCATTATGGATGGAAGACAAATAGGCTTAAGTGAGGTTAGAAGGGGGAACAGGAGAGAAGTCTCAAAGTTACCTTTAGCACTTACTAGGAGTACAGATGCACACACCTGGAAACTGAGGTGGAGGAGAGAGGTTGAGAGGAGATTATCTGGGATAAGTGCTCAACTGAGCAAAGTGGGAAAACAAAGTTAAGTGTGTCTGAAAAATAAGATTCTCTTTTTTAAAAAACTAATTAGTTTTCAGTTTTCAACAATCACTTCCATAAGTTTTAAACTTTCTCCCCTTCCTTGTCCCCTTGACAGCATGAAATCTTATTTGGGTTCTACACATACATTCTTATTAATCACATTTTCACATTAGTCATGTTGCAAGAAGAATTAAAACAAATGGAAAAAAACCATGAGAAAAAAAAACACATAACACAAGAGAATAAAGTTCTGTCTCTTAAAAGGCAACATATATGGGAACCCAAGAAAGAGACTGTGATCTTGGTTATCTGAAAAAGTCATAAGTTCCCCTTTTTTGATATAAAATAGGTTGAACAGAACCTTCATTGTTTCTAACAGGAAATATCTCTGAGTATTGAATTAGACTGTGGTCAGCATATAGAATAAGAGTAGTAAAATAAAGGGGAAAGTAAAAGGTGGGTTCTAGGGTACAGCTAAAGGATTATTTTCCTGATTTTAAACAATTTTGTTGAAGTTTTTTCTTCTGGAGTTCTGATTTTGGTGGAAAAATGTGTTTTCCTCCAAATATATGTTTTTTTCCTCCATAAAATTACAGGAGCAATCCCACAATTTTAGCATAAAAGTAACTGCCCTAAAGGTTATCTCTAGCTATGTCTTCTATGACTGGTTTTATATTTGCTGCCAGTTAATGAAAGCTTTTGATTGTTTCAGTAAGTGGAAAAAAATAACACAATCACACAATGATTTGTTTGGATTCTTAAGTATATAAAATCCTGTAAAGAGATTTGATGATGCAAATTGTACTGGACAATTAAGAGGCATTTCATTGGGTCCAGAAAATTAAGACCCAGACTTTGAACAGGAGCACATATCATCATTGGTGTCACTTGGGTGTTAGGTGTGGATTTATTTAGTTCTTTGAAGATGAGAATGTGAAAATAACCATCCTCCATTTAATTGCCCTCCTTCTTTAGAGATCTTTTGGGAACTGCAGCTTCCCTAGTCTAAGAAAATAAGTTTTTTTGAATATGCAGGTAGAAGTGAAAAAATGGGTACTTTGATTCTATGAGCTTATTGATTTGGGTGTGCCATCTAGGTCTTTTCATCCTCTGTGAGTTTGCGTTATATTCTCTCAGAAATGTGGTATGTATCCAACTTGCTGGGGTCCTTGTACACTCCTTGACGTGAAGTCAACGCCAATGGGACACTGGTCTGTTAATTCTCAATCTTGATGTATGACCAGCCCATTTCCTTTCCCAGGCAGAGGTGGAGGAATGAATGTAGAGTGTAGACTTGGAGTCAGGAAGACCTGGTTTGAATCCTGCTTCAGATGCTTAAGAACTCTCTGGTCCCAGGCAAGTCACTTACCCTCTCTCAACCTCAGTATCCTCACTCGTAAGCTGGGGTAATAATATCATCTCCTGAGAGGGTTATTGGGAGTGTAAACTGAGATCATATATGCGAGCGTATAGCAGGCTTTAAATGGCTGTACAGGTTTTAGCTATTGTTGTCATCTAATATAGTTAGCTGTCTGATGATTCCTGTACTGTGGATTTCTTTGTTGGTAGCATGTTGCAACTATTCACACTTACAATATACTTCTCCCTTGTCTCTTAGTTAACTAGCTACTCTACTTCTTTAAAAAAAAAACTGTAGTATTTTGTGACTTGTAGCCATTCATTATCAACAGAAGAACGTGGCAGCATTTTGAGTTAACCAATCAAATTTTTTTTTAAATTTTTTATTTTATTTATTTATAAGTGTTCTACAATCACTACCTTAAAATTAAGATTTTATCCCCCCCACACCTTCCCCCCGCTACCCCCCTCCTTCCC
>CM053770.1:95560985-95586890 GCA_028658325.1 Potorous gilbertii
GAATGACTTCCATATTTCTTTCTCTGAGTGTGGAAGGCATTTTGCCTTAGAAAATCGCCTTTGGGATTTTTTTTTTCCCAGTAAGTTCTTGTGTTATTACAAAGTTCCAAGTCTACCAGAAAAAACTCTCACACACTGTGGTCATTGTCAAATTTTTTTTTAACAATCTAACAATTCTAACAAAATCTCCCTTTTTTTGTTTTTTAATTTTTCTTAAATTAATGACTCTATTTTCCTATCTTCTTATCCGTCTACATTGGAAAAATAAAATAAAAACAAAACCCTTGTAACAAGCATATATATTCAAGCAAAATTAATTGCTATATTGGCCATATCCAAAAAAAGTTTCCTTCTCCACCCTGTATTCATCATCTTTGTCAGGAAGTTAGTAGGCTGCTCATCACCAGTTCTCTGGAATTATGGGTTGGACCTTGCTCCACAGATCATTTATTAAGCATATTCTATGTGCTAGGTGATACACTAGGCACTGCAGGTAGAAATACAAAGGGGAAATAGAACCTGCTTCAGGAAACTCAGCAAACAATAAGTACAGTGAGATTTTGTATTCTCTATAATTTTCATGGAATGCAGGCAATTGTGTGGCTGTAAAGATAAGGAATTTCATGTGTGAAAGCCTTTGTGTTCTCTTCTTATACTTTCAGCACTGGTGTCCTTAATGTATGTGGATTATTCTCAGAAAAATTTTATCGAGATGAGAGAGAAGGGACATGGGCAAGTGTCGTGTGAGAAAGAAAACCTTTAGGTGGCAGAGGGTTAACAGATTGGACTTAGAATTGGGAATTCCACTGTGTGACTGTGGACGGAGCTCTTGGAGCTTTCAACTTCTTCATTTGTAAAATGGGGATGATTATATCTGTAGTACTAACATAATGTTGTTGTTGTAAAGCTCGGGTATTTATAGTGCTTCGCAAACTTCATATCACCGGATAAATGCCAATTTTTATTTTCTTGGTAACTTTTTTATTTAATAATAGGATTCAGTATATTTCTCAAGCATTTGTTATCTTCTTTTCAAGATATTTTGAGAATCAGTCCTTCAAAAAGGACACATATATATAAAAATATTTATAGCTCTTTTTGGGGTGGCAAAGAACTGGAAACAAAGGGGATTACCATCCAATGGAGAATGGTTGAACAAAATACAGTATATGAATGTAGTGAAATGTATTTTACCATAAGAAAGACAAAAGGGATGTTTCAGAGTAGCTGAAGTGAACAGATCCAGTAGAACAGTGTTTACGGTGGCAACAACTTTGAAAGATTTAAGAATTCTGATCTGCTCAGGACCAGCCATGGTTCCAGAGAACTAGTAAGAAGAATGCTACCCACCCCTGACAGACCTGATGGACTCAAGATGCAGAGTGAAGTATACATTTTGGGACCAAGTGAATACAGGAAGTTGTTTTGCTTTTCTATGGATATTGGTTACAAAAGTGGTGATTTTTTCCCCTTTCCCTTCCTGGAGAAAATGTGGGAAGGAGAGACAACAAATATGTCTTCATTGAAAAAATTTAATAAAAAAAAAATCAATCCCTCAAAACTATCAAAATTATATCACTTCTAGAAAGGGGTCCCAGTAATACAAGATTTCAAACTATACTACAAAGCAGTAATCATCAAAATTAAATTTAGTACTGATTAAAAAAAGGAAAACTGGTTAGTAGAACTGATTAGGTGCAGCAGACCTAGAAGAAACTGAACATAATAATATGATATTCAGTAAACCCAAGGATTCCAGCTACTAGGATAGAGACTCACTGACAGAAACTGCTCGGAAACTTCCAAAGCTGTCTGGCATAAATTAGTTTTAGATGACATCTTACACCCTCAACCCACAATAACCTCTATTTGCATAGATGACCTAGATATAAAAGTTCTTCTCACAAACAAATTATATTCCCATTGAGTTACTAATTCTAGGACCAGTCTAGCTGAATGGAGAGAGACCCATCTTTGTTATAGTCACTGCTGAAACTGAGGAGAAACATATCAAACTGAGGACCTTTTTCGTAGTTTTCTTTGTTTCATGAGATGATGTTGGGACACTGTTCAAGTTATTGGCTGTGAACTTCATACTTAACTGGACTGGATGCTTGAAAGCAAACAGCCTGCACTGGAAATCTTTATTGCCCAGTAGAATCTGACAGAGTCCTCACTTCACTAACAGCCTATGAGAATCCAGGGTCCCTCAGACCTCAAAATGTGGCATTGGAATAGGGCTTTTTGGAGAAATAGAAGTATAGATATAGATACCTATATATTTTTGGAAATCATCTTTCCCTCTGAAGGTATCTATGCATCTGTCTAAAATTCTGTTCATCTCCTTAATTTATTTCTTGTTTATTTCATGGTTAGATTTATCTAAGTATGAGAAAGGGCAAAATAGAGGTCTGTCACTATTACAGTTTTGCTGTATATTTCTTCTTTCCCAACTAGAACTTGATTTCCAAGACGCATTTCCTAGGTTGTTGGGGAGAAGGTGTTCTGGGGAGGGAGGCAAAAATGTTTCCTCTCACTCCACCATCTTGACTCCAACCCCATTGCATCTATCTATCTATAAAAGCTGCCACATTCCCTTTATGTAAAAGGAGAAGGAAATTTAGAGCAAATCTTGTTTGGTTTCAATATTAGTTCATATTTAACACTGAAAGAAAAAAGTTAGTGGTGAGTCAACTATTCCAGGTTGGGAGCAGGCCACTGTGACTATGGTGTGCTCTCAAACTGTAGAGAAAATATACTCTTCAACTTGAAAAATTATCAGAGGTAGCCCTGGTTAAATACATGAAAAGGGGATTTGGGAGAGGTTATGGAACAAATTTGTAGCTCTGCATTTCAAAGTTTTTGAGCTGAAATTAAATCTTACTTTGTGCTAAATGTAGTATAGGACCATGTCTTCACATTTAATGTACAAAGCTTCATTGGAATGCATTATCATGATTGAAGGTCTTTCATGCTGTGTAACTGACAGCTTTCAAACCTTTTCCTCTGTACTAACTCAAAAGTCCTCAGAGGTGCTGCCAAACATGTGGTTTTAACCATCCTATAGCCTTTTAAATCTCAAGCAATACCCCATACCTGTCATTGCTAATGAAAGTTTTAAACCACTGAAATAAATATAAGGACTTGGTATTTTTAAAGGAATGATATTCCATTTTCTTAATAAAAAAAAGTTGGAATTGGCAAAGTATGATAAATCACTAGCCATCCAGGCTTTCTTTCCTGGAGCACCATAACCTTTACAGTTGCCACACTGTTCACTTGAATTTTTCATTACCAAAAGGCATTTAAGCATCTTGTTGTACATGAAGCTGCACTCTAGGCCATCAAAAATGAATTCAGCAAAAAAGTGCTCGTTCCTATGACAGACAATAGGGACAGTTAAAAAGAAGTAGAATAAAAACATTTTGCTTGCTTAAATAGAAACTATAGTATTTTAATTAATACATGTCACTGGTGAATGCATTTTAAGAGGGTAGATTAGAAGATATATATATATAGGCATATGCATTTATTTACATAAATAGGTACATCCTGAATACATAGAAGGTACATTGGAGGAGGAGGGTACTAGCAACTGTCTCATGTAGAAAGGGGAATTTAAGCAGAGTTTTGAGGGTAACAAGGGCTTTTCAAAGACAAAAGTGAGATGGGATGTCATTCCACACCCAAGGGACAGCCATTGCAAAGGCATGGAGTTAGAAGATGACGTGTCAGGTATAGGGAAGCAAGGAGGCATGTCCAGCTGGACCACAGCATTTGGGAGAGGTGCACTGTGTGATAAGGTTGCAAAGATAATTTGGAGCAGGTTTTGAAGGGCTTTAAAAGTTAAACTGAAGACCTTATATTTGATCCAGGAAGCAATAGAAAACCTACTGGAGATAAGTAAGCAGGGGAGTGATGTGATCTTTGGAAAAATCACCCTTGCCAGCTGTGTGGATGACGGATTGGGGAGGAAAGGAGAAGACCCATGGTAGGGATGCTAATTAGGAGAGTTACAGTAGTCTGAGTGAGAGATAATGAAGGTCAAACTGAGGGTGGTAGCCATGGAAATAGAGAAAAGGGTCCAGATATGAGATGTGGAGATAGAATTGATCAGTTTGGCTACTTGTTTGGATTTGTGGAGTTAGAGAAAGTGAGGAGTCACCTTGGCTCTGAGGTTGCAAACCTTTGGTGACTGAAAGGAAGAGAGTGTTTTGGGGTAAAGATCATGAGTTGATTTTGAAGTATCTAGTAGACAGTTATGGATATACAAACAGAGGTCAGGAGAGACCTGGGTTGGACGTGTAGGTTTGGAAGTCACCTGCATATAGAAGTGATAATTAAGCCCTTGGGAGCTAATGAGGCATGTAGGAAGAGAATATAGAGAAGGGATAGTTTAGAGCTCAGGGGCCACCACTGTTTGGAGACCTGATGTGGGTGATGAAGTAGTGAAGACAGCTGAGAAGGGTGACCAGATAGGTAGCAGTGTAATTACTAGGTCTGAGGGCCAGGATTGCATTGGCCACCAAGAATTTAGCCCATAGAATGTAAGTGTAGTGATCCTTGAGGAGACAGATGGCTCCATTTTTCTCTTTCTATCCTGGAGCAGAGTGCCTGAGATATAGTAGGCACTCAATAAATGTTTGTTGGGTTGAAATGAATTGAACTTGGCTGTGAAGGAAAGGAGAAAGATAGAATAGTTGTTCAAGAGTGTAAGTAATCCACATCACGCTTATCAGATTGGCTAACGTGGCAAAACAGGAAGATGATAAATGGTGGAGGAGATGTGGGAAAGTTGGAACATTCATTCATTGTTGGTGGAGCTGTGAGCTGATCCAACCAGTCTGGAGAGCAAAGGACTCTCCAAAGGGCTACAAAAATGTGCATACCCTTTGACCCAGCAATAATCCCAAAGAGATCATAAAAATGGGAAAGGATTCCCACATGTACAAAAATATTTATAGCAGCTCTCTTTGTGGTGGCCAAAAACAGGAAATCAAAGGGATTTCCATCAGTTGGGGAATGGCTGAATAAATTGTGGTATATGATTGTAATGAAATACTGTTGTGCTTTAAGAAATAATGAACAGGAAGATTTCAGATTAACCTGGAAAGACTTATATGATCTGATGCTGAGTGAAAGGAGCAGAACCAGGAGAACTTTGTACACAGCAACAACTACAGTGTGTGAGGATTTTTTTCTGGTAGACTTAGTACTTCATTGCAATGCAAAGACTTAAATAAATCCCAATGGTCTCTTAAGGCAAAATGCCTTCTGCATTCAGGGAAAGAACTATGGAATTTGATTGCAGAATGAAGTAGATCATATTCTTTTGTATTATGTTTTGGTTTGTTTTATTATTTCTCCCATTCATTTTAATTCTTCTATGTAACATGAATAAGGTGAAAATGTATTTAATAGTAATATATGTGTAGAACCTACATAAAACTGTATACCATCTCAGGGAGGGAGTAGGAAGGTGGGGGGGAGGGAGGGATGGAGGGGAAAACTCTAAGATATATAGAAATGATTGTGGAACACTGAAAACAAATAAAATAATAATTTTGTAAAAAAGTGTAAGTGGTCCAATATTAGTATCTTGGGGATTAGTATGAACTGGATATGTCTCTATCCTAAAGGGAAGAAGCCAATGAAAATGAGATTGATGGGTAGGTAAGCAAGAAAGTAACTACGTTGCAGGTAAGAAGGACTGTGGCCTTATTGAGAAGGAAGATCATCTTCCTTTAGGTAAAAGGGAAGAAAATAGGAGCAGAGGTTTTGAGATGGTCATCTATCTGTCCATGCGAATTGAGGACAATAGTGGACCAGGTAATACAGGATAGACTATAGTAAAAATGTGTGTTTGCACACGCAAACAAACACACACAGCTCTAGATGACCACTTGGGAATTCACAATTCCAAAACCAACCAGTTAAACCATCATTTGAATTCTGACCATGTGCTTTATTCTGCCTCCCTAGTCCTCTTTCCCTCCATACTTGGGACAGACAGCCAATTCCATCTTACTCCTGGGCTGAGTTCAGACCCCTTTCACTATTTGCTGTCTAAACAATTCATACCTTCAGCATGACCCATGAAGGTAAATGTTTGTCCTTTGAAAGACCTTTCCTTGGCACTTGAGTTTGAGGATAGATGAGGAATCTCAAACCTCCCAAGCTGTAGACTGCATGCAGAGTAAAAATAAAAAGACGGGAGTAAAAGCTCAAAAGTACAAGATTTGCAATGGTAATTCATTGGGGGATAAAATAAATTCCTCTTAGCATGTGTTGAGTTGTCATTTAATCTTGATCGAGTTGCAATAGCAAAAGCTTTGGGAAATCTTTCACTTAAATTTTCTTTAGCTTCTATATTATCTTGACTTTTGACACTCCCCTTCCCCCAGCACAAATGCATCTAATCTTTTGTTCTCTGCCCAGTCTGACGTAAAGTGGAACATTTTTTAGAAACCTGCTATCTAATATTTTGAGATGGGATCATTGAACCTAAATTTCAGAATGTCCTGTCTGATCTGTCTTTTAATCTGGATTGCCTGAGGCAGAAAAGATTGGTATAATAGGCCCTATAAACCTGGTCTAGACCCTTAAAATGCCAATTAAAGAAAGACTTCGTGTTTAAGCTTTAACTACACTGTTCCTGTTGATTGTCTCCCCAGTGGATTAAATGCAAACCCATCTTAACAAGTTCCTTGAGTAGCCTGTGCCTCTGAAACTCTCTAGGACCAGTAATTAATCAGTCTGGTAATGAGAAGTACAATGTAGAAAACTGGGAAAGAGCCATTTAACTCTTTCACTCCTTGGCTTTTCTTTGCTTTCATTGTTATTAATGGAGTCCTGCACTACTGATGGGTGGCCTGCGTAAAAGTGGGTCGAATCTAAGAAATTTACAGGAAAAACGTGATCTAAGTTTGCCCTCATGAATGTCAATGTTACTTTTATATCTTTATGAACTCATGTCCAAAAAAAGTTCTTACCACTTTGTCCTTGATATTGTCAGATGGTTGAGCATCTGAAACTAATAGGATTTTATCTGTGGAAAGGACATTAGAGAAGAGACATTACTCTCTGCTTTGTTGCTGTACCCTAAGGATCAAAGAACCTTTCCATCTGATTTGCCTTCCATATGCATTATCTCCCCCCTTAGAATGTGAACTCCCAGAGAGCAAAGACTATCTCTTCTTCTTCTTCTTTTTTTTAAAATTATTTATTTCTAGTTTTCAACATTCCCACAAGATTTTGAGTTCCAAATTTTCTATCCATCTCTCCCCTCCCCCCACTGCAAGACACTGCATTCTGATTACCCCTTCCCCCAATCTGCCCTCCCTTCTATCATACCCCTCCCTTCTCTTATCCCTCTCCCCTCTATTTTCTTGGAGGACAAGATAGATTTCTACACCCCATTACCTGTATATCTTATTTCCCAGTTGCATGTAGAAACAATTTTTAACATTCATTTTTAAAACTTTGACTTTCAAATTCTCTCCTTCCTCCCTTTCCACCCATCCCCACTGAGAAGGCAAGCAATTCGATATATGTTATACATGTGTAGTTATGGAAAACATTTCCATAACTGTCATGTTGTGAAAAGCTAACTATATTTCCCTCCATTCTGTCCTGCCCCCCCATTTAGTCTATTCTTTTGACTCTTTCCTTCCTCAAAAGTGTTTACTTCTAATTATCCCCTTCTCCTATTTGCCCTCCTTTCTGTCATCCCCCAACTTCCTCTTATCCCCTTCCCCCCTCCCTTCCTGTAGTGTTAGATAGATTTTCATACCAAATTGAGTGTGCATGTTATTCCCACCTTAAGCCAAATGTGATGAGAGAAAGCTTTACTTTTTCCCTCTCACATCCCCCTCTCCCCCTCCATTGAAAAAGCTTTCTTGCCTCTTTTATGTGAAAGATAATTTGCCCCATTCTGTTTCTCTCTTTCTCCTCCCAATATATTCCTCTCTCACCCTTTTATTTTTTTTTATATCATCCCTTCCTATTCAACTCACCCTGTGCCCTCTGTCTATGTGCATATGATCCCTCCAACTACCCTAATATTGAGAAAAGTCTCAAGAGTTACAAATATTATCTTTCCATGTAGGAATGTAAACAGTTCAACTTTAGTTAGTCTCTTATGATTTCTCTTTCCTATTTACCTTTTAGTGCTTCTCTTGATTCTTGTATTTGAAAGTCAGATTTTCTATTCATTGCTCTTTTCATCAAGAATGCTTGACAGTCCACTATTTCATTGAATGACCATTTTTCCCCCTGAAGTATTATACTCAGTTTTGCTGGGTAGGTGATTCTTGATTTTAATCTTAGCTCCTTTAACCTCTGGAATATCATATTCCAAGCCCTTCAATTCCTTAATATAGATACTGCTAGATCTTGTGTTATACTGATTGTATTTTCACAATACCCAAATTGTTTCTTTCTAGCCCCTTGCAGTATTTTCTCCTTCACCTGGGAACTCTGAAATTTGGCTACAATATTCCTAGGAGTTTTCCTTTTGGGATCTCTTTCAGGGTGTGATTGGTGGAGTCTTTCAATATTTATTTTACCCTTCGGTTCTAGAATATCAGGACAGTTTTCCTTGATGATTTCTTGAAAGATGTTTTCCAGGCTCTTTTTTTGATCATGGCTTTCAGGTAGTCCCATAATTTTTAAATTGTTTGTCCTGGATTTATTTTCCAGGTCAGTTGTTTTCCAATGAGATATTTCACATTGTCTGCTATTTTTTCCTCCCTTTGTTTTATAATTTCGTTTTTCATAAAGTCATTAGTTTCCATATGCTCCATTCTAATCTTTAAGGAATTATTTTCTTCAGTGAACTCTTGGACCTCCTGACCAATTCTGCTTTTTAGGGCATTCTTCTCTTCATTGGCTTTTTGGATCTCTTTTGTCGTTTGGGTTAGACTATTTTTTAAAGTGTTATTTTCTTTAACATTTTTTTGAGTCTCTTTAAGCAAGGAAGTCACTTGTTTTTCATTATTTTTTGCATCACTCATTTCTCTTCCCAATTTTTCCTCTACTTCTCTTACTTGATTTTCAAAATCCTTTTTGAGCTCTTCCATGACCTGAGATCAATTCATATTTTTCTTGGAGGTTTTGGATGGAGGAGCTTTGACTTTGTTGTCTTCTGTTTGTATATTTTGGTCCTCCTTGTCACCAAAGTAAGATTCTATAGTCTGATTCTTTTTCTGGTTTTTGCTCATCTCCCTGGGCATTTACTTGACTTTTGAGCTCTTTGTCAAGGTAAATCTCTGCTTCCAGTGGGAGTGGGGGGTGTACTGTCAGCCATCAGATTCCCTCACAATCTGTGGGCCTAGAGCTGCAGAAACAGTTGCTGTTACTCCCCCTGCTACTACTATGGCTGCTGAGGGTTCCTCTGCCTCCTCCTCCCTCTGCTGCCCTGGGGCTGGGGCTGGGCTACTCCACTCTCCCATACCAGTCTCACAGGCTTTTTCCACTGATCTTCCAATTTTTTCTCAACATTTTGGGGTCCTGAAGTCTGGAAACTGCCAGAGGTGCCAGAGATTCAGTCTCTCCCTTCCCCCCACCCCAAGTCTCATCTGGGCCGGCTCAACCCATGCTGGACTAAACCCTGCCCCCAGTGTGGTGTGATAGACACTTCCTGGTGACTTTCCAAGCTGTCTTGGGCTTGAGATTTTCTTCACCCCATCATTCTGTGGGTTCTGCAGCTCCAGATTTTGTTTAGAGACATTTTTTTTCAAGTTTTTGACTGGACTTGGGGGAGGTGCTCTGGAATGTCCATCTGTTATTCCACCATCTTGGCTCCACCCCAAGAGGGGAGTTTCTTGTTGTGAGTGGTAGTGTTAGGGATTAAATTGTTGATCGTTGTCCTTCTTCTTGAAGAAGATCAAAATGACACCATTATGCTAGATTCAAGTTACAGTGTGTCCCGACTATGGCTGATCAGACCAATATGAGCTCAGAATAGCACATCCCTAGTTTCTTTTGAGCTATTTCAGTTCTTTTTTGCTCATAAAGCACAGCACCTTCTCTGATGAGGGCATGTCATGCTGAGCAGTCTCGTGCCCATGTCTCCCATGTCACACAATTAGTTCCAAAGTTCTTAAGAGACACTTTGAGAGTATCTTTGTATCAGTTTTTCTGACCACCATGTGAACACTTGCCCTGTGTGAGTTCTCCATGACGTAGTACATTTGGCATTCAACCAATGTAGTCCATCAGAGTTGTGCTCTCTGATGTAGAGTTTGTATGGTTGGCAGTTTAGTTCAAGAAAGGACCTCAGTATCTGGTATCTTATCCTGCCAAGTGATCTTCACAATCTGCCTAAGCCAATTCAAATGGAAGAGATTCAGTTTCTTGGCATGGCACTGGTAGACTGTCTATGTTTCACAGGCATACAACAATGAGGTCAACAATGGCTCTGCAGACATTCAATTTGGTAGTCTATTTTTACTCTTCTCTCCCATACTTATCTTTAGAGTCTCCCAAACACTAAGCTAGTTCTGGCAGCGCACACGTCAACCTCATTATCAGTGTGTACATCTCTGGAAAGCAAGAACATTGGAAAGGGATGCAGGGGTGGGGGTGGTTGGTTATGAAGGGCTTTGAAGACAATACAGAGGACTTAGTATTTAATTCTGAAGGCAATACCGAGCCAATGGTAGGAGGTGACGTGATTGGGCTATTCCTTCCTTCCTTCATTGACTTCCAAATGAAATTTTGCAATAAAAAAATACTTTTAAGTTCTCTTAGTAAACAGGGCAGTTTTGTTGTTGATTTTCAGAAAAAATAGGATTAAATATTGCTCTTTTCCTGACTTGTTTTGGGACCTTAGTTAAGTACTTTTATTTGCCTTTCCATTTTTTCAGTCATTTCAGTTGATGTTAATTTAGCACTTTGCCCCCCAAGCATTTTTATACATGGATTTCTAGAGCTAGAAAGGACCTTGAGAGACCTTCTGATCCATCCCCTTCTTCCAGTTATTATCGCTCTTCAGTCAACATTACCCAAACTTTGTTAGTCATTGACAAGTTTGTGAACTTTCTACCATACACAGGTAGGAGAGTGGTGCAGCTCAAGTCTCGTTGGAGGTTAGTCATCTTATCTTTAAAACAGAGAAATGAAATCTTGTTTGCCTGAAGGTAGGGAACCAGACCATTTGTCTCTAGAAGTCCCTTTTTGTCCATTAAATCTAGAGCAGAAGGTGAAAGACCATTTGTAGAAAAGATTTATTGGTTGTAAATTGCACTAAATTACCGCTAAAGTTCTTTCCATCTCTAAGGTCCTATTATTCTTCAGTTTTAATTCTCTTGCCTCTAGTAAAATGTTATACTTCTCTCATGCCTGAAAATGTTCAAACACATTTATGTAGGACTTTCACATGCTTAACATCAGCCATTGCATCACATGACCCACAATGTGGCAACCTCATTCACACTCCTCTGCCCTTAAATCTTCAGCCTCTTTTTGCCTCTCGTGATTCCTTTACTTTTACCTTCTAACATGTGAAAGTCTCTCTGTCCTTAAAAAAGACCTTCATTAGACCTCACTGTCCCCACAAGGCGTCATCCTATGCCTCTCCTCCTTTTCTCAGCCAAACTTCTTTAAAAAAAAAACTGTCTATATTTGTTCCCTCTTCTCAGTCTCCTCAGCATGTTGCGTCTTCTCTTCCAAATCATCATTCAAATGAAACTGCTCTCTCCAAAGTTACCAGTTATCACCTGATGATCTTTTCTCAGTCCTCATCCTTCTTAACATGTTTACTATATTTGATACTGTTGGCCATTTTTTCCTCTTGGATACTCTCTCTTTGGATTTAGGGACACTTATCCTCTCCTGGTTTTTACTCTGTTCCCAACCATTCTTTCTCTATCTCCTTTGCTGGGTCAGCAGCCATATATATCATACTCCCTAACTGTGAGTGTTCCCCAACAGTCTGTCCTGGGCCTCTTTCTTTCTTTACATTCCCTCTCTTGGTAACCTTATCAGCTCCCATGGGTTTAACTATCACTTCTATGTAAATAATTCCTAGATCAAAATATCAATCCCAGTCTCTTCCATGAGCATCAGTTCCATATCGTCATTTACCTGTTAGACATTTCTAACTGGTTGTATCAGAGATACCTCAGATTTAATTCATTATCTTTTCCCTCAAACCCTCCTCTTCCACACTCTTCTATTTCTATTAAATATACCACCATCCTTCTAGTCTTTTGGGTCATAGCCTTAGCACTGGAGTCTTTACTGTCCCTCATTCTACATACTCAGTCAGTTTCCAAATCTTATATTTTCTGCCTTTCCAGTGTCTGTCCCCTTTCTCTCCTCTTACATGGCTACCACCTTAGAGAAGATCCTAATTACCTAATTCCCTCTTACCTGGATTTCTGTAAGTCTCCTGATTGATCTCCCTGCCCCAGGTCTCTCATTCCTCTAATCTGTCTTACCCAGTGCCAAAGTTGTTTCCCTAAAACAGTTCACATGTTACTTTCACCAACTTGATTGGTGATTTTCCTCTTGCAGATGTGGCCCTTTCTCGCTTGGCACTGCCAGTACTGTAATAAAGGCTCTCATCTCCTCATGCCTGGGCTTTTGTACTAACCTGATTTTAGATCTGCCAGCCACAAGTTTTTTCCCGTTATAGTCCATCCTCCTTTCAGCTGACAGTGATTTTCCAAAGACACAAGTCCAACCATGGCTTTGGTGCTCTCTCTCTCAAAATAAAATCTAGTAGCACCCTATTGCCTCCAGGATGAGCTCTGTTTGGCTTTTAAAATACTTCATAACCTTCCCTTCCCCCAACCCCCACCTTTGTAGTCTTCTTCCACCTTACTCACCCCCTTTCCCCTCTGTGTTCTTCAGTATATTGACATAGGCCTACTGTTTTTCTCAAGCAAGACCCTTCATCTCTCAGCTCTGGGCCTTTCCCAGGATGCCCACCATACCTAGAATATTCTACCTTATTTAGAGTTTCCTTCAAGCTGCAACTAAAGTTCCACCTTCCTCAGATAGTCTTTATTAGCCCCTCTAATTTTAATCTCTGTGGATTATTTATTTATCTTGGAGATGGTTTGTACATAGTTATTTTCTCCGTTAGATTGTGAACTCCTGATAGGAAGGGTCTGTCTTTTGACTATCTTTTTTATACCAAACTTGAAGCACAGTGCTTCATGTAGTAGACACTGACCAACAATGCTGAGCCACTGACCCACTAACTCCAGTGACTTCCTATTGCTTCTAAGATAAAATACAAACTTCTTTGTTCAAATTTTAAATCCCTTCACAGCCCTCCCCCTAACCTGTCTTTCCAGCCTCATTGGACATTACTTCCTTGACACTATTCTCTTTTCCTCACTGCTGGTTCAGTGTCATTTCAGTAGCTACCTCAGATGTCTAGAATGTACCCCTCCACTTACCTCCATCTCACAGATACTTCTCTTCTTTTAAGATCAAGCTCGTTGTCCATCTGCATGAAGCCTTTCCTGATCCCCCAACTCTCTCTCTACAACGAAGTGTTTTGTGTTTAACAATGTTGAATATATTCGTATTTATGCTGCCTGTTTATATATTTATATTTGGGCTTCTCGTCTTCCCCATTAGAATGTAAGCTTCTTGCAACTCATTATTCTGGTCTTCCCTGGGCCCAGCATAATGCCTGACACAAAGTCAACACTTAATCCATCTGCTTTGATGGACTGAGAATTGCCCTGGCCTGAATGACTGCATTCTGGAGCTCCTCCTCCATGATATTTGAGTAATTGTGGAGAAAAGAAGTGCCATGAGACTAGTGAGGATTTCTTGAATTCCTAAAATGAAAGAAGGTAGAGTAAATTCATTGGACTGTAGGCTGGCAGTTTTGATTCTTGGGGGAAACTTTAGAACAGATTATTGCACATATGTTTATGAGCATTTAAAGGGAAGTGGTGATCACTAGCTGCCAGCCTGAGCTCATTAAATATAAGTCATGCCAGATTCTTCATTTTCTCATTGACAGGAATAGTAGACTAGTTCTTCTAGGAAGCACTCTAAATACAATGTGCCTGGATTTTTTGGTAAGCTATTGGATGAAGGCTCTTACAGCTTCCTTATTGGTAAATGGGAGGATATGGGTTAGGTGGATTTAGAAGAGGATGAACAAGTGACTCCAAAAGCCCTGATCATTGGATAGAAGTTGCACTGATAGGTTAAAGTACTTTGAGTCTGGCTCTGTGTTCATCAAAATCTTTAGCGATCTTCATAAGATGTTGGATTCAGAGCTAGAAGAGACTTCAGAGGCCATGTAGTCCAACCCCTTCATTTTACAGATGAGATATTCTGCCTTTCCTCTTGGTTTATCAAGATTTCCATAGATGTTCTTGAGTGATGAAACCACAGAAATAAAGAACTGTTCTTTAGGAACCTAGAAGAGAGTTCTCTGGATTTACATCAGTGAAAAAAACATTTCCCTTTTATTTTTCTTCTGAAAGATGTAAGATTAGCTCATTTTATACAGGCAGGGTTGAACTTTTTATTTCGTTCTGAATTTGAATTAGGAAAGGACATCTCCAGAAAGTCCAGTGTGGAAAAAAGGCATGACTTTGAAATGTTCTTTCTTAAAATAACCAGAAAAATGACCTCATGGGCCATTTGATAGCTTGGATTTGCAAATGGATATAGTCTTGTTAGCCTTCTGCTTGACGCCACAGAGCCAAATATATACATGAGTCTGTTGTGTCATATTCTGTAGGCAGGATATGTCTTGTAGAGGGTGGAGGCTTATCGACAGAGGTGAAGAGGCAATGCTTGGCACAGAAACTAGGAAGAAAAAGGGGACTTCACTGGACCCCCTTCTTGTGGCTGTAACCAGTGTTAGATGAATACTTTTTAGGATGAATTCTCTACTACCAATACAGGCAGTAGTGCATCCTATCTGGTTACTAGTACTTGAATATTTCTATTTCCACTTTAGAGTCCTTAGGCCTGCAAAATGTTTCCTCTTGTTTCATTGCTTCTGTTGGCTTTCAACTGTGAGGGCATTCCCTCTGGCTGCCCTCAGTGTGTGTGTTCTGCTTGCCTTGGAACAAGACACCAAGCTGAGGAGGAAGGCTAACCTTTGTCTGATAAATGCTTGCCACAAAAGTATCAACAACCAATTTAAGAAATTTTATAAAGCAATTACATTCTGATTAAACTTTGCTTTCTGTGGGAGCAAGGGACTGAGGGGAAGGAAATGGTGGTGGATTCTTTGTGTTTTGTAATCTTTTTGATCTAGTTCCTATACATGAAATAAGTCTGAATGGAGTCCCTGGTATAATTGCATGCTATTTGCATTTATATTAAGTGTGAGAGTACTTCTAATGCCTTACAGAAACTTAGAGAAATGTCTTTTTTAAGACTCCTGCTTTATTTCTGACTTTTCACCTATTATTTTCTGAAACCAGAATTGTTTTTTGAAAGTTATTGTTTCAGAAGAGGGGTCCTGCCCCCTTGACTTTGCTTTGCCACTCTCCTCTCTTCTGTAGCATTAGTTGTTTGACTTTGGGGGCAAAATAAGCCATGGTACCAAGACTATCTTGAAAGAGAAATACTTCTTCCAGGCAGATTCTCTTGTTGATAGAGAAATAGTATCCGAAAATGTTACCTAGAACATAGTTTCCTAGCATTAATATTTTCCAGATAGCTGTAGATAGCTGTCTCTTATTAGGAACTCAGTCCCATCCCATTCACGATCTTGCAGGCTCTTCTAAGATTGCTCTTTAATTCAGTGGTTTACAGGTACAAAAGTAGAGGAATCTAGTCTAGTACAAAGCAGCCTCACTTCTCTTCATTGCTTCTAATTGTTATCTCTTTTCTAGGCTCAGCTTCGGGCATTCATCCCAGAAATGCTAAAGTATTCCACAGGCCGTGGGAAGCCAGGATGGGGGAAGGAGAGTTGTAAACCGATATGGTGGCCAGAGGACATCCCATGGGCAAATGTCCGCAGTGATGTCCGAACGGAAGAACAGAAGCAAAGGGTGAGTGCCCCCTGAGTCTGAGGCGTTTCAGGAATGTATCATGTGTAGAGGTTGGCATTTCCCTCTTATTTCCCCCAGCTCCTTTCTTTAGGTAGAAGAAGCGTAAAACCTGAATAAAAAACAAATTGACCCACTTAAAGTAGCCTAATTTGTCTCTTAGACCTTTCCCTTTTCCTCTGCTTGCTGTCTGTATAAGCCTTAGGGAAGGCCGCTACATATGTTAGACCTCTGGAGGACAGTTTTAACTTTATATAGTGCTTGGAAGGAAGACTGTCAGCTGGGAGTAAAGGCAGCAGTTAGTTCAGAAACTTGGATATTTTCTCAATGCTTACTGTCTTTATTTATTGCTCAATGACAAGTGATTTCTCTGCCACTTGTGGAGTGTATTGGTAGACCATGTTCTCACTAGCTCAGAAAATTCTATTTATTGGAATAGATAGGAGGCAAATGGCTGATAAATTTAAGCCAGGTTCTTCCTTTTTAGCATATTTATTTTTCATTCAGGTTATAAATTTCTTGGGAATGCCTGTTTGGATGCCCATAGAATCTCCATTATTCAGGATACTTGACAAATAGTAACAAAATTTATAACAATTTGAACTTGCGTAGAGCACCTTACCTTTTAAAACATGCCATCCATACACTATTATTTCACTGATTATACAGTTGGTGTGGGGCAGTAGATTGAGTCCTGGCTCTGGAATCAGAGTTCTTCCAATACTTCCTGCCTGTGTGAATTGGAGCAGGCTGTTGACCCTCAGTCTGCCTCAGTTTCCCTAACCATAAAATGAAGTTTTTGGACCAAATGGCCTTTGAGGTCCCTTCCAGCTCCAGATCTCTGATGTCATCCTAAGAGCCCACATCTCTGTGGCACACTGACATCTATAGAGCATTCTCCTCATAACAGCCCTGTAAGTTGCAGAGGGCAAACATTTTACATTTCACAAATAAAGAAAAGTGAAGCACATGGCCATGAGGTGACTTGTTCCAGATGATTCCTGTATGTCACAGGGTCAGGCATAGAACCTGCGTAGGTCCTCTTTGACACCATTCCACCCAATGAGTGTCTCCTTTAAGACCCCCATGACATGAAGAGAATCCAAAGCACAAGTTTGATTGGACTTTAGAGGAACTGGGGGAGCCTAATATTCCTCCAACTTAACTCTGGCATTCCCAAAGAGCAGCTGAGGTCAGGCAACATTCTGGGTACAAACATCCTCTAATTACATAAGATTGAATTTAAAAAATGTAATAAGTGATAAGTTTTCTGGAAAATATAATCAATCATTTTCTTAAAATAACAGCAATAGTGATCGTGATGATGGTGATAACTGAGAAGCTTCATTAAGATTTACAAAGTTCTCTCTTCATGATAGACTAGAAAGTGGGCCGTCCAGTGTTATACCCGTGGATGCTAAAGATACTAAAGCTCTGGAAAGTTAAGAGCTATCTTAAGTGAATCTGTTTTTTTAACCTGGTGGAAAGAAAAAATGATGTCAGAAAAATCTGATCCAAAGTCTTTTAGAGGAAAAAAATGATTTATTTGGTTCTAAACACCTGCCCTCCAGGTCATAGGGACACAGTTCATAGGGTGGGCTTTGGCTTGGTTGGATAAGTGGTCACAGCCTGAGGATGGGGGTGATGTCACATCCATGGCTTGGATAGTGAGTAGTACACATCCTCTGCATTTTGTGCTTTGCTGAAATGTTACTGTGTAACATTCTGGGGACAGGTATCATGGACCCAGGCACTACGCACTATAGTCAAAAACTGCTATAAACAACATGGGCGCGAAGACTTGTTGTATGCTTTTGAAGATCAACAGACGCAACAACAGGCCACAGCAACGCATAGTATAGCACACCTGGTACCCTCCCAGACCGTAGTCCAGACCTTTAGCAACCCTGACGGCACTGTCTCGCTTATCCAGGTGAGTCTGATGTTCTCAGCTCTGGGGGTTCGATTTTAGAGATGGCTCCTTAGCGTTACAGGTTGCAGAAGTTGCTCTCTATCCAGAAGTGCCAAGTATTCTTTATTTAACTTTTAAAGACAAAACAATATTCACTTTAATTTATCCAACATTTATTAAACACCAATTATGCTGGTTACTGGGGACTAAATAAAGACTAAAGAGACACAGTCCCTGTCCTTAGTATCGTAGATGTGTAATGAGAACTCTTCCTATGTGAGAGGTGGGCAGCAAGAATTGATTATGTGCCCTCTCTGTGCCAGACCCTGTGCAATGGGTACACAAAGTACCCATTCTCGAGGCACTTATATCTTTATGGGGAAAGATATTACAAAATAGGGAGAGGGGGCAGGGAAGAAGAAGTATGGAAGAGGGCTATATCAGAATAAGAAAGTCCCAGCACTGAGGGTGACTCCAGGGTGAGAGGGCCACCAGGTCATGCCAACAAAGTCCTTAGAGTCAGAGGCACAGCCAGGGGTGGAATGATACCTATTATAGAACATTTTATACTTTTTAATATTTTGCTGAATGCAGAACCCTGGTCATAGGACCTTTTTTTTCCCCCAGGGATTTAATATGGTTTGCTTTTTTCAATCAGTATTCTTCCCTAGGGTGGGAAAATTGCACTTAATGTTTGGGACTTTTAGATATGATTTGAAGGATTATTCGCTAGATTATCTGAAGAGCAAGTTAACCAGTATTCATTATGATGCCTTCTAAGAATGCTAAATTTTAGTTTAAATAACCAAGTACTTCAAGTAAGGAATTTCTGTTCATTGACAGCTTTCCATATCTTTCCTTAGGTTGGTACAGGAGCAACAGTAGCCACTCTGGCTGATGCTTCTGAATTACCCACCACCGTCACTGTTGCCCAGGTGAATTACTCTGCTGTGACTGATGGAGAGGTGAGAAGAAGGGCTATATCTGCCCCTACGTGTGTACTCATGGAGCAAAGGAAGGAGAGGGCCCTTGCTGTGGATGGGTTGCATTTCTTTTCCTTACGCCTTCAGTAGAAACATCAGACTATAAGTTTCATAGAGGGTCTTGCTCTTTATATATAATAGGGTGTTTTGTAAGACACATAACAATAGCTGTAGTAAAGTGTGTGTATATGTATGTGTATATATATATATATATACACATACATATACACACACACACATACATGCCTATGTTTGATGTCTTTTGTCTATGAATATCAGAACGTTTTATCTTTCTAATCTATTAGAAAAGATAGATTCATAGAAAAGGTAAGCAAATTTAATCATTGGGGAAAGGAACCTAGTTACTTTAAGGGGAAATTTCATCTCTAAATCTTTTACAATATCTCTTGGCTTAAGTGTCTATAATTTATTTAAGATTTTTTAAAGCCTTTGAAGAAGTTGCACATTAGAATCTTCCTACCCCATTTTTTAATCATGGGATTTGTCAGGGATAGGGAATTGGCTCAAAGACAAGAAACGAAGAGTGCAGAGATAGCACTTCTTATCCTGAACTGATTGTTTAACAGTAGGATCAGTGTTGGGACGAGTCTCATTTAACATCTTTTTAGAAGTGATCTGGAAGAGGTAATACATACATAGTAAAATGTTCCTGTTAGTACATGACTGTGAGCTGTCCCAGGTAATGAAATGCCAAGCTAAAAAAGACAAGCTGTAGGAAACTCTTGAAGAAAATGGCAATTGAAGTCCATACGTGTAAGTAGAAGATATTCCATGTAGAGAATAATATGATAACTTTGTGTGCCCTAAACTATTAGATGAGACCCAGGAAAGGGCTCTAGTAGTCATTGCAGGCTATTTCCTGACAATATATCCCGCTTTGTGCAGAGGAAACTAGCATGCAGTGGATAAAGGTATAGGAACAGAAAAATAACAAAGCTGTTAACTGAATCAGCCATGCAACATAGAGCCCAGGTCTAAGTAGAGGGGAATAACATAGCCATGCTACACTAATGGGGGGGAAAATGCATTTATACTTTTAAAAAGTAACGATGGAGCTGTGGACCATATACTTCATATAGATATTTTTGTTTGCCGATCAAATCTGATTTCTCTCACCTTAAATTTTTTTTTTTAGACATTGACATCCTCTTTTGTATTCAGTCTGCCTTGTTCTGTTTGGATGCCATCAGAGCTATAACTAATAGTGCCTCCTCTTGACCACATTAATATCAGTGAACTAATTACACAGGATGGCTTTGCAGGAACATTAGTGCATCTTCCTCTAAGGACCTGAAAGTGCCTCATAAAAATCAACAGTGTTTCTTTCTTCACCATTTTGGAGGATGCCTTTTTTCCTTTATATTACTTCATTTCAAGTTCTAATCTAATGCCTCATCATAACAGAGAGGTTACTCCAAGTTTTCACAGTCTATTCCATTATGCCTAACACCTGACAGAGGCAGTTGGCTCACGAGGCTAAATGAGATACACATATTTGGGCATGGTCAATATGGGCATTTGGTTTGCTTCACCATGCATTTTTGGATATTTTTTCCCCCTTTTTGCCAATGTGAGGAAAGGAGGTACGGGAGAGAAAATAAATGCTTAATTGGGGAAAAAATTAATTTATCAGATAAAAACAAATGTAAAAAGACAGAAAATCACACACACACACACACACACACACACACACACACACACACACACACACACACACATCTATGCCAATGTAGGGCAAGTCTTAGCCAGCTCTACCAAATTGGAAAGCCTTTGAGTTTGGGGTCAATGATGGACTATGTGTGTCTTGTCAAAGACCAGCCTAGCCAAGTTCAGAGAGGTTCATTACAAGATCAACCTCAAGGTGATGAGTGTTTTGGCCAAGACCATCTATTCAGTTGTAAATGTGCTAATATCTTCACTAGATCTATTTCAGCCACAGACCTTTGAAGTATTTCCATTGAAGTGTGAGAGCCTCATTTTAATGAATGAGAAATGTGGCCGAGTCAGTGTCAAAGTAGGGATGCAGAACTTCTTCTTTGGAGAGAGAAGAAGAGGGAGAGAGGGTATGATGAAGGAAGAGTGATTTGTGATTTCTATCATGAACAAGCACCTTGGAAGAACATGTTAGAAGAATATGGTGACATTTAAAAGTCTAGGGTGCTCCAGTTTCTCTCCTGAGCTTCTTCAGAAGATGTATTTCTACCTAGTTGTAATTAGTATATACTTCCTATTGAGTGTTCTGCTTTTTTCAACTTAATATTCTATATATATTTTTCCAGGTGTTGGAAAATGGAATATAATCCCTGTTCTTTTCATTTCCATAGCAACATTGTGATGTACTATACTTTGCTCTACCTCCTGCTTCTTAGTTCTCCTCTCATCAAATTACTCTCTGTTAATATTCAGTTGCATTCTTGAAAAGAGTTGTTTTGGGGATAATCTCTATCTCCCTCTGGGGAACTGATTGAGCACTAATATGGTATGCATTTTGTCTTTAGTATTCCCTCACTTCTGTGGCAAGGTTCAAGGAAATAAAAGACCATTCCTGCCCTTCTTAGAAGTGAGGACACAGGACAAAATACATAAGCTAGACTGGTCTTTAACAAGATACACATAGTCCATTATCAACCCCAAACTCCAAGGATAAGTGGAATTCATAGTGTTACCAGAAAAGGGAACCTGTAAGAAACTACAGTGTTGTTAGAGACATGAGTTAGAAACAGAACTACTAACTCAGGCTCCCACCTAAAGGATCAGAGTACTTGTTTATTTGGGAGGTAAATAGGGTGAAGGGAAAGTATAGAAACATTCACAATTCTCAAAAATGCACACAAACTGGTGGCAAATTTTTTTTTATGTTTGCTTGTATAAAAGGTGTGCTATGGTGCTCTGACATGATTTTATTTAGCACAGATTGAATATGACACAGCCCTACTATTAGTAGGTTGGTAATTGTACTAGGCTAGCCCTCACGGGGAGGTAAGGAACAGGTCCAAAGAGGTAGAGGGGAATAGCAGAGCAGAAACAGGATAAAGAGAAGAGGGTCAGGTGGCCATGGATGTCCGCACTTAAAAGCTTAGCACACTGCCTAACAGCAGGACGGTTCGACTCTAAAACAAAATAAACTGCTTGAATGGGGCTACACTCCTGAAATCTGCTTTATAGATATAAAGGAAATTTCACAGGATTTTCAGCCTTGCTTCCCTGTTTGTCTCCCATGTACTGTGTTGCACCACACTGAAAAGAATCGCTAGTACAGTAGAGCTAACAAGTGGTCATCTAGCCTCTCTGTCTGAAGACCTACACAGAGGAAGAGCCCACTCCTTTCTAAGGCAGTTACTCCACTTGTGACTAGCACTAATTGTGTAGGAAGTTTTGTTTCTTGGCATTAAGCATTAATTTGGCTCGTTGCACTTTCCACCCATTTGTTGCTCTTGTTTAAATCCTCTGGGACCGAACAGATCTATGCACACTCTTTCATGTGATAGCCCTTCAAACCCTGGAAAACAGCTCTTGTGTCCCCACTGAGTCATTTCTTCTCTGGGCTCCTACTATCTCCTGATTTTTTTTTCCGATTTTCCCTTTGTATGTGCTTATTCTGATATAAATAGACAAAGCTCTGGCTCCTTTTATAGATGTTATTCATGCTGAGATTTAAATTAATTTATTAAAGGTATGACATGGAATCCCATGTCATCAAGGGCCCCCAAAAATGTCTTTTTTTCCTTCTCTTTCTGCAAAATTCAGGATGCTTTTGACTAAAACAAATGATGTGATGTTTTGTTTTAATGCAATAGTCCTGCCTGAGAAGCTCAGTGCCCCCAAGTCATCAGGTGATGTTGGCATTTTTAGGCAATGCTATGAAACCACACTAGCACTTCTATACATATCTCCTTGGAAGGCCAGTTTACATACTGAGTCTTAGCATTCACCCAGGAAAAATAAGTCAGTGTAGCATCACTGTTCACCAGACAGCAGTTGACTGAGTGCGTGTCAAGAAATCATGAAGGCTAAAACAATTTTGTTTTTATTTAAGGCCAGCATGGCTTGTGTCTCTCAGTACAGGTCAAAATGCCAGGCCATGTATGCAGTAACATTATGAGATCTGTTCCAAAAAAACCTTTCTTGGGACTTCTATCTTCTTATGGAATCTCTTCCTATTGAAATATTGTTTGCCTGCTGACTGGATATTTTGAAGGCTTTGGATTGATGCAGCCTTAGGAAGCAAGAACTTGCTAAGAATATATAATGGGTCTCTAGGAGACATTACAGCTCTGAGGAAAGGAGATAAAATATTTCCATAATAGATGGGTTATGCAATACCAGTGCAGTAGTTTGCTTGGCTCAGCATCTATAAGGATGCAAGAGAAAAAGATAAACATTTTGGTAATAAAAAACCGGTGTGCACTATGCATGTCCTAAGGGCCATTCATTGTACAATTCAGAGAAAGGCATTTTCGTTGCCTAGCCTTTTTAGGGCCTTTGAATCCTTCTTGAGAATATGGCAAATCACATACAAGAGAAGCTATCTCATTTTGTCCCAGAAGATAATGGAAGAACAGTAAGAATCGGAGCAGCTCTGCCTACGTTCCTAGTCGCCAGGAGTACCAAAAACATGTAACTGCTTACATTGGCCTCTCCTCAGCGTCTTTCTTCAAATTTCACTTTCCCATTACCTCTGTTGTATTTAAGAGGATTGCAATTTGTTACCAAATTTGTCAACCAATTTCAATTTAGCACCTACTGGGATTATTTTATTGGACTTGTCTCCCTTTTTTAGTGTCTCTGGTTGTTCACCTTTCTCTTTGTGTTACACAGGTAGAACAAAATTGGGCCACACTACAAGGGGGTGAGATGACCATACAGACAACACAGGCCTCAGAAGCAACCCAGGCAGTGGCATCATTGGCAGAGGCAGCAGTAGCTGCTTCTCAGGAGATGCAACAAGGAGCAACTGTCACCATGGCTCTCAACAGGTAGAAATGGAAATGGAGAACCCAGGTCTCCCCCAAGACATAGGTGGAGTTCTGCAAGAAGAATGCATCTGGGGATGTGGAAAAGTAATATATTGTGGGTTTGACCTGTAATCATCCTCCAGCCATTCCAACCTAACCATCATACATAAGGATTCATTGAGTAGATCACCCACTCTCTCCTTTTAAATTACCTATTGTTGGGCCCCAGGTAACAAGTTTTGAGTAAGTCTTATCCATTGAGTCTCCACCCCAGTGCCAGTTTATAAAAGAATTAGGACATTATGGCAAATCAAAACTACTACATTTAATCATTTCTTGGTATCAGCAGAAGAAAAAGCTTCTTTTCTTTCACCATGTTTGTTAGTTGACTGAATTCATGTTTAAGCCATGCACTCACTGATTTTCCTTGATTTCCCACTTTTATCTATCTACCTAGATGTAGAATCTGTCTTGGGAGCACCAGAGTGTATGGTAATTTTCCTACCTTGGATGAACTTGGGAGAATTCTTATTTAGTTTTAGCATTTGAGATGGTATAGTGGCTAGAGCACTGGACTGGTAATCTAGAAGACCCAGGTTTGAATCCTTTCTAAGTTGCTTACTTAGTTTTTATGACTCTGGACAAGTCCCAAAACCCTCTTAACCTCAGTTTCTTCATCTAAAATAGGAATGATAATGTCTCCTATTTCACAGGGTTATCGTGGGGATCAAATGAGATAACGTATGTAAGGCATTTTGCAAGCCTTAAAGCACTACCTTTGGTGCTTACTCTGTGCCCAGAAATATGCTATAAGTTACACTAGGTATAATATGGCTTGGTAATTAAGTGCTGAATTGTGTGGTGTCTACTATACTTAAGTAAAAGGTTAGAGAAGAAGAAACCAGCTTCCCTGGAGTAATCAAGGAAAACTTCATGGAAGAGATGAGGCTTGAGCTGAGGTCTGAAGTAATTGGTAGGTTTTAGATGGGTAGAGGGAAGGCAGCCCGACATTTCACCTTGGAGTTTAGCAAGAACAAAGATGTTGTGGTGGCAGTGATCACAGTGTGTTTGAAGGATGATAGGAGAGACTGACTTAGCTAGAGTGGAAAATTCATAACAGGAAGTTGTGGGAATTAAGAATGGGGATATAGGGTCAAGCCATTATTAGTATTGGAGGGAGAATATCACATCATGAAAGCAGTGAGGATGGTAGGGTAGTTGGTGGGCTGGAGGAGGGGGATCGGCAGGAGAGCGTTACATTAATCCATGAATGTGATGTTGAATGGGAGGGAACAGAAAGAAATGATCTAATCTGAGAGAAAAATTTCAAAGGAAAATTTAATGAGATTTAATGGTAATTGTGTATGAGAGATGAAAGAGGGGAGGCACAAAGAACATCCCAGATTTCTTCACCTGGGAGTATCGTGTCCCTGATAGAGGGAAGTTCTCACAGAGACAGCAGACATAAAAGGTAGAAGCAGGTCCTGAAGGGTACCTATGGCAGAGTTCTTAGGATAGAGACTGCACAATGAGAGAGTGACCAATGATCTTCTTCATATGAGCAATCAGTTCCTCAGGTGACCACTTACACATGATGACTTTGATATATAACTCCCCTCCCCTCCACACACACATCCCCTTCCTTTCGCTTCTTTTGTTGGTATCACTAAGCCCACAACATTAGTCAGGCAGTATGTGAAGTGACTTAAGAAGGAGCACAGAGCTCAACAGCAACTAAACTCCCAGTCCTTTAGATTTTAAGCTAATGCCATTTCATTGTCATTCCAAGCTTGCCATTGCCAAGTAGCCCCACTGCCAGTGGGCTCCTCTGGGGTCTCAGGATTCTTTTTTTTTTTTTTTAATTTTTATTTTATTTATTTATAAATGTTCTACAATCACTTCCTTAAAATTAAGATTTTATACCCCCACACCTTCCCCCCCTACCCCCCTCCCTCCCCATGACAGCATACAATTCTGTATAGGTTCGACATATACTTTCCTATTGAGCATATTTTCACTATAGTGATGTTATGTAGTCACACTGACAT
>CM053770.1:95587390-95633629 GCA_028658325.1 Potorous gilbertii
GAGAGGAATGGAGGAATCATCTTCTCAAGAAAATAACCATCTATGGTCTTAGTTTTTTTCCCTTTTCTGGGCATTTTCCCAGCCAGTTACTTGACTTCTGAGAGTCCTCTCCACCCCAGCCTAGGTCCGCCCAGCTAGTGCTTGGGGTCTGGGATTCAAATGCTGCTCCCCAGCCTCAGGGCTTTTGGCGGCAGGCCTGACTGCTCTTCAATGGGAGCTTATCTGCTGGTTCTCAGGTGGGGGCAGGGCCGCCTCTCAGGCTCAGTTCTCTCAAGGGGTTTATGCAGAGAACTTTTGTAATGGAGCTGGGGTGGAGCTCCTGCCTGCTCTGCGGGCCTCTGGCCAAGCGGCCTCTGCCTCTGCCTCGGCTGCAGCCTCCTGAGGGGGTCCGAGTCCCGGAGATACCCCGCTCCCCTCTCAGCACGTCTCTCTCACTGACCTGTGCATCTGTGGGTGGAGGGACCTTCGCGGCCGCCTGGAGATTCACTATGGTCCCTCTAAGTTCCAAAATTCTATTGTCTATAAATATACTTCTTTGCTGACCATTTATTTATATAGTACCTTAAATAACACTCATTATTAACCTCAGACTAGGCTAGGTACCTGGAGTCATCTGGCAGTGCTGTCACAAAATCATAAAGCTAGAAAGGGCCTCAGGAGGCCATCCACTTAGTCATCTGACCAGGAACCAGTCTTTTACATCTTCATGTAGTAAAGATAATCCACTACTCTTTAGGAAATTAAGATTGAAGCTGGCTCAGTACCAAGCCTATTCCCGGTAAAGAAATACACTGCTGGACTTGGAATCTAGAAAACCTGGATTCCACCTCTGACACATCCTAGCTAAGTGACCTTAGCCTCCTTTTCCCTATCTACAAAATCAAGAATTCTACTCATATGGTTATCAGACTCAATTTTGCAAAACTTAAACATCCAATACAAAAGTCAGTATTTTCCAATGTCTCCCAACTCTCACCATCAGAAAGTTCACACCATTATCTCTAATAACTGAAATCCATCTGAAGGTAACTATCAACAACTTTCTTTCCCTCAAAGGTTCAGATAATGGGAAAATTGGAGGGTTGCTTTTATAAAATTATTTGATTTAGAGAATCTGTTTACATGATGGGTCTGGTGAGGTAATAAACAGATTGTTTAGGAATGGATCTTCATGTCTTTTCAAGACTTGGAGCTCTGAAATCTCCTTGCTTTGGCTTGGTTTTACTTAGTACCTGATTGTCCCTGGACAAAATGTTGGTTACAATGACATTTCCACTGTTGCACATATTCTAGAGTTAACAAAATCTTCTCCTCGTAATTATTACTACTACCATTACCATCCAACTCATCACCACTTACACATTAATTGGATGTTTAAGATTAATGATGACTTATTATTAACAGCTTGTTTATAGAGTTTTCCTTTCCTCACAACAGCCATGTAGAGCAGGCACAAAAAAGTATCAATATCTACAGAAGAGAAAGATCAGAGGCTTGTCTTATACCCAAGTTTTCTACTGCTAGTTCTCTTCCTATCATAATGTACTATCTGTCTGAGAAAAAGTATGGTCATAGTTTCATCAGATCATAGCTTCATAGATTTAGAGCTGGGAAGAATCCAAGAGGTAACTGAGTCCAACTCTCTTATTTTACAGATGAGGAAACAGAAACCCAAAGAGGGTGAGGTCACAGAGCCAGGAAGTATCTGCAGTGGGACTTATACCAGTCTTCCAAAAATCTCTAAGTCTACATGCTATTCAGTCTAGAACTCTGGTTCAGTAAAGTGTCATGCTAGGAACAACATCATGCCAAAAGAAAGTAGGTTCTTGGCTCTTGAAAGGGGCCATAATTTTAGAACTAGAGGGGACATTAGAGATCTACTTTAACTCCTCATTTTGCAGATGAGGAAAGTATGGTTTTGCTGTGAATTGTCTAACATGATGGCATGTTTGCCCAGGTTCGGGACAGTGGACAATGCTCTCATGCCTTCCCAGTCACCAAGACAGTCAAACAGGGCTGTGTGCTTGCTCCCATGCTTTTTATCATGATGTTTTCAGCCATGTTGCCAAATGCTTTCAATGAGGATGAACACAGCATCAAGATCAACTACCCTACTGATGGTAAGTTCTTCAATTTGGAAAGGCTATAAGCCAAGATGAAAGTGGAGGGAGTGATGGTGCATGATTTTCTGTTTGCAGATGATTGTGCACTCAATGTAGCTAGGTTGATGTATGCATGGTCAGAGGTAGCTCAGTGTTTGGGAGGCTCCAAAGAAAAGTTTGGGAGAGGAGCAGTATTAGACTGACTATCAAACTGAAAGTTTACAGAGCTGCTGTGCTGACCTCATTGTTTTATGCCTGCAAAACATGGACAGTCTACCAGTGCCATGCCAGGAAACTGAATCGCTTCCATTTGAACTGTCTTAGGAAGATTCTGAAGATCACCTGGCAGGATAAGGTACCGGACACTGAAGTTCTTGCTTGCGTTGAACTGCTAAGTATTTAAACTACGCTTCAGAGAACGCAACTCTGATGGGCTGGCCATGTTGTTAGAATGCAAAATGTATGCTTGCCAAAAAGACTATTTCATAGAGAACTCACATGGGGCAGGCGATCACAAGGTGGTCAGAAGAAGCGATACAAGGACACTTTCAAGGTCTTTCTCAAGAACTTTGGATTTGACTGTGCAACATGGGAGACACTGACACAGGACTGCTCAGCATGGCGTGCCCACATCAGAAAGGGTGCTGTGCTCTATGAGCAAAGCAGAATTGAGACAGCACAAAGTAAATGTAGGATGTGCAAATTTGGAGTATCCACCCCAAAAATTCATATGGACTATCTGTGCCCAACCTGTGATATAGCATTCTGAGCTTGTATTAGTCTGATCAGCCACAGTTGGACACACTGAAATTTCACTTTTTCATTGTAATATCATTTTGGTCCTCTTTGAGAACGAAAGACAATAACCAAACAACTTTAACTCATTTTATAGATGAGGAAATTATGGTTTTGCTATGAATTGTCTAAGGTCAGAGCTAATTAGTAACAGAGAGGGAACTCAGATCTGGATCTTCTGACTCCCAGGTCAGTGCTCTTCCCAGTCTTGCCACAGGTTCAATAACTGAAAGCAAAGATCTCCTAGAGAATCCCATAAGCATTCAAAGCAAAACCAAAAAAAACCCCAAACTAACCAACAAACTAAAAACCCAAAGGCTTTCAGGTCAAATTACCTGCTGCAGCAAGATGGGCTGTCACTTCATCAGCGGCAGTAGAGTTGAGGATGTCAGAATCATCATAGGAGGTGTCTTCGGGAGAAGAAGGGGAATCTTCATCAGCACTCAGCATGCTGTGTTCTGTATAAGTGGCTACATGAACTTGCTGCACTTGCTGGGCCACTGCGTGAGCTTCCATGGTAGCCATGTGTTCTGTCTGGGTCACTCCGTGTTCCTCCATGAATAAATACTTTCAAGAGAAAAGCAAAAGACAGAAAGAAAACATGAATCAATTGAAAGTATGTCAGTAGGGGCATGAAATTTAAACTGATGCTTTCCTCAGTAGCACAGGAACTTTGCAAAGCCTCCAGTTTCATCATTCATATATTGTTTATATTCCCCATCCATCCACAATACCATAGCTATCCTTCAGAGAAATATGAAGTGCCTCTGGTTATGATTAAGCAAAAATCTCCTTTCATTAGATTTTTTAAAAAAGAAAGAAATAAGAAGTACCATCCAAAATGAAATGAAAAAACCATAGAATATTGTTCTAATAGAGATCCAGTTACATAATTCATCATGAAAGGAATTTCATTATATTAATATGTAAAATGAATTTTGTAATCCCAAATTCTGTTCCAGTCAACAAACATTAGGTACCTGCTATGTTCAGGGTACTGTACCAGGCACTGGAGATACAACATTGTTTGAAAAATCATAAAATCCTTGCCCCAAATGAAACTTGCAAGCTATAAGGCAGATCAGATATGTACATAGATAACTATGATACAAACTTGAAAACTTTATGGGAAAGATGGAATGTAAACTGGCCCTTGAAAGTCCAATAAGATGCTGACAGGTAGAGATAATGTGTGTTCCTCTTTCCTTGGTTGCCAAAGACCATGCCATCAGAGAAATGATGACATGACTTGCCTTGACTTTGTTTTGAATGAGGGAGGGCTGTGCAGGTCACCACCCTCACTTCTCCAGAGCCATTTGAATCCAGTGACCAGATATTCATCAGGATGACTGGGGATGACCCAGGATGAGACAACTGGGGTTAAGTGACTTGCCCAAGGTCATACTGTTTGTAAGTGTCAAGTGTCTGAGGTGAGATTTGAACTCAGGTCCTCCTGACTCCTGCACTGGTGCTCTATTTACTGCACCAGTTAGCTGCCCCCAGAGACATAATGTAATAACAGCATGAAGGCAGAGAACTTCTCAGAAAGGTGAGAGTGTTTCAATTTTTCTGCAGCTCCAGGGCTTTTAAAAAGATACTGAAAATAAGTTGGAAAAGTTAGATGGGGCCAAACCAGAAGGACTTCAAATGACAGATTATGGAATTTGGTTTTAATTGTCAAGAAGTATTAAAGGTTTTTGAGGAGGTGAATAACATAATCAGAGTGGCTCATTAAGAAACTTATACTAACATGAAAATGTGTTTGATAGGAATATATATGTAGAACCCATATCAGATTGCATGCTGTCTTAGGGAGAGGGAGAAAATGTAAAACTCATAAAAGTGAATGTTGAAAGTTAAAAATAAATTGGAAAAATTTTTTTTAAAAATTTAAAAAGAGAAAAAAAAGGAACAGTCTGTAAATGAATGTCAGTTTGGAGGTTGGAGAGAACGGAGGCAAAGAAACCCATTTGTAGGTGATGATCTAGGTAAGGAGATCTGACAGGATGAGACGAGGATGGGACTGGAATTTCACTGGTATGAGGAATTTCATGGGTATAGCTGGCCCCAACTTACAAGTCTTAGAAAGTACCCCAAGCACTGAGAAGTTAAGTGAATTGGATAGCATCATATTTTATAATAACTTGATAAGAGAAATTAAAACAGAAATGAAAAGAACAGAGATCAATCAATAAGACTGATTTGATTAAGGAAGTGAAAAAGAAAAATTATGAGGGGAAAAAAAATCAAAGATGACTGCAAATTTTTAACCTACATGACTAGGTTGGTGGTGGCACAATTAGGAGAAAAAGGGGAAACCAAGGCTTAGAAAAGGTTTGGGGCAACTGGGGAGGTAAAGAGTAATAAAGGGCCATCCCAGTGGAAGGATGCCAAACATAGTAGTATACTTTGGTGGGTTTTTTCTTGGACTTCAGGGAATATGAAATTAAACTACTACTTTTGGTGGGGGAGAGGCCAAACACTTTAAAATAACCACTGCTCTAAACTATGTTTCCACTGTTGTCTTTGTTGTTACTATGCTTCAGTAAATGTAAAATGTAACAATTTTGTAACCATCTAAACTCTCCTACTATATTATTAGCTCCCTTGATACAAAAACCTGTTTTTCAATGTAGATTTAGCTAACTTTATATAGCACTTGAACATGCTTTACATCTTCACCATGGCCTCCCCTTCACATGGAGCACAGTAGCTTGTACAAAGTAAATACTGTTGAGCAAATGAAACAAAATTTGCCAAATGAAACTGCTCTTTTAAACATGTCTCAGATCTACCCAATGAGCTCACTGGACTGTAGAGTTTCTGTACGGTGCTTTTACTCCAGACTACTCTGTCTATGCCATAAAATTTATCATGAAAGATTTTCTAACTATTGAAATTAAACAATACAAATTAGACAAAGGGCAAGGCAAGAAAATGACATTTTCCCATCAAATTTCACTAGCTTTTAGGCTAGGGTACAAACTGTTTAGCATAGTTTAAAATGCTGAGTACTTCAAAATGATTTTTAAAATATTCCATGACAAGACAGAAACTTATTTTTCAAAAGAATCTGTGTTTCTATGCACTTGGCCTAATGGATTCCATTTTTCCTTCTCTACAATGCTGTTCGCAGAACCAATCAATAATGTCACTACCTTCCTCTCTTTATTCCTAAAATAGAAGAGGTAAAGATGCTTTAGAATTCCTTGATCTGGAGATGAATTCTTGGGAATTTTACCCTAAACACTATTGTAAAATAAAATACTTTAAAAAAAAGACATTAAAAACATGCATGTGTATGACTTGTTTCTAGAGTTCTAGAAAAAACATACTCAAATAAATTTTGGCAAAACATTCTAGTCATCTTTCATCTGCTGAACAAACATATTCTATGAACATTAAATTGAAGGAAACTCCCTAAATGGAGATCTCAAGCCTGATGAGTCAAAACACTGGAGAGAGGTCATGGGGGAATAGTGTGTCCTAGTAAGGATAATCTGGAAGACGGGATGGTAGCACTACTTAATTAGTAGTCAGTACTACTACTACTAAATCCTGGAGTCAGACACCACTATACAAATCGCAAAGATTGGCCTCAATTTCTTCATTTCAAAACAAAAGCCAACCTTGTGGATGTGCTGGAGTTTAATTGTTCGCAAAGGACTTTGAGGCCGGCAATTGAAAAGATTATTGATTATCATCATCACTAATCAGAATGCTGTTCAGGAAGACAGAAGCAATAGGCAGGCAATAACAGTAAGCAGACAAAATGAACTAGACTGGTCAGGCTAGATAGATAAGGTTTGAAGTATGATTCCTCTGAACTGAACAGACGTGGAAAGGGATAGGAAACTACTCAGCAATGCAAAGTCAGTTCAAAAGACTTAGAAACATAACATGAAGCTAAAGAAGGCCTGATAGAAATACCCACTATGTCAACAATTACTGAAGGCCAAATTAAAACTAACAATTGCTTCCCTTCATATCTGACACAGACAACTTACTTCACCTTTAAGAAACATACTACCAAACAGTAAAATAAACTTAAATTCATACATTAAATAAATATAAAGGAACTAGCGATTTCTCTGGGATATTAATGGCTCCTAGTACAGGTCTCATCCCACATGTAGACCCAGATTAGAGAAGGTGAGGTTAAGGGGGAAGAATTCACACCTCAACTGAGTCTTTAAGCAGAAAAAGCTTTACATTTTTGCTTTTTGTGCCCAACTAAGTATGAAGTGGAATAAGGAAGCCCCCACCCCCTACCCCCCACCCCTGAGAGTAAGATCCAAGTATTTTACAGATCAGAGGGAAACTTTATATATATGAATAATGGATTTAGAACAAGAAAGGACCTTAAAGGTCATCTATTCCAATCCTCTTACTTGACAAATAAGAAAATAGTCCCAAAGACTTGTGCAAGGTCACACAGGTAGTTAATGATAGAGCTAGGATTCTAACTCAAATTATCTGGTTTCAAATCCAGTACTCTTTCTAGTATACCACGGTGAGCCAACACTTCTAGCCTGGTTTTCTTCCTTCTTCCCCCCACAACTCCCCATTCATTTCACCATGCCCTTTTCTTTGTATTCCTCTGATTTCCCTTTCCTCTCTCATTTCTCTCCCCCTATAGTGTCACCATCCTCCCTACCTTGGCACCTAAAGCTGGTATAGCAAGATAAGTACCCTTACCTCTGGGAGTCAGCAAGGCACCAAGGTCAAATACATAGATGGCTCATTTTTAAAAACATAATAACTATGGCCCCACAGGGAATGCTTACCTCCTCAACAGCTGTCAGTCATGCCCAAACACTTGAGGAAGGAAAGGCAATACAGAGGTAACACAGGTAAGGACGAGTTCAAAGTGCCACAGTTACCTTCCTCACACAAAAACACAAATATCCATGTTACTCCCTGGCAAACTCTATGACCTAGGTCTCACATGAGTTTTCGTGTGTGTGTGTGTGTGTGTGTGTGTGTGTGTATTCCAAGATGAAGATCAAGGAACAGATATTCGGAATCCTCAATTTGGCACTAAGAAGTACCCCCTCTGCCAGGGAGTTCAATAACACCTCCTAAAAATCAGTAGCCCCCTCACTCAGCATCTCATCAATACACTTTTCCTAGCAGCTTCCCTTTCCTGGTGACTCAAGGCAGGTCACTAACGTAACAGAAGGCTTCTACGGCTACTATGACCTTTCCTTAGGAAAGACAAAAACCTCCAGAACAAGCCTGGGAACAGGTGTATATGTATGTGTGAAGAGGGGCATGGTGGGGTACGGTAGGGAAGATAGGTAATAAAGCCATTCATTTTATCTATACTTGGCACTAAATAACCAAAAAAAAACCCCAAAAAACAAAAACTAAAACCCACCAAACTTCTTTATAATAATCAGTCTAAAAGTTTGCTGCTATATGGCTCCATGGTACTGACTATGGGTGGGAAATGGTTGTGCTAATCTGATGGGAGACAAAAAAAGCACTGACTGACTAAAGCCATACTGGCATCAGGAGGACCTAACATCAGAGAGACAGGTGGCTTTAAGAAAAAAAATATCTGGGCTCCAGTTCTGGTTATCAATGAAATCAAAGGTCCTTAGCCTTCAGGGGAAATGTGTGAGCTGGGAACAGTGTTAAACTACAGATGATGCACACTAATAGTGCTATGCTAAATTTAAAAAGATATTTTACCATAGTGACTTTTGTTACAAAGGAATGTTGTTCCAGAAAGATTTTACCAAAATTATCACAGTGTTTCTTGACAACTAGAAAACACAAAGAGGCTCCAGGATGTAATTTACTGATGGAGGACCAAACTGATATTCAACAATCTTAGCCTTTTTAACCCCTAGTATCTCATATCCAACTATATCTGTAGGCCTTTCCTGGTCTACCTCTCCTGGTGCAACACTCAAAAGGGTGTTGATGAGATGCTGAACAAGGGGGATACTGATTTTCAGGAGGTGTTATTGAACTCTCTGGTAAAGACAGCACTTCTTGGTGCCAAATTGGGGATTCTGAATATCTGATCTTTGATGTGGTTATAGAATATAGATAAAAGAATGAATGAATAAAGCATGTATTAAGCCTAACAAAGTTCTGTGCTAAATGCTGGGGATACAAATAGAAAAGTAATTCAATCCCTGTTATTCTATATCTATATCTAGTTATTTTTATATTGTTCTGCTATTTATTGGATATCACTATCTCCTCCATATATCAGCCACTAATTTTCCAAGTCTTGCTGAAATAACTTGTTCATTCAATTCAGTTGTTTCCAACTCTTCATAACCTACCATTTTGGAGTTTTCTTGGCAGTAGTTTGTCATTTCCTTCTCCAGCTGATTTTACAGATTCAGAACAGAGGCAAACAGGGTTAAGTGACTTGCTCAGGGTCACAGAGCTAGTAAGAGTGTTCCTGATTCCAAGTCCAATGCTCTATCCACTATGCCACCTAGCTTCCTGAAATAACTACCTTTCTACCAAAGAAACTTGAAATTTCTCCTCTCTTCTAATAGTCAAGAAAACTCTCCTCCCCCTACAATTCTGGTGGGTTCTACCTTTCCTTAGCACCTGTGCTGTCACCATGATCTAACAGGGTCATCAGGTTTGAAAGGACCAAAGTATAATGAATGACTGAAGCACTGAACCTGGAATCAGGAAGCCCTGAGTTCAATCCTATCTCAGACACTTAGAGTGTGATCAAGGCCAAGTCACAACCTCTCACAGTCTCAGTTTTCTTATTTGTAAAATGAGAAAAAGAAGAGCACTTAACTATCTCACAAAGTTATTCTGAGGATCAAATCAAATAATATATGTAAAGCACTCAGCAAACTGTAAAGGACTGTGTAAATGTAAAACATTAATTATCAAAGGATCCTTCTTCCCTTTTGAGGCCAGCAAGCTAGTATGGTCAACTGGTCTCCATGAGGCTAGGAATCTCTGTCTACTCTCTTACTTTTTCTTGCTGAGGCTCAAAATGCATTTATTTTCTCTGCCTCTTGCTCTAGGACTCTGTCTGGAACCTACCCTTGGGTAGGAAGGCTTCTTTTCATGTCTGAAAGATACCCAGCTTTTGTGGTGTCTTCCTAAAGTGCTAACTCAGGGAATATTTGTTGCTACTACAAAACAGTGAACTTAAATTGCATTTTTAAGATGCAATGAAATCACCATCAGAAAGAATGCCAAAATTGTATCAGCAGTAAACAGATGCTTACACTTAAAAAAATACTTACTTATACTTACCTATACTTAACACTATACCTACAGTTAGAGAGACGTGTGAACTTAAATCAGTTCCAGAAAGAATTGGATAATGTAGCCCAGCGACAAAGAATTTATACCTTATCCAGATAAAAAAGAATGAATGAATAAAGCATGTATTAAGCCTAACGAAGTACTGTGCTAAATGCTGGGGATACAAAATAGAAAAGTAATTCAATCCCTATTCTCAAGGAGTCCACATTCCTATGGGGAAGGAAACACACATGGCTTCAAGTCAGACATAAAGGTCCCGTGGTCCTTAGGATGCAATGCCAGAGCAGATGGCAATGTTTTTTCTTTAATGCCATTTCTATATTTTTTATAGTTTTATTTATTTTTAGATTTTGACATTTATATCCACAAAATTTTGAGTTCCAATTTTTTTCTTCTTTCTTCCCTCCCTCTACCCCATAACACCTTGTATTCTGATTACCCCTTCCCTCAATGTGCCCTCCCTTCTATCACACCCCACCCTTCCCTTAGCCCCATCTTCTCTCTTTTCTTGTAGGGCAAGTTAAATTTCTATACCCCATTACCTGTATTTCTTATTTCCCAGTTATATGCAATAACAATTCTCAACATTTATTTCTAATACTTTGAATTCCAACTTCTCTCCCTCCCTCCACAACCATCCCCAATGAGAAGGCAAGCAATTCAATACAAACTATATATGTGTCACTTTGCAAAAAAACTTCCATAATACTCATGTTGTGTAAGACTAATATTGCCCTCCATCCTATCCCATCCCCCCCATTTTTCTCTATTCTCTCATTTGACCTTGTCCCTTCCCAAAAGCGTTTATTTCTAGTTACTCCCTTCTCCCATGTGCCCTCTCTTCTATCACCCCCCTCACCCCACTTCTCCCCTTCTCTCCGGTACTGTAAGACAGATTTCATACAAATTTAGTGAGCATGTGATTCCCTCCTTAAGCCAAAGGTGAAGAGAATAAGCTTCACTTTTCCCCTCTCACTTCCTTCCTTTTTCTCCTCCAATGAAAAAGATTTTTCTTATCTTTTACAAGTGATAATTTGCCCCATTCCATTTCTCCCTTTCTCCTCCCAATATTTTCCTCTCACCCCTTCATTTTATTTTATTATAAATATCATCTCTTCTGATTCAACTCAACCCGTACTTTCTGTCTGTGTGTGTGGGTGTGTGTAATCTTCCACCTGCCCACTGAGAAAAGTCTCAAGAGTTACAAATATTATCTTTCCATGTAGGAATGTAAACTGTTTAGCTTTAGAAAGTCCTTTATGATTTCCATTTCCTGTTTACCTTTTCATACTTCTCTTGATTTTTGTGTTTGAAAGTCAGATTTTCTATTCAGTTCTGGTCTTTTCATCATGAATGCTTGAAAGTCCTCTATATCACTGAATGACCATTTTTTCCCTGGAAGTATTATACTCAGTTTTGCTGGGTAGGTGATTCTTGGTTTTAATCCCAGTTCCTTTGACTTCTGGAATATCCTATTCCAAGCCCTTAGATCCCTTAATGTGGAAGCTGCCAGATCCTGTGTTATCCTGATTGTACTTCCACAATACTCAAATTGTTTCTTTCTAGCTGCTTGCAATATTTTCTCCTTGACCTGGGAACTCTGAAATTTGGTCACAATATTCCTAGGAGTTTTCTTTTCGGGTGTCTTTCAGGAGGTGATTGGTGGATTCTTTCAGTATTTATTTTGCCCTCTGGTTCTAGAACACCAGGGCAGTTTTCCTTGATAATTTCATAAAAGATAATGTCTAGGCTTTTTTTTTGATCATGGCTTTTAGGTAGTCCCATAATTTTTAAATTGTCTCTCCTGGATCTATCTTCCAGGTCAGCTATCCTTCCAATGAGATGTTGCACATTATCTTCTATTTTTTCAATCTTTTGGTTTTGTTTTGTAACTTCTTGGTTTCTCATAAAGTCATTAGTTTCCAACTGCTCTACTCTCATTTTTAAAGAATTATTTTCTTCAGTGAGCTTTTGAACCTCCTTTTCCATTTGGCTAATTCTGCTTTTTAAAGCCTTCTTCTCCTCACTGGCTTTTCTGGAGGACCTCTTTTTCCAACTGTGTTAGCCTATTTTTAAAGGTGTAATTTTCCTCAGCATTTTTTTGGTTCTCCTTTAGCAAGCCGCTGAGTCACTTTTCAAGCTCTTCTATGGCCTCAGCCCATTTCATATTCATTTTGAAAGTATTAGAGGCAGAGGCCTTGCCTTCTTCTGACAGTATGCATTGTTCTTCCTCATCCAAAAGGATGGAAGGAGATACCTATTCACCAAGAAAGTAACCTTATATGGTCTTATTTTTTTCCCCTTTTTTGGGCATTTTCCCAGCCAGTTACTTGACTTCTGAATCCTTTGTCAAGAGGATGGTGCTCAGGGCCGAGGTTCAGATCAGCTGCTCAATTCTCCCAGGGGCTTTAAGCTGAGTAACTCAGACAATGGACCCGGTCTGCTTCTGTGGCCACCACAGTCACATGCCATGTGCTGCTGCTGCCGCTGCCTCATGAGGCCAGTGCTGGGGAGACCCCACTTCCCTCTCACCCAGCTGGGAAAGCCCTCCCACACTGACCTTTGAAGCTTTCCTTGTTGCTTGTGGGTTGAGGGATCTGGGACCCTCTCTGCTGGGGATTCTGCCCTGGAAGCCTGTTCTGGTCCCATTCCTTCCCATTCCTCCCCATGATGTGGACAGCGCTGGGCTCCATTCTGTGTCCTGTGGAATAGACCTTTCCTGTCAGCCTTCCAGGTTACCTTTGACTGGAAATCTCTTTCACTCTGTCGTTCTGTGCCTTCTTGCTGCTCTAGAATTTGTTGAGTCATTTTTTACAGGTATTTTGTGGGCTGTGGGGGAAGCACTGGAGTATATGCGTCTTTCTACTCTACCATCTTGGCTCTGCCCCTTTAATGCCATTTCTACTGAAAAAATCATATCAGTTTCTGATGTTGAACTATTGACAATGCGAAGGACTTTGGTGGCAAAAGCTTTTGTTTCTGGAACTTCAGTAACTGTGGTTGTGGCTACGGACAATTGCTAGATCAGCTCCACAGGAGGATGCTTCTCAGGATAATGGTATGGACATGGGGCTTGAAGTACTGCTGTTCTCAAGCTGTTAGGTTCAAGGTCCTGCTGTCTTCCTCGGGGGTCTGAGGTAGATACTGGTCAAGGTGGTGGCGGTTTGACTTGCTTGGCCTGGCACATGCTGCCTCCCATCTCTCCCTCAGAGTGCCTTGCTGCTTCAGCTAGGGAAGTACTTACTTGCCTCCTACATTTACCTAATATATTTACTGTGGTATGTGACTGTAATTTTGGTCAACCCAAATTTGGTTTTGTTATAAAAAGAACAGTTAGATCAATTTATAGCTCTACCATCTATGGATAAATGTGCTTGAATTCCCATAGGCCCTAGAACACTGACCCTTCCCATTCTTTACCATTCTTGCCAATTTGATGTGATTCCTTGTGTTTTTAATTTGCAAGTCCATATCAGAATTTTTATATAGTTATTGTTTTACATATCTACTTTGAAAGATTTTTTATTCAATCTGGTCTATTGGAAAACAGTTTGTAACCTTATAAATTGGTCAATTACCTATAGATTTTTGGATATCAGACTTTTTTAAGCAAGACATGCATTGCAAAAAAATTTTTCACCAACTCATATACTTCTAATTTCAATTTTTATGCAAAGCTTTTAAAATTTTATTTCTTCAAAACTGTCTTTAATAATCTCTTTTAATCCTGTGTCTGATTAGAAATTCTTCACTACTCCAAAAATGGGAGTTCCATTCTCCTTTATTTTTTTGTAAATTGTTTTCTGTTTAGATTGTGTACATGTAATACATAATAGTCCTAATCAAATTGGGAAATTTGTTTAAGCAACCCAATAACAATTACCAAAGCAATCTGATAACAGAATGCAATTGAGTTTTCTAAATAGCCTGATAACATTATAAGGAGTAGGCCACTGGAAAAAACAAACAAAAACCCTGAGATCTTGGTGCCTGGATGCTACTGTTTCAGGACAGAGTTGAAACTTTGAGGAAACAGAAATTTCAAAATTTACTACTGGTCCTGGAGAAAGGCTTCCAGTACTTTCCGAAAGAACATAGCAGTGCTGAGCCAAGGACATCACCTAAGCCGGCAGTTAGAGGCAACAGAAACTATGGACAACACACAAGGAAATAGACATTAAAGAAAATAGTCCCAGTGAGCCCAGCAAAGCAATACAGCCAATGACGATGTCTTATCCAGTGAGGAGCAGCATAAGGACATCACAGGTGCACAATAGGGACCCAGTAGCTTTAAGCCAACAACTGTCCCTGCACATGTGTCCCCAACATGAGTTCCTATCTCCCTACTGAAAGTATGAATGCTTAGAGAAGACTGCTCCCTAACTTTCTGGGGGAAGAATGTTCTACTTACTGATCATGTCCTTATGATAGTATTTCTAAATGGCTTTGCTTTGAAATAAATGTGGCCTCTAATTACCTATCAAAAGTGAACATGCAGATGAGGACTCCTTATGACCTAGAGTTTTACTAACAGAGACCCACAGAGTACCTTGAACCTGAAATAGTTACCCTAAGGATCATGAGAAGGAGTTACCTACCCTGCAAGTTGGGAGTGCCCAAAGAAGTTACATAGAAATTTACAAATTTCTTATGACATATCATGTAAGGTTTTTTATTGTTCAGTTGTGTTCAACTCTTCGTGACCCCACCTGGGTTTTTTTGGCAGAGATATGACATTTCCTTCTCCAGCTCCTTTTACAGATGGGGAATCTTAGGTAAATGCGGAGATGTGACTTGCTCAGGGTCACACATCCAGTAAGTATATGAGGCAGGATTTGAACTCAGGAAGATGAATCTTCCTGACTCCAGGCCTGGCATTCTACCTATCCACTGGCCATGCAGCTGCCCCAAGGTGCTAGTTAGTGTCAAAAACTACTTTTTAGTTTTCCCTGTAATTACTGTTGAATAAGGAGCCCCTACGCCAATAGTTTGAGTTCTTGGATTTATCATAGCTTTGCTTCTAGGTTTGCTTATCTAATCAATGCCTCAGGAGGAATAAGCTAAACAGGGAACATATCCCCCACCCACCCACCCCCAGAACAAAAAAACCCCTTTTAAAATTCTAGGATTAAAAGCAGTTCTCTTAAAATGCAACTCTCCCCTGGAAAATCAACACTTTAAGCCAATAAAGACCAGCTTCCAGAGGATATCCAGAGGTTGGGCCATAGCCCCAAAAACTCTGGGAGAGGCAGCTAGGAGCTCCAAAGCACAGTGAGTGGGGAGGAAACAACAGAAAAAGGCAGCCAACAAGAAAGGAGGTGCAGGGAAGGAGTGTGAACCACTTCAAAACAGTCCCTGCACCTATTTCTCCACCATCTTCCCAGTTAAACAGATTTGCAGCCTTACAGTTAGGCCCTCTGCCCTTCATCCCAGCCATCCAAGCAGTCACCGAGGGACTCTTCCTACACATCCATGCCCTTCTCTGCTCAAACGCTACCCTAGGCTGGGGTCTCATCACTTCCCCTTGCAATAGGGGAAGTCTACAGCAAGAGACTCTCAATCGGCCTCTCTGCCTCAAATTCCCTTCTCTCCCATTGCACAACTTTCCTCTACAAATGAGATGTGCTCCTTCCTCAACTTCTGCCCTAGAATCCCTGGCTGAAATTCTACCAAGACCAGGAAGCCTTTCCTTACCAACTCCACCTGCTGGCTTACCCCACCCCGCTCCAAAAATTACCCTGTTTTTTTTTTATCTACATTTATATGTATACATGGTGTGTCCCCTAGGAGAATGTAATATCCTTGAGGACAGTGACTTTTTCATTTTGGCCTTAGATCTCCAGTGCTTACCACAATGTCTGTACATAAAGGCACATAACAAACGCTTATGGAGTAAATGCATATATCTAGTGGATCTCTTTCTCTTTATCTCTCTCTCTCTCTCTCTCTCTCACACACACACACACACACACACACACACACACACACACACACACACACTTTGACTTTTATGGGACGTGAGGTAGGAGAAAAGGATGAAGATGATCCCAACCTGCGTGACTGGGAGAATGGCAATGTCCTCGAAAAAATAATGGAAATCTGATAGAGGGGACAGGTTTAGGGGAATGAGAAATTCATTGTCAACAAGCAGTTTCAGATTACTGATAAATACTAGCAGGTATTTCACTGTAAGACCAGAGTTAAAGGGAAGTAGTCAACTCTCAGCATGGATCCCTGTGGGCCCAGTATTCACCATAAATACAATTAATGAAATCCACAAGCATTTATTATTACGATGTGCTGGGGACCGTGCTGGGCAAAGGGGAATCCAATAATTCCTAGTCTCAGTCTAATAAGGGGGATAATAATTAAACATAAACAACATAAAGTGAACAAACAGAAGTACTTAAACAGAGTTAGTATGGGAGCAATCTAAGACAGAAATCTAGCAAGAAAAGGGTTGAGAAAGACCAAGGGGACAAGGATTCAAGAGTAGAGCTGAAATGGGTTGAAGGTGGAGAGGAGAATAAAGTCGTAGCTCAGGGAGCAGCCTGAGAAAGCACAGCAGAGTAGAGAGAATGGAGGTCTCATGAGGGTGGAGAACAGGTATAGGGCAGTGAAGCACTGTGAGACGAGGAACGATAAGAAACTATGGTCAGATAGGAGGATGTCAGGCTTTCTAATTAGGGAAGAGGTGTACTTGGGGGTAACAGAAAGATCCAGTGCACAGCCAAGCCCGTAAGTGGCTTAGGTAAAGTAAAGGAGTAAGTAGGTAATGGAAGGGTAGAGAGTTTGAGGCAGAGGAGAAGGATGGGATTAGGGCCCCCTGCCAACAGAAGGTGATGGTCTGCTGGACCTGATGACCCTGCTCTCCTCCTCTAGGGTAACTGGTAGAACCAAAGGGGAATATAAGGTAAGTAAGCTGGAGTTCCACCTCGGGGGAAGGGAGGACAAAGGTCTATGTGTATGAACAGTGTCACTTCACAGAACAGTGGTGAGTGACAGAGTGAAAAACAAATCTGCAGAAAGCTTGGTGTTTATATAAATTCCCTAGGCTATGAGTGATCTGGGTCTCCATGACTAAAGGTTCCAAGTGTGTTTAAATCTTTAACAACATGTAGCCTGTTCAACCCTTCAAGCCTAAAGTCTGGGCAGAACAAATTAACGCTTGAGACAATGACATAATCACATTTTGGTTCCAACTCTCAGTGTCTGATGTACCATATGAAGAAGTAAAAATTGCACTAAATAGAGATTAAAGGAAAAGTAGCTGAACATGTAAGAAATCCATGCTTGAAATCACTAAGAAATCAATTTTCATGATAGCTGAAAGAGAGAGAAGGTACTAAAGAATTAGATGTTACTCTTGGGGAGGGGCAAGGTCAAAAGATAGAATAGAAGAAATGGGGGCAGGAGAGGATGGAGGGAAATGTAGTTAGTCTTACACAACATGACTATTATGGAAGTCATTTGCAAAACTACACATATATAGCCTATAATGAATTGCTTGCCTTCTCAGTGGGGATGGGTGGGGAGGGAAGAAGGAAAAGAAATTGGAACTCAAAGTTTTAGGAACAAATGTTGAGAATTATTTTTGCATACAACTGGGAAATAAGAAATACAGGTAATGGGGTATAGAAATTTACCTTGCCCTACAGGACAAGAAAGAAGACAGGGATAAGGGAAGGGAGGGGTATTAATAGGAAGGCACACTGGTGGAAGGGGCAATCAGAATGCAAGGCATTTTGGGATGGGGGAGGAGAGAGCTGGGGAGAAAATTTGGAACTCAAAATTTTGTGGAAATGAATGTTGAAAATTTAAAATAAATTAATTAATTAAAAAAAAAAGTTGCATAGTCAACCAGCAGGGATAAAGGCAAGGTGCAGTGGGCAGAGAAAGGGTGACATATTACACATCTATGTTTAACTTCACTATATAGTACTCTGCATACCTTATCATTATCTTTCCCTTTCATTTCATAATTCTGTTTATTATCATGGTACAGTATGTACTATGTCTGTATTTTAGTACATTTTATGACTTGAGTAAAAAAAAAAGAATTAGATGTTAGAAGACCTAAAATAGATACTTCAAGCAGGTTGGATGAATCATTTATTGAGAATTTATGTGAGAATATGCATAAGAGTACAAACAGGATGTAATGCTGTGGATGAGTTGATCTGTACTATTAGAGGAAGAGCCACATTTATGATAAAGTTATAAGATCTACTGCTATATAACAAGAGCTCATATTTATATGGAATTTTAAGGTTTGCTTTCTTCACAACCTTGTGAGGTAAGTAGTACAAGTATTTTTATTCCCATTTTACAGATGGGGAAATATAGGTCTACAGAGATGAAGTGATTGACCCATGATCACACAGCTGAAATATGAAACCAAGGGCTCCACTCCAAGGCAATGATCTTTTCACTGTACCTTAATATAAAAATTCAATGCAATAAGCATATATTAAGTACCTATTATGTTTGAAGCAGCAGCATGGAATAGAGTGATAGACTTTGTGGTCATGAAAGCATGAGTCCAATTTCCACTTACTGTGTGACCCTGGGTTAGTCTTTTAATGCCTATGTATCTGGGGAAATTAACTCCCTTCTCCTCTAGGACTTACCTACTAAACATCAGTAGGAAAAGCTCCCACAAAAGAAATTCTCTATACCCATGAAGTCTTAGACCCTTTGGGTATTGATATATGTTCAGAACATTGTGCCAGGAGCTGAGTACAAAGATTAGGTAAGATCCTGCTACCAGTCAAACAAATTATCATAAATTACTGTGCCATAAGAAATGATGAAAAAGATGGTTTTGGAGAAGATGAGAAAATGTATAAATCAATAAACTCGATAAATTGATAGAGTCAAGTGAGAAAAGTCAGGAGAACAATTTATACAATAACAAAACACTGTAAAGACTAGTAACTTAAGAACTCTGATCAACTCAATGACCAACCATGGTTTCAGAAGATAGACGATGAAGCATGCTGCTCACCTTATCTATTGACAGAGAAGTGACTGACTCAAGGTGTACAATGAAACATACCTTTTTTGGACAGACTGTAAAAAAAAAAACCCAATACTGTTTTGCTTGGCTATGCATATTTGTTACAAAGGTCTTTTTCTTTCTTTCTTTTTTTGGGGGGGAAGCGGGGATTGGTTAGCAGAGAAGGGAATGAAATGTGAGAGAGGGTGCCAAAGAAAGAAAAAGAATCATTGAAATGTTTTTTAATGCAAAGAAGAAGGTAGAAGGAAGACCGGAAGGAATCACAAACAAGGCAGCACAGCTTTAAAAATTACATGTTGAATTTATTGTGTACTTAAGAAAAGGAAGCAATGCATAATATAGAGTCACAGTTTCCTGTACATTCCTTTTTCTGTTCTACTACATATATGAAAGTCCTCAGGTGGGTTTTGTTAAAGTCACAATAAAAAAAATTGAATAAGAATTTCAAGAGAGTCCCTGATCTCATAGAGTTTACAGACTAGGAATGCCAATGGATTTGTGATCTCTGTGTAGGTGCTACCAGCTAAAGTACAGACCAAAATTTATTCATACCTTTTTAACTCAGGAAATCTATTCAATATGTTGGGTACTTTCCTCTAGGACTTTTATCACTGTCTTAGGAGCTTGTAAAAATAAAGCACTCAGGATGTCCCTCTGTGATTTCTTTCTTGTGCTACTTGACTGGCCTCTTACCCACTCCATTGCCTGACTACTTTTGACAACCACATTATCAACGCCTACACAGACCAGTACTTTAATCTTGAATCTAGGCAATTTAGATTCTAAGTTTAATCTAAGTGCCTAGATTCAAGATTAAAGTACTGGTCTTTGTATGATAGGTGATAGAGAACACACAAGAAATTCTTAGTTATCGAAATTATCTAAAATTCAACAAAAGAGAACTTCCCCTCAGAACACGCCTACTTCAAAATATACTTACTATAACTTGATCAAAACACTAGATGGCACCAAAACCAAATTAAAAAAAACTAAAAGGAATTTCATTTCCTATTTAAAGCTCTATTTCAACTGAAATAATTCTTTCTATAGCAAATGCAGGCAAGTGACTGCCAGATGCCTTCTTACCCTTTCAAAGCATGTCTTCCTTCCTAAAGACCGAGCATTCCATTTTTTAGAACTTATCTTAATGGCTGCTTACAACAAATGACTGTTACAAAAATTTATGATATGTGTACGTAACCGAGACCTGGATAAAATAAATTTTTCCCTAAGACAAATTAATCTCAGCAAAAATCATTTAAAAAAACCTTCTTCAATGACCTATGATTTCATCAAAGTGGGGACTGCCTCTACTAATGCTGACTGCAACTACTCTATGGCTGCATCTTGGAAAAGTGCTGTAGTCAACAAGTTCACCAGTCTGGTGAGAAGTCTCTCTTGTCCTTGAAGAAGCAGCCCAAGTTCAGAAATACAGTCAGTTGCCAGGCTGTACTTAAAGCCATGATCCGTGTTGTACAACCTTCCAGACTCCACAGACACTGAGAATCCAGGACCACCACCATACCACAAGAAGTCGTAAGCAAGACTAAGTGGAAATGTTTCCCTTTAAGTGCTTAAGATAAAAGTTAAGTTTTCTCTTACTTGTTTTAGAAGGTCCTGCTGACTGTTACTGTGCCTTAATTAAAGAGCTGGAGATGACATTTCTACTTTTTTCTAACATAAATTTTATTTAAATTTCATATGTTCAAGCTTTTAATATATCAGAGCATAAGAAATAAAATTTTTTAAAAACTGGTTATATAAAGAACTGTTATTTACCAATTTGTTAATCCAAAAACAAAAGATGGCTGTCTTGATTTAACCCTGCAGTAACCAAATCATGTGGTATAATGGAGAGCTGATCTCCAAGTTAGCAAGAAATACTGACAATCCCAGAATCTACTGACACATAATGGTACTGGGCAAGTCAAACAATCTTTCATTGCCCCCACACAACTCTCAAGGCCTATAAAATTGCAGCAAAGATGATTTATGCCTTGGTAGAGGGAGTTCATCAGTATTTCCCTATACCACTGAAATCACAGATCCAGTTAAAAAAACAAAAACATTCTGACTGTCCAGATGGCCCCTTACAAACTTCTTTTTTGTGTATTTAACAAGGATTTACATTATAGTTCACGGTATAACTTTACATACACTACTAAATTTCTTTGAGTTCTGTAGGTTACTTCTTACAGTATAATAATATACTATTACATTTGTATAACACAATTTGGTCAGTAATTTTGATATCATTGGATACCTAGTTTGCTTCTAGTTTTTAGCTATCACAGATGGCATTTGTAGGAATATTTTAATCAGATAATTGTTCACATTTATTGATTATTCCTCCATCAAAAATCTCTTTAGGATAAAATCCTATTAATTGAAAACAGTGTCTAAATTATGTGAACATTTTTGTAACTCTTGTCTAATTCCACACAGTATTCTAGAAAGGGTGAGCTAATTCACGGATTAAGTTTCTCCTTGATATTGCAGGCTCATTCATTTAGCCATCTTTCAGAGACTAAAGATGGAAATGACCAAAAGGAATATAAAGTGCACTGGCAGTACATTAACTTTTATAAATATCAAAGACAGGTGAGTTACAGAAGTTAGACTTGTCTGGAAGCACTGCGGACAAGATGCTTTAAATGTACCAAGATATATATAACTGGGTCACAGAATGCAGTTGGCAGATCATTTTGCTAGAGGATCACTTGGCAACAACTGCTCCCCCAAATTGCCAGAAATTAAATAAACACTTAAAATAAGCTGGCATTAGCAAAAGCTTCCTTTATTTCCATTAATGAGAACTATAAATGGCCTGAGGTTCCTCACCCTTTATTCACACCACAAAGGACACTTTCATTCGGCTGTCGCATACTATAAAATATAGCATTGTTGCTTTGTTCTGTGGAAGACCTCAGTTCTGCTGGTTCTTCCATTACACAATTTGGCATCCACTTAAAGTTGTTTTGAGGCTCTGTCCCATAGACGTAATCCAATGTTATCATTTCTGATGCCTAACTTAAGGACCTATTTCTAAAAAGAAGCCTACAGGTGCCTATATTGATTTTTCCTAGCTGATAACTCACATTTATATAGTACTTTAAGGTTTACAAAGCACTTTTCCTCTAACAACTCTGGGAGATAGATGGTGTAAGTATTTTGTCCATTTGACAGATATGGAGACAATGTAATTGACTTGTCACCCCACTAGTAAGAGACAAAGCTCTGATCTGAACCCATTGTGCTTGATTCCAAATTCAACACTTTTTCCAAAGTTGCCATGCTGCTTCAAAGAATCATTGAAATAATCTTCCTTCTATTATGTTAAGTAGTAGGTTATAAGGAACCACATGCAAAAAGTGTCATCAAAGATATCTAAAAGATGTATCCTTGGAAAAGGAGGCAGGCTGATCACCAATGCAAGATAACTGAGGGATGACTGATGGGGCAGGCCATGTGCTGCACTGATGCTCATATAAAACCTAAAGGGACCCAGGGTACAGAGCAGACCCCATGTGGAAGTTTTATGGGAGGACACAGACAAAACTAACAAAGAAAGCCTTAGGAGATGCAGGTGGGTTGTGATCCACACTTTTGGAAACAGCCTGGCTAGAAAAAGCAGAGAGACTGGGGAAGAACGGAGGGTAGGGCAGGGGTATCCTGAATTGTTAAAGATAAAAATTTTAGGTAAGGACATAGCAGCTATGTTTCAAAAAGTGCTATTATAAGACCAGTTGTTTACTTAATGAACATGCTACCTAGTCAGTATATCCACTTAAAAACAAAATCTCAGTGAAAATGACTCACAGTCAGAAGTAAGGATTCATAGAATTCAAGTGTCCTCAGATAGCTCCAAACTCCACCTTCCAAGCAGCCCCCTCTGCTCCCACCTGCTCTCTGATCTGACAGTTTCATTCTCAAAGAGCTTCCATCTGACATCTTGGGGATTAAACCTAAAAGTACCTAAGACTATTTTTCCTTGCTTAAAGAAATGGAAGGAATCTCATGTTCATTTACTTTAGTCATCTTACAGACAAGCAATCTGTGGCCCAGAAGTGAAGTGACTTGCCTAGGAAGTCACTGGCTGAACAATGCATATGGTGGCCTACGGGAAACTGGATTTGGAATCTAAGGACCCAGGTTCAAAGTTATCCTGCTTCTTGTATGTCCTGTGCAGTTAGTTATTTTACCTCTTTGGGATCCCACTTCCTCCTGTGTGAAATGAGAAGGATTAGATGACTTCCAGAATTCCTTCCAGCTCCAAACACTGTGATGTAGCTCTGGACTTTCTAATGGGCTGTCCATTTGATTTCATGATCTCCGTTTCCCCATTGCCAATATTAGCTACCATTATCCATTAATAATAAGGCAGCCTGGTGATGTAAGAAGAAGACTCATCTGAGAGTCACAAAATTTGTGTCTTTGCACAAACAGGTTGCCCCATTCCTAGAATCCCTCTCTTAGCAGTTCCGTGGAAATGCTGCTACTAAGTGAGGCCTTTCCTGATCCAGATATTAGGGTCCCCCAAATTACCTTGTATTTATTATGTATGTGTTCTGTATATACAACATGTATATATCTCCCCCAACAGAATATAAGCTTCTTGAGGACAGGGATTGTTTTGTTTGTGTCTCAGTACCTTCTCCTTATACCACACTTCTACTACCTTACAAGTGAGGAAACTGAAGCAAAAAGAACTTAAGTGACTCATCCATGGGCCCATGGTTAGTGACTCTCAGACCCCAGATCTGACCCCAGGTATCCTGACTCCAAGTGCATTGTTCTTTTTACCACAGTCTCCATCCTGACACTGGAGAGAGTCAAAGATGACAAGACTTTGCTGGGGACACAAAAAAAGGAAAAAGCAGTCTCTGCTCTCAAGAAGGTCACAATCTAATAGGGGAAACAACAGGCAAATGACTACACTTGTAAACTGTATACAGGATACATCTAGGAAAATGGGAGATAATTACAGAGGGAAGGTACCAGGAGACACTAAAGTTAAAAGAATCAGGGAAAGCGCTCTTGAAAAAGGTTCAGATGAAATCTTGAAACAAGGCAGGGAAGCTGAGAGACAGCAACAAGGAAAATGCTGGAGTGTCTGTGTCCCCCAGATACCAGAGTACATGGTGCTCTGGTGGAACACATGGTAGAGGAATCAGTTGTAAGACTGAGAAGGAAAGGCTGGATACGAAGGGCTGCAAAAACCAAAGAGAAGTGGCTTTCTTTCTTTTCGAAGGGATGGGGATGTGGTGTGGATCCTGAAGGTATTAGGGAGCCAATGGAGTCTGCTGAATGTGAGAGTGAAGGGGGAATTAGTAACATTCCCAGAACTGCACTTGGGGATGATAATTTTGAAAGCTGTGTGGATGACAGACTAAAAGTAAGTTCTGAAAGGGAAAACAGTTGGGACATAGTAAGTTTGAGCTGCCTGCAGAGAATCCAGATGATGTCCAGCAGTGTGTTAGATATGCAGGACATGTAGGGATAGGGAATGGACTTGTGATTTCAATGGCTCAGGGATCTACCAAGGGAGGAAACTGTCCCCCAACACAGATAGGCCTAGAGAACTGAATGGTTAAGTGACTAGCCTAAGGTCACATAGCTAGTGTGTGTATCTAAGGTAAGACTTGAACTCAAGTCTTCCAGATGCTAAGATGGCTCTCACCTTTACACTACACTTCCTCATGAAAAGAGAAAAGCTATACATAAACCTTTAAAGTCATTACTGTATTATCCTTCTCATTTCTAGTAAAAGAAAAGGAAGAGAACACAACTGCTAAAAAAAAAATGTAGGTGAAACATAACATTTAAAAAGCAACACAAAAAAGATAACTTCTAAGCAATGTAGTGATCAAAAGATGTGAGAAAATCGTTGACACATACCTCCACCCCCTCTTGACAGACAGCTGTGGAGAATATTAATAATGTTAGTAGTTAACATACGTGTGTGTGCACACGTGCATCACTTACTAGGTGCCAGGCGCTGTGCTAAGGGCTTTACAATTATTACCTCCTTTGATCGTCACAACAGCTTTGAGATATAGGCAATATTATTCCCATTCCCATTTTACAGATGGGGAAACCGAGGCAAACAGAGGTGAAGTGTCACACAGTCTTCCTGATTCCATGCTCAATGTTCAATCACTGTACTACCTAGCTGCCCCTAACTATCTCATAGTACTATAGAAGATGGAGGCTAAGGCTTGTCTTGAAGAAGGTAAAGGATCCTAAGGTAGAGATGTGAGGACAGAGTGCATAACAGGTATGGAGGAGAGCCAATAAAAAGGTGTAGGGACAGAAAATGGAGCATCACGTGTGAGGAAGAACAAGGAAGATAGTCTGGCTAGACTACAGAGTCTAGGGAGGGCAATGATGTTACATAACAAGACTGGAAAGATAAGCTGAAGCTAGATTTTGAAGGGCATTTGAAACCAGACAAAGGAGTTTTTATTTGAATGTAGAGGTAAGGTAATAAGGAGCCCCTGGGGTTTAATGAGTAGGAAAGTGACTTGGTCAGACCTAAAGATTAGATACTTCAGCATCCATGTGAATGATAGATGGGCAAGAGAGCAGCCTTGAAGCAAGGAAATCAATTAAAAAGCTTTTACAATAATTAGGCAAGAGGTGACGAGGGTGTAAACTAGGATGGGGCTTTGTGAGAAGGGGAAAGATTAGAGAGCTACTGTGGAGTTACTGTCAAGACTTGGCAAGTGATTGGATATGTAGGATAAGGAGGTGAGGTTAATGCTTAAATTATGAACCTGGGTGACTGAAAGGGTAGATAGTGGTGTTCTCTTAGAGAAACAGTAAAGTTTGGAAGGAAATCTGGGAGAAATTTTGGGGAAAATAATGAATTGTTTTGGACTTGTTGATTTAATATGATTATCGGACAGCCAATTTGATGTCCTATAGGCAGCTGCAGTCCAGCAGAGAGGCTAGTGCTGGATGTACAGAAGAGGGGATTATATACCTAGAGATGATCGTTAAACCCACGGAGAACTCAGAAGGTTACCAGAAGAGAGAATTCACAAGGTTTCTTAAAGAACAGCCACAATTAGGTGACATGAGATGGATGACGAACTTGCAAAGAAATGGAGAAGGAATGATGTGTCATGTAGGAAAACTTTGTTACTAAGATGGGTGACGTAACAAAAGTGGGGCTATTCATATTCCCTGGTGGGTTGTAAGCCACTTCCTGAAATTTCCCCTACATCAATCACCTCCATTCACCACAAACTAAGACTCCACTCCTGGCTTCCCCACAGCTCTGAGCTGTTTGCCTCATCCAGACAGGGAAACAACTTCCATCGAAACACTTCCTGCAGTCTTCAGACATGCCTCCATCAGGGTATTCTTTTTTCCCTTTCCAGCACCTCCTTATATATTATCTTCTTCCAGCAGAATCAAAGCCAAGATTATCTTGTTTGCTTTTACAGGGATCCCCAGCCCTTAGAACAATGCTTGGCACTTAGTCAGTACTTAATAAATACTCTTATCAATCTATCTTGGTCTTGACTTAACTCTGCTATCACCACTAAAAGAAATAACCCCCACAGTTCCTCTTTCCAAAGTCAGTCCATATCTATATGCTGAGGTGTTTGTAATCTCTTCAAGAATTACCCTTCTTCTGCCCACCTTAAATAAACCTTCCTCAACATTCTGTCCCTTCACTCTTGCCCCTCAACCATCTCCTCCACTCCCACAGCTTCCACTATCACTATACAGTTGACTTACAAATTTCTCTCTCCAGCCAAAATTGCTTTCCCAAACTTAAGTGGGACATTTCTAGATGTGTAATAGCCACCTGAATGCCTCACCTCAAAGTGAACTCAATGTGTCTGAAACTGGCTCCTCTTTCTGACCTCCCTATTCCTATTAACAGCACCGCTATGTTCTCAGTGACTTTGGCTTAAATATTCATTGGCATCTGTGCCAATGTATATACGTATGTATACACACACGCAAGGGATGAGGCATAAGCAGATTCATTCAGTTGCTAAAACATATGAATTTTAACTCCATAATATGTCTCATATTAGTTTCTTCCTTTAGGACAGGGATGATTTCATTTTTGTCTATCATGCAGAGCAGATTCTTAATAAATGTTTATCGCACTGAACCTGGAAAAATTATTATTCACAACAAATCATTCCCTGACACTCAGATAAATAAGTTACCATACTAAGAGGCAATGATTCTAATATATGAGCAGTAAACATGTTTAGAATATATATGGTTCGTTACCATTAATCCATCCTTTTTCTTTACCAACTAGGGAAATGAAATAGCAATACAACTTTCAAGTAGTTCTACAAAAGCTACAAAGTCAAGCTGAAACCCACTTTGAAGTCTAGATTACTTTTATTTTAAACGTGTTCTTAAAAGTCTACTCTACCATATGCTTATTTTTGGTATGATGTAAATTCCTCAAAGCAGCAACTCTATTATCTACTATTCCCAGAAAGCAGGACAACAACTTTCAAACTTAATCATAAAATGTATTTAAAAGGTTTTATTGAACAAAGTCAATGCAACTATGATAAGAAGGGAGGCTAATGACTGGAGAGAATCTTAGCATCAAACATCTTTGATTTGGGTCCGATACCCAAGACATATAGAGTGCTAAGAGAAATACATGAGACCAGGAACCATTCTCTAGAGGATAAGTGGTCAAAGGATATGAATAATTGTCAAAAGAATTGCAAACTATTAACAATCACGTGAAAGACTGCTTCAGAAGAATAACAAGGGAAAGGAATTTTTTTTTTTAATTGAGGTATTACTGCACCCTTGGAAAATTGGAAATCATCTGAACTGTGAATTAGTCCAACCATTCTTGAATGGAATTCGGAATTATGCTATAAAAAGAAGTGACTAAAATATCTTTGATTCATGTTAAGAAACTACATGTAAGAAAAATTTAGAGAAATATTGAAAGACTCATATGAACTGAAGAAAAATGAAGCAGAATCAAGCAAACAATATACAAAGACTTCAACAATGTAAAGGAAAGAACAAAAACAAAAAAGCCTGAACATGAGATAATTATAATAACCAATCTTGGCCTCAGAGAAGAGAAAGTGTATTCCCCTCCTTTCTTGCAGAACATGGGACTACAGACATAGAATACCGTATATCTGGTCAGACTGACTGACATGCCAGTGTTGATGAACTGCTTTTCTTAAATATTTTTTGTTATAAGAGATGGCAGAGAGAGAGAAATAGTCAGAAATAAAGGTACCATAAAAACAAAAGATTATCGAAAACTAAAAAAACACAATTTATCTTTCAAAAATAAAAAATAGACACATTTTAAAGGAGTTGTCATAATTTTACCCAAAGCAATGTGTGTAGCTTCTTTATGATCTCTTAGACAAAAACAAAAACTTAGGGATTATGCTGCAGGTAGTATGAAAGGGAAAAACATAGTATTTACAATGTATACTTTAAAAAAAAACTATGCTGTGTTTTAATATGCTTATGACAATTACTTTAGAATATCGGTGACCTATCATTTCCACAATGATCTACATTCTATAGCTGTTATGACATCAGTGAACTATGACTGTGCTCCAAAACCTTATTATTAGACATTCAATAATACTACCCACAATGAAGCACTGCTTGTAAATGTCATAAACAACACATACTTGTCCAGGAAATGATACATTAACCTTTGCTAAGTGAGGTCCTAATTTATATTTCTACATAATCATTTAAGGCAAATAATAATTCCCTTAAAATATATTAATTTTTCACTGATAATACCTATCCATTAAAAATAGCTTCAAAAATATTGTAATATATGGTCAATTCTTATGATAAAATGAATATAGCAAATGGCTTGTGTCATTCAAAAATAATCCTTCCCCATAGGGATGGCTCTAACTGGCTTCCCTTGCTCCCCCCCCCAACCTAGATAGAAGTGAACAAGAACAAAATTCAAATGACACATGAAGTGACCCTGTATTCACTTTGTATTCACATGACAAAAGCTGAATTATTTCAGGTTGTTGAAAATCACCATCTTTCTGTAATAGGCATTTTCATATGCATTACCTCATTTAAGTCTCACAACAAACCATGAAGTCAAGAGTATTAACATTCATAGTTTACAAACAAGAAAATTGAGACTCAGACTTAAATTATTCACCTAAGGTCACACAGTAGCTAATAAGTGTTCGAGGCTGTTCTACATACCAATTTCAGATTCCTAATCTAGTTCTTTCCATTATACCATGGATATAATGTAGTAACCTTTAATGTGGAACACAAAGCTTCATTTTTTAGTTTTGAAAACAGACTTACACTAATTATCTTCCTCAACCACGTTTGGGGAAAGGGTGAAGCTTTGGATCTACTGAATCTGAGGTGCTAGAAGGCAGGATCAGGATGATACGATCTACCTAGAGGTGAGTAGAGGTAGTTGCTGAAACAATTAAGAAAGGATAGGAAGAGAAGCAGAGCCAAACTAAGAAATTCATGTCATGGCCCTGCTGAAGAAGTAGCCGTTCCCTCTTACCTCTACGACAAAATACAAATTCCTCAGTTTGTTTCTTCCTCTTAGGGTGATCATGTTTTCTTTTCACATAATGCTTTTGGCTTCTCTTCTTCCAGGGCAATCGGTTATTCTTTTTTATTTCTTGGCTGATACTTGTCATCATGAACTCAATTTTTTTTTCATTTCTGCCAATTATTCTTTTACACAGGCTTTAAATTATGATTCTAAAATTCGTGTTTCTCTTTTAGACCATTCAGGAATATCTGGCTGTGGTCCTATCCTCTCTTGAGTATCCATCAAATCCTCTAATATATTAAGTTATAATTTATTTTCTTTGGTCTTAAAATATTTATTCATAGATGTCTGGACCCTTCTAGGTGATCTGGAGGCCTTATTCCATTCTATTATTAACATCTTCTCTGTTGGTTTATCTGCTTATGTTTGAAATCTTTAAATAAGTTTTATTTCTCCTGAGATCTTTCACTTTCAAATCTTTTTTTCCCTTAATATTTCCCTATTGCTCATTTTCTGACTCCTTCCTTTGGATGTTTGTTTCCTCCTACTACTACCTCCTACCTCCTCCTACTATACTAAGACATTTCACTGGCTTCAGTCTCTCACCTAAGTGACTTCTGGAAGGACAGAAATGGTCCCTACTGGATGCTTAGCTGTTTCCTTCAACCTTAGTGGAGTGCCCCTAAATTTTCTGGGTATACAAGGACCCCAGTTTCTGGGGTAAGAACTCACTGTTCGACAAAAATTGCTGGGCAAACTGGATAACAGTGTGGTGGAAACTAGGCATAGACCCACGCCTGACACTCTACACAAGAATAAAGTCCAAATGGGTACATGATCTAGGTATAAAAATTGATATCATGGACAAACTGGAGGAGCAAGGGATAGTGTATTTATCAGATTTATGGAGAAGGGAAGAATTTTTGACTAAAGAGATAGAAAGTATTATGAAGGGCAAGATGGATAATTTTGATTACATGAAACTGAAAAGTTTTTGTACAACCAAACCCAATGCAACCAAAATCTGGAGGGATGTAGTATATTGGGAAAAAATTTTCATAGCTAATCTCAGGGATAAAGCCCTCATTTCTAGAATATATACATACAAACATACAACAATACAAGTCATTCCCCAATTGATAAAGGGTCAAAGGACATGAACAGGCAATTTTCAGAGGAAGAAATTAAAGATATCTATAATCATATGAAAAAATGCTCTAAATCATTTTTGATTAGAGAGATGCAAATCTAAACAACTCTGAGGTACCTCAGCACACCTATAAGATTGGCAAACACGACAGAACAGGAAAATGATAAATGTTGGAGAGGATGTGGGAGAGTTGGAACACTAATTCATTGTTGGTGGACCTGTGAGCTCATCCAACCATTCTGGAGAGTGGTTTGGAACTAGGCCCAAAGAGCTACAAAAATGTGCATACCCTTTGACCCAGCAATATCGCTTCTAGGACTGTATCCCTAAGAAATCATAAAAATGTGAAAGGGTCTCACATGTACAAAAATATTTATAGCAGCACTCTTCATAGCGGTCAAAAACTGGAAGTCAAGGGAACGCCCATCAATTGGGGAATGGCTGAATAAATTATGGTATATGAATGTAATGGAATATTATTGCACCATAAGAAATGATGAACAAGAAGACTTCAGAGAGGCCTGGAAGGACTTATATGATCTGATACTGAGCAAAAGAAGCAGAAGCAGGGGAATTTTGTGCACAGCAACGACCAGAGTTTGCGAGAGTTTTTTCTGGTAGACTTGGATCTTCATAGCAACGCAAGGACATTAAAAAATTCCCTATAGTCTTCTAAGGCAAAATACCTTCCACACTCAGAGAAAGAACTATGGAATTCAATCGCAGAATGTAGCAGATCATTTTTTGTGTGTATCATGTTTTGGTTTATTATATGATTTCTCCCATTTATTTTAGTTCTTCTACGCAGCATGACTACAGTGAAAATGTATTCAATAGGAATGTATGTATAGATCCAAATAAAATTGTATGTTGTCTTGGGGAAGGAGGTGGGGTGGTGGTGGGAGGTAGGTAGGGAAAAAAAATCTAAGTTTTATGGTAGTGATTTTAGAGCATTAAAAATAAATAAAATGAATATATTAAAAAAAAAATTTCGGTATATGTTGTTTGTCATTCCTCATCCCCAAAGGGGAAGGAACTGTTTCCTTTTTATGAGTGCCTACTTACAATGTTTAGTATATAGGTGCTTAATAAACACTAGTTGGCTGACTGCCTAATATATTTTAGCATAATGAATAATCACAAAAGTCAAAGCACAAAAGGTCTAAGTCAAGAGTGTCAAAAGTTTCAGAGATGCTAAGAGGATGATGAAAGAGAAAAAGAGTTTTGTATTAAGTCACAGACATCATTTTTAGGAAGGACACTGATAAGATGGAATGTGTCCAAAAGGGTGATCAGTTCTTAAAACCATGCAACATGAGGATCAACTGAGGGAATGAAGGTTAGAGAAGCAGCATGGAACAATGGCTAGGGTCTTTCCCTTGGAGTCAAGACGGAAATCCAACATCAGATAGTTATTACTGTGTGACCCTAGACCAATCACCTAGAGCTCCATGCCTCAGTGTCCATATATGTTAAAGTTTTCTTCCAATTCAGATTCTGGCACCTATGATTATTACTGTATTACATTACCTTTATATCACATAAGTTATGTATAATAATATGTTACTATATTATATATATAAAACTAATTATATCATCTAGATATTACTTTCAGGTTTGCAAAGCATTCTTCATTATCTTACCTGACCCTCACAACAACTCTATACAGTTATTAATGAAGATATTATCTTCAGCTGACATAGAAGGGAACTGGGAACGGAGAAAATTTCACACAGCTGGTAAGTATTGGAAATGTGATCCAAACCATGATCTTTCCTGACTCCAAGTGCGGAACTCTTTCTACTACACCTCACTATCTTACTTAGGAAGTTACTGTAACTTCAAGAGAATAGTTTCAGTACGTTAGCATGGAAAGAAGTCATATTACAAAAGAATGAACAATAAATGAACAATAATAAATGGAAGCACCAAAGGTACGTTATTTTTTTAATTATCAGAAACTTGATATTGAATGTCAATATGACTAATAAAGTTTGATCTTTAACTATCTACACTTAAATTAATTTCAATGCAAAAAAAGTCATAACTCTCTAGAAACTCTAAGTGTCCATCAGGATTTTCTTTGCCCATGAATATTCTCATTCAGTTTCTCTCTTAGATGGTAGGTTATTGTGTACTCTTTTCTTCTTCTAGTTCCACTTTTCACTTTGCATTATTTCACAAGTTCTATTCAGATTTCAAGTGTTCCTCACACTTGATGATTTTAATTCCATTATAACATTCCATTGCATAAATTCTATTACTTCATTGTATTACAATTCAATTACTGCCTATTGTCAAACATCTAGGTTTCTTCTAGTTTTTTTAATTGCAAATAATGTTATGAAAACTAACTTTTGAAACACTTTTTTCATGAAACCAAAAAGAGACCTTACCTGATCACAAATCTCTACTACATATTCATGTTATCTTGTATTTATTTTATATAATATTACTTATGTAACATGATGTCTTCCACCACTATTGTAACCTTTACTGCATACTCTCAGATTGTGTAAGTGTGCAATTCTACCTATGTAATGTACTTCACAACCCCACTGTTTTCCATTGGTTTTATTTTTTGCCAATTTGGCATGAGACCAAAGGTTGGTGATAAGATCAATTTGATAGTAGATCAAAGTCGTTTTAATTTCCATCCTGATTATTGGAGTTGAGCTTTTTCCCCCCAAGTGTTTATTGTATATATTATTCTTTCTCTAACTTGGAAATGAAAGGCATTGGAGACATGACTCCAGTTCAACGGCTATCACAATTAAGCAGCTATTATATTCAGAAAGTGTGCTAAAGGTAAACATAAAAGTTAAGTAAGGCACGGTCCCTGCCCTCCTGACAATAGGATATGACACATACACAAGTAACTATAATATAGAAGTTTACAAGGGATGCAAAGTAATATGTGAGGTGAAGTAGTCATAACTAACTGGAAGGATTCATGGAGGAGGCAGCATTTCAATTGGGCTTTAAAAGATGAGGAGTATTTTCAAGTTCATTCCAGGCACAGACAGCAACATTAACAAAACAGAGAGAGGAGTTTGGAGTATATTCACAAGGAATGAAGGAAAACAGTCCAGTCTGGCTGAGGTAATTGAAGTTTGAAAAGCAGGCTGATACTACGTTGCAGAGGGTCTTGAACATCAAGTTAATATCAGTCAGTCAATAAACATTTATTAAGTACTTTCTGTGTGCCAGACACTGCTAGGCGTTGGAGTTTGAGCTTTCCATCCAATCCATTAAGTATTTATTATGAGCTTATTACATGCCACATACGAGGGATATTAAGACAAAACAAAAACCAACCTGTGACTTCAAGGAACTTACTTCAGGAGGAACTTCGGTAAGGATTAGCACCTTCAGAAGTTCTAGAGAGAAGTACATACATGATCAGATCTGTGCATAAGGAATATTAATTAATTTGACAGTGTGTAAAGGATGCATAAAATGTAAAGTGAAATAGAGAAGGAGACTGGAGGTGCAAAGAACTATTAGGAAACTATTGCAATAATCCCAGTAGGTAGTCACATGGCACATGGAAGTTGGAAGCAAGGAAAGACAAAGGGAAATAAATGCCTAAGATCTTGAGGAGGCAGAATCTACAAGACTCAACGAGAGGTATAAAAGTGAGGTGACACCAAATTTATGAACACAGGGGACTGGTGCTATATGGGGAGAAATAGTAAAGTCAGAAGAAGGAGGTTTAGGGAGAAAAATAATAAGCTCAGTTCAAAATGGACTTTTGGACTACAAATGGAGCACAGATTACAATGCAGTATGCTCTGTTTCTTTCCATTATCGACATATCCAAAATGCTATGGTTACCTAACACACTTTCAACAGGAGGATAAATGTGGTCATGGATAAGATCCCAAGATAATTATTAAAAGTTTATTAAGGCAGGTCCATTCACCCAAAAGCCTGTGCTGAAAAGGAATGAAGAAGGACAAGTCAATATGTGGGAGAAAATGAGGTTAACCCAGGATTTAGAATTTATTCTACATTAAGCCTGTCTTAATAGACAAGCACATTACTCCAAGCTATTTGCCTCCCTCTGAAAAACCACAAAGGGAAATGTGAGGGGCCCCACCACAAGAAGCAAGGACTTCTTGGACATGAAGGGTTTTTTTTGTTTTTAAAAATAAAGTCCACAAAACCAAATTAATTTATGTGAAATCCTCATTTATTTGAAATGGTTATTAAGATCACAAAAAGCAGACAAATTTAGTTTGATGCTGGAATATTAAGCATTATAATTCTATTAAAAGTTGTATAATAGTTTTTGAGAAAAGCAAGTCTAAGACTTTAGTGCAGAGATTACTTAAGTATTATACCTCATTAGATGTCAGAAAAAATGATTGAATAGAAAAATCAAAGTAAAATTTCATAAGATAAATTGCCAACTTATAAACTCACATCTCCCCAAAATAAAAAGGAGATGGGTAAGAGTGGTGGTGGAAAAGAGCTTTAAACTCTTCATGAAGGATGAAAGGTTCTTCTTCTCCCTTAAGAAATCATGAATACTTTCCAAGTAGAACCTCACACAATTTCTATATAGGTACATACAACTTAGTATTTAAACCACACAAGGCTAACAAACAACTTTTTCAGTTCTAAAAGAAAGTCATCAAAATGGAGGAAAGAGGCAAGAAGGAAGGGAGGAAAAGTAGCACTAGAATTTCAGGGCACTGGCTCCTAACATCAGGTAAGAAATCCGGAAAGTTCCTCTTTAGCAGAAAGCAAAACACAAAGCTCATTTGGAGCTACAGAAGCCCAGAAGACAAAGGCTCTGTTCCTTGAATGTGCACAAAGAGAAAAATCCAAGTCTAAACTGGGCAGATAATCTTCATTGAGCTTTGGACTACTTCTTTCCCAACTACTCTGATAGTCAATTATGAGCACAAATGGAGGAAAAAAAGGATACTAATATACTTTCAGGTCACAGGATCACAGATTTAGAACTAGGGACTTAGAAGAGAAGTGTAACCCTCTTCTTTTACAGATGAAAAATCTTAAGACCCAGGAGTCAAATAACTTGCACAAAGTTACACACACACACACACACATGTGTTGTATGTTGCAGTAAAGCCATGATCTTATGAGCCCTGCAGTATGGCATACTAAGGCAAGTTCATTATAAATCAAAGACCCCCTAAGCAGTATCTTAAAGCAGATACATAATAGGGCTGCTTCTCCTAAACCACAGGAGATGATTTCCTAAAATCTCCATAAGGAAGAGCATTTCAGTTGGAAGCAATTCCCTCTACTGCTCTACCTGTGATGTTTTTGCACCATTGAATCAAAAAGAATTTTTTGAACCCTTTAAAATTAAAAGTTACCTTAGAAACCATCCAGGTTAATCCATTAATCTTATAGATTTGTAAAGTGAGGCTGAGAAAAGTAAAGATGACTTTTTTTGAGTCTGCTTAATCCCAGTCCACTGCCATTTACAGTATACTATGCTATATCCCAAAAAGATTTTATAAAGTTCCCAGAATCCAGCAGGATGTGAATGTACTTTCTCCTTAGGAGGCAGTTCAAAAATTCGAGAGCCAGACATTTTTCAGCTTTCAAAGAAACAAAACCAAAAAGGGTGAGAGGGAACCAGCATGTGACTAACCTGAGATTAATACCCAAATTACTGTAATGTCACCAAGGATCCCAAAAAAAGGATTCTGAAAGATCTTTCGGAAAGGCTCAAAAAGAAAACTGAGTGTAATCTGGCTAGGATACTCCCTGAGTCATACACGAAGTGAGGAGGACTTCTAGTCATCAGCAGACTTCTTTCAAATGTGTATGGTAAAAAGTCCAGGCCAAGACTAAGAGGTAGCTGGAGCAGTGGACTGGGCACTGGATTTGAAGCCAAGAAGACCTGTGTACAAGTCTTGCCTCTGACACTTACTAGCATTGTGACTCCGAGCAAATCACTGCCTCAATTTCCTCTTCTATAATATGGGAGGAGTAGGGGGGACTCAAGGGCCTCTATGGTCCTTTCCTACTCTGAATCTATAACCCTACAAAATAAGTACAGTAGTAGCTAAAGTCAAGGAGGTAGGTTATAGCTACCCACATAGATTGGTACTATCTGGCACTGTCTACAGACTTTTCAAATGACTATAACTGTAAAACAAGAACACAAATAAGCAAGACTGAAGAGTACTTCCAGTGTAAAGTTACATGCATCAAAAATACAAAGTATCAAGGCAGTATTCAGAAGGGGAAATCACAGCCATTTATAGTCATATAAAAAAATGCTCTAAATCACTATTGATTAGAGAAATGCAAACTAAAACAACCCTGAGGTACCCACCTCACACCTATCAGATTGGCTAATGTGACAGGAAGGGATGTAGAAAAATAGAGACACTAATGAACTGCTGGTACAGTTGTGAACTGGTCCAGCCATTTGGGAGAGCAATTTGGAACTATGCCCAAAGGACTATAAAACTGTGCATCCCCTTTGCTGCAGCAATACCACTACCAGGCCTATATCCCTAAGAGATTTTTTTTTAAAGGGAAAAGGACCTATTTGTACAATAGTATTTTATAGCAACTCTTTTTGTGATGGCAAAGAATTAGAAATTGAGATGCCCATCCACTGCGGAATGGCTGATCAAGTTGTGGTATATTATTGTGATAGAATACTATTGTGCCACAAGAAATGAGGAGCAGGATGGTTTCAAGAAAACCCTAGGAATACTTACATGAACTAATGCAAAGGTAAGTGGATAGAACTAGAAGAAACAGCAATTCTGTGATAATGACCAACTCAGGACTCTGATCACAGTGACCTAAGGCAGTTCCAGAGGACTTATAAAAAATACCATCCACCTCCACAGAAGAAGGCAGTAAAATTAGTGCAAACTGAAGTACAATTTTTTCACTTAACTTTCTTGCTTTTTTCTTTTTTGTTCAACATGGATAATATGAAACTATTTTACATGATTTCACATGTATGACTGATATTTTGTTGATTATTTTCTTGATGAGTGAGGGAGAGAATTCAGAACTCAAAAAAATTTTTATGTTAAATATAATAAACTTTTTTTGAAAAGTAAAACAGTGAAATTTCTATTAGGTGACACACTGTCCTAACACTCTATATATTTGTCAATCACTGCCCTAACCATTTGGTGAAGTTATTTGTCCTCAGTAATGACAGTGTACATTTATATAGATAGCACTTTGAGGTACACAAAGCACTTGCCTCATAACAACACTGTGATTTGGGCAATACAAGTACCGCCATCCTCACTTCAGAAATCAAGATAAGGCATGGAGAGTTGACATGACTTACTCAGGATTAAGGCTAGTGTTAAAACTGAGATAGAAATAATCGTCCCTCGACTTCAAATCTCATTCTTACCACTATTCTATACGGCATCTTGCTAGATTTCTTCTAGTATTTCAAACCCCAGAAACAACAACCCAAATGTGGAAATGGATTTCAAATTGAGATCCAATGTATAAGAACACACTATAGTGTACTTTCTAATGTAGTAAAGAGGAAGCATGATATAGTCTTTCCAAGAGACTTGGAGTAAGAGGATATGATTTGGAATTCTGCTCTGAACCTACTCATGTGTGTGACTTTGGGCAATTTGTTTAACATTTCTGGGCCTCAAATTCTTCATCTGTAAAACGAAAGGGTTGGAAGGGACTACCTCTAAGGTCTCTTCCAACTCTAAATTCTATGATCCTAGTCACCAAAAAAAAAAAAATTTTAAAAAGTAAAGCACAGTTCAGGGACTAGAAAAAAGTACTAAGCCCATGAACATTTTAAAAAATATGATCCCATATTTTGGGGTTAAAGGATCTATGAAAGTACTTTTAGTCCAATCCCTTTGTGGTACTGATAAGGAAACTGAATCCTAAAGTTAAATAAGCAGAGTTTTCTCCAGTAAATTTTAGAAATTTGAGTACAGAATATGGTTAGTACTATAATATAGTTAGAATTGATGAAAGGCTTTGAGCACTTTAAATTCTTTATGGAGGATGTATGGGACAAGAATTAATTGCCCCAGATGAAATTTGAGGGATGACTCACAATCTAACCACTAGAGGGAGCACCCAGATCAATGAGATCATAAATACACTGAAGTGTATATAATTCAAAGAGCTTCACAAACAAGGTGCCATTATCATTTTGCGGAGGGAAAATTAAGAAATGGTTATATATGTCTTTGCCCTCATCGCTCAGGTCATATTAGCATTTTAATACAGGTCATTGCCAACTTTGAATTTATTTCAAATGTTCTTCTGTCCGATGTATGGAACTCAGAATGTCTTCCTACAGAAACATTTACTCAACAAGTATTTACTGAGTATCTGCTGGGTTATGAAGTCTGCTTAGTTTCCCAATCTAGCCCACAAAAGTCCATCTAACCTATTACATGTATAATTGAATCATAAATAGTACCAGCCTGTGTTCTAGAAACAGGAAACCAGAAAAGTAAATGAGCTTCCTCCCCTTTTCCTGGGCACAAAACAATCACAAGCAAAATGCTGAAACAGGTATGGTACCATACTTCATATAGTTTATAGCGCTCTCTCTCTCCCAAAAGGCGAGTACCTCATTTTACCCTCTCAAAAATCAACCATGGCCTACTATTCTCCCAAATCAAAACTCACATTCCCTCAGTACATGCAATCTCAGTTATGTGTTTTTTATTGCATGTTTCTAAATTAACTCACAGTAATACGTGAATGATCAGAAGTTCCTTAGCCTTCTCAGCATATCTGAATTTATAAGCAGAGGATAGTTAAATACAAACAAAAGTAATAATCTCTAATTGGTAGAATTTAAGACATCATAACGAAGTCAAGTAAACATTCAGGCAGAATGGAAGAAATTTATAAGCTGGTCAGTCTGCCTTCTGGATTGGCTCACCTAAGTTATTTTTGCTTTTCACAACTTTTTCGCATCTTAAACATCTAACCCCAAAGATTATCTAAACCACAGTTCCATGGCAAAAGTGGTAGGGGGCAACTGCTCATAAGTATGGATCACCTGTAAATCAAGAATTTCCTGAATTAAGCAATTCCCTGGAGAAGAAAATTTTGTATTATAATCCAACTGGAATCCAAAATTCTCCCCCCAAAATGAAAAAAGACAATTAAGGAGGTTAATTTTACATAAGAGTTTTCACCACCTGCTTCCATTTGGTAGTAGAAAGCTCTAGGGCCCTTAGGTTTCTGCCCTACTCCTTAGGCAATAGTTGCTTAAAAATCTATGATGACCATATTTTTATTACAATTTTGTCATTTCTCTAATTCTCTGTAGGATTTTAGTTGCCAGGCTAGCAACATTATCATTCAGTGACAGTAACAAGAGGGGTTCTCAATGTCTTACTAGTGATGGAATATAAATATTTCCAAAATTGTCTGACTATATGAAGCTTCTTTGCATAGTTTACTCAGATACCACTTAAAAGTACTTAATAAAATTCTATTTAAATTGCTAGTCAGTTTATTTGCACATTTATCCATTTAGAAGTCAACTAATTCAAATACAGCATAGCAGAAAACACAACTACAGTTCTATATAACACAAGCCTAAGTATCCATAACCACTAAAATGATCATCAAAAAGTAACTTCTGGAAACAAGTTTTTAACACAAGCCCCCCATATCACTAAAAGCTCAGTAATCATTTGCTATACTGACAAACCAAATATTCCTTAATCCTAACGCTTCCACTATAAATTAATATAATTCCTTCAAGAATTCACCTGCTCCCTGTGGCCCAGCAACATTGCTTCTAGGACTGCATCCCCACGAGATCATAAAAATGGGATCATGAGATCCAAAAATCACACGTACAAAAATCTTCACAGCAGCTCTTTGTGGCAGCCAAGAACTGGAAATCAAGGGGATGCTCCCCGACTGGGGAATGGCTGAATAAATTATGGTATATGAATGGAATGGAGTAGTATTGCGCCATAAGAAATGATGAAGAGGAAGACTTCAGAGAGGCCTGGAAAGACCTATATGATCTGATGCTGAGTGAAAGGAGCAGAACCAGGAGGACTTGGTGCACGCACAGCAACGACCACAGTGTGTGAGAGTTTTTTCTGGTAGACTTGGAACTTTGTAGCAATGCAAGGACTTAAAAAAAAAATTCCCAATGGTCTTCTAAGGTAAAATACCTTCTACATCCAGAGAAAGAACTATGGAATTCAATCGCAGAATGTAGCAGATCATTTTTTTGTGTGTTACTACGTTTCAGTTTGTTATTTGATTTCTCCCACTCAATTTAATTCTACACAGCATGACTATAGTGAAAATGTATTTAATAAGAAAGTAGGGGAGAGGGAGGGTAAACTAATAATCTAAATTATATGGTAGTGATTGTACAACACTGAAAATAAATAAAATTAAAGAAAAAAGAATTTATCTACTCAGGAATAACTGAAGAGTTTCAAACAAAATTAATGCATTTAAAGATAGGTGCAATATCTCCTTTAGGGATGGGGAGAAAGATATACTTTTGGACCTAAGAAAAATTTCCTTACTCATCAGATTAATCTAAGAGTGACAGGTGACAATTTCTCAATTTTAGCATGATGGAGGTAACTCAATACAGGGTGGGATGCTCCTGGTATGCCATCACTTTCCTTACATATTAAAATTTCTCTATAAAGGTACAGCTAAACATTACACCATGGATGAGGGCTTAAAGCATCATATAATAAGGTTCTTTCTAATAACTAAACCCACTTGGGTGAATTCTAATACCTGTCTAATCCTGAAAGGAACTCTGGAGCAAACAATAAGATAGAAGAGTTCCCTTGAATAGTTTAGCTATTTCTCTTGTGCAGACAAGCATTTTTCATTTTGAATTTTGTCAATGGTATAATAAAAATATCTAAGTAGAAAAGTTTATTCTCATTAAGTTTAACTAAAAAGTATTCATTGGTTGCGTGTGGTCTCTTCATTTCAGATTTTTCTCTGGTCTCCTTTTCCTTTATCAACCCTCAAAATTCCTGAAGAGATTAAAAATATCAATAATAAAATAAGAGACCTATCTTATTCTCAAAGCCAGCAATCATGGAATAAAGAAGATAGAGAAGCTAGAACTGATACGTCCTCATACTGAGATTTTTTGTTAGACCTGGAATTCATCTTCTTTTACCATCAGGCAGGCGACTTTTCTGCAACTTATAAGCCTTGAGTTTTCTGTGGCACAGACTTGAATCCAGTCTTCCTGAGTCCAAGACCAACCTCTTCTCACTAAACTACACTGCCTCTTATGTTTAGAGAACTGTCACTATAGAATAGCTCACTTTTACGTAGCACTTTTAAGGTTCAATGTTTTCCTCACAACACTGTTGTAGGTGACCCACATACTATCTTTCGATAATGTATCAACAAGCCTAAAATTTTAAGTTTCATCTATCAACAAAACTAAAATTTTAAGTTTCATCTCACATCCAAGAAAAACTGGATTGGCTCTAAAAGTAATTTGACATAATATCATTTTTCCTCTTTATTACTATTTTTTTAGGTTTAGGGAGAAGTTTACATTTGTAGATTAACCCTGGCTGTGTGTATGAGCTTTGTTTTAATGGGGAACAGTAAAAGGAACAGGACAGCACAGTAGTTAAGTGATGATAGTGCCAATGAAATATTCAAAGACCCAAGATTTGTATTTATCTACAAGACTGATTTTACAAACACACAATTATATATAGACTACAAAGAAACCAGCTCCATCTGGAGACAGCACATGTTGTCACACAGAGATCTAAATTCAGATATCGAATTTCCTGGACTAATTACAGCCACAGATAGTGAACTCAAACTCCTGGTAAAGTGAGAGGATAGGCACTTGTGCAATTCAGCAATCCCTCCTCTATCCATTGCAACAGGAAAAGACAGGTGCTAGTGATTATCCAGAAGACCCCTGCTGAAGGTTGATGGGTTCTGTTCTCCTGATATCTCACCTAGGTCCTCATCTGATGTACATGCATTTTCCCTATGTAGCACTAGCAAAGCCTAAGGACACCTTTGTAAAACTCTTTCAGCTCTAGATCTATGATCCTATGACTTTATTCTTCTGTGTTACAGGCCAGAGGCAGGACTTTAACAATTGAATATTTTTCCTTTGAAGAAAGATAAGACTGTGTACCCTATGGTCTCTTAAAAATCTAAAAGTCAGAATATAGAAATGTTTTGCATGATTGCACATGTATACCTTATATCAAATTGCTTACTGCCTCAGGGAGGAAGGAAAGGAAAGAGGGAGGGAGAAAATTTGGAACCCAATTTTTAAAAACTGAATGTTAAAAACTGTCTTTACATGCAATTGGGAAAAAAATAAAATAGTATTTTTAAAATCAGCATCAGTTCTACCACACACATAGAAGCACTAGTTGATGAAAAATGATTTGCTATCTTATTCAACACCTACTATTTTTAAGATATTGATGATAAAAGAATGTCTGTCCCCAGCATCCCAGAGCTTGTATTCTGAATGAAACCATTTAGAATTATTAATCTATAAACTACCCTAGCACTATCATTTTGCTTAGATAGGAATAGCCTAGAAATAATCCCCAGTTCAGCTATTTGGCTCATGGGAACTTTAGGCTTTCAGATGTCTGAGAGGTTAGGGGAATGCACCTCTTTAATATCAATTGTGTAATTCACATGAGAACGGGAGAATGAAAAACCTTATCATTATCACTGTCTCCATCAACCCCTCACCTGTTACCCCATCAGTCTTCTGAATCCAGAGCCCAATTTCTTTAAAATATAGAAATATTTCCCCAAAAAGGAGAGGAGGGGGCTTTTGACAAATTATTTATTGGAAACAATAAAAAAAAATCATTGGACTATTTGAAAGCATGAAAAACACCCTAAATATGAAAAACTGAAGCAGTAAGTAAAATTCCTATGCCATCCACAGGACAGACTGAATTTAGAGTGAAAGTACTCTAAATGACGTTCCTTAACTATTTGCCTTTCACCATCGTGCTCAGACGTACAAACAGACAAGGTGCTTAGTAGTCACATTTGCATCTCCTCCTATGGAGCCCCATCAGACCCGACCACGGGCCCCTCCAGCCTCCCCGAACCAGTCCGTTACCACGGACAGCAGTGGGCAGCTCCCGCGCCACCAAAGTTAGGTACCAACCCGACCGCGGGCAGGATGCTGGCGGAGGCTGGGAGGCTCGGGGAAATCGGGCGTTGAAGTTGGCCCCGTCCCGTGGCCGGGGGCCTGTCAAAATCTGACAGCCAGGGCTAACCCTCAAGTGCGGCGCCCGGGGCGTCCAGGGCAGCAGAGCCCAGGGCTTCCCCCGGCCGAGCGAGGACCCTGGCCAAGAACCACATCCAACTGCTGGGATGCGAACATTTCCAGTTCTAGGGTCTGAAAAGGGGCTGGAGGAAAAAAGGCAACAGCTCCTCCATCTGGCTGGTCCACCACCACCACCACCACGGCTGGAAGCTTTCTAAAGAGCCCAGAATGCCCCCAACATTCCCCAGCGCCCAAGGGTCCTCGCCGGCGGGGGCTCCCCGGACACTCCGGGGGAGGCCTCCCACTGGAGGCCCGAGGCCCCCGGCCTCGCTTCGCTGTGGGGGATAAAGGAGGAGAATGGGCAGAGGGGTGTCTTAGTGTTCCCTCCTTGCAGGAGCTCGGGACGGTCAGCCACACACGAGGGCACTCGGGAGCCCCCCCATCTTTTTTTTTCAGCGGCCGGGGGCCCTCCCTTGGAGGGGCGCTCACCCCCGAAGCTCGGGGATCCCCACGGGGTTCAATGCCAAGGGCACGGTCTCCCGCGGGGCGGGTGGGAGGGAAAAGTGTCCCTCCTCATGGGTTGTGTACAAAAGGGCTCGATGCTGGGAAGCTCCGGCCGCCGCCGCCTTCTCCGCCTCCTCCTCCTCCGCCGCCCTCCTAACTTGGAAGAAAGGTGGGCAAAGCGCCATGTTCCCTCGCCCGCCGGGCCCCTCCAGGCTACCTGGAGAGGCAGCCCACGCCACCCCGGCGCGGGAGGAGGCCACCCCGGGGAGGCCCGGCTCCCCAGCCGCCGCCGCCGCCGCCGCCCAGCCCGACGAAAAAGACGGGAGGGCCGGCGCAGCGGGGCGGCCGGCGGCCCCGCCCGGTCCCGCGCCCTCCCGAGGCCTCTGGGCTCCCAGAGCCCGCGGGGAGGCCGAGGCCGAGGCGGGGCGAAGGCCGGAGCCGGAGCCCCAAAGCTCTTCCTCAGGACGGCGCTTCCCTCCTTCCCTCCCTCCCTCGCCCGCCAGGCCGCCCGTGGCCTAGCGCGGCCTGCGCATCCTCGGAGTGGCGGTTTGGCGGGGCCGGGCCGGGCCCCTCGCCTGAGGCGAGCCGGAGCCGCCGTGCCCCGAGGCCGGGGGGCGCTGCTTGGGTGCCGGGGTGGCGGGCGGGCGGGCCGGCCGGCGGGCTGGCGGGCGGGCGGCGTGTTGCGGCTGCGCCGGGGCTGAAATAGCTGGAGATTGCGCGGTAGGGCACTCACCTCAGAGCGGCTGCGCTACCGTGGGCCTGCGCCGTGGAGACTGCGACCGCGCCGGCTCCTCGCCGCCTCCTGCCACCAGCGGCAATGGCGAGAGCTACCGCCTCTGCCGCCGCCGCCGCCGCCGAGGAGGAGGAGGAGGAGGTGGGGGAGGAGGAGGAAAAGGGAGGGGGTGGGGGAGCACGCACGGCACGCACGGAGCTCCTGCTTCCCCGCCCGCCCGCCCCGCCGCCATGATGGGGAGGTCAGAGTGGCTGCGCGGCGGGCGGTGGAGTTCGAGAGGCGAATTTTGCGGCCTCCTCTTTCTCCCCACCTTCCCGGAGCCTTAGAAACGGAGCCTTGTGCGCCACAGAAGCCACTCGGGCGATAACGTGCTGAAGCCTCGAGGGTAGGCACCGGCTCGGAGATGGTTTACCCACAGGCTCCGAGCCCGGAATGACCTTCCCAATATGGTGCCTCTTCACGCCGAGGGGCTTCTCGGGGACCTTCCTCCTGTGGCGCTATTATTATGGCTACCTCCAGCCTTCCAGAACCCTGACCCGAACTAAGCTTCCCCAGGTTCTCCCTTCACAAAAAGCATAGCTGTGTCATGTATTTATCTAGTCTATATTTCATTATAAAGATATCTAATAGTGATATTATGTTGGTATGTTAAATGTAAACGTAGTTAATCTGTAATATTATCCATTTTCAGCATAAATCATACTATATTATGTTGTTAATATGAAATTAAATGTCAATACATTATGCTAAATATGGAATATATTATCTGTTATATATTTTCCACTATAAATATATGTTATATTACTGATACTATATTAAATTTAAATATATTTCACTTAATATATATTATCTATTGTATTATATATTTATCATAAATATGATACATAATC
>CM053770.1:95634129-95701072 GCA_028658325.1 Potorous gilbertii
TAATTATATATTATATTGTTGGCATTAAATGTAAACATTTTTCATTTAATACGTAATATTTATTATATTACATTTTCATTATAAATAAATATATTGATATGTTAAATTTAAATAGACATATGATATGTTACCTTGTGTAGTCTGTATTTTCCTTACAAATACATGTGTAATATATTAATATATTCATGTGGTGTTGAATGTAAACATTACATTTAGTATGCAGTATATTAAATATATTTTAAAAGGTCTTTTGAAAAACAAACTATACCATAAGAAAGAGCAAATATGAAGAATTCAGAGAATTGAAAACATGAAGTGAGACACAGCAGAGAAATACAAGGTAAGACAACGGACAATTGTGAGGACCAGACAGTCGAAGTTAAACAGCTTTAACCTACAAATTGAAGAGTGGCAAGTACTCTCATTCACACACTCCTCAAAAAACAAACTTTGGGCATGACAGTAATCTGATTATTGAGAAGTGTGTCAAAACAAAATGCATGTTAATTCATGAATTGAAATAAATGAACTCTGTAGATGACCTCTGGATGCTCTCCAGCTTATCAATTCTTTCCTTGAATTGCTGCGGTCTGAATTGCCTCCAGAGGTAGTCTGGCCAGGGCAGAACGGGGACTATCAATTCCTTCTTCCTGGAATCTTAAGGCCCTCTTAATGAAGCCTAAAATGACATCAGCTTTTTTGGTCACCATGTCATACTGTTGACTCACTGAATTTGCACTATACTAAAATCCCTAGAACTTTTTCACACTAACTACCATCTAGCCATGCCTCACTCTACCTTTTGGCTATTACTCTTATTTTTTGAATTCAAGTATAAGACAACATTAAATTACTTATTTCTAGACTTAGCCCAATAGTCTAGCCTATCATCCAGTGTTTTATCTATATCTTTTTTTATCTTATCTTTGTGTCATTTGCAAACTTGATAATTATGCCCTCTACATCTTTATATAACTCAATAAAAATGTTCTTCCAGAATTGAATATTATTGAACAATAAAATATTATACCCCCCCAAAATCTGAAAGAATCTGGTATGAAATGTTTCAGAGTAGAAGGATCAAAACCAGGAGAACAATTTATACAAGGACAGCAACATTGTAAAAAAGGATAACTTTAAAAAGACTTTGGAAATCTAATCAAAGCAATGACTAATCATACCTGCAGTGGGCCTTTGATGAAGCATGTTACTTCCACACAGATAATGGGCACAAAGCACAGGCATACATTTTTGGTTTTTGCTTGACTATGGAGATTGGTTTTACTTGACTATCTTTATTTGTTACAAGTTTTGTTTTTTTCTTTAATTGGTGGAAGGAGGCTGGCTGGCAATAATAATGTCAAAAAAGAAGGCCATTGAAACTTCTAAAATTACACAGAGGAAAAAAAATTTAAAAAGAATAAAATATATATGTGTATATAAAAACTTCTAAAAAATATAAAAATACACAGGATAATAGGAGGAAGTTCAGAAGGAAGCACAAACAAACTGGACAGTTTGGAATTTTAACAGACGGTATGATGTCCTTTAAAAAAAAATCACATATTGTGACATGAAAAAGTCATGGTTTTATATGCATTTTTAACATTCTATTGTGTGGAAATTATATTTGAATGTTCAAGTTAAAAAATGTTCTTCCATGACAACAAGGCTGATGGAGACACTCACCAGAACCAGTAAAATATTATTAGCACTCTCTTTTATGTTCTGTATTAATCCCTTCCCTAAAGCTAGAGTGGAAAGCTACAGATCTCTATTTTATTCATGTTCATGTGCTTGCAACCTAGCCCAACCTGGAGTCACCTTCCAAGGTGTTACCAAAAGCCTACCCATCTTCATCCAATTCTCTTTAACTTTACTTAGTGAAAGTGAGTACTTGATGGAGCTGTGGATTGGTTCAGTGATTTTGGAAAGTAATTTGAAACTATGCCCAAAGAGTTACTAAACTGAGCATACCTTTTGACCCAACTGTACTACTACTACTAGACCTATACCCACATTTCCTCCAACCCCCAAAGAAAGCAAGGAAAGAGGAAAAGGACTGAATGTACAAAAATATTTACAGCAACTTTTTTTGTAATAGCAAAACATGGGAAAGCAACTTTTGGGGAATGGCTAAACAAATTGTGGTATAGGAATGAAATTGAATATTATTGTATTGGACAATATTGTAATGAACAATTCAGTCATTATGAAAAACAACTTCAAATCATGCAAAAAAAGTTACAAAATCATTTACATCCTTTAATCTAGATATTCCACCACTAAGACTATATAGATAACCCAGGGAGACGGCAAGACAAGGCCCATATGTATACAGGTGTTCATATGAGCATTTTGTGATAACAAAAAGCTGAAAATAAAGTATATGATCAATAACTGGGAAATGACAAAATTATTTTACATGGGTGTAATGGTAGGTGACAGTGGCATAAAGAATAACAAATATGAAAAATTCAAAGAAACATGAAAGACATAAAATGGTGAAGAGGAAAGAAAGTATAAAATAACAATATATGTATAAAATAACTACTTTGAACAAACATAATGGTCAATATTCATGCTAAATTGCCAAAAGTTAAAAGAGACATCTTTTCTTTCTATAAAAAAAAAGTTTTCCTAGAAATGTATTTTTGTAGGAGAAAGTTATTCGGGGTTCTCATTAGGAACTAACACCTCTTGTTGAAAAAAATTGTCAATATTTTTCAGGTGATGAGGGTTGATTGAAAAGCGCATGCTACAAAAACAAACGGAATCTTCCTGAGAGAGTTACAAACCCCCTCCCTGCCCCCAAAAATAGCCTAGCTGAAATGCTCCTGACCTCTGCTTTCTAATGACCTTTATGCTGCCACAACTTGGAAATAAGCAAAAAAAAATTTCTAGTTTAAAGGCCATGACAAAGAGACCATGGCATTCCCCTACCCTTTTTTCTTCTTAGGAATATCCCCTTTTTTCACCCTCTCCAAGGTCTTTACAGCATTAAATAAGAGTGTGATAAAATAAAATAAACTCTTATTTTCTTTCTCCTCTCTAATCCCTCTCCTAGGCCCCACATCTTAGGGTTGCAGTTTATTTTGATAGTCCATAATTAAACATTTCACCCCATAATCCAAGGATTGGGTGCATGCTTTAGCATCCTTTGTATCTCTAAAGGCATATAGTGTAGTCCTTCCTTCCTTAGCTTCCAGACCAACTCTTCTTGTTCTATCTCAATGTATCCAAGATTTTCTGTCGGCACTCCTTTTACTAGTATAGATCACAATGTATCAATGATAGGTTCACATAATATGTGATTCTTCTCCATGTCATCAATGACTCCTCAAGATCTATTCAACTTAATGGAAGACTTTCTCAAGGTCAGGGCTTCTTCACCCTATCAAGCAGTCTGGTGAACACTGCAGACCTTTTCTGAGGATCATGATATTTCAATGCATAAATAAAATTATAGGGTAATACAAAGGAAATCAATTATATTGAAGTAGTTATCAAAATAATTTTTAAAAAGAGAAAACAAATTCACAAAATCGATGTTAATGAATTCCTGGTAGAGGCTCTTTACTATTTCATGGATATCCAAAGCAACTTTGGAGCTGCCCATCAGGTCAACAAATGAGGTCCACCAACACTTATTAAGCATTTGTTGTGTGGAGAACCCTATACTAGACACTGGGGAAAAGATTTTAATAAGAACTCTCCCTACTGAATCCATTTACATGAGAATTCCTATACTGTGCAAAATGTGAGCTAAATGCATTACATACTTACAAAGTAAAAGTAAAACTGTCTAAGAGTTGAGGAGGAAAATTATTGCCCACCAGGGGAATCAAAAAAAGTTTCTCAGAGAAGGCTGTATTTGTATTGAGCTTTAAAGAATAAGTAGCGTTCAGCAAATCACATAAGCCACACCCCAAGAGACTCTCGTGTTGCATGGTTTTGGGTTGATATCCCTGGGTCTGACTCCAAAGGCTCAGTTTCTCTCTTTAGTTCATTGTCCCCACCTGGAGTTTTCCAGGAAAGTCTCTAGATACATTCGTTGTTCACGACTAGGTTTTCCCAAATGTGGGCAAAAAACTCCCAAATATGCACTTACTATACATACAATATAGATCTAGAATACCCTTTATTTCATCCACCACACACACAAAAATGAATAAGACATAATAGATTCAACAAGAGACCGTGAACAACTGCAAAGCACACATCACTTAATTGGCCTATTCGATTCTCTCTAGAAGATAAAGATACTTTGAAGGACTGTTGAACAAATACTCCCCATTCACTTTAGATTTGCACTCTCTGAGCAATTCACAACAGCAAGGAAGTTGTTAACAAAATCCCAATCTCCTGATTCTCTATAAGGTGGCTCCAGTCCTCCAGCTACTGAGGTCACATTAGCAGTATCCTTCCTTCTCCAAGAAGCATGTAGTTCAGGAAATCTTAGGACCTAGAACCCATTAGCGGTCTGGTACCCAAACACTCAATTCAAGAACTTGAATTTAGGAGTTCTTCAACTCAGGATTAACCATGAAGTAATCTCCCAAAGGAATAATAACACCTATTCAAACTGTGTGATCCAATGACACTGGCCTCCTCAGTGTTCGCTGAACAGCTCCCTGTTCCACCTCAGAAACTCTAGTCTGACCTATGCTCAGAAAAAAAAGAGAAAGCAGATAAAAACCCAAGCTACAGGGACCTTGGGGCCACCTAGGGAAAAGTGCATACTGCCATTTCTGTGCTTCTCCTACAAGTTAACATTGGGAGACGGAGCAATGGAGAAATCCTCTGCCCCAGCCCACCTTGCTGCCCTCCAGTATGGAAATCCAAAGGAAATAAAGTGCATGAGGAACGAAACGAGCTTAGCCATTTCATCGCTCTTTTATACACACTGGGGAAATGATGATTCATTCAATAAGAGTTGACTGTCATTTGCCAGACATCTTAGAGGCAGTCCCAAATCACTAAAAAATCAATCAAAAAGTCCCTTAGGACATTTCAGAGAGGCTCTAGGACATCTGTCTACCTCAGTGGGAAATACCCATTAGAAGATGTTTCACATTCTGTAGTAATCATGGAGTGTAATCTCATCTAGTTTACTGAAGTAACTCATTATAGATAAATGCATTTGTGCACACTGCCTTCTCTATTAGAATGTAAACCCTCCTGAACTACATTTTTGTATTTAGACGCTGGAACTTTTAACTTATTACTTGGCACATAGTAAGCCCTTAATAAATGTTTGCTAATTGATTGTTTCCATATTTACCTTTACAAAATGTTTTTTACTCATTGCCCGTATTCTAGACTCCACCTTGGAACAATCCTACTAACATTTCAGCATCTTTACACAGGCTAGAGTCTATAAATGCTAACATGAGGAATGAAGTGCAATGCCTTTGAATGAAAAATGATTCTATTAGCGGATATGAACATACATATTATCTGTGATACTAAAGATCTAAAAAGATCTTTAAAAGATACTAAGATCTAAAAAGAAGAGCCTCTATGTAGTATTGACATAACTATAGTTAGAATCTACCTACATTCCTACATTAAATACTCCAGAAAAGAAAATCTTCTCATTATGGACCTACACAGAGGGCATGATGGGAAGGAAAAATAGGAAACAAGAAGAGAAATTACTTAGGTTGTCCTATAATTGATTTTATTTCAGGAAAAAACCAGATTCACAAAAGTGCAGGTAGCGTAAGTTACCATCCTTTTAGAAATGTCATATAAAGGGAGGCATCATAATGGAGTATAAAAGGAACTGGGTTTTAAAAGAAGTATTTATTAAGTACCTAATATGTGCCAGGCCCTGTACGAAGTACTGGGGATACAAAAAAAAAAAAGGCAAATGCGTGTTTTTAATGAGGGACAAAGCATGCAAGAAATTATGTACAAAAAGTTACATACAGGATAAATTGGAGATAATCAATAGAGGGAAGGCACTAGAATTAAGGGGAAATGACACACACACAAAAAAAAAACTTCCCATGGAAGGTGATATTTTAACTGAGACTTGAGGAGAGATACTGCTAATGTGACCTCAGTAGCTGGAGCTTGGGAGAAAGACAGTCAGTGAAAATGTCTAGAGTTAGGTTCAGGGAACACAGAGAAGGCCAGTGTCACTGGATCACACAGTGCCAGATAGGTGCTGTTATTATTTCCGTTTTTCAGCTGAGGAAACTAAAGACAACAGAGGGTAAGTGACTTGAACAGGGTCACACAACTAGTAAGTGTCTGAGGTGGAATCAAATTCAGGTCTGATTCCAGGCCCAGCACTCTGTGCACTATGTTGTCACCTAGCTGCCTCACTGAGTGGCAGAACCTGATATTTACTGATTTCTTCACCTTTGGCAAGTCACTGTTTGGGCATTAGTTTTCTTATTTGTAAAATTGATGGGCTTGAACTAGATAATACTTAAGATCCCTTCCAATTCTGAATCTACAGTTCCATGATTGTGTTATTTTCCACAGTTTCTGCAACATAGTTCAGATTTTTAATCAGTCAATTAATAAGCATTAATTAAATGCCTACTGATGTGCTAAGCACTATTCTTAGCTATTGGGATGCAAAAGTGAAACAAACAATCCTTTATTTAAGGAGCTTAGAAACTAGAGTTGAACATAACAGGTGCAGGTATACATATACCCAAAATAGACATGAGGTAATTTGGGAAGCTAGGTGGTCCAAGATGGTGCAGTGGATAGAATGCAGGCCAGAAGTTAGGAAGACTCATTTCCTGAGTTCAAATCTGGCCTCAGACACTGACTTTGTGAGCTTGGGCAAGTCACTTAACCCTGTTTGCCTCAGTTTCTTCATATGTCAAATGAACTGCAGAAGGAAAGGAAATGGCAAACACTCCAGTATCTCTGCCAAGAAAACCCCAAATGGGGTTATGAAGAGTTGGACACTTCTGAAACAACTGAACAACAAGAAATTTGGGAGAAGGGGGAAATACTAATAGTTGGGGAGATCAGGAACATCTTAATGTAGAAGTTGTTCTTCAGTGAAGCTAGGAAGGAACCTAGATTCTAAGAAGCAGAAATGCGAAGGGAGTATTTTCCAAACACAGGCGCCAGCAGGAGCAGGAGATGAGAACTATGTATGAAGAACTGTTAAGAAGGCAGTTTGTCTGTACTTCAGCATGCATGAAGTGGAGTGATGTGTAAATATGACTAGTGAGTCAAGTTGGAGCCTGGTTGTGAAGAATTTTTAGTCTTTCCAATCATTTTATTTAGCCTTGCTAATGTACTTATTCTTTTGTCTTGATTACCTTTGCTTTTTCTGTTTTATAATTTTTATCAAGGACTTAGATCAAGGCATTGTTGACATGCTTTTCAAATTTGCAGATGAAGCAAAACCAAGATAAATAAAATGTTTATTAAGCTGGTGGCAAAAATGGTGAGAAGGAGGGCATTGGCAACTGAGAATAAAAGATGAAGATAGATCTCATGTAAGAGGTATTTGAGTTGAGCTGTGAAGGAAGTTCAGCATCCTCCAAAGTGGAGATGAGAGAGAGGGGTGCATCCTAAGCATGGGGATCAGTGTGTGCAAAAGCACAGAGATGGGAAATGAGATGTATTAAAGGGGCCAGCAAACAGGCCAGTTTGGTTGGAAAAGAAGATGCATGAAGAGAAATGAATGTAATAAATTAATTTGGAAAGTCTGGCTAGAAGAATAGCCCAATAACTTAGAAACAACAGTATTCCAAACCTTCAGTGGTGTCCTGTTGCTTATAGGGTAAAATACAAATCATTTTTAGCCTGGCAAGATAGGTTGGAGCCGGACTTTGAAGGGTTTTAGTCCTCTCTTCCCCACCCAGCGGAATCAATTGTCTTTGCGTCATCAGGATTTCATTCTAGAGAGCCTCTCAACCTGACTGACTCAAACCCCAAAGCAGAATCTTAGATCGTGGCATATTGCCCATTCTTCCTCTGAACGATGAAGTCTGCTCTCCCAAAGTTTAATATGTTTGCCAAGCTATTCCAGCATTCTCCCTTTTCATTAACACTTCTGAGATGGCATTTGACCTAGTCTGTCAACAGATCTTTACAGAAAAGATTGAGGAAGGAATACTGGATGATAATCCAGTTAGATGGGTTCGGAAATGGCTGAGTGACTAAACTCAAAGCATAGTGAATTATGGTTTGACGTCAGCTTGGAAAGAGGTGGCAAGTAGAATGCCTGAAGGATCTATGTTTGGCCCTCTACTATGAACTACAAAGATTTCTATCAATGACTTAGAAAAAGGCACAGTTGGAAAGTTTATTCAATTGACAGATGACAGGAAGCTAGAAGAAACAGTTAATACTCTGACTCAAAAAGAACTTAATAGGCTACAATATTGGGCCCACTCTAATAAGGGAAAATTTAATAGGGCTAAATTTAAAGTAGCACATGGATCTCAGGAATAGCCCTCTCTACCTGATCAATAAATATTTAGTAAATGAATTAGCTGAATTGGATGCGCTGATGGGACACTGTCCTTACTACACTGGGAGGTGCTGGTATTGAGTAATTATAAGAGCAATGGGAACAAAAAGGAGATGGAATTTGAGAGATGCTGCATTATAAATCCTCTGAGGAATTATATCCTCTGTATTTCTTATATTCTCCACAGCACTTAGAATGGTACCTTTCACACAGAAGCACAATATACATATACATTGATCTGATCTGTTGTTAAAAGTTAGATTTCCTTATCCTTTCAAGTATGGAAAAAGGGGCAAAGAGATTGAATAAATTTTGTTTGAGAGACAGTATTGTTCAGTTAAAAGAACACTGAACTTAAGAGTCAGAAGTTCTGGGTTCAAGTTCCAACCTTGCCATTGACTAGCGGCGCTAAATTCTAGAGATAACAAAGACAAAAGGATGCGGGAATTCCTTAAGTTCTTCTCGAGAATAATAACATTTGTTCTTTTTTTAAAAATCAGATAAATAGAAGGAAAATTATGAGGATATGAAGCTTAAAAGATTTTTGTAGGGCAAACCAAGAGATAAGGAAAAATTAGAATGCGAAACAGAGATATAGGAACAAACAGGAGTAGTACATGTAGAAAACAATGTGTTATGATGGATCAAAAGTCGTGAGTTTCAGTCCCAGTTCTTCAACTGCGTTTGACAACCTTGGCCAAATCATTTGACCTGTTTGGCAAGAGTTTCTTTATTTGCCAAATGAAAGGGTTGGACAAGGTAATCTCTCTGTTCTCTTGCAGTTCTTATAATCTCTAAGTATCTAAAATGAGCTAATGTAACAAAAAGTGATGAAGAAATAAAGTTGGCTAAAAATAAAGATGCCAGCAAATCCAGTCTAGGGAAAATTGCCAGGACATTAAAGGACAAAAATGAACTGGTTAAGACCAGATTGAAAGTTAGACATGATAGGAGTTCTTTCATCTTCACTATATCCTCATTTAGGCAAAGAAATAAGAGAAAAAGAAAGAAAGATTTTACTGACAGGAGAAAATGAAAATTTAGAGACCAAAATCACTGCCTGAAAGCATAATACAACTTCTGAGAAAGGAAAATGCTCATGGCACAGAATTAAGCAAATTAGAGTGTGAGCTCTTTGAAGGCAAGGACCCTGTTTTTACCTTTCTTTGTCTCCACCTCACTTATGCCATACCTGCTAAGCATGTGGTAAGTGCTTAGTAAATACGTGTTGTGTGAGCAGACTTTCATCAAAGATCTTTAGCATAGTTCCATGGGGTAAAAAAGGAAACTCTCAGATTGGTCACAATTTGTTAGTGCTTTATAATATTTGTTACAGTAACTATTTTGTTTAATATAGTGGAGAGGGAGAGATGGGAACATTTAACAGCATTGAAGTCAGGTTATAATCCTTTGCAGGAATTTTATTACAAAAACTGATAAAAAATGATACTCAAAAATATGCAACGAAAGGATTGGAGATCTTTTAACCACACTGAAAGAAATACTCCAATGCTTCCAGAAATCTGTGGCCTCAGGGACACTAGTGTTCATCCCCTCCACTGTGCAAAAAACAACACATTCTTATCTTTTCATCCTGATGTTCTCGTTCATGTTCTTCCGGAGATCATATAAGAATTGGGGGGAAGTTGCTAAGTTACATAGTAAACATGAATCTAGAGAAGATGTTTAACAAAATATGGCTTCAGTTTTTATTAAAGTGGGTGAATAATGGGAAAAAAAACTTAGTATTTCATTTGTCATGCTGGATATTGCAGAGGGAGAGCCCAACATCTTTACGTATTCAGCTTTGACCTCACTGCTAACCTCTAGCTGTGTATTCCAACTGCCTGTTCAACATTTCCACCATCCTCTTCCTGATAAGCCAGCTCCTATTTAGGACTTTATTATTCCTGTCAATAGTACCATTATGTTATCTGTCATTCAGGTTCACAATATTGAACTCTTCTTTCTCTCTTGTCTCCTTACCAAGTCCTACAGATTCTTCTTTTGTAATGTGTAGGGCATGCTTCTTTTGTACATGGACATAACTGTCATTGAAAGGGACAGGAAAAGAATATTCACGTAAAGAAAACTGATGAAATCAGCTTGAGGAGAAATATGACCTCTCAGATAAAAAGTCAAGGAGAGACAGACTGTTCTTAGAATTAAATAGACTCACAAACTGCCTTTCAGATGGATGTACTGAGAGGACCTATTTGAGAGGTAGAGGAATGATTGGGATAATGATGTCTGCAGGGTGTTAGCTCATTTTGCATGGGATTGTTAAATTTTAAAGGTTACAGATGAGAAATAGAAATCCAACTGACTGGTTGGAGACTATGGGAAGATTACATAAGAACTATTGGAAACATACCTGATAGGCGAAATTATTGAGTTATATTATAGGTTAGAGATACAAGGAGGTACTTCTTTGAGGAATTAGAAGTTTTAGAAGGGAGAAATATACACTACTTAGGAAATTCCTATATCTTATTTGATAAAATTAACTGGGGAACTTGGAAAGCAGTCTGGCAGAAATTAGGTCTGGACCAACACCTTACACCATATCCTACAATATATTCTCATTTATTTATTTATTTTTAGTTTTCAACATTCACTTCTGTAAGATTTTGAATTTCAAATTTTCTCCCTATCTCTCCCCTTCTTCCATCCCAGATGGCATGTAATTTAATATAACCTCTTCATATACATTCATATTGAACCTATTTTCACATACAATATATTCTAAATGGATACATGACCTTGATATTTAAGATAGAATTATAGGACTTTGAGTCACGTATTCAACAAGATGGAGGACTAGACATTTCCTCTGATCACCATGCCCTCTCAAACCATTCCAAAACAAAAATTATGCACCAAAAATAAAAACTTGAATTGTCTCCATAGTCTAGGATACCTGGAATCAAAAAAGTTTTTTTAAAAACTCATTAGTTGACACCTACCTTGATCTCACTTAGCATCCCTTTCCCTTCTGTTCACCACTCTGCCTTCCACAAGGCTGCATTAATCAAGCCAAGAAGCTAACACACAGGCTTACAACAAAACCCAACATCATACCTACTTCTTCCTTTCTCCAATTTTGTTTCTATCTAGGCTCTAGGTTGTACAAGTTTTCTGGGAACATGACAGCCAGCCAGCACTGTGGTAGCACTCCAGGCTGTAGAAGTTTTCTGGAGCCACACAGAGAGCACTGGGGTAGCAGTATTCTATGCTACAAACAATCTCTACAGGAGAGCAGAGGAACAGAGGGAAAGAGGAAGGGCATGTGTCTGGGTTTGAAGTAGAACTCATCTCTATCCACAGCATTCCAGAGGTTCAGAGATCCAAATTATAGAAATCAGCTCTGTAGTATCAGCATGACAGCTCTCTGTACTGTCAGGCCAGAAAACAGAGAAAGGAGGACAGGACACCTGAGAACACTTTATGAGTTTGTGTGTGTGTGTGTGTGTGTGTGTGTGTGTGTGTGTGTATGTAGGGGGATGAGATGCAACACAATACTAAGCTTGAGGGAAAGAGCCCAGCATCCATTATTTATGAGTTCTCTCCCCTCAAAAGGTTAGAGACCTAGGCTGGTAAATTGTGAATTGCCCAGTATGAGAGGAAATTGAGACACTTTTAGATCTAGCTCATGAGAAACCACATCAGAGGGGAGAGAGTCAGAAAGTGAACAGTAGGGAAAAGTTAGGGGAAATAAAGATAGAAATCTTCTCAGGAAGAAACCTCAAAGACCTTGAACATAATCAGATTAACTCAATAGCAAAAACATTAGTGGCAGAAAATAATAGTCTCCAGATCTAGTAAATTAGTGCAGGCATCCATGGATAAATACTACAAAATAAGGGAGAACAATCCAACTCTTTAAAGAAATTTTAATAGACATTTATTAACCACTGTGCAAAGCACTGTACTAAGGGTTGGAGATACAAATGAGAAAAAGAAAGACACCCCTTGCCCTCAAGGAGCTTATAATTTAAATGAGAGAAGACAACATTCAAGAGAAAGCTAGAAAGTGGAAAGGGGATACAAGGGGATACCTGTTGCATTTTGTTCCATTGAACTGACACCAAGCAGAACTGCAGACATAAAATGAAATGAGCTCCAAAGTCCAGCTTTTGCCTTCTTTAAGGAAGACTTCAGTTGGAATCTAGTGCTCCATTCTCCATCCTTCTGATCATGGGAGAGAGGAGGCTGAGGAAATTGAAGAAACAGAGGACCCTGTAGAATTTGAGGAGAAAATGGAACTATAAAACACTGTTCCTGAGAAGTTTAAAGAGAAATTAGATGATGAAAAATGCTATCCACTTGCAGAGAAAGAACTGATGGAGTCTGAATACAGATTGAAGCATACTATTTTTCTTTTTTTCTAAATATTATTTTTAAAAATATTATTTAAGAGAGAGGGAGAAGTGATAATTATGAGGGCAAAATTTATGACCTGCACAGCAAAAAAAAATAGAAAAACTTGACTGTGATAGCAAGTCTCACCGAAGAAACAAGAGAAAATGCAAATACCCAGATAAAAAAGACAATATAGAAGAAAAAAACAAAAACAATATTAAAAGAAAATATTCTTACTAGCCAAGAAAATATCAAAGATAGGAAGCATAGAGACAACCTAAAAATCATAGGTTTCCCAGAAAAGAAAAGAAAAACATGCCAAGACAAAGAAAAACAAAAACTTAGCACCATAATGCAGGAAATTGTACAAGAGTAGTACCCAGAATTTCTGATACAGAGAATGGAATAACAAGGGAAAGAATTCATAGATCATCTCCAGAAAAAATAATCCAAAGGCTGCACATTCAGAGACATAAAGTGCTTAAATTTAATAATTCAATTGAGAAACAACAAATTCTGCAAGCAATCAGGAGAAAGACCTTCAAGTACAAAGGAAAGGAAGTTTAAATAATATAAGGAAATTTAAATGTCATTAAGTTTAAACTTTAAATTAATATTTAAATAATTGTACCCACCAGAAAACATAATAAGAAATAGAATAATGTATTCCACAGAGCAACAGAACTGAAGATGTTGCCCAGCGTGACCTATCTTGAAAATCTGAGCATAGCCATAAATGAAAAAAGATGAATATTCAACAATAAAGAGGCGTTTGAAACATTCTTAGAAAGAAAACTAGACCTGATGGGATTTTTTGCTTCTTGAACACTCCAGATGCAGAAATACAGAAAGGAAGCACACATGAAGTAGCCCAGAACAGCAACAGTTTCACAGAGTGAAAGCAGAGAGACCAGAGACTTCATTCAAATTTGTACACAAGGAGATGGAGGTGAAGGTGGAAGTCAGGTGGAGGTAACAGTGAAGAGGCAAGCCAGGGTCATAATGGACAGAACCAGGCAACACTCTGCTCACAGGGGAATCTATTTTTTTTTTTGTAGGACTATAGCACAAATGGGAAGGTGAATGGAAGAAGAGAGGGTACCATGGGAACAGAGGAAAATGTCTGATGTACCCAGGTCAAATCTTAGCTACAAGGGGAAGGTGATTCATAGTTTCTCAGGAAGGGAAGAGCCAACAAGGGAATAAATAGGCAAGGAGAAAGGGAGGATTGAAAGGGGGTATGGAGTGGGGGGAAGTAGGGAGAGGGAAACCTTGCTTTCATTGACTGCTGAATGCTGCTATGGGTGAATAGATGTTCTGTGAAGGGATTTGGGGACCTTACACAGGGTATGGTCTAGGGAATTTGGTGCTTGAAAAGACCATTTGTCCCACCTCACAAAGTGGGGGGAGTTGGAACTCCTTAGAGCAACTAGCACCTGGGAGAGTGAGGGCATGGACTAGGTTAGAGATTTAAAAGCAAGTGAAGGAAAGAAAGTAACCAGGGGAAGGATATTAATAAAATGATGGACTGCATAATTAAGGACAGGAAGGGGAGATTGTACCATACAGCAGTGTGCATTCTGTCACCTGAAGCAATGAGCATTATTCTCGAAATGAGACACATGGAAAGGGGGAAACTATGGAGCAAGCTCTAAAAGGCAGTGGCAGAAACTGCCTGGAGGAGAGAATACAGAATGGATACCTCAAAAGTTTTGAATGCTTGAGCAACACCGAGGATAGAGAGAGACCAGATAATTATAGGGGTCATAAACCAGAGAATAAGGTAGAGTAAACAAAAAGAGAACATGGATGACAGAGTGAGAGAAACCCTCTCCCAATCGGCCAGAAATTTAAACAAAAAGGGAAGTGTAGAACTGAACAAATTATTGGAGAAGCTATAAATTAAAAGACCTTCTAAATGGGACAGTAAAAGAATATGCATATGCTCAGCACCACACGGAACTTTTACAAAAATTGACTATATATTAAGGCACAGAGATATTGCAAACAAATGTAAAAATGCAGATGTAGTTAATACATCTTTTACGGACCACAACACAATAAAAATACTCATTGATTCATGGATCGTAAACAAAAAACCGAGACCCAAATCAAAATTTAACAGTGAAAACCTAAGTAATCTCAAAGAAAAAATCATAGAAACAATTCATTGTTGATAAGGATGAAACAACATAACAAAACTTTTAGGATGCAGGTAAAGCAATCATCTGGGGGAAAATTAAGTCCCTAGAAATATACATTAACAATATAGAAAAAGAGAAGATTAATGAATTGAATATGCATTTAAAAAATTAGAAAGCCGACAGACAAACCTAAAATAGCCACAAAAGAGAAAATATTAAAAATGCAAGGAAAATAGATAAAATCGAGACAAAATCCATAGAAATGATAAATCTAACCGCTCATTCTTTGAAAAGGCTAATAAAATAGATAAGCCTTTAGCTAATCTGACTAAAAGGAAGAGGGAAAAAAATCAAGTAAAGTAGCAAAGTGCAATGTGAAATCACAAGTCAGAAGAAATTAAAAAGAATAATCAGAACATATTATGCACAGTTATATGCTAATGAAACTGAGAACACAAAAGTAATAGAGGAATATCTTAAAAAATATAAATTATCCAACCTTCAGAAGACCAGATAAAGATCTTAAGTAATCCAAACTCAGAAAAGGAAATAGATCTAGCTATGAAGTAACAACAAAAGAAAAAAACTCCTGAGTCCTAATGAATGGAGAGAATTCTATCAAATTGTAAAACAATAATTAGTACCCATACTTCACAAATTATTGTCAAAAATTCCTGCCAGAATACTTTGTTGAGACAAGTATAGTCCTAATAGCTAAACCAGAGAAAGATAAAACACAAAAGGAAAACTATGAGTACATATCATTAATGAATGTTGATTTAAAAATTCTAAACAAAATCCCGTCACACAGATTCAAGCAATTTACACAAGAAATAATTCACTATTGATCATATACATATATATAGCAATTATACATAATGTGTATATACATGTATACATGTATATTTGTAACAGGGATGCAAGAATGGTTCTGCAGTGGGAAAACAGCATAAGTAATCATATAAAAAAACAAAACATCCAAAACTACATGATCATCTCAAAAGAGGCAGGAAAAGTCTTTGAAAAAGTATTGTTTTTTATGTTATCTGTCTATAGTATTAATTAGAGAGTTAAAGATCTATCCCACCTGTTGATGGGCCTGCCTATTAAGGGAAACTTGATTGAGGAGGCTCACACCTTTTGTTAATTTCTAATGAGGCACTCACTGGTTCTTATGGGCTGTGATGCCTTCTCACTCCGAAAAGTGTATATATACTCTGAGGTGAGGTTTTTCTTTGAGGTTTAGTCATTGGAAGTGTTTGTTTGGCCAGAGGAGACTCTGGGTAGCAGCTAAGGAGTTCTTCCTTCGTTCCCCTTCTCCCTGCTTTGCAAACCCAGATGTTGGTGCTTCTCTCTCTGGTAACTATGTATGTATATAATGATCAGAGTTGTATCTGTCTGTTGATTTGTGTTGTATGTATTGCTTATGGTTAGACAGCCCTGTCTGTTGATCTTTATTTCTGTTTATATTTTCCTTGAAATTCAAGGTGCTGACGTTTTCCCCCGAACTAAGCGAATGATTCATGTGCTTGATTAAAGGGATTGTTGACCCCTCAAAATTGCCTTTTCTTTTAGAAAAGCAGATCTAAGAACTTGTACAGCAGGCCCTCTTGTGTATGTCAGGATCTTTGCTGATACACAGTCGAAAACCAAAAGCAAGCATCACATGCATTGGAGGTCCACCAGAAGTTTTTTCAGTAAATACAGGAGTGAAACAAGGATGCCAGCTCTTACTAATATTATCTGATGTAGCTCTAGAAATACTAGCAACAGCAATATGACAAGAGAAAGAAATTAAAGGTACAAATACAGGTAAAGAGGAGATAAAACTAATTCTATTTACTGATAGTATGATGGTATGCTTGCGAAATCCTAAGGAATCAGAAAAGATACTAGCTGAGACAATTTATAGCTTCAGTAAAGTTGTAGGCCATAAAATAAACCCTCAAAAATCAACAGAAGCTCTATGTAATAAATCAAGAAGCAAAAAAAGCAAGGGAAATCCCATTCCAGATAACTGTAAAATATCTGGAATTCAAGCTACCAAAACACACAAAAGACATATAGATTCAAAGTATTCCTCAAAGAAATAAAGAACAATTTAAATGACTGGAAGAATAGTCAGCGTCATGGATAGGTTATGCCAATATGACAATACTATCAAAATTAATTTATACTTTTTAATGCTATAGCAAACATATTACAAAGGGGATACTTTATAGAACTTGATAAATATATATATATAATATATATGTTTAGAAAAATAAAGAATCTAGACTATCAAAAGAAATGATTTTATTAAATAGAGATGAAGGGGGGAATAACACTTCTAGACCTCAAACCACATTACAAAGCAGCAGTTATTAAAACCAACTAGAACTGGTTAAAACACAAAGAAATAGATCAGTGGAACAGACTAGAAAAAAGAAGAATCAGAAACAACGGAACTCAATAACACAGTATTACCAGGGAAAAATATATTACCTAGGAAAAAATTCCTTATTTGGTCAAAATTGCTGGGAAACCTGGAAAATATTCTGGCAGTAATTAGGTTTAAACTAACACTTTATACTATATTCCATAATACATTCTAAATGGATGTGTGACCTTAATGTTAAAGACAATAGTATTAAAAAATTAGGAAAGAAGTAGATTATTTCCTTCTCACAGATATTCTTAACAAAATGAAAGACAGAAGAAACTACAAAAGATGGCAGGGCTAGAGGGAGAGGGAGAGATCCTAGGAGAAAATATGATAGTGTAAAAAAATAATGAGAACTTACTTTTTAAAAAGCAACTTTTATTTAAGAAGAAGAGAAGCAAAGAAGAAAAGGAGGAAAAAGATGGTGATGATGGTGATGGTGGTGGTGGTGGTGGTGGTGGTGGTGGTCAGAGAAGAAGACACCCATAGGAAGCTAAACAAAGAAGTCAAGGACAGAAGACAATGAGACAAAGGAGGTAAAAACAAGAATTAACTACAGAAGACAGAACGGAAAAGCTGACAGGGGTTGAATCAACTGAGAGCTAATTGGCTCTTCAAATGGTAGAAGCTAATTGGAAGAGAGCTAAATTCTGCTGCTATGTGAAAAGCTGTCTGGACTATTGTTCTCTATTACTATCTACTTTTCTTTCTCTATACTATTTTGCTTGGCAATCTCATCAACTACTATAAATTCAATTATCATCCCAATGCAAATGATTCTCAGTCCTATTTATCTAGTCTTAACCTTTCTACTGACTTTCAGTCTCATATATCCAACTACTTATTGGACATCTAGTATTATATGTCCTATAGACATCTTAAACTTAAAACACTGTGTCCAAAATGTATTATCTTCCCCTCCCTCCTAGTCCTCCCATCTTTTTAACTTCTTTGTTAGTACTGAGGGCACCACTATCCTCCCAACAGCTTTGCAATCAAGGTATCTTCCTTGACTCATCACTCTCAAGTACCATATTCATTCTGTTGTCAAGCTGGGTTAATTCTACTTTCCCAACATCTCTTGTATACGCCCCTTCCTGTTCTCTGACACGGCCCCTACCTTGGTGCAGGCCCGACATCTCATTGACATCTCATAGCTGAACAATTGCTATAACTTCTTGTTGGTCTTCCTGTCCTAAGTCTCTCCCTTAGCTACTCAAGTGATCTTTCTTAAGCAGAGATCTGATCATGTCATACTCTTATTTGGTCAAGACAAGTGACTCCCATTTAACTCCAGGATCAAATATAAAATCCTCTGACTTTTAAAGCCTTCCATAACTTGGTCCTCTCCTACCTTTCCAGTCTTCTTACAACATACTTTTCTCCACCTACTCTCCAATCCCATGATGCTAGCCTTCATGCTATTTCTCTCACAAAACACTGTCTCCTGTTGCTGAGCATTTTCACTGGCCTTACTAAATGCCTGGAATTCTCTCCCTCTTCCTCTCCTTCTCCTGGTTTCTTTGGCTTCCTTCTAGTCTCAGCTAGTAAGTAAGAAATTATTTTTTCCCTTATTCACATTCTCAGAGCTTAACACAGTGCCTGGCACGTAGTAAACCCTCAATAAATGCAAGTTGACTTGACTTGACCATCTGCAGCCTGAGAGAGGAAGAAATGTTTCAGGATTTCCTGTGTAACCCTCTACTATCTTTTGTTTAAAAGGGAGAAGTAGAAGAGGATTCTGGGAAGGTGGTAGAATAAGGCAATAAAAAGTGTCCTAAACTCCTCCAGAAACAATTTAAAATAATGCCTCAAAATGAACTTTGAGCTGCAGAAATAAAAGAATAGTACAAATGAGAGAGTACATTCAAATTTGAAGAATTGTTATGTCCAAAAGATAAACACACAGCATCAGATCCTTGGCAGGCCTTTTCTCCCTTCATGAAATCTTTGTGAAGTGCCCCTCTGGTTTTTCTTTTGGGCTCTGAGAGTTTCTGTCCTAATATAGTCCCAATCTGCTTTTCTTCAGCGTGTCTGGCATGTCTTCAGTGTAGCTCTCATTTCTAGATGCACATACCTCTCTTTCAGACACTGATGCTGAGGGACGCTGCTAACAAACTTCATGACAACCCCAGATCTTCCCATCTTTCCAAGTTCACAAGGTTGTTACTTGGTAAATGTCAGGGACATCTATAACATCATGGACTTATTCCCTCCCTGGTAACCTCCTTCTATAGGTGATAGTATCTGAAGGCCTGGAAGTAGCTACAATAGTTTCTGAACTGGTTTGTATTCATTGATTCAAAGGTATCTTTGATTCTTTCAACAACTCTGTGGAATTATCTGCTTTAATCCAAAGACTTAAGTACTTTCCTCCTCCCAAACTGTTATTTGATTGATTTAATTGACTGATTTAATCATTAGTCTGGACCTTTTTGTGTTAAATTGGAATGGGATGGATTCCAACTTGGAATTTACTCTCACCTGTGCCTCTTAATATCTTTCTTGACAAAGATACTGGAATAGTTTGTCATTTTTCCCCCAGCTCGTTTTTTTAATCATTGATTTTTTTTAAACTAATTTATTTGTTTTCAGTTTTCAACAATCACTCCCAGTAGTTTTAAATTTTTCCCCCTCCTTCCCCCCTCATTCCCCAAGATGGCATGCAATCTTATATGGGTTCTACACATACGTTCTTATTAAACACATTTTCACATTAGTCATGTTGCATATAAAATTAAAACCAATGGGAGAAACCATGAGAAAACTAAAACAAAACATAACATAACACAAGAGAAATAGTCTGCTTCATTGTGTTCCAATTCTATAGTTCTTTCTCTGAATGTGGATTGCATTTTGCATCAAGAGTCCTTTGGGAATGTTCTAGGTCCTTGCATTTCCCCCAGCTCATTTTACAGATGAAGAAACTGAGGCAAACAGGGTTAAGTGATTTGCCCAGGGTCACACAGCTAGTGTCTAAGAACAAGTTTGAACTCAAGTCCTCCTGCCTCCATGTCTGACACTCTATTCACTGAAGCACCTGGCTGCCTCTATCCTTCCCCAGATATTTTCCCTAAAATTTTCCACAAACTACCTTGTTTACTTTATGTGTGTGTATGTATGTGTAGGTGCATGTGTGTATACACACTGTTTCCTCAATAGGATATAAACTTCTTGAGAGCAGAAAATGTTGCATTTTTGTCTTTGCATTATTTTCAGCACCTAACACAATCCCTAGCACCTAGTAGATATTTAATCTATTAATATAATGACATATGACAATCCTTGTCATTCATCTAATTAAAACCCTCCATGGTTCCTCAGGGTCCACAGGTAAAAATCTACGATCCTTAATGTGTCATTCAAGGTCTTCTACAGCATTGGACTGGAAGGTACCACAGAGGTCATCTAGTTTAATCCTCACACTTTACTAATAAAGAAACTGGGGTCCAGGAAAATCAAATGATTTGTGCAGGGTCCCCCAGGTAATAAGCAATAGAGGTGGTATTCGAACCCGAGTTCTCTGACTATGGAGTCAGCGATATTTCTATTATACCAGTCTGACCTTATCGCTCTCTAAGAAACCCCAGGAAAAATATAACTCTCTGCAAGGGCAGTAATCGGGACATGCCAGTTCTGCTACTTTCTACATGTGTGACCTGGGGCAAGCCCTTTAACCACTGTCTCGGCTTCTGTATCTGTGAAAGGAGGATATAGGATCATAGATCTGATCCAAACGTGACCAATCCAACCCATTCATTTTATAGATGAAGAAATTGAAAGTAATTTACCCAAAATCATCCCATTACTGCATGCCCATCAATTAAGGAATGGTGGGATAAGTTGTGGTATATAACTGTGATGGGATATTATTGTGCCATAAGAAATGAAAAAGGGAGTCGATTCAGAAACACTTGGAAAGACCTATATGAACTGATGCAAAGTGAACTGAACAGAACCAGGAGATCCTTGTGCATAGTAATAGAATAGGGAGTTGTTTGGAGCACTGGGATGCTCTAGGTAAGGATGATCGGTTGTGAAAGATTTAGCTACTCTGAGCAATACAACGATCCAAGACAATTCCAAAAAACCCATGATAAAAAATCCTATCCACCTCCAGACGGAGAACTGATGAACTCTGAGTACAGACTGAAGCATACAGTTTTTCACTTCATTTATTCTTGCTGGTTTTTTAGGGGTTTTTTTTGCAACATAACTAATATAGAAATATTTATTGCATGATTTCACATGTATAATGGATATAATATGGCTTGCCTTCTCAATGGGTGGGAAGGGACTGGAGGGAGTGAAAGAATTTAGAACTTTAAAAAAGGAAAGTTAAAAAAGAAAAAGGAATTATACCATTATTAACCAACTGAACAAGTATTTAAACTTCAATTTCAATCTGACTCTAAATTCAATGTTTTCAGCACAATACTGTGCTGCCTTACCAAGTCTGGTCAATTCTACCTTCATCACATCTCTGGTTTCTCTCCCCTTCTTTTTTCTCACATAAACACCATCCTGGTTCAGGCTCCCATTCCCTGTTGCTAGGGCTATTGTAACAGTTATCTAATTCATCTTCTTGCTCAAGCCTAAGCCTCTCCCCTCCTCAGTTCATCCTTCACAGTTGTCCAAGTGATATTCCCAAAGTATAAGTCTAACCATATCACTTCCCCCCACCCTTCTCGATAAATTCTAGTTGCTTTTTGACTCTAAAATCAAATACAAATTCCTCTGACCTTTAAAGCCCTCTGAAATCTGGATCCAACCTACTTTTCCAAGCTATTATACATTATTCCCCTTCCCACACTCAACATTCCAGCTAGGCTGGCCTTGCTGTTCCTTGAATGTGACCTTCTATCTCTTTTCTCTGTCTCACAACGGCTTGGTGAGGTAAATACAACAGATATGCCTATGTTACAGATGAGAAAACTTAGGATCAAATAGGTTAATTGATTTGCCCATGACCACACAGCTAGATTTCTGAGACTCTCTCACCAACATTCCACAAGTAAGAAATAGAACCAGAATTCAAGCTGGATCCTCTGAGCCCAAATGTAGTTTTTCCTACTGTATCATACTGCTTTTCTTCATATAATTTAGCTTCATTAGGCCCTAACTGCATTTAGAACAATTTTTGAAACTCATACTTAAATGCTTTAGAAGTCCATATTCACTCAACTTAGATAGTACCCACTACATTTTCCTTTTGTAACTATAGCAAGTATGCATAAGTCAGGCAGGCTACATCTGCCTTTCAGAGATCAAGGGTATGTTGGGGGTCTCTTCCATTGCTCTCTACTCAAATTCCCATCAGCTGTGTTCCCCTCATTGTTAGATGCCAGTAACTAGCTCTCTCAGATCCATTTAATACAGTAGAACCTCAGTTTACAAATTTAATTCATTCTGAGAGTCTGTTCGTTGTGCTATTTGTCCGTATTGCAAAGCGGATTTTCCCATAGGAAATAATGCAAGTCAGATGATCGGTACCACATCCTCAAAAATATTCATATAAAAATAGTTATTTATAATTTTAATTAAGTTTTGTGTCCCTAATGTGCCTAAAATACAATAGCAATGATTAGTACACAATACAAACTGAAAATAAAATAAATTAACCTGCACTTTACCTTTGAGAAGTCATGGGAGAAGAGAGGGAGGAGGAGGAGAAAGGGTTATTGCTTGGAAGGATAATCTATCTCCTATGAGAAGATGAGGGATTTCAACGTTGGGAGTGCTCTCTCTTATGCTACTTTCACTAAAAGTAAGACTAACACTGCTGCCTTCAACTTGTTTTTGTTTTTTAGAATCACTTTCATTTTTTGACTCACTGACTTTTTTCTTTACATTCACTTCTGATTAGGAATCTCTCCAACGACACTTGCTTTTGATGTTTTTCAGAATGTCACAGAAATGTGACATTGCATTATTGTTAATAATATTCATGACTCTCATTGCTACAGCCTTATTTGGGTGATGTTTTTCAACAAAATTTTGATGTTTGTACTTGAATTTTTGTTCATCCTGCAAGACAAATTTTGCGAAAAATTTTCCCTTGTCCAGTGAAGCATATGTATACCAGGTTACTTGTAAACCGAGGTTTTACTGTACTTAACACCAATGATCTCTTAGTACATCAAACCTACAAGTATCACCCCCTAGTATCTCCAGGTCCTCAGGAATATTTTCTACTCTATAGCATCTCAGATTCAGGGGAAACTGGGCCTTATTTACCCCAGTTCCTACATAGCTTTGATCTTACCAAGTTTACATCCAAAGATGCCTGTAAGACAACCTACAAAGATAACTCCAGACCTTGTTTCTTAGGGCATCAGTGCTGTGCTGGCTACACACACTGAGGTGCAGAGCAACCTCTGGGCCTTTCAAGCTCACAAGATTAGAGGATCTATGCCTCACTGATGGCCTTGAAAGAGGGAGTCACTCAAGCTCTTCTTAAAATTCAGAGCAGTAGGAGAGAGTGACTGAGGCTGACAACCAAAGAAGATCAGCTAGGTGGTGCAATGGATAGAGTGCCAGGCCTGGAGTCAGGAAGACTCAAGTTTCTGAGTTCAAATGTGGCTAGTTGTGTGATCCTGGGAAAGTCACTTAACCCTGTTTATCTCAGTTTCCTCATCTGTAAAATGAATTGGAGAAGGAAAGGGCAGACCATTCTGGTATCTTTGCCAAGAAAACCCCAAATAAGGTCATAAAAAGTCAAATATGATTGAAAACATCTAAATAAGAACACAGCCAAAGACCCTTCTGGTCAACGTGTGATTAGCCAACCAGAACCAGTTGCAGAAAATCCTCCATGCTCCAGCATCTCTCAACAGCATTTCCACTCCACTTAATCAAGACTTTTCCAGAAGCAAGATCCCTGGCTAGAAGCTATACTATTTGGGGCACTTTGGGCATGCATCACACCCCCATTATACAATTATACTGGTAGGATAGTGGAGTGCATAGAAAGCTGGCCTTGGTTTCAAGAAGACCTAGGTTCAAGTCTGGCCTGTGGCACATAGTGGCTGTATGACCCTCAGTTTCACGTATAATCTCCCAGTGCTCTAGACAACTCCCTAAGATGCAGGGACGTATCCACTTGCCTTGGTAGGGGGCGTTTCCTTTTCCAAAAATTCTCTAAAATAATGAAATCATAGGTCCAATCCTTCTCCCCCTAACCACACAAGCAAATCAGGTAAAACAAGAGTTTTGGAAACGAGTTCACTGGTCCCTCAGAATAAAAACCCTTTTGACATATGACATAATGACATAAAAAAAGCTATCCACATGGCAATATTTGTCATGCTGTGAAAGAAGAATCAGAACAAAAGGGAAAAACCATGAGAAAGAAATAAAAATTTAAAAAAGTGAAAATCGTATGCTTCAGTCTGCATTCAGACTATTGTTCCATAAGAAATGATGGACAGACTATCCACATCCAGAGAAAGAACTATGGACTCTCAATGTATTCAGTAGTATTCCACTACATTCATATACGGCAACTTGTTCAGTCATTTCCCAATTGACAGGCAATTTCAGAAATATCTGGAAAGACATATTAACTGATGCTGAGTTAAGTGAGCAGAGCCAGCAACACTGTACAATGATCAACAATGAAAGATTTAGCTCTTCTCAGCAATACAATGGTCTGAGACAATTTCAAAAAACTCATGATGGAAAATCCTGCCCACATCCAGAAAAAGAATGAGTATAAATGTAGATTAAAGCATACGATTTTCACTTATTTTTCTTTTTCATAGTTTTTCTCTTTTATTCTCATTCTTCTTTCACAATATGACTAATGTGGAAATCAGCCCTCCCTCACTCAAAACAAAGTCAAGTACAAGTCATGTCATTATTTCTCTGATGGCATGATCTTCTTCAGCAACGAAGGATGAACACAAAATGTGGAAATGTATTTAACATGATTGTATATGTACAACCTATATCAGACTGCTTGCCATCTTAGGGAGGGGAGAGGTGAGGGTGGAAGGGAGAATAGATTTGGAACTCAAAATCTTATAAAAGTGAATGTTGAAGACTATCTTTACATGTAATTGGAAAAAATAAAATACTACTAAGTGAAAGAAAAATGCAGATTCCTTTGTTTAAATCTTAAAGAAAGATAATCTGGCTCCAACTGATTTTCCCAGCTACATCTGGAAATGAACTTGATGGGATTAGTGGTATGTACAATCTGATTTAAGTCTGAATCTGCTTTCCCAAGGGTCTGAGATAATATAAGGGAGAATATGATTCCAGATGTTGAGAGGAAATGTTTATGCTTTTTGTTTTGCTATAACTTAGAAGTAAATATTCCTCTGTAAAAACTAATTGATATTAAATGTCTACATGGAACTGGGACACCATCAGTTCACAGTTGTTCATCCTTCACAGAAGGGAGAACACACAAGCATGGAGGGTTTGAGCAGATAACATTAGAGAAAGACATACCACTGACCCTCAAGGGAACCTCTAGAACCTCAAAGGAAACATATAACAGCCTAGTCCTAGGAAGTCTAGTCAAGAAGTAAACAAGCATTTATTAAGCATCTACTATGTGCTAGGCACTGTGCTAAGTGGTAGTGATACAAAAGAAAGACAAAAACCAGTCCCTGCTCTCAAGGAGCTCACAGTCTCACGGGGGAGACATTATTGCAAATAACATATCACATATGTATGTATACAGGATAAATTGGAGATTATCTCAGAGGGAAGCCCCTAAGGTTAAGGACAATAGGGAAAAACTTCTTGCAGAAGGTAAGACTTTTTCTGACACTTGAAGAAAACTAGGGAAGCCAAGAGATGGAGATGAGAGAGAGAGAGAGAGAGAGAGAGAGAGAGAGAGAGAGAGAGAATATCATAGTCATGGGGGACACACAATGGAAATACCTGGAGTCAAGAGATGACGTGGCTTATTTAAGGAACAGCAAGAGGCAGGGTCACTGGAGATGAAGGGGAATAAGCTATAAGAAGACTTGAAAGACAGGAAAGGATTGGGTTATGAAGGTCTTCAGAAAGCCAGAGGGATTTTCTACATGATCCTAGAGGTAATAGGGAGCCACTAGAACTCAACCGGCTTGCATGTGTGTAAGTTGGCAGAGTGAGTCCATAATTTCCCTTCATTTATATGTTTTCAATTTGTCTTTATTCTGTATATACCTACAGGGATACTTAGTATCTCCTCCACTAGAAGGTAAGCTCCTCATTTAATTCTTACCTTTACCCCCAGTGCCCAGATCAGTGCCTGGCATGCAACAGATGTTGAATAAATGTTTATTGATTGATTGATACCATTTAATTTGATCCCAAATGGGGATCCTATTCAAGTTATAGTTTGTGATTTTAATGTTTGTGAAAGCCTTGAGATGCAAAGATCTCATTTACTATCACCTTTTTAAAAAAATATAATCCTTGTTTCTGATAGACATAGCCCTCCACAGCAATGCAAGGAGCTAAAACATTCCCAAAGGACTTGAGGCAAAATGCCATCCACATCCAGAGAAAGAACCATGGAATCAGAGCACCGAATGAAGCAGACTATTTTCTCTTGTGTTATGTTTTGTTTTGTTTTTCTCCCATTCATTTTAATTCTTCTATGCAACATGACTAATGTAAAAATGTGTTTAATGAGAAAAATATGTGTAGAACCCATATAAGATTGCATGTCCTCTCAGGGAGGGAGGGGGAGAAAATTTAAGACTTGGAAGTGATTGTGGAAAACCAAAAACAAATAAATTAATTTTAAAAAAATACAGTCCTATAAAGTAGGGGCAGGGAGAAGAGGGGAAAAAACAGATACACATTTCCAGAGTATGTTACAAAATGGTGTTTTGTATTGATCCAAACTTGAAAACATGTCCATTTAAAAAATTCTCTCCTCCTTTATTTTAACACATAAAAACTTTTCCTCCTGTTCTTGAAAGTCAGGTGTGAAGCGTATCAGTTAAAAAACATAAGGGTCTATTTCTTTGGAGAAATATCCCCATCTTGTGGAGTTGTAGGATATGGCTATTAAAGGCCTTGTATTTAAGCCATTATAAATCATTTCATAACTAAGTTTTGAGAATAAGAGAAATTCTTAAAAGTAGGAGCAAAACTTTTTCAGTTCATCAGAATTTCAAAGCTCAGGGTTAGCCAAAACTTTGTCTGAAACTTCGGTTCAGGTAGGGTGTGATAAAAGCTTCCCTAACATCTGAATCCACAGACTAGTGGCTAGGGTATTGTCAATATAACTCGTTTAAATCCTACCTTTGATACATATACTTGTTGTTTTAATTAAGAATTTAATTTGCAGAGAGAAAAACCCCATAACTGATAAATACCCTCAAAGTTGCTGTCCTGACTTTTCAAAACAGGAAAACCTGTAGAGTTTAGGAATCACAATAATCAGCTAGTTATCAGTCCCCTGTAAAATTCTAGAATAGATTATTGATCTTAAGACTTCTAAGCATTTAAAAGAGATTGAATTGACTACTAGGAGTCAAACGAATTCATTAAGAATATACCGTGTTATACTAACCACTTATCCTTTTTTGAAACTAATTAGGATGGTAAATGAAGGAATCATCATGGACAGGATAGATCTTAATTTCAGAAAAGGATTTGACAAAGTTTCTCATGATATTCTTGGATAAGAATTATGATGTGTGAACTAGGAGAACACAATTACATTGGGAATAATGAGAGATCTGCAGGATCCCTGGTTTGATCTGATCTGCTGGATGGAGGCTTTTGTAAAACCATCTCAGGGCAGTTGTAAGGATGGGCTTTTAGAGGGTAATCCATGGAGCATACATACTTCCAACAACAACATGTACTCAGGCCCAGTGCTGAAGGAAATGCAAAACATGACATTGTAATGCGTTATTGGTCCCTTGGTTGCCATGATGGGTGTGGAGAGGGGGAGGATTGGACATTGAGCTGGGAAGAACTGCCTATTCGAGGACTTTAAGAGAAGTGGCCTGCCTCTACTTTCCTTTCTCTCTCCATCTCTGACTCTTACATAATGTTATGTAAATTCATAGCTGATTGAACAAGCATACTAGCAATGAGTGAATTAATGGATGACTCTGTGTCAACCAGGAGAATGTCTCTCCTCTGGATTGCCACAGGGCTTTTTCTGTCTTTAGTTCTATTTCATTCAACATTTTTATCAATGACCTGCATAAAGATAAAGGAGACATGGAACCAACATATCTCCACATGGCACAATACTGGAAAGGGACAGTTAATTCATTAAATAATAAAATCAATATTCAAAAAGATATGCCGGAACAATAAGCAAAAACAATGCCAACAATAAAATGAAATTCCATAGGGATAAAAGTAAAAAGATATAGCATCATAACTAGCTCTGGAAGAAGTCAATTCAAACTTCTTATTTTACAGGTGAGGCCCAGGGAGGTTAAATAATGTGTCCATAGACACACAAGCAGTAAGTATCAGAGATGTGGTTTGAAAGCATGGCTTTTAACTCCAGCATTGTTGCTCCTTCAAAAAAGAAAGAACATTAAAGATTATGAGAAATCCTTTTTGTGGGGAGAGTGATTTACCAAATTGGAAGATTAAGGAATTGCTCATTTGATTTTTTTAAAGGGAATTAAAAATAACAACCAGGTAAAAAAAAATGTTCCCAACCATTAATAATTAGAGAAATGCAAATTAAAGCTATGCTGAGGTTCCATCTCATTCCCAGAAGAGGAAAATGGTGGATGGGCTGTAGAAAAGTAGGCACATCAATGCACTCTTGGCAGAGCTGTGAATTGATATAACTATTCTGGAAAGTCATATGGAATTATGCCCCCAAAGCCACTAAACTATGCATACCCTTTGACCCAACAACATGTCTATTAAACTTATACTCCCCCAAAGAGATCAAAGAAAAAAGATCCATATATACAAAAATATTTATAGTAGCTCTTTTTGTAGTGACAAAGAATCAGAAGGGTTACCCATCCACTGGGGAGTAACTGAACAGATGATAGCATTTAATTAATGATAAAGAATGGAATATTATTGCATCATACAAGATGATGAAAGGGATGAGTTCAGAAAAGTCTGGGAAGACTTCTACGAACTGATGCAGAATGAAGTGAACAGAATCTGGAGTACGATTTATATAATATCCCACCAGCAAACAACTCTGAAAACCTTCAGGGCTATAGTCAACACAATAACCAAACATGGTTTCAGAGGACTGGTCAAGTATGTTCTACCCAACTTCTAACAGAGCAGTGATAGATTTGGGATTCAAACTGACAAATACTTTCTGGACCATCGCCAATGTGAAATTTTGTTCCCCTGACTCTGTGTATTTGTTACAGAGACTTTGTTTTTCTTTTGAATGGGGAAAGTGGGAAGTGAGAGGGAGAGAAAATACATAATTCTTAACTGAAAAATGAGATAAAATAAGGGGGGAGGGAAGATCTCACATGTAAAATGAGAAGGTTGGATTCAAAGATTCTAAAGTCCCTTTCAGCTCTAAATCTATGATCGTAAGACTTGTGATGTATAGTTGATCATAGACTTATTAGCGACTAGTATGGCTGCTTTAAAAAAAAAAGTTATCCCAATGTGTCACATAATTCATTATAGTATACAGAGCATAGGATTTAGAGTCCCATCATATTCTCTGCTGACCAGACCACATCTAGAGTATGATGTCCAATTCTGGATGCCACCTTGAAAAGAGATAGTGGTAAGTTAGAGAAGAGTAATTCATTAGTATGATGAGATTCTGTAAACTCTACCCGATGGAAAATGATTGGAGGAACTGGGCATGCTCTGTGAGTCTAAAAAATAGTGAGAGACAAAGAACTGTACTTAAGCTAGTAACTTCAACCACTTTTTAAAAGCCAGAGGCCAATTTTGTTCAGTATAAAAGGAACCTTCATTATTTTTCTCAGCCACAAATCATAAATATCATATATATGTATATATACATACATATATACCTATATGTACATATATACTTATACATATATACACATATACATATATGTGTGTATTATATATTTATATGTACCAGCAGTATATAAGACTGTGCTAGTCTTATATATGCAGAACCCCAGAATTTGAGAGCTGGAAGAGATCTCAGTGTTATAGCATTTAGGAGGCAGGAACGTCTGGGTTCAATACCACCTCTCATGCTTCCTGGATGTGTGAGCTTGGGCAAGTCACTTAGCATCTCAGACAATTCTCTAAGACATAAATCACAGATCATTGCTGATTTATATGGTTGATGAAATTTTCTCACAAGGGAGCTCCCCAAGGGCAGATGAAATCGTAGGTTCAGAACAAAACATTATTAGTAACATATAGAAATGCTGATGATTTATGTGGATTTATCTTATATCGTGCAACTTTGTTGAAGTCATTAATTATTTCAACTAGTTTTTTAGTTGATTTTCTAAGTTCTCTAAGTATCATATTGTTTGCAAAGAGTAATAGTTTTGCTTCCTCATTGTCTATTGTAATTCCTTCAATTTCTTTTTCTGGTCTTATTGCTTTGGTTAGCATTTCTAGAATAATATTAATAATATTGGTGATAATGAGTATCCTTGCTTCACCCCCAATCTTATTGCAAAGGCTTCTAGCTTATCCCCATTACAGATAATATTTGCTGAAGGTTTTAGATTTATGCTACTTATTGTTTTAAGGGAAGCTCCATTTATTTCTATGCTTCCTAATGGTTTTGGTAGGAATGAATGATTCATTTTGCAGATGAAAACTACATGTTTTTAATAAAGCATGTACAAACATGAGAAGAGTTGGTTTGGCTCTACCAATTCCAGCTGTGAAAATACCCTCTACAATACAGACAAGCATTGTATATTTCAGAGACAGGACTAGAAACTAAGCCTCTCTGACTGCAAAGCCAATCATCTGCCGACTGTTGCACACTGGTTCTAACTTAGATTCATAAAATCATAATATCACAAGAGTGGAAAGGGACTATCTAGACAAGACATTCCCAAACTTATTTGGCTTACCACCCCCTCTCAGAAAAAATTACTCAGTGCCCTCCTGCAGATCTACTTCTTTTAAAAAACCCTTTCACAGTTTTGTTTTGGGGTTTTTTTTGTAATTTGAGTCATTTCAAAAAATATAATTTTTTAAATGAAGCACCTTAAATTTAATAATTTATTGTAAATTTTTAGGTTTTTTCTGCACTGAAATGGTGATGATGCAGTATATTGCATAGAGCCATATAGTATATAGTATAATGTAACCATATAGTGTTGTATTGTAAACAAGTCATTGCACATATATTCTTGTGGATGTATGCTGGACTTCCTGACAATACGTGAAATGTTCTCCTGCCAGCACTTGCTTGTTAAAACCTATTGGTGGACTTGACCACTGATTAATTATAACTTGCATTTTATGTGATTATTTGAAAAATCATGTGATCAATACAACTTTAACTCTGTTACACAATAGAAGAAACATGTATAAATGGTTTTTCAAATTTTTCTTCTCTTCTTTCCTTATGCTTCCACCACCCCCTTATTTTGTTTAATGCCCCCAACTGTAAATGAGGCTACTACCAACCCCCTGGACTGTTCCAACACCCCCCAAGAGGTGGTATCATCCACTTTGAGAATCTATGATAGACCAGCCTTCCAAATGGTCTAGGATTCCCCTCTCTAATATCCCTGACAGAAAGATAAACACTGGATATGCTTGTAATGTTTTCAGTGAAAAGGTGTTTACTACTTCTGGAAGCAGTCCATTCCACAACTAGATATCTCTAATAGTAAAAAAAAAACTTTTCTTATTTTTGCTCTCAAAGTCTGTAGACAATCTGGAAAAAGGACTAGATTTGGACTCAAAAGATTCAAATCCTAACTCTGTTGTTAACTCCTTATGTGTTCTTAGGTAAATCATGTAACTTCTCGCTTTCCTCATCTGTAAAATGAGAGGATTCAAGTTGATGATCCCTAAGCTCCTTCCAGCTCTAAGTCTCTGATATAACTCCTACCTATTTCTCTTCATTCTTTTCTCTGAAGGAAATGGGACAAACTCACTTCCCCTCCGTATGATCATCTTTCAGGGAGTCAAAGACAGTTGTTGGATCAAATGGTTTCTAATGTTCCTTTCTGCCCTGACATTCTATGATCCTATGTCTTTTTATTCTTCTCATAGCCAAACCAACCTCGCTCCATTTCTTTAATAAGACCTGTCTTCCATGTAGCATCTGTTGATAACATGCTGCAAAGAGTAGCACATGGACCCAGCTGGTGCCAAGTGATAAGAGATAGGGTGACTATTTGAACACAAACACCATGGTGGCCACAGATGTTCTCCTGTTAATCCTCACCACACCCATGGGAAGGGGGCAGGTGATGCTTTTTAGCTAAGGAAGTTGAGTCATCCGGATTTGTCCACAGATGCTAGTCTGGGGCACCAACTGATGTGACCTCTCTCAAGTCAAGTTAGGAGATCAAATACCAAAGGGGAAAACAATCTCTTTTTAATCCTCCCTACTTTGCCTGATTTCCCAATGCCAATTTGGCACCATTCCTTGGAGGACCTAATCATAGAGTGAGAACCACTAATTAATATTTCTAGAGTGTGCTGCATCTCCGAGGATGAAATATAATCATTTTAGTTCTCACCCATTAAAGCCTACGTAAATCAGGGGCCATAAATATCTCTAACAGAAATCCAGCATGGGTAAATGTGCAGTGATATAAAGTCATGAATGGTCCCCAGGAGGATTGTTGTTTTGTTTTTTCTAACTTGATTTAAGCTCATGAACCGAATGCACATGGAAAGAGAGAGAGAGAATACACCTAATCTTTCCCCTGGGGTAACTGGGGGAAAGGATAGGAAGTTTTGTTTGGAACAGAGTGGCATGTAAAGATTATATTAAAGGTAACTCATGCCTGCTGTAATTGTCTTCTGGGAATTTGAAGGAGTCGGGAGCTGTAGGTAGAGACCTGTGAGGAGAGCAATTCAGTTTAATTTGCCAGATTTTAAGTGCCTACTGGGTACAAGGGGCTGTTTCAGGTGTAAGAGATGCAGAGACACAAGGAAAACCCTCCATTAGATTCAGCAAGCATTTGGTAAGCATCCTGTGTGCCAAGGAGCTCACATTCTGCGACACGTACACAAGTGAGAAACTATAAACTATTCACTGAGTAATAAATGAAATTTCAAAAGAAAAGTTTATTTAATAACTTGAGAGATTAGAAACAACTGCATGTAGAAAGTAGCATCTGAGCTGTTCCTCAAAGGAAGCAAGGAATTCTGGGAGAGATAAGTACATTCCAGACTCATGCAAAGACACTGAGGAGAGAGATGGAATTCTGAGTGAGGGAAATAGCAGGCAGGCCAGTTTGACTGAAATGAAGGGTGTGTGAACAGAAGTAACGTGAAATAAGACTGGAAAAGTACAAGGAGAGCTGGACTGTGGAGGGCTCTGAGGGCTAGACTGTGGGTTCTGCAGCTTATCCCAGAAGCAGTAGAAAGGCATTAAACATTTCTGGGTAGAGGGTGACCGTGTCAGATCTTATTCAGGAATAATGTTTGGCAGCTCTGTGAAAAATAAAGCAGACAGACTGAAAGTTGGGAGACAATTCAAGAAGCTGAGTTAGTGCAATAGTCCGGGTGAGAAGGAATAGTATTAGCTGGCTTTTGTATAGTGCCCATTATGCACTAGGCACCATGCTGGGCACTTTTAAATTACCTCATTTTGTTCTCCTGGGAGATGGGTGCTGTCACTATTGCCATTTTACAAATGACAAATGAGAAAACAGGCTAACAGGGTTAAATGACTTGCCCAGGGTCACACAGCTAGTACACATGTTTTCAGTTATTTTTCAGTCATATCTGACTCTTTATGATACTGTTTTGGGTTTTCTTGGCAAAGATACTGGAGTAGTTTGCCACATCCTTCTCCAGATCATTTGACCATTGAGGAAACTGAGGCCAACGGGGTTAAGCGACTTGCCCAGGGTCACACAACTAGTAAGTGTCTGAGGCCAGATTGGAACTCAGGAAGATGAGTCCTGACTCCAGGCCTAGCACTCTATCCAATGTGCCACCTAGCTGCCCAGCACGTATCTTGCTAGGGTCAAAGTTAAATTCAGGTCTTCCTGAGGCTAGGCAGTCTATCCACACCTCTGTCTAGCATTCCTGTGAGAGCTGGGACTAGGGTAGAAGAGGTGAGAGTAAAGAAAAGGGGACAGAATGGAGAGGTGTTATGGACAGATGTAGACATACTATAAAAGTAGGACTGACAAAGTTTGGCAGCTGATCAAATAGAGAGTTTGGAGGATATGGAAGAGTAGAGGGTGACTGTGAGGTTATGAATCTGGGTGGACTATTTATAATTAATCTAATAATAAACCCCCAGAATTAGTAAATGTGTCTCCCTACTGTTGAAAGATCTTAAATTTTTCCTCCAGAAGGGCAGCTAGGTGTTGAAGTAGATAGAGTAGCAGGCCTTCAGTCAGGAAGGCCTGAATTCAAATGCAGCCTCAGACACTTACTAGCTGCGTGATCCTGGGTGAGTCACTTAACCCCTGTCTTAGTTCCTCTTCTGTAAAATGGGAACACACTGGAGAAGGAAAATAGCAAACCACTCTGGATCTTTGCCAAGGAAACTCTGTGAACAAAAGTCTACAGGGTCACACAAAGTTGGACACATCTGAAAAACTAAACAACAAGGAAAACAGACCCAGAGACTTAGAGTTGAGACTCCAGAGTTTTCTTCCTCAATTCATTAATAACTGTTTCCAGTTTTGCTCTGGGCAAGCAAGCCATTTCCTGTTTCAGTGTCTCATCCTTTATGCTACATTTTTTCATCAGAAACCAAGAGGAAGAGAGGCCAATAGAGATGGACTAGAAGATCTTTAGATTCAAAGGATCTTACACATCATCTTACCCAACCACCTCATTTTACTAGGGAGGAAAAGGAGAGATGGTTCTTGCACAGGGACTCTTCATTGTTTACCTTCTATGTCAGGGATTGATAATCAGAGCTACTGTGAATGGTACAAGTGTATAATCCTAGGGTATCTGAGCTGAGTTACATGGAGGTTGGCTCTGCTAAAACTCAGTCCTCTGACCACGACTTCCTTCCTCTTCTCTGATATTCACTTTGGTCCTCTCTCTGTTTTTCCACAGTCTCTATCCTACTGTCCCTACCCTTCTATTGTGCCTCTAAAATTCCATTATTTTGCGTGTTTTGTTTTTTGGGGACAAGATCCAGGCTTGTGATTTCATTTGTTTATGGGACTCCTGGGCAGGAAAAATCCCTTTACCAATGCAGGTTGGCACATTATTTGCCACTTATAGTCTTAAAAAAGGGCTAAGAGCAGTGTCAAACTCAAATAGAAATAGGGCAATAATCCATAATAAATTTTCCCTGTATATTGACTTGGTGTTAAAATCATAGTGTCATCTGGTTTTTTTGTATTTTTAGTTATTTTTAAGTTTTTAAAAATGAATAAGTAATTAATTCACTTCCATAAGATTTTGAGTTTTGAATTTTCTTCCCCCACCCTCTCATCCCCCCTCCCCAACACTGCATGCAATCTGATATAGCCTCTACTTATACATTCATTATTTATTTTGTTAAATATTTCTGTAACTCCTGTCTCAAAGCTCATTGAGAGAGAAATCTTGCCTTATTATTGATGGAGATGAATGCCCCCCCCTGCCCTGTCCTGCCCTGCTGTATGGTGGGAAGAGTATGAAGTCTTAGATGTAGAGTCCCCATTTCTGTGCCCTGCTTGCCATAAATTACACTGTATATATTTTATATATATTTACACATATGTAACATGTACTGGAAAGATGTCCAGATATTCCTTGTCTACATGTAGCCTAGCCATGGATGTCCTCAGCATTTGGGCTCTTTGGGGACAATGAATTTCTTGGCTGCTTCCCATCCTCCATATGGTACTTCAGTCTTGTCACCTGGTATGATGAAGAAAACCCTGAGTGATCCCCATTTCCCCCTCACCCCTGTCAGAGCAGCAGTAGGTGTTATGCCTCTTAAAAGAAGCAGCAGGTGCTGGTTCAATCTCTTCCTTTTACTCTGCATGTAGCATCACATAACTCTCAGACTTTTGGGAGAAGTGAGAAAAGGCTGATGTTTTACACTGAGGTATCCTGGTGACCGAGCCCAGGAGAGAACTTGGAGGCTGTCTAGTCCAAATCAGTCATTTCGCAGGTGAGGGAACTCTGGTTAAATCACTTACTGAGGATCATACAGCAAGTCAGTGGCATATCAGTGTCAGAACTCAGGGCTCTTGAGTACTAAGCCCAGAGTTTTTTCTAAAACACAGGATTAGTTAAATTTCACTCCTATCCCATCACAATTGTCTTCCACAAATTTTAGAATTTGTAAATATCTCTTAGAGGAGTATTTCAAAATGACAAAGAGCAATTTTGATTCTTTCCACAAGGAGAGTTCACACTGGGCCCTCCAAGGTTCCTTTTGTCCCCTTTGTTTTCTTTTTCTGGGCCAGAGAAGAGCGGGGAGAGAGAAGGTGTGTGTGCATAACACACTTGTAAATTTTATCTGCATTATTAACATTTTCACTTCCACTAGTGGTGCATTAGTTAGAGTACCCCTCCTGGAGTTAGGCAGACTCAGTTTTCTGAGTTCAAATCTGACCTCAGCTACTCACTAACTGTGTGACCCTAAGTTTCTTAACCCTGTTTGCCTCAGTTTCCTCATCTATAAAATGAACTGGAAAAGGAAAAGGCGAACCACTCCAATATCCTTGCCAAGAAAACCCCAATTGGGGTCATGAAGAGTCAGATACTATTGAAACAACTAAATATGAACATTTTCTTCATCTCTTTCTTAAGTTTAGACAATTAATAAAAACAATAAATCAAGCCCTGATGTATAATGTTTTCCAGTTTCCAAGGTGTAAATGTTCACATTAAACATTTAATAATCCCTTCCTCAGCCAGTTAGAGCTGGCTCCAGCATACCCTTGGGTGATCTAAAATTGTTGGCAAGGTAGCCATATCCAGACTTGGAGGCAACCTGATGAGAAGTTTAGAGATTCAGGGTCCAGTGAGTAGAGATGGCTGGCAGCTAGGGGAGTGTCTTCATTGTGGAAGAGGGTCACCAGAAGGCAGAGAATCAAGAGATATTTGGATAGTGTAGAATCCTGGCTAAATGCGGCCATTCCTTTTCATCATTCCTGAAAATCTCTTTATATTCTGAGGATATTTAAGTATCAATCTCCCAAAAGATTTTAGCAGTAGTAGTAAATTATTACTGCTTATTGTTTTAAGTCATTTTGTCAATGCACGATATGAGTCTTTTCTGTCGATTAACCTTTCTTTGGTGCATACGAAATAAATATTAGTCCTATGCCTGATTTACATTGAATATTGAGTACATTTTTTCTCCTGCTTTTTGGAGTGACTTAGATATGAGTCCAAACCTAAGTTTCAAATAATATGTCCTTCTAGTATAATCAAGGGTGTGGATTTAACAAGCTAAGGAGTATGAGAAAAGGAAGACTGACCAGGCTGCCCCAGGACTGAACCTAGTATGGTTTCAGAATTGAAGAGGAAGTAGGGGCAGTGAGTGCTCTGGTTCCCCAGGCTCAATATTGAAGATAAATGTTGTTTCTCCTTAGTGGAATGTACATTGAGAATACTTTATTTTGTCTCTGTCCCCCCAGTACAAACCCCCGTACCTGGCACATAGTAAAGTGCTATCAAATATATAGAGAATTGTATCAAATTGGCAGGACTTGCCTGAGATGACACAGAAAGTGTCCAGCAAGGACTCAAACCCATGCCTTCACAACTCTCTTAGATTCTTTCCATTACACCATATCCTTACCTCTTGGCTCCTCCTCCCCAGGCTGGTGCCCAGGAGCAGCCATCTAGAAGATCCATACTCTTATAATCGTAGAATGTTAGACCCATAAGGGAACTTTGAGGTTGTCTGGTCCAAATCAGTCATTTCGCAGGTGAGGAAACTCTGGTTAAATCACTTACTGAAGGTCATACAACAAATCAGTGACAAATCAATGGCAGAGTTCAGGGCTCTTGAGTACTAAGCCTAGGGTTTTTTCTAAACGCAGGATTAGTTAAATTTCACTCCAATCCCATCACAATATCCTTCAAATATTTTAGAATCTATAATTATCTTTTAGAGGAGTATTGAAAAATGACAAAGAGCAATTTTGATTCTAAGAAAGATATGAGAGGAAAACTTCAACTCTTTACAAAAGGGGGAGGTCTGTGATAGTTGTGTTACCTTGTATATATTTTCAAACTTCTTCATTGTATAGATTGGTTTTGCTTATTTTTCATCTGTTCTTCCACTTTTTTTCTTTACAAAGCTTTAGTTATTATATGAGATGGCTCTCACAGCATGATGAGGGAGAAGGGTACTGGAAGAATATCTGGTGATATAAAGAGATATCAATAGAATTTTACTGAAAAATCATTGCTCATTCTTCATTTTCAAAGAAGATCAAAGACATCATGGGATGATGTCCTGACTTGCAAGTGAATTGGATTTAAGTGAGACAGAGCTGTACAAAGTCTTCAGCCTCACTCTCTCCTCCAGAGTCATTTAAGTCATCCTTAAGTCAAGATGAGTAGTGATGGGCCAGCAGTAGAGGACCTTGGCATCTTCAATATCTAAAACTCAAGAAAGCTTAACTATAAAAATAATAAATTATATGTAAGTTTAAAATCCACCATTTTATAATTTATAATCAACATTTTATAATTGATAAACTCAGTACTCATGATCATTCACCTACTCTACAACATCAATCCCTGATCCCCAAGTTAGTAAATTGACACCTCATGAAAAAGTATTCAAAATATATACTGATGCATGACAAGTATAACAGCTTATTTTAGTAAAAAATTTTTAATACCAAAAAAGTGTTTTTGGTGAATTTCTCAAATCCTAAGTCTATCCTGGTTTGTTTGTTTGTTTTTAACTATCTTACTCCACCTACATAGAAACGATACTTAGCAGGCCTCCCAGTCCCTGGTCCAGAGGTTCCTACCTTTTTTTGTATTGTGAGCCCCTTTGGCAGTCTGATGAAGCCTATGGATCCATTCTAAGAATGATGTTTTAAAATTCATAAAATAAAACACATTGGACTATAAGGGAAACCAATCAAATAAAAATATAATTTTTTTTCTCATTCAAATTCATGGATCCCATGAACAAGGATCCATAATTTCCAGGTTAGGATCACTTGCTCTAGTCTATTCCCACTCCCAACTAACCTAAACAGTATTGATGGAGTCCTAATAGATCTGCCCCCAAAAGCCTAATTTCATTACAGGCCCACTGTACCTACCTACACCCCCCCTCCCCCATGTCCTATCTTCTATGTAGATGCCCCACTGCTCACTAGAGCAACAGATGTGTCCCTGGAACTCATAGTTCTCAGAGAAACAGCAGGCATGTCCATGTGATGGGAACCCAGTCACTGCCTCTAGCTAGCCACTGCCATACACTCAACCACAGCTACCTCCATCTAATCCTAGACAGGACCACAATAGTCAGCCAATTATAAAACAGCAGCACTAAGACGCCCAAGTAAGATGTGGACCCCAAAACAATAGAAGGGACTTTCCTAAGTAGGCACCTACACAGTAATAGTAAGTCAACATCAAATCATTAGAATTTGGGGCAAGAGAGCTTATCAGAAGTCTAATCAATCAACAATTACATATTAAGCTCCTATTAATTGCCAGACTCTGTGCTGGGTGCTGCTGTGGGGGTGGAGAATGGGTATGTTTGTGGAATACAGGTACAAAAAAATGAAACAATCCCTACTTGCAAAGAGTTTTACAACGTGGAATAGAAGTAAAGCTTGATGTTCTTCCTAATCCAGCAAAGTTTTGTCCTAAAATCACATCAGCAATTCCTTAAATACTATAAATAATTTCCAGTTCTTTTTAGGTTCCTTAATAGAGAATGTGATAAAAAATAATTTGGAATGTATTTTATTCATATCAATCACTTCAAGATATGTGATTGTTCATATTTGGTTTAATTAGGTTATCAAATATTTATGTATAGTGCCCTATCAGTACCTAGTAGTCTAAATAGACAATTCAGCTCTTGAATTCAAATAACATTCATTGATAATCCTAGTAGGTACAAAACACTTTTCTGGGCTCTCCAGGATACAAAAACACAGAGGAGAAAAGGGGGAGACATTAAGCATTTATATAGCACTTTCTAAGTGCTGGATCGGGGTAAGCACTTTACAAATATTTCCTTTGTCAAAGAAGATAATTACAAGGTCCCTGCCCTCAGCAACCTTTCTTAACCCAAAGTAGAATGGGTAAGTGACAAGAGCTTTTTGAATTCTGAAGATGATGAGATCACTTTGGTTTAGGAATAAAGTGGGGGAGAGGAGAGAATTCACAAGTTTGGTACACTAAAGTTTAACTAGGGTGTGGTACTGTTTCCTAAAAGGAAAGTCATCCTCAGACTATTGCTAGCCACAGCAACTTTCACTTTTATTAGCTGAATTATACTGGTGGAATAGAGTTTTTATTTAGCATCAATTATGTGCTTAACAAGGTGAGGTTTAAAAAGGCAAAAACAAAGCACTCCGTCTTAAAATTTTACAAAGTAATGCAAAGTAAATTCTGGAGTGATAGAAGTCTAATGGAAGGTGGGGGTGGGTGTGGATAGGAAAACTTTTAGAGGTAACTTGACAGTTTTTTTCCCTTTATCTTTTTTAATTGGAGGAAGGGGTGGTATAGAAATAATGATGTCACCAAAAAAAAGCCATTTGTAATATATATATATATTTTTAGATGCACAGAAGAAAATAGAAGTTCAGAAGGAAGCACAGATAAGCAGGACAGTTTTGAAAGTTACTGAGAATTTGTTATATACACATATATGTATAAAGAGAGAGATTTTTAAAATTTTATTTGTTTAGTTTTCACCATTCACTTCCATAAGATTTTAAGTTCCAGATTTTTCCCTATCCCTCCCCTCTCTCCACCCCAAGATGGGATGCAATCTGATACAGGCTCTACATATACATTCATATTAAACTTATTTTCACATTAGTCACGTTGTAAAGAAGAATTAGAAGCAATGGGAGAAAGCATGCAAAAGAGGGGAAAAAAGAGAGAGAGCAAATAGTATGCTTCAATCTGCATTTAGATTCCGTAGTGCTTTTCTGGCTGTGGATAGCATTTTTCATCATGAGTCATTTGGAGTTGCCTTAGCCCCTTGCATTGCTAAGAAGAGATAAGTCTATCAAAGTTATCGTACAATGTTGCTGTTACTGTGTAACATGTTCCTCTGGCTCTGCTTATTTCACTCAGCATCAGTTCATGTAAGTCCAGATTTTTCTGAAGTCCGCCTGCTCATCATTTCTTATGGAACAACAGTACTCCATTACATTCATATACCAGAGCTTGTTCAGTCATTCCTTAATTGAAGGGCATCCCCTCAATTTCCAATTCTTGGCCACCACAAAAAAAAAAACTCATCAATATTTTTGTATATGTGGGTCCTTTTCCTGTTTTTATGATCTCTTTGGGACACAGACCTAGAAGTGGTATTGCTGGGTCAAAGAGTATGCTAAGTTGTACAGATAGATAGTTAGACCGACAGACAGATAGATAGATAGATATAATTTTAAAAGAAGTAACTTGACCCAGAGAATCGCTGCTTCATATAAGATGCTCTTTTGTGTTGTATGCGGATAGAAATGCTTTTTATGGGTGTTTAAGTTCAGAATAATTAAAAAAGAGGTGAAGAGACTAGTAGAGTAGAACGTCATATATGCTGTTAAATGTCACTGTATAAGGTATTTTTGTTTAACATTTCTTTTTTTTTCTCAAGGGAGGACCCAATTTGGACTGGGGGAAAATGTTTTTGTTTTTTTTTTATTTTTGTTTTTGTTTTTTAATTTGAAGGAGAGGGAGGGGAGCTATTTCCAAAAATTACTGTGATCAAAATTAAAAGGTATCAATAATATTCATTTTTAAGTGACAATTCAATTTAGTTTAACAAACATTAAGCACCTATTATTTGCAAGCCACAGTGATAGGCACTAGGATTACAAAAATAAAAACAGCATATTTTTTCACTAAAAACATACCGTCCCCATCAGCCCTCAAGAAGCTTTAAAAAGTAATGCCAAGTAGAAAAAAGACTGAGTAAGAGAGAAAATACAGAGTTCAAAGGAAGGGGCAGTGGGGAGATTTGGAAAAAACCTTCTAGGGTGGGGATGGAAAGCTTGCAGTCTCGAGGTCACATGTGGCCCTCTAGGTCCTCAAGTGTAGCCCCTTTGACTGAATCCAAACTTTAATTTCTTCTGTGAACACTCTTGCCCTAGGCAGAAGCACCCTGCTTCTGCTTTGTAGGAAACTGGCATAGTGGATAGAGCTCTGGATTGGAATCAGGAAGACTAATTTGTGTGGCCTGAGCTGGTCACTTAACCCTGTTTGCCTCAGTTTCTTTATCTGTAAAGTGAGTTGGAGAAGGAAATGATAACCACTCCAGTATCTTTGCCAAGAAAATCCTAAATGGGGTCAAGAAGAGTCAGATGTCACTGAAATGATCAAACAATAACATGTCAATCAATAACTATTTCATTAAATACCTACTATAACCCAGACATTGTACTAAGTGCTGAATATATCCCATAGCTACAAGGAGAGAATCCAGGAGGCAGAGATGTTGAGGGAATGCCTTTTGAGTGCCCAGGCCAAGAGTGGGAAATGGAATGCCAGGCATCAGAACTTCTAGAAGACCATTTTGACTGGGGGTCGAGGGAAGTGGAGAAGGATTCTAAATCATTTAATGGAGTAGTAGTACTAGTTTGTGTATATGTGTTTGGGGGGTGGGGCATATTTACAGAGCCTTTACTGTATACAATGTGTGCTTGTGTGTATGTGTGTGTGTATCTGTGCACGTGTGAAAAAGAGCCCCAGGTCTGTCTTTCTGGTTAATGCTTACATTGCATTGCATTTTTCATTTCACTCACCTATAAAGGTTCTGGCTCATTTGCTGAGCAGCTGTGCAGGGGTTTCCTGTAACTCCTTTGCCTGAGGCAAATAGTGAATGGTATTTAAAGCCCAGGCACTGAAGTGAATACTTGACTGCTTATAAACATTTTGTGTGAGAGGGAGCAATTTCTTCTGGTTAACCCTTGCTGCCAATTTATAGAGTATGTTTTTGGGTTCCCCCTTTAGGGTTGAATCTTAACGATGAAATACAGATCTCCTGAAACAGCACTTACAGGCCCTTATTGTGATCACTTGAATAGCTTAAAACTTTACTCTTGTGGAAGGAGAAACTTGAAAAATAGATACTAAGAATATTTGGGGAAGTAAGTGGAAACTGAAATGTTCTACAGATTAGGAAGAGCAACCATGATGCTCAGTGGAAGTCATTTTAGCTGCCATTGAACTTAATAAAAATGGCATGAAAGTGTTTTGTTTTTATTTAGTTTTTGAATATTTTATCTTTGCTTATTCTGAGCTTAAACACTACATACCATGAGCATTTCCAAATATGAAATTGAACTGAAAAAGAATTGCACAAGAAACTGTAAATCTGTTCTGAACAGCTCACTTATCCTTTAAGTGTATGTAAGCATATTAACTAATATTAATATATTGAAGTATATATGTATACAACATATATATATGTATACAACATATATATATATATATATATATATATATATATATATATATATATATATATACATTATACAAAGTACATATACCTATACAATAAATTCAACATATAACTTTCAAAGCTATCCTGTTTGTCTGAGTTTCCTTCTGGTCTTCCTTTTGTTCTCTTCCGTGCATTAAAAAAGAGTGTTTCAGTGGCTCTTTCTTTTTTCCTATTCTTTTCTTTGGCAACACAACTATCTTCCCTCTCTTCTTTCACCTCCTTCTCATAAACTGAAAAAAAGAGAAACAAAATTCTCCTAAAAAATAGAGGTATTCAAGTAAAACAAATTCCTCTATTGGCTATTTCTATTGTATCTCATGTATCTTGAGGCCATCACCTCTCTGTCAGACACAGGGTAGTTTCTTTCTGAGTCCTCTGGAATCACAGTTGGCCTTTGCACTGATCAGCGTTACTATTTTTCTTCACATTGTTGTTATTGTATGAATTGTTCTCCTGGTTCTACTCCAGTTTTTGTCAGTTCATACAAGTCTTTCTGGGCTTCTTTGTAACAGTTCTTTTCATCATTTCTTATATGTATATATATATATATATATATATATGTACACACACATATACACATATATATACATCATTTCTTATATATATACATATATATATATATATAACATACATGTAATGTCTTCCATTGTGTTCATATGACTTAATTTGTTCAAGCATTCCCTCAGTTGATGGTGCATCCTCTTTGAGTCTAGTTCTTGTCACTACAGAAAGAGCTGCAATAAATATTTTTATAACATAGAACTTTTCTTTCTTTCTTTGATTTTTTTTCAGGGTATAAGGTTAGCGATGGTATCACTAGGGCAGAGGATGCCCAGTAGTGGCTTTGGAGACATAGCTCCAAATCGCTTTCCAGAATGGTTGGACTGAAGATGAAAGAGTTTTATTACAGTCAATCCTGGTTTGTACTCAAGTCAAAAGTCCCTATTCCTGACCTGTTTACTGGTTTTGGTAATTGTGGCAAAAGTCATTAACCATCATTGTCAGCTTTGCTCTTGTAGGAAAACTGCTGTTAGTGTGTTTAAAAATGATTCTGCTATCTTAAACCCCATAGAATGATTGGAAACTTAGGATTTTAGAATTGGAGAAGACATCAGAAATATTTGGTACAATCATTCATTCATTTCAAGAGAATGTCTAGAACCTTAGGTTGAAAGTGAAGACCTGACACAATTTCTGCCTCTGACACTTGCAAGTTGTGTGACTCTGGACCAATCACTTAACTTTTCTGAAACTAAGTTTCTTCATTTGTAAAATGAGGGAGTTGGATCACTGGACCCTTATGACTCAAAACTATAATCTCTGTGGGCAAAGGTCTAATGCTATAGTCCAGGCACATTGGCATATTGTTGGTACTTGTTAGACCTTATGGATTTTTTTCTTTTCTAAACCTAGCACCTAGCAAAATGCTTTTCACAGAGTGGGAGCTCAGTGTTTGTCGAATTGAATTGTTGAATGAGAAATTTGAGGTCCAAATAGGTTAAGTGATTTGTCCAATTCTCTTTACATTACAAAACATTGCCTTTGTTGTGCTTAAAATTTACATAAGGAATAAGAGCAAAGAGCCCCTTCAGGAACAGACTCAGGGTTAGGAAAACAGGTCTGCCAGGGAGATGTGGTAGATTTCAGAGTCCTGAAGCTACAAAAGTCAGAAAATTCAGTATTAATGCTAACTATGGAGTTAGTTGTGAAGGCTATTTTTAAAAACTGTGGCCACAATTTTCCTTATTGGAATATTATGATAATAATAGCTAGCATTTATATAGTGATTTAAGGTTTGAAAAGAGTTGTACATATGTTATCTCCTCTAATAATAAAGGAGATAACACGACAAAACAGAAAGATGATAAATGTTGGAGAAGATGTGGGAGAGTTGGAACATTAATTCATTGTTGGTGGAGCTGTGAGCTGATCCAGCCATTGTGGAAAGCAATTTGGAACTATGCCCAAAGGGCTACAAAAATTTGCATACCCTTTTGACTCAGCAATATTGCTTCTAGGACTGTATCCCCAAGAGGTCATAAAAATGGGAAAGGGTCCCACATATACAAAAATATTTATAGCAGCTCTCTTTGTGGTGGCCATAAACTGAAAATCAAAGGGATACCCATCAATTGGGGAATGGCTGAACAAGTGGTGTTATATGAATATAATGGAATACTATTGTGCTATAAGAACTGATGAACAGGAAGACTTCAGAGAAGCCTGGAAAGACTTCTATGAACTGATGCTGAGTGAAAGGAGCAGAACCAGCAGAACTTTGTACACAGCAACAACCACAGTATGTGAGGAATTTTTCTGGTAGACTTAGTCATTCATAACAAAGCAAGGACCTAAAAAATTCCCAATGGACTTTTGAGGCAAAACACCTTTCCACTTCCAGAGAAAGAACTATGGAATTGAATCACAGAATGAAGCAGACCATTTAATTTTGTATTATGTTTTGTTTTGTTTTGTGGTTTCTCCCTTTCATTTTAATTTTACTATTCAACATGACTAAGGTGAAAATGTATTTAATAGGAATGTATATGTAGAACTTATGTAAGTGCATGCCATCTCTGGGAGGGAGTGGGGAAGAAGCGGGGAAGAAGGAGGAGGGAGTGGGAAAAAAAATCTAAGATATATGGAAGTGATTGTAGAACACTGAAATCAAATAAAATAATTTTTAAAAATTAAAAAAGATAATAAAGGAGACAGTCTTATGAGCATATCAGTAACAGTAGAGGGAGAGAGTTGTTACTATTTTTCTCCTTGCTTCTTTGCTTCACTGGTTGTGAAGGGTTAAAATAGAAATTGCTGCTAGAAAAGACTCCTCTTCCTCCTCTCCCCAACCATGAGCAGAAATTTTAAGACACATGAGAGAAGTTCTAATAACAATCATTTTTAATTATTTAAAATTTAGGAAACCCAACTTGTAGCAGTTACTGTCCAAATTAACATTCAGATAGGGGTACTGAAGAAGGTAGGTGATACAAAATATTCAGGAGTTTTTGGTGTCCTTCTGGAGGGTCAATGGGTAATCCAATAGTCTATCTTGATGGTCTTGTATGATCCTTGAACTTAGGGCCATCACGTACAACTGCCCAGTGTGAAGTCACAAGGGTCTGACTGAAACAGATTTGATGTCATAGAATTTGATCTACTCTGAATGAAGATTTTTCAGTTATGGTATCATGATTAGAACCTGTCCTAGACCTTGTTAGGTTTGTGTGAAAAGGTCAATCCTCTTGGTTACAGGGAGCAGGAAGGGCATATTCTGGTCTCTCAGGAAGCTCCTCATTTCCTGGTTGGGACAGGGTCTATGATTTGCCATCTGGTTAGAGAGGTTAGAGAGGGTGAAAAGCAGTGCTACCCCCTACCAACCTTTTCATACATACCTGAACCAACTAGAATCTCATGTAGAAAATCAGTCCTCCTTAATCTAGGTCAGATATTCAGTATTAGAAAAGAGCCATTTCAAGTGAATCCACTTTTAAAACAGGTACCAATATTATGCCAGTATGCTTGAATCATGGAGTGTGCATAGAGGGGAATAATATGCAAGACTAGAAATGTAGGAAGGGTGTGAAGATCTTTAAACAACAAAAGATTTTATATTTCATAGTAATAGAGAGTCACTTGAGTTATTGAGTAAAGGGAGTGACATGATCAGACCTAGGAGAACATCACTTTGGCAGTTATGCGATGATAGACTACAAATAGGGAGAGACCTGGAGGTCTTTAGGAAACTTTAGGAAACTACACTTTGGCAGTTATGTGGGTGATGGATGATTAGAAATAGGGAGAGACCTGGAGCAGCTAAGTGGTATACTGGATAAAGCACCAGGTGATGGAATACCAGCCCTGGAGTCAGGAGGGAGTTCAAATCCAGCCTCAAACTTACTGGCTATGTGACCAAGGGCAAGTCACTTAACTGTGATAGCCTCCAAAAAGGGGAGGGGGAAAGAACAGGGTAGGAAACTCAATTAAGAGGCTATTGTAAGAGATGTTAAGTCCTTGAACTACAGTGGGGGCTTTGTGAGTGGAGTGAAAGGGTTGTGTGTTAGATATGTTGTAAAGGAAATAAATGACAAGATTTAGCAACTGACTGAATGTGTGATGTGATCCCACAGTGAAGAATCGAAAGTGACACCAAGGTTTTAAATCTGGGCAACTGAAAGGACGGTAATAGACTTGATTAAAATGCAGAGTTTTGGAAGAGGGGTGGGATTAAGGGGAAAGATATCAAGTTCTGTTTTAGACATGCTGAATTTGAGATACCTAGAGTTGATGATGTGCAACTAGAGCTCAGGAAAAGATTAGTGCTAGAGATGGAGATTATGGGATTATACTCTCATAGTTAGAGAACTGAAGGGGATCTCAAAGATCATCTAATCTAGCTCCTTCAGATTATATATATATATATGAAGAAACTGACCTTCAGGTAGGCAAATGACTAGCCCAGGGTCACATGGACATTAAATATCATTTGAATCCTAGTCCTGAGTTGTGAAACATCCCCAAAGAAATGATTCATTGATTTCAGGGATATGGAAATACAGGCATAATAATTCACTACTGGTGGGGCTCTGTAAATTAGTTCAACCACTTTGCACATCAATATGGAATTATATGTTGAAAGTTACAATTTTTAAAAAATAGAAATGAACAAATCCAAAGAACCACTTCACCTCATGCTGGTAAATTGTTCCCAAACTGTCCTCATGGATACCTTATGGAATTCCTTTCACAAACTCTCAGAAAAGATGAGGGACTCCCCCTCCCTCCCCTTCAAATTCCAATATTCCAATCAAAGAAATATTTTTTAAGCTCGGTGAATAACTGATTCCTCAGTATACCAAAGGATCAATAGTTCACACTAGTTCCATAAAGGGAAAGATTAAAATATCCTCTAGACACTTGCCCACAAAGCAAAAGAAAAAAAAATCTCACAGTACATCATTTGACCAAGTGTTGAAATGCTCAAGTACAGAACATTTGCACTGATGCTGTCCTTTCATTGCCAACCGATCTACTTCTTGTTCTCTGAACATGGCACACTCTTCTCCATACTTTGCACAGGTGAATCTCTAACCCTGGAATGCACCCCTCCTTAGTTTCATCTCTTAACATCCTTTCACGTACCCCTTAATATTTCTTCAAAACTTGATTCAAGGTTCCCCTACTGCAAAAAAATAAAAAATAAAAACAAAAACAAAAACAAAACCATTTCCTGGTTCCCTCAGTTGTTCTCCACCTTCTCCTCAAAATATTATCTATATATTTATCTACTTATATGCCAGATACCAGAGAAATATATATATATATATACATATATATATATGTATATATATATATATATACATTGTTGTTGTTGAGTCACGTCTGACTCTTTGTGATCTCATTTGGGGTTTTCTTGTCAAAGATACTAGAATGCCACTTTGTCATTTACTTCTTCAGCTCATTTTACAAATGAGGAAACTAAGGTAAACAGGGTTAAGTGACTTGCCCGGCATCACACAGCTAGTAAGTGTCTTAGGCCAGATTTGAACTCAGGAAGAGAAGTCTCCCTGACTCCAGGTTCTGCAGTTTATCCACTGTGTCACCTAACTGACCAATATAAATATACAATATATACTTACTCATACTTTATATGTCATATGCTAGATAAAAATAGATACAATGTATAAACAAGTAGTTTATATATACACATATATATATATGAACAAGCAAAGTAATGCTTTGTTAGTAAGTGAATAATAAATACTGAATTATATTGGATTGTGTAATTTTTACTTGAAATGTTCGCCTCTGGCCCAAAGTGTAGGCTTTAACTGGCTTCTCTTACGAACCTAGATCAAGTAATAGGCTCAGGAGAAATGATGTGACTCAGTCAAGGTTAATAGGAGGCAGAACCAGTACTACAGTCTGGGTCTTGGAGAACCTAATCCAGTGCTGTTATTGCTCCCCGAGACCATAACTGAGCACTGAAAGGGCCTTATTATAAATTGGTCTCCCCAATAAGCAGCCTCCATGGCCTGAACTTTGAAGACAGCATTACAGTATGCCTAAAATGCTTCCAGTTCCCAGCACAGGAGTTCTAAATCTAAGTAAGTCACACTGCCGGAGCAACCCTCCATCCTCTAACAACAGTCCCAATATACGAGTTAGGAATGACGCTGGTAAATTTATAACAAAGACATTTTCAACTGCTGGCAGAGAGGAGGGAAACAGCATTTTCCCCCCTTGAGTTTCTATCAGGTATGGAGTATGTTTTACAGTTTTGGAGAACAGGAGTGAAAAGAAGTAGACTTTTTTTTTTTTAATGGTCCTCTTTAATCCACAACTTCCTTTATGGCTGAAAAAATTTTCCAGTTCATCTTTAAGACCCACTCATAAATTCTGCTTACCCTAACACAGAGATCTCATTGTGTGGTTTCTGATGTGAGTGCAAGATTTCCCCCTGAAGTGTGCAGCCAATGAGTTTTCCTCTTTTTCCTTTCTCGCTCAGCTATTTGATCAGATGATGTCTGATCTCACTCAGCATGTCCCTGATTTCTATAGCAAACCACTTATCCCTGCCCATGCTTTCCTGAAAGAATACAGTGAAATTAAGCCCTCCTACGCTCTCCCCCCAAAAATGTGCACTCCAGATTCCATTTGTCGTAGAAGCATTTTTGCTCTTTACATGTTGCCTCTTATTTATTTTGGTGCTAATGGACAATCAGTTACCATGAGAACAGAAGTCAATTTCACACAAATGGCCCAGGACTTGTATCTTTCCCACTCGGAGGGATAAAACCCAACGGGGGAAGGGAAACAGCAGTGGGACTTGGAAGACAGAGGATAGAAAGAAGGGGGGAAAACCCCATGACAAAAAAACCTAGGTTATTATGCTCAGACCTAGTGTTCAGGAGCTGAAATTATACCCCTAGAGACACGTCTTGTTTCCTTACAGGATAAGGAGGCTTGTGTTTGAATTTCAAGTGAAAATGTACACTTGAGAAGTAAAATTGCAGAATGGCATGAAGGAACCTTTGAAAGCCAACAGGTCAGTCTTACACAGAAAATGTTGGTGTTAGCTTGCTGTCTTGAGCATGAATTTGACACTGCTGTCCCCAACCTTTAATTACAAGCTGAAACCAAGCAGTCTATCCCTCTTCCAACTTGTACCAGTGCAACTCTATATCTACCTATAAATTGTTATTCAGTTGTGTCCGACTCTTTGTGACCCCATTTGGGATTTTCTTGGCAAAGATACTGGACTGGTTTGCCATTTCCTTCTCCAGTTCCTTTTACAGATGAGGAAACTGAGGCAAACAAGGTTAAGTGACTTGTCCAGGATCCCACAGGATCTCAATTGTCCCCAGCTAGTGTTTGAGACTGAATTTGAATTTCGATTTGAATTCATGAACATGAACATGAACCTTCCTGATTCCAGGTGTGACATTCTATAAACTACACTGTTTAACTGCCCCTCTGACCTACAGATTCCCTACTAAATCAGTAGTAAGGTCTCATCGATTGATTTAAAGCTGGAATAGAGTTTTATGAGTTAAACTGTTAAAATATCGTTTACTTCTCAGGGAGGGGGAAGACTTTAGAACTCAAAACTTTAAAAAACCACCACAAATATTAAAAATTGTTTTTATATGTAATTAGAGGGGAAAAGAGGTTTTTGTTTTTTTTTTTAAACACAAGGACTTCTTTACAATCATTGCACAGAGGCACAGAACTTCAGAGTAGGAAAACACCTTAGAGGCCACCTGGTCCAAACCACACCTAAAAAACAATTCCCCTAGAATCTAAATGCCTGATGAATAATCCTCCAACCTTTGCTTAAAGACCTTCCATGGGGGTGGGGACCCTCTACCTCCTGAGGCAATTCATTACCCTAATGGAAAGCTCAAATCCTTAGAAAATGTTTGCTTACAGAGGACCCATATTTGACTTGGGTTCCTGGCTCTCCTTCTGGAGCCAAACAGAGCAAATCCAGTCCTTCTTGGATGCGACAATTCCTCCAAACACTTGAAGACAGTTATTATACTCTCATGGAGCATCTTTATTCTCAGGTCCTTCAACAGATGATCATGCGGCATGAACAAAATGTCCTTCACTATTACATTTGCCTTCCTCTAAAGATCTTCCCTTTGGTCAATGTCCTTTTTTCAGATATGGCACCCATAACTGAACAAAGCATTTTCAATGTGGCTTGACTCAAGCAGAATGTAGCTGGACTCGCACCTCCTTATTTATATAACCTATGACACTTTCATTAACTTTTTTGGCTGGCATATCATGATGTTTACTTATATGGGGCTTGTGGTTCACTAAAATCTCCAGACTTTTTTCAGATGAATTGTTCTCCAGCGACACTTATCTATTTTGTACTAGTGAAGATGATTTTTTTTTAACCAATGCATAAGACTCCATATTGTCCTTATACATTTTCATGCCATTAGATTTGGACTAATGTCCTAGCTTGTCGAAATCTTTTTTAATCATGAGTTTCATATCCAGCTGTTAGTTGTCGCAGTTAGCTTTGTGTCCTTTGCAGATTTGCATGTCATCTATTATCCAAGTCATCAATAAAAATATTAGCCAGCAGAGAGCTTTTACTCATTGACTGATTTGTAAACCTTTGATTCTGATCTTAAATTGCTACTGAGAAGTTCAGACAGTGTTGACTACCATATGGTATTTGCATATGGACAAACTTTCAGCTAGGAAGAGCCCAAACGCAATCCTATCCTAGTGCATGCATTGACCTGAAGGCTGTGCAAATACAACTGTTTGCAAGGGAATCACAGTTTCCAGCACCAAGTGGGTGTTTTGCACACAACTGTAGGGTGACAGATGTGCTCGAGCAATGAATGTTCATGCGAGCAGCTCTGTCTCCAAATTGTTTGAGTCACTGCAGTTCTATGTGACTCTGATGATAGCATCATAGTCAAAAGTCCCTATGAGTCAGCGCTCCCTATTCAATAGGGATGAAAGCTGTGGTATTCCTGGGTCCAAAATGTACCTTCAGAAACAAATATGGGGATCATGTACTTCAGGGATTATCTCAGGAAAACCCAGGAGTTTTAGGAGCTCTTAAACTTTAGGCCAGGATGATGAACTATGATTGATAGTTCTTATGTTATTGTATCAATAGATACAATTGATCTCAGCAATACAATGATCCAAAACAATCCCAAAAGATTCATGATGGAAAATGCTGTCCACATGCAGAGAAGAAACTGATGGGGTCTAAATGCAGAGCAAAGGATGTTATTTTCATTTTATTTTTTTTGGTAGTTTTTCCCCTTTTGTTGTGTTTCTTCTTTCATGACACTACCAATATGGAAATGTTTTACGTGATTTTATCTATATCAAATTGTTTATCATGTTAGAGAGGAGAAAGGGGGAAAATTTGGAACTCAAAATTTTATTTTAAAAATGAATACTTAAAAATAGATAAATTTGGTGAGGAGCAAGAGAGAAAAAACTTCAGGGAAAATAAAAGAATCACTCTGTGTTATCCTGAAAAAGTCTAGGAGTTACAGAACATCTAAGCTTGGGCAAAGTATTCCTCATGTCCTACTACTAGACAGCAAGGAGTCCAGTTAGGGACAAGTGGCTCTAGAAGCCAAGAGTGAAGGGAACTCAAGGTAGTAGTGCTTTGGGATGGTTTTCAGGGGGTTCAAGGATGAGGAATAAACCTGGACCCCAGAAATCCATAGTATTGCCACCAATCAATTCTAGGATTGCCAAAACCAAAATGATATCAGAAATGGGTATCAAGAACACCAAAAGACTAAGCAGTTGCTATTATAGCAGGAAGGTGGCCCCTTTCCCTACTAAGTCTAAGACTCCTATGCTAGTAACCAGAAGAGCTTACCCACCTCCCCCTTCAGAAATTTATTGAAAGCCTCCGAGGATCCCTGGGAGTAATTTACTTGGTCTGATCCACTTGCTGCAAAGAAAGAAAAGGAATGGGAATGTAAGTGGGGAGAGCAGAAAGTCATAAATACCCTACAAGTATTCTGACCTTGAGCCTGAAGAAGATGGAAAGGTTCAAACTATCTGGGAGCCCTGATTATTTCATTCTGAAATAGCTATTAACACTCAAGAGTTTGCATTAATTCCATAGTGGAGAAGCAATGAGGTGAAGGCAGCAAGTAGAGGACAATAAATGGTAACTGATAAAAGCATCCAAGTTTTCATGTGGTTCCTAGGAATGGCAACTGAACATATTCTAAGGAGGACATTCCTACATATTCAGTCAAATACCGTCTTATTTACTCATTGCAAAAGTCACAGACATTGATTACCCTCCCCTCAAGAATTTCTTGGCTTACCTTTCTTCTTTTCTTCCAACTTTTATCCCCATATTGGGTAATTTCAATATCTTTTTGGGCAGTATTATAGATTCTTTCATTCCAATTTCTCTTCCCCTTTATCTTTGTGAACCTTCTTATATAGTCTTTAAAAAAATTTTTTATTTCATTCTGAACTTAAGAAATAAAATAAGCATTTCCATAACATAGTAGAATAGAAAAAAAGATGATTGTACATGAAACCTCAAGTCTATTATGTACAACTTGCTGTTCCTTTGAAATATATAATAAAGTTATCATGTATCTTTTTTTTTCTTTTTTTCCCTCTCCCCCAGAGATGGCTACCATTAGACACAAATATGTGCGTATGTATACGTATATATGTGTGTATGTATGTGTATGTACATACCTATATACAATACATATACACACATATACATATCCATACATACATATGTAAACAGATATAACCATTCTCCAATTTCTGTGAAGGATCATACTCTCAATCTCACCAGGACTTTACATTTTAGGATATCCTGCTTTATAGTTATCTAATATCATCAACCTAAACCACCAGCTTAGCTTTTCAGATCACAAACTCCTATGTTATCATTTCAATAACACAACATACTGTTTGCCCATCTTCTGATTTGTTTTGTTGTTGACTTACTATGTTTAGGGTCCCCAGAACAAAAACACTTACTTCTAATGATCCTTCTATCTTCTATCCCTAATTATGTGTAATACAATGGTTAAAAAAAAAATGAACTCTGTCCTTACACATCATTTTCTCTTTATTGTTGTTGTTTTTTACATCATCATCATGTTTCCCAGTACTTACACATCACTTTCAATAACTTTTTTCCTTTTTAGGTACCACCATCAGGATAAATATTCAAAACCTCAATCCTTGATTACTCCTATTGTACATTTTCTTTGCTCCATCACAGATGTTGTGAAACCAATATAAATTTCTTCCCCCAAATCTTTTTTATTAACTTTTTATCAAAAAATAATTTTTGAAAGAGTTATTGGTAAAAGCTCTAGGTTACTAAATATTTGTTTAATTCAGTCAGTTGTTCATCAGGAAGTTGATACCATGACTTGGATTTAAGTGAGAGAGAGCTCTGCAAAGTCACCCACCTCACTTTCTCCTTTGGAGCTATCTGAGTCCAGTAGACTAATATATAATCAGGACAACTGGAGATGGCACCAGATGAGGGGGTCCTCTAGTTAATTAGTAATGCACAATATGGAAATCAGATTCATTCTTTGCAGCTGGAAAATATAAGATGGCTGTTTCTTCTTTAAGGGTAAATTGAATAATAATCTCCTTTGGATTGGAGATAACCTAGTCACAAGGATTTTATATTCTCTAACACATTATGCAAACAACATGATTTTCCTTCTGTTTCTGGTATGGAGAAGAAAGGATGGGGTATAGTTAGGATAAGAGAACAAAAGAGGAAACATCTTTCTCTCTCTTCAAAGTAGTCCTTTGAGTGACTAAAATTTTTATTTACAGCCAGCCTATAGATTGAGGACAAACTATTTAGACTGTAAAATAAAAAGAATGCACTACAAAAAGAGCATTCCAAAAAAAAATATGAATTAAGGTTTAGAATATGTTCATTATACTTAAGGATTACTGAGAAAGGTTAATATTGTACCTTAGGTTTTATTGTAAAATATATAAATGAATATTTAAGTATATTTTAAATGCTATATTGTTATTTTTAACTAAGATATGCTTTGATGAAATAAAATAAGCTATTAAGAATGCACCATCATAAATGTATGTAGTTTTGCACAAAGATTCTCATTTGTGTCTTTATTGAAGAAAGGTCACTAGGATACTTCAAGGATATGTCCTTGATCTTGTTCTGTTCAATATTTTGGTCAATGATTTGCATGAAGATTTAGATACCATACTTAGCAAATTTACATTTATGTGAACTTAAGAGGGACAGACAACATTTTGGACAACAGAATCAGGGTTCAGAAAAGATCTTAACAGATTTTGAACAATAGACTGAGTCTAATAAGATGAAATTTAATAGTGATAAATATGGTCATACATGAGTTAAAAAACAATTTCTGTATAAGAACAGGATAGGAGGCATTTGTCTAGACAACAGTTCATGTAGAAAACATGGAGGCTCAGTACATTACCACTTTAATATGAAACAGTGTGAAATGGGAATAGTGGCTAAAAATGTTAGTGCAATTTTTGACGCTTTAATAGAAGCATAGTGTCCAGAAAGACAGAAGTAATAGTCTGATCCTGTCAGACCAAAAATGCAGTACTCTGGTCAATTTTAGACACCACATTTTAGGAAGGACATTGATAAAACAGAAGTGTTTCTAAGAGAAGGCAGTAGAAAGATGAGAAAACCAGACCTCTTACCATAAGAGAAGATTAAAGAATCTGGGAATGCTCAAACTTAAAGCAAAAGTGAAATATATGATGAAGTCTATATTCCCATTGACCTATTCAATTATAAAATTATTGAAAATCATTGAATAAATAGGTGTGGGCTGGTAAATGTTTAACAACCAGGCTCTCCAGAAAAGAAAAAAAAAAGGCATACACACACTTTCAAATTTAATTTGCATTATTCACACTTTCTTACGTCCAGACCATCAAAAAATAATGAATCAAGCTCACATTTGTAGTGATTGTTGGTTTCTATCGGGTAAATGCTCACACTGAAAATTTAACAACCAGATCTTGAAAGCCAGTTAGAACTGGCTCTAGCACACCCATGGGAGGCAGTAAAATTAATAATCTTCTTATCAAGTGAGAAATCTCAGAAAGTATTTTCTAAAGTGTAAAGTATTATGGAATTACAATGAATTATTAAATGCTCCAATATTATAGAATGAATTGAAAATTTTTTTGTTAAGGAAGGAGTTTTAGATAGTGGCTAACACAATAGTATATTGATTTAAGTTGTGCTAATAGCACTTTTCCTAACTTCAGGGTCTTCCCAGCACCATTTTTTCCCTTTTCTTTATCTTAATACTACTAGAATATCTCTTGTATATACGCATAGCTCTTGGAACTTGACTTATCCATTTTTAATATCTTTCAAATTGTAAGGTGCTTAGGAGAAAGGTCATGCTATTATCATTTTTGTTTTTCCCTCAGAATCTGACACTGGGACTTTCACACAGTTGACATTTATCAGATGTTTGTGGAATGAATGACTCCATTAAAGTCCTACTGTGATTGTATTATGGTGACCCTGGGGTCTTGAAGGCTATACACATTGAGCAGAAGCTTTAGAATGTTCTACCTGAGCTCTAAGTATGAAATCAACATGAGGTTGTCATCCAAAAACTAGTTTAGCGAAATTTGGAGAGGCTTCTCACCAGAAGATTGGCCCTTAGGTAAGGATTTTCGGTTTTGGCTACAGAAATTCATGAAATCATCCCCTAAGGTGTAGAGAGAATTCACTTTGCATGAAAAGGAGGAACTGCCACAAAGAGATCACTGACCCTTTGAAGTTTTGATGTAAACCCAGAGTGGGGAACCTGAATCCATAAGTGCAGCCCTTTGACTGAATCCATATTACACAGAACAAATCCACTTAATAAAAGGATTTGTTTTGTAAAACTTGGACTCAGCCCAAAGGCTGCACCCAAGGACCTAGAAGGCCACAAGTAGCCTGCAGGCTGCAGGTTCCCCATCCTTGGATTGTAAACTGAATGAATGAACTCATTAAGAATGAATAATGGATAAAGACACTTCCTCAGTTTTAATTAAAAAATACTTTGGGCTCCTCTACTTTCAAACAATATTCCTTAATTCTACCTATTTAGCCAATCACTGTCTAATTTCACTTATTGCATTTACACCGAAGCTTAATAAAGACATCATAGCACCATATCTGGCACATAGTAAGCACTTAATGAATGTTTATTGATAGTTATATTTCTGCTGCTTCTACTTCCCACCCCATTTTTTTTCTTTACTTGCTTCCAGTTTGACTTCCATCTTCACATTACACCCAAGCTTCCTCTACCACCTTGCACCCTCCCTTTCTGTTTTTTGGTTAATATCGTGCGTTGTCTTTTCACATGTAGGCTGTCGTCCCTACCTCCCCATGTCTAAGAAGGGAGGCCAATATCAACAGTAGCCAATGCGGAGAGGTTAAAAGAAGATGAGAAATGAGAAAAAGCCATTGGAATTTGCAATTAAAAAATCATTGTTAACTGAGGAAAAGAAGGGTCTCAATTGAAAGGGGTTGAGAAGTGAGTAAAAATGAAGGTAATGAGTATGAACGACTTTTTCTGTACGTTTTACTATGAAAGGAAGTAGAGGTATAGGACAATCACTTGAAGTTATGGCAGGATCAGGTGCAGGTTTTTAAGATATGAGAGTAATCTGGGCATGTTTGTAAGAAATAGTGAAGGAACCAGTGGATAATGAGATTGAAAATTAGGGAGAGTGGGGATGATTGAAGGGGAGAGCTCCTCGAGGAGATAGGGCAGAATAAAGGACTGAAATAAAGAGAATGATATTTACAGGGAGAGGGACCACGTGTTTCTTCCAAAGCAAAGGAAAAGCGAGCAGAGGATGATGCTGAGGATAATATCTAGCTCCAGCTGGAAAAACCCTGAATTAGCCCAGGCTACTGAAAGCTTTATGTAAATAGTGTTTCATCTAATTCTTTCATCTAATCACCTCAGTACTTCCTCTATGAATGGAATGAATATCCTTCCAGTGCTTATGAACAATCTTTCTTGGTCATCACTGAGTCAACCTAAAAGACAAAAACAAAACTTCAAATAATCTCTACAGTCTGCAATTATTTTTATTGACTTGCATGTCTCTGTATTTCCTCTAAATAATTCTATTCTTGCTGTTGCCTGGTACAGAATGAAACCCGGCAGGTGCTGTCTCTCCAAAGTCTCTATAAACAGAGCCACTAAATTATGAGCTCCAGAAACCCAGCTGTGCAGAGAAGGAAAGCCTACATCTTGCACAATCAAAAGCAGGTATTTCAGTACCTGGCAGGGGAGTTAAATTATTGTTACACAGAGTTTGTAATCTCACAAATGATAACTACTTGTATCCAAGCAGTGCTCCCACCAAGTGGGAACATGTTACCTGTCTCTAAAAACTGCAGATGGAAAACAAAAAACAAAGAGCCTTTAGCCCCTTACAATCTCTCTGATTACAAAAAGAGAAATATCAAACTTCATCCAACCAAGGTTTCCAATGGTGACTATGCCAAGAGTTGAACTGGAATTATATAGACGGCATGGGATTGTAGCGGCGGCTGGCACCCTAAATGAACAAAAATAGCTTATTGGGACCCCTACTTTCTCATGACTCTCCACCTATTTGTGAACTGGTGTGCTGCCCAATGGTGGCAAAATTATTTACAATCCTGGTTCCTAATAGAACTTGCTTTTTTTCTAGTTGCAGTCTTAGAAGAATTATGGTTTTGTATGAGGGGGAAGCTTGAAGCTTAGAATTAGAGCTACAGATGATGGCGTATATGCAGCATGTGTAACTCTTTGTACAGAAGAGATTGAAGGAATCAGACTTGTTTGGTAAGCAGCTAAAAAGCTGTGCTCACATTCCCTTTCTTTTCAAAGTATCCCATTTTGGAAGTAGTAGCCATTTCCTTGAATGAAAAAGGATCAGCCCACTCCTATGGCTCCACTTCGTTACTTATTCTCAGAAACCCTAATAAATTCCTAGGACCACACCTCACCAGTAGCAGCCAAGAACACTGAAATCTGTAGGGAAAGTCTAGAAATGGTAAGAAAAACATGTCTAACAACACACAGCCAAAATTATCTTTCTAATGCGCAATTCTAATCCTATCACTCTCTCACTAATAAACCTTCAAAGGCTCTCCACTGTCAATCTATTAATTATCCTAGCCCTTGAAGTCCAACACAGGGGACAGCAGTTTGGAGGCAAAGCTTCAGAGTTCAAATCTTGGCTCTGCTACTGATTATTTGTGTAATCTTTTTTTTTTTTTTAACTTTTGAGGCAATCAAGGGTAAGTGACTTGCCCAGATTCGCATAGCTAGTATCTGAGGCTAGATTTGAACTCAGGTCCTCCTGACGCCAGGGCCAGTCCTGTGTTCACTGCATCATCAAGCTATGTGATCTTGCCTAATCACTTTATTTCTGTGGCTCTAAAGTTTTCTCAGAGATATAACTGAGAGGGTTGGGATAGATGATCTCTAAGATTTATTCCAGTTTTCAGTCTATGATCTTATTACAATCCAGTTCCACACTGCATTTACAGTTTTATTTCATATTACTTTTCCTCGCATAATCTTTGCTCCAGCCAAACTAGAATGTTCAATATCTCCCAAATGTTTCCTGTCTTTTCCTATCTTTTCTGATAACATTCCCTTCACCTAGAATAACACCATCTTCCCTCCATCTGGCTGTTGAAATAGTACCTCTCCTTCAACTTTCAGGTCAAATGCCAGTGCCTACATTTCCTAATTGTCCCCTAATGTGAGTTCTCAATTATTTATACAACCCCTTACTATGGCAGGGAGCAGGTTTTATTTATCTTTATATCTTTGTCTTATTTCTCACTTCTATAACTTTATGCAGCTGCTCTCCCATCTAGAATATATTCCCTCCTCAGTTCCACATCTTAGAACCTCCTATCTTCTATTGAAAGCGTAGCCAAAGTGCCAAATTCACATAAGGTTTTCCCTGAATCCCAATTGTTAGCTCTCTCATTCTCTTAAAATGACTGTGTATATAGTTTGTATTGATATGTACATGATGTAGCCTGTCAGGTGAACTCAAAGTCCTAGAAGGCAGGGACTGTTAGATGTTTATATTTTTATCCCCTATTATCTCCCATAGACAAGGCACTTAACTTGACGATTGTTCAGTTGCATTTGTAGCTTCCTCAGTGCCCAGCTATACTTAAGAATTGTTTGCAGAATGAATGAGGTGGTAGAAGTTGGAGAGAGACAGAGTTGGGAACAGGAAAAAGGAATGAATAGGATGAGTCAGTCAATGAACTTTTATTAAGTGCCTACTATGTGCTAGGCACTGTACTAACACTGTGGATACAAAGAAAGGCAAAAGACAGTCCCTGTCCTCGGAGAGCTCACAGTCTAAAAGAAGAGACAACAAGCAAACTAATATGTACAAACAGCTATATATACAGGATAAAAGAGGTAGGTCATCTAGTCCCAGCAGTGTCAAACTCAAATAGAAACAGAATGCTGAGTCTGATGAGGACTTAGAAAACCACAAATTAACATTACCTATGTCTTATTGTAATTTTTTTGGTAAATGTTTCCCAATTACCTTTTAATCTAGGCTAGGTCTCATTTGTTGAGTTTGACACCCCTGATCTAGTCCAATCTCCCCATTATACAAATGAGGAAACTGAGGCCCACAGAGGTGAAATGGCTTGTCCAAAATTCCCTATGTGGTAAGTGGCAGCCGGGATCCAAAATCAAGTCTTCTGAAACCAAATACTGCTCTCTTTCCACTGTCCCCATGCTGGCTCTTTATTCACTCAAATGACTGACAAGTGCCTTGAAGATCCTTTATCCTTTCATTTGCTCTGACTAGCACAAAGCAGTTTTGCTAACGTTATTAAAGCCTCACAGGAGTCTCTGCAGGCAGGTATTTTTTTTTTCAAACCAGGAAAACAATAAGGGGGAGGAGAGGGGCACATTATACAGATAAAATCATTTTCTTGATTATTTTCCCCTCAAAATGGTGATGGCGGGCAGGCAGAGATAGGCACCACTGTGGCAAAGCATGCCTCATCTTCCTATAGACAATTAGCTGCCCTTCTCTCATCAGGGATGGGGAGGGTAACATTTACTGGTATCAGCAGAAAATGAGGGCGAGAAAGAACTAGATTCACCAAGCAAAGTTTAATTCTGACATGTAACAAAGGATGATTAGAACCAAACAATACTCTAAAATCCACCATCCAGCTTGAGAACTACTCAGACACATTTTTGCCTAAGTTCCTAAAAAAAAAATTTAAAAACGTTTCACTTGGGCACAAGTGTTAAGTGATAATACAATTCCTTTATCCTTAACTCCAAGAGCTCCAGTCATTCTCCAGTTCAAGGTGTTTTCAGTAAAGTCTAATCTGCTTCTGTGCCTATTTTGGTGTATCCCTTCTCTGCACACTTTGGTTTATAGTTACATCTCATGGTTATGAAGATATGCTCTATAGGCATCTATCCATCCATACTTCCATCCATTGTTAAGCCTTCTTTCCCTTCTTTTTCTTGCCGGCACCAGGCCAGCGGAAGCCACGTAAGTGTAGGCAGTCGGCAATATTGTGGGCGATGTAATAGAGGTTCATCATGGCAGCTGGATGAAGGATGTCCACTTCAGGCTTTTTCGCTTTCTTCCCACCCCGGCCCTTCCCCCGGCCTTTTCCCTTTTTGCCTTTACCTGGCTTTTAAAGAAAAGAATGAACATAGGGTGAACAGTTATATTCTGGAGGATAGCATCATACAGTCAACATTTTTAATGAAACTGGGGGAGAAGGAAGAAACCAGTGCCATGGGTGGGAGTGGGGTAAGAAAGGGTGAATAAGTGAATTAACAAAGAAAAGGAAAAAAATGGAATAAAACAAGCCAACAATCTATTTCTACTTTTAGCTCTGTCCTAGAGGTGTGTTGTAGCAAAGAAGGCACTGGGTTTGGAGTTAAAATTTGATTTGAAATCCCGCTGGTTAAATTACTTAACAGCTGTCTGACCCTGGGCAAATCACTGAACTTTTTTGGACCTCAATTTTCTTTTTTTTAAAAAAATTAAATTAATAAAGCGACAATAAATGCTCATTATAGGTCAAGTACTGTGCTAAGTTCTGGAGATACAAAGATACATTCTTGAGAAGCTCACATTCTAAGGAGGGGAGACAATTAAACAACTATCCACCTACACAATAGGAAGGCAATGGCAGTCCTGGTGGAGGGAAGACCAAAAGGCTTCTGGGAGAAGGCAGGGATTTGGGCTGAGTCTTTGGGTAACAGAGTTAGTGGACATGAGGAGAGAAAGACTGAATTAAATCTTTAGGGAATTGAGAAGGAAGAGGTAGAGAGAGCATTCCAGATATAGGGAACACCAGCAAAAAGGCATAGATGGGAGATGGGGTCAAATTCAAAGACCACCAATGGGGCCACAGTGTAGCTGAATGGTAGCCTATGAGGAAAGGAATAAAGTATGAGAAGACTAGGAAAGTAGGAAGGGGCCAGGTGGTGAAGGGCTTTATAAGGTAAACAGAGGGTTTGATATTTGAGGTAATAGGGAGCCACTGGTGTTTATTCAATGGGGAGGGTAAGGTGGTCAGACTTGCCCTTCGGGAAAATTACTTTCAACAGCTCAATTTAAATTTTGTGGAAAAAAAAAGATTAAATTTGACAAACATCAAATAAAATTGGCATTTCCACATATATTTTCTACTGTAAAATAGGAGAGGATGAGACTTAAAATTATGAGTCTCTATAGTGTTTGCTTTTCTTTCTAAGTATGTAATAAATTCAACATTTAACTTTTAATACTGACCTGCTTGTCTGTGATTCCTTCTAGCCATCCTTTTGCTCTTTTTTTTTTAGTATCTCTATTGCTATCCCTCCTTTTATTCCCTCTCTGCCCCCAAAATTGGAAGAAAAAACTCCATTAAAACCCTTTTAACAAATATGCATAGTCAAAAAATAAATTCCCAGGTTGTGTGCCTCAGTTGTGTCACCTGAAAACTTTAATAAATGGAAACTTATCTTCAAGATCTTTTCTAGCATCACAGTGCTTGGCACACAGTAGGTACTTAAGAAATACTTCTTGATTGACTAACTCTAAATCACATATATATATATATATATAGAGAGAGAGAGAGAGAGGCATTTTGTGTTGTTGGTCATTAGTGTCCAACTCTTCGTTGGTTTTCTTGGCAAAGATACTAGAGTGCTTTGCCATTTCCTTCTCCAGCTCATTTTACAGATGAAGAAACTGAGGCAACAAGATTAAGTGACTTGCCCAGGGTCACACAGCTAATATCTGAGGTCATATTTGAACTCAGGAATATAGGCTTTCCTGATTCCAGGCCTTTATCTACTGCACCACCTGGCTGTCTGTATATAGGCATGCAAGCATGTAGTTCTGGCAACACCTATGCTATCTTCCATCCAAACTATTATTTGTCTTTGTGTATCATAGACACAATATTGCAATGCAATTTCTTTTGTGGTGTGGAATGGTTCTATTCTGAAAAACATAACCAATTATTTTAAATAGATAGATAAAAGGGAAGGTAAAAGGAATACACCAGCATGGAAAAGAGGAAGAAAGAGATAAAACTTACTATTTTTCACAATCAGGGTACATGAAGAAGAATTCACAAACATGGAGAGCAGGGATCAGATGAACCTTATCTGAGCCAGACATAGGAAAGCTGAACACATGCCCAGCACCTGTGTGCACACACACACATATAAACTGGCATAGAGATGCATCAGATTTAATTGGGAAACAAGTGAGGATGAGGGGAAGAGGTAAGAGGGAGAATAACTGGGAGAGAAATGGTTGAAAACAAATTTCTTTCTTTTAAAAAAAAAGTCATTGTGAAACATGACAAAATTCCATATCAAAGTAAAATAGGGACAAGGAATTCAAATTGAGCATTTTTGATTTACCAAACAGAATAGTGCAGAGTACCCTTGGGGGAAATATCTTCCAGAAACCAATTACTCAATCCTGTCAAATGTGAACAAAATTTACTTTCTTAATTAAACAAAAAGACATTTCCACTCTTAGTCAGAACACTGTAAACAAGATATATTTCAATTTTCTTAGTTTCAGGTAATTAAAATCCTTACCCAACCACTGAAATTGATTACTTCTTTTATTCAAAGAAGACTGATTTGGTCTTTGATTAAAATGAGACCAATGACTTCAGACTAGGATACTATCATATTATTATTTATTTATACACACATACACACACACACACATATATATACATATACATGTTTGTATATATATGTATATAGTTTAACACAACTGAGGCCTTAGCACTATATTCTTCCACATGGGTTTGACCATGTTACAGTCCTGCTCAAAAAATTTCAGTGGCAGGGGTGGAGCCAAGATGGCAGAGTAGAAAGATTCACATTTGCTAGCTCCGAACCCACAGCTCATGGATTTCCTCTAAAAAGAACTCCCAACAAATTCTGGAACAGTGGAAGCCACACAGCAACACAGTGAAGGAGATTTCCGTTCCAGAGAGCCCTGAAAAACCGATCCCAAAGGTCCATCGCGCACTGGACGGGCGTGGAGCCCTGCCCTGCAGAGCCCTGCTCTGCCCTGGCTGCGCAGCACTGAGAGGAGCGAGCAGATCCGAGCAGGCTTCAGGGACAGACTCTCCAGCAGCTGCGAAGGTCCCTCCACTCACAGACGCACAGGTCAGTGAAAGAGACGTCTGGATGGGCTGAGAGGGGAGCAGGGTGTCTCCATAATTCAGACCCCCTTGGGAGGCAGCAACAGAGGCAGTGGCAGAAGCAGCAGGCAGCCAGAGGCTCCCAGAGCAGGCAGGAGCTCAGCAGCAGCTCCATTACAAAAGGTCTCTGTATAAATCCCCTGAGGGAACTGAGCAGCCTTGCCCCCACCTGAGCACCAGAAATTAAGCTCCACTGAATAGCAGCCAGGCCTGCCGCCAAAAGCCCTGAGGCTGGGGAGCAGCATTTGAATCTCAGACCCCAAGCACTAGCTGGGCAGATCTGGGCTGGGGTGGAGAGGAATCTCAGAAGTCAAGTAAATGGCTGGGAAAATGCCCAGAAAAGGGGGAAAAAAAATAAGACCATAAAAGGTTACTTTCTTTGTGACCAGATGATTCCCCCCTTCCTTTCTGATGAAGAAGAACAATGCTTACCATCAGGGAAAGAAATAGGAGTCAAGGCCTCTGTATCCCAAACATCTGAAATAGATATCCAATGGGCTCAGGCCATGGAAGAGCTCAAAAAGGATTTTGAAAATCAAGTTAGACAGGTGGAGGAAAAATTGGGAAGAGAAATGAGAGAGACGCAAGAAAAGCATGAAAAATGGGTCAATACCTTGCAAAAGAAGACCCCAAAAAATGCTGAAGAAAATAATACCCTGAAAAATAGGCTAACTCAACTGGCGAAAGAGGTTCAAAAAGCCAATAAGGAGAAGAATGCTTTCAAAAGCAGAATTAGCCAAGTGGAAAAAGAGGTTCAAAAGCTCACTGAAGAAAAGAGTTCTCTCAAAATTAGAATGGAACAGATGGAGTCTAATGACTTTCTGAGAAACCAAGAAATCACAAAACAAAACCAAAAGAATGACAAAATGGAAGAGAATGTGAAATATCTCATTGGAAAAACAACTGACCTGGAAAATAGATCCAGGAGAGACAATTTAAAAATTATGGGACTACCTGAAAGCCATGATCCAAAACAGAGCCTAGACATCATCCTTCATGAAATTATCAAGGAAAACTGCCCTGATATTCTAGAACCAGAGGGCAAAATAAGTATTCAAGGAATCCACCGATCACCACC
>CM053770.1:95701572-95717593 GCA_028658325.1 Potorous gilbertii
GATCCAAAAAAATGCTGAAGAAAATAACACCTTGAAAAATAGGCTAACTCAATTGGCAAAAGAGGTTCAAAAAGTCAATGAGGAGAAGAATGCTTTCAAAAGCAGAATTAGCCAAATGGAAAAGGAGGTTCAAAAGCTCACTGAAGAAAGTAGTTCTTTCAAAATTAGAATGGAACAGATGGAGGCTAATGACTTTCTGAGAAACCAAGAAATCACAAAACAAAACCAAAAGAATGAAAAAATGGAACATAATGTGAAATATTCATTGGAAAAACAACTGACCTGGAAAATAGATCCAGGAGAGACAATTTAAAAATTATGGGACTACCTGAAAGCCATGATAAAAAAGAAAAAGAGCCTAGACATCATCTTTCATGGAATTATCAAGGAAAACTGCCCTGATATTCTAGAACCAGAGGGCAAAATAAGTATTCAAGGAATCCACCAATCACTGCCTGAAAGAGATCCAAAAAGAGAAACTCCTAGGAACATTGTGGCCAAATTCCAGACTTCCCAGGTCAAGGAGAAAATATTGCAAGCAGCTAGAAAGAAACAATTCCAGTATTGTGGAGATTAGAAGCTATACTGCTTCTAATGAATGAAATGGAATGAAAGGAATGAAAGAAAAGGAAGTGGCAGCACTGATTCCATATAGCTTTCTCAAGGAGTTTTGCCATGAAAGGGAGATATGGGATGATAGCTATCAAGATATGGATAGATTAGGTGAAAGTTTTTGTAGGTCAGTGTTTAGGGACTGATAGAACATTAGTGAAAGAATAGACCGGATAAGACAAGATTAAACAAAATTAAAGACTGAAAAAACAGCAGACAATTTAAGAAATGTTATATCGAACACAACTTCCTTGGAAAACAATTCAAGGAGATATAATCCAAGAATTAAACAACCATTTGCAAGCTGTTATAAGGAAAAGTTGGGATACCAGATTTTAAGAAATTATAAATGAAAAATTTCCTCTTAGAACCAAAGCATAAAATAAAAATAGAAAGAATGCAGTGGTCACCTCCATAGAGAAATCACAAAATGAGCTTCTAGGAAAAGGGAAAAAACAAAGCAACAAGTAGCCAAAAAGGAGTTTAGTATCAAGGAGACACAATGAGGATTACACAAGACTTGGCAACTGCAGTTGTAAAGGAGAGAAAAATTAGGATATAATACGCCAAAAGACAAACAATAAAAGCTGACAGCCAAAGATAATCCATCAGGCAAAACTAAGTACAATCTTAACAGGTTAAAAAAAAATGAACCTTTAATGAAATAGAGAATTTCCAGGCATTTCTGAAGAGAATATTATAACTGAGTAGACATTTTGAAATGGAATAGTAGGAACCAAGAAAAAATAGACACACTGATTTAGTTGAAAAGAAATATGTGGGGCTGAATTGTTTATAACTGTTAATAAGGGAATAGAAGCAAATGGTTTTTCAGAACTATAATATCTGAAAGGGTGATAGAAAAAGATTAAAATGACAGAGGGTTGTGAGTGGTTTTATTCTGTTTTAATAGTATTAAGAGAAGATTAAAAATGAGAATAACAAGGGACTATATTGAGGAAGAAAGGAGGAAGAAGGGGAGGGAAGTCACTATTATAGAACAGAAGTGAATAAAATGAAGCGTATATTATCATGGAGGAAGAGATAGAAGCCCATTTTTCCTTGAGACTCAACTCTTTTTTGGCTACTTGTTTTGTTTTGTCTCTTTGTTCTAGAAGCTCTGGATTTTGGCTTTGACATTCTTGGAAATTTTCATTTTGTGATTTCTTTATGGGGGTGACCACTGCATTCTTTCTATTTTTATTTTATGCTTTGATTCTAAGAAGAAATTTTTCATTTATAATTTCTTAAAATCTGATATTCCAACCTTTCTTTATAACAGCTTACAAATAAATGGTCTTTTAATTCTTGGATTATATTTCCTTGAATTGTTTTCTAAGCCAGTTGTGTTTGATATAATGTTTCTTAGTTTACCTGCTGTTTTTTCAGTCTTTAATTTTGTTTTTATTCCAACTGGATAAAGGGAAGACTGAACACAATTACACACCAAAAAAATAGTTATGCAGAGAAACAATTAAACTCAAAAAGGAAATAGTAAGAGATAGAGACAAAGGAGTTGTTGAGATGGGTCTAAAAAGGGAGGGCAGGATAACTAAGGAAATAATCATAAGCAAACAACATCAACTATTGGAGGGAGGAATGTGAAGGAAGAATTAGAAGGAAAGGAAGACAGAAAATAGACTGTTTAATCTAAAAGATCACATCAGGGAAACTCTCCTTTTATGACCTTCTTATTTATAATCAGGGGAATGGAAGCAAAGAGAAGAAAAAGTTCAAGTGTACAGGATGAAGCAAAATGCCAATTAACAATAATAACTGCAAATATTGGGATGAACTTACCCATAAAACAATAAAGTATAGAATGAATTCGAAGATAGAATCCAACAATTTGTTGTTTACAAGAAACACACTTGAAAGATGGTTTACATAGAATTAACACAAGGAATTGGAGGAAAATCAATTATGTTTCAGCTAAAGAAAAAAAAGATAGGGAGGGCAACCATGATTTCAGATAAACCTACAGTAAATATAGACACGATAAAAAGAGAAAGCAGGGAAATTACATTATGCTAAATGCCGCCATCAATAATGAATCATTATCGTGACTTAATATTTAAGCACCTAGCAATATTCCATCTGAATACTTATACAAAAAATTAATCAAAATAGAAGGAGAAATAGATCGTAAAATTATGAGAGTAGTCCTTAAATGTATTCCTTTCTGATATAGACAAATCATGCTAAAAGAGAAATAAGACATAAGTTAAGGACTGGAATAGAAAAACTAAAGATTACAGAGTTCTAGTAATGGAAGCAGAAAATGATTTATATGTTCTCAGATGTGTTTGACACCACCATGTATTTTATTGGAGCATAAAGTCTTCGCCAAAAATGTAGAAATGCAGAAATACTAAGTTTGTCATTTACTGATCACGATGCAGTAAAAATTGTATTCCATAAAGGGTGCATAAAGAAAGAATTAAAAATAAATAAAATAATGATAATAATAGCTAATATGTATATATATGGTGCTTACCATGTGCCAAGGACTGTGTTAAAACATTTTACAATTACGATCTCATTTGATTCTCTCAACCACTCTGGGAGTTTAGTTACTATTATCCCCATTTTACAGGTGAGGAAACTGTGGTAAACAGAAGTTAAGTGACTTGTCTAGGGTCACATAACTAGTTAAGTGTCTTGGGTCAAATCTGAATTCAAGTCTTCCTGATTCTAGCACTAGCACTCTATTAAATATTTAAATACTAGCAGCCTCTATTAAACATTAATTAGAAGTTAAATAGCACAATTCTAAAGAACTAATTAGAAACTAAATAACATAATGCTGAAGAACTAACTTCCGTCTCAAAGAACAAATTATAGAAACAATGGAAAATTTCATCAAAGAAAATGACAGCATACCAAAACTTATGGGATGGAGCTAAAACAGTTATGAAGGGGATATTTGTTTTTATTTCTAAACACTTTCATCAACAAAAGAGAGAAAGAAGAAATCAATAAATTAGATGTGCAAGTAAAAGTACTTAAAAACCAACAAATCAAAATTCCCTCAACTAAATAACAAGGTAGAAATTATAAAAATTAAAGAAGAGATTAGTATAGTTAAAGGCAATAAGACCATTGAATTGATAAATAAAACTGTAAACTTTTTTTTAAAAAAACCTAATAAAATAGAAAAATGGCTAGCTAATATGATTTTTTTAAGTGAGAAGGAAATCAGGTTGATCACAAAAAACTGAAGAGATAAATTCATATTCAATAAAGAAATTTTAAAAATTTGAGAATCTATTTTGCCCAATAGTGTCCTAATAAAACTGGTAAACTAGAGAAAATGGGTGAACTCTTGCAAAAGTATAAAATATTCAGATCAACAAATGAAAGGGAGAGAGAAGGAAGGGGGAATAGTACCAGAGGAATTCACAAGTGAATTCTACAGATATTTAAAGAACTATTTACAATTTTTTTAAAAGGCATGCACTTTCAATCTCTTCTTAACAATACAAATATGGTCTTGATACCTAAGCCAGCAAGAGACAAAGCAGAGGAAGAAAACTATAGACCAATATCCTTAAGGAACATTGATGAAAATATTTTTAAAGAAAATATTAGCAACTAGATTACAGCAACGTATTAACAAGATTACACATTATAGATTTCCATCAGAAAGGCAAGGTTGGTTCAACATAAGGAAGATTATAAATATTATAAATTGTGTTAACATAAATAATAAAGTTATATGATGATAGCAATAGATGCTGAAAAAAATTGAAGAACGCCAACACTTGTTTCTATTTAATACTCTAGAAATCATGGAATAAGTGTACCTTTCTTTCACATGATAAACAGTATCTATGTAAATTTGAAAAGAAAACATTTTATGTAACACAGAAAAGTTAGAAGTCTTTTCAATAAGTTCTAGATAAAGTAAAGATGTCTGTTATTACCACTACTTTTGATGTAGTGCTAGAAATAGCAATAAGGCAAGAAAAAGAAATTGAGGAAATAAAAAGAAGCAAAAAACAAACAAAATTATTATTTTTTACAGATATAATAGTGTACCTAGAGAACTATAGAGTCAACTAAAATTAACTGAAACAATAATTTTAGCAAAGTTGCAGAATTTAAAATCAATACACATAAATTATTGTCATGTGTGTGTATTTATATAAACCAACAACCTCTAAGAAAAGCTGGAAAGAGAAATCCATTCAAATAGAAGCTATAAAATACTTAGCAGCACACCTGCCAAAATTCACCCAGGAACTGTTTGAATCTAAATATAAAATAGTCTTTGCAGAAATGAATACAGACCTACATAATGAAACATTAATTGCACATGAGTGGGTCAAGCCAAAATAATAAAAATAAAATTACTATCTAAATGTATTTACTTATTCAGTGCTAAACCAATCAAACTACCAATAAAATACTTTATAGAGCTAGAAAAAATAATAATACATTCAAATGGAGGAATGAAAGGTCAAGAATCTCAAAAGCAATAATGAAAAAAAAGTAGGAAGAAGGGGAGGATCTCTTGGCACCAGATCTCAAATTGTACTACAATGAAGCATTCATTTAAAAAAACTCAGTACTCTTGAAAGAGAAAGAGAAAGAGAGAGAGAGAGAGAGAGAGAGAGCGAGCGAGCTGTGGAACAAAAACATAAAATATAGAAGCTAAAATATAGAAGCAAACACTAACAAAGATAAATCCAAAGAACCAAGTTACTAGGAGGAATGTTTCATTATTCGGGAAGAAAAAGACAAAAAACTGGGCAGTAGTATGGAAGAAATTTGGTTTAGACTAACATCTTATGGCGCATTCCATGATGTTTCAAATGGATATATAATCTAGATATGAAAGACTATATTGTAAACAATTAGAGGAGCATTGAAGAAAGCATCTTTTATATCTATGGATAGGTAAAGAGTTCATGACTAAACAATGATAGAGAGGATGGCACAAGATAAAATGCCAATTTTGATTCTATAAAATGAAAAGGTTCTTTGTTTTCAAACATTTCACTTTTATTTGCATTTTAATGTTATATTTACTCTCGTGCCATAAACTTCTGCTTCTCCTGGGATAGCTTTTTCTTTTGAGAAACCTCCTCTTCTGGTTTAGGAACAATCTGTTCCTTTTCAGAAGTATCATCTCAATATGGCAAGAAGAATTCATGTATGGGTTGATTCGACCATGAGCCCTGTAAGTACACCATCACATTTTGGGAGGTTTGTTAACCTGGATATGCTCAATGACAAGAGAATCCACATCCAAACCCTTCAGTTCTGAGTTACTGTCTGCATTTTTAACCATATGCAGCAAGAATTCAGCATTCTTTTTGGGCCAACAGCCTGTGTCCAACCCCATTGTTTGGGCACATCTACCAACTCCACCATTATGCCAACGGAAGGGACCACATTGTTTCTTCAATGTGACATCTTTCAAATACTCGGTAGCTTTTCGGATATGCATGCCCTTGATAGCTTGGGCTGTTTCACAGGTGTTCTTGAAGTGGACCCGAAGATTTAAACCCCTTGATTTGCGTGATTTTGTGGGGTTCTCTGGATCAAGAGAGTACTTCACCATTTAAAATGATTACCTAGGACGGCTCAAGGGAAGAACTAAAAAGGTTTAAAAAAAAAAAACAACTAAATATAATGTAGTCAAAATTAGAAGACAAACAGGTAACTGGAAAAAATCTTTGCAGTAAGTTTCCCAGATAAAGGCCTCATTTCCAGGACAGGTAAGAAACTGATTCAAAACTATAAGGCTGAGAGTCATTCCTCAATAGATCAAAAGTATATGGACATTAAAAGAGTTTCCAAAGAAAGAAATCCAAGCTGTTAACATCCATGTGGGAGAAAATGTTCCACATCACTAATAATCAGATAGAAGTAAATTAAAACAACCTGAAGTTCTACCTCCTACCCATCAGACTGCCAAAAATGATAAACATTGAAGGAGCCATAGGAAAATAGGTACACTACTGAACTTTTGGTAGTTTTATGGTGGTGGTATGAATTGGTTCAATCATTCTGGAAAGTCATTTAAAACTATGCCCCAAAAGTTACTAACCTGTGACCCAGCTATGCCACTATTAGACTTATACCGAAAAGAAATCAAAGAAAAAAGAGAAGAATTTAAATGTGCAAAAATATTCATAACCCCCACAGTCAAAAATTGAAAACTGAGGGAGTGTCCAGTGTGGGGGTTTGATAAATTCTAGGATATGAATGTAGCTATATTATTTTGTCTTACGAATTGATAAAATGAACAGTTTCAGAGGAAAGGAGTTAGATCACTGGTGCAGAGCAAAGTTAGCAAAACTAGAACAATTTATACAATGATAACATTATAGAGAAAAACAACTTTAGCAGATAAATAGAGCTCAAAATAATGAAGCTGAAAAGGCCACTGACCTTCTAGAGAGGTGATGATCTTAAAATACAGTAAGTCACAGGTATTTGTAACATGACCAACGAGGTAATGTGTTTTATAGGACCATGAATCTATGTTATAAGGACTTTATTTTGGGGAGATTTCAAAAAAAAATTGCTCAATGTCGGGGTTGTGGAAGAGACAGAATAAAAGAAAAATATGGAGGAGGTCTCTCTGGGAGGGGGAGAGGGAGACACATATGGGCAAATTTGGGTGCAGAGTGTCTGGAATATGGTGTGTGTTCGTCCTTGGTTGCCGAAGAATACCATGCCATCAGAGAAATAATGACATGGCATACACTTGACTTTGTTTTGAGTGAGGGCTATGCAGGTCACCAGCCTCATTTCTACTCCAGAGCCATTTGAATCCGGTGACCAGATATTCATCAGGATGACTGGAGATGACCCAGAATGAGGCAATTGGGGTTAAGTGACTTGCCCAAGGTCAGACAGCTAGTGAGTGTCAAGTGTCCGAGGTGAGATTTCAACTCAGGCTCTCCTGAGTCCTGCTCTATCCACTGCACCATCTAGCTGTCCTCTGGCATATGGTAGGCACTTAATAAATGTTTATTGATTATTATTTGTTGACATAAAAATAAAACATCGATGAAAATTTAATTTAAAAAAATGATGTCCACTTCCAAATGTCTCAAAGGTTAATTCAGATGCTTCTTATATGTTTCAAAGACTTAAATAGTCATATAATTTAGCTCATTATCAATAGGTGGGCGACAAGACCAAAATAGCTTACCTTTTCAATCTTTATATAAATCCTTTAAATCGAATCTTTCTATACAAGATTTGAAAACAGGAGGAAGGAAACAAGCATTTATTAATCATTGCCCACTTCGCCCCAGACGTTACTCTAAGGGCTTTACAATTATAATCTCATTTGCTCCTTAAGACAACCCTGGGAGGTAGGTAATGTTATTATCTCCATTTAACAGTTGAGGAAACTGAGGCAGACTGAGGTTAGTCACACAGCCGAGAGTCACACAGCCAAATCTGAAGCTCAGAGAACTGCATCCACCGTTCCACCTTGATGCCTCAGAAGTGGCGAAGGAGGTTACAGGAGAGTGACAGGAAGAAAAAAGAAAGGTTCCCGTCAGTTTGAGAGGCTTTCAGAAGGAAGTATCAACATGACTTGGTAAAGTAGTACCTCCCACACGGACCTTTCATCCTCCGAGGGGTAGGGTATGGAATACGACGGGATACTATGTAACAAAGGCGTTCTAGAAGGGCTGACATGACGTACAAGTGAGGAGTACCTTCGAGACCTGGGGGCTATCGCCTCAGCCTAGCTCGCAAGTGCACCTGAAAGGCAGCCGGCGCTCTCCACTCCATTGGTAGCCATCAAATAGCAAACGGATTGAGAGAATACTGGGGCGGGTGGGCAAGAGGGACTCGGGCGAGGAGCGCCCAACTTCCGTACCCCCTCTTTCTCTCCTGCCCCTTCAGCCCTCCTCCCTCCCCCCTCCCCTACCCCCCGCCCCTCTTTGCCCCTAGTAACAGAGCAAACACTGCGCAGACTCCGCCCATCAGGAGGAAGGAGGCAGAATGGACTTTTGTTCGCGCGCGCGCGCGTGACTTTGGCAGACGCTGCAGGGACTGTGGGCAGGCGAGGATGGTGAGTGGATTCTCCCTTGCCAGGATCCTCGTCTTTCCTGAACGGGCCAGCCAGGAAGAGAGATGCAGTTGTTAACTTCTCGGGAGCAGAGGTGCTTCCGTCTCAGCGCTGGACTTGCGGTGACTGGTGAAGGCTGTTGGGAATGGGGGTATTTTTGCACTTTTCACCCGCTGTCCTCCTCTCTCGGTAGCCCTCTTAGACCCAGATTGAAGCTACTTGGTCCTGTTTCTTTCCGCTCTTTCGTTTGCCAGAAGGTGGTGAGCACCCGAGCAAGAACAGGAAGCAGTAATTAATGATTGTTCTAGATTCCCATGGGAAGTCACTTAGTCCTTCAGGGGTCTTTGGTTTTGGTGGTGGAGCTTACAGGTCGTAGGCTGAGCGATGTTGGCTCATCTTCCTAACCACTGAACGCTCTGTTCTGTTCTGTTCTGTTCTTTTTCCCTCTCCTCAGGTGAGGAGGAAACTGGGGGATTCAGGTGGGCAGCAATGTACAAAACCTTGGATTGTAACCTCATTTTATGGCCTCTGTATTTCAGAATTATGAACTAACCCTGTGACCACCAGTTCAACGGAAAGCAAGACTTTGTCATGGTAATAAACTTACTAATTAAAGTTTAGACAGGCAGTGTACCAAATGGGATAGAGCCCTAGATTTGGAGTCCAGAGGTCTGGGTGGAGTTCCTACCTTCAGCATTTTTTTTTAAGCTGTATGACCCTAGGCAAGTTGCTTTTCCTTCTAGAGTCTCAGTTTCCCTATCTGTAATATGAAAATGGATACCAGTACTCCGAAAACTAGGTAAACCACGAAGTGCTATGCAAATATCCTTCTATTATGTATCATTCATGTTCTTAGTTAAGAAATTCTGAGGTTCTTGTAAACCTGGTTTATTGTAATTCTGAATCTAGAGCAATAGTTTCACTTAAAATTGACCAGTTTCTTAATCATGTTGCCCATAGTCACCATTCTTTCCTTCTGTTTTTTTTTTTTGTTTGCTTGCTTGTTTGCATTTTGAATTAGATAAGATTAGAACTGAAGTGCATTCAAAACTGATATCAGTAAAGGTCTTGTTCATTCATAATCCTCAAGGAATTGACTTAGGATCATGAAAGATGAGGGCAGCAATAGGCATTGCCCTTGTCAATCAAGAAGTCAACAAATATTGACTAAGCCCTTCCTACCTGCCAGTAACTGTACTAAGTACCGGGGATGCAAAGAAAAACAGAAACAGTCCTTGTCCTCATAGAGCTTATATTCTAATGGAGGAGACAATATGTAAATAACTAAGAACATACAAAGTCTCTACAGCAGATGGAAGGTCATCTGAGAAGGGAAGGCACTAGCATCTGGGAGTACTGAGAAAGTCTTCCTGCAGAAGGTAGAATCTGAGTTGAATCTTGAAGGAAGAGAAAGTACAAAGAAGAGGTGAAGGGGCAGAGCATTCGAGGCATAGGAGACAGCCTGTACAAAATCAGGAGATGGAATGTCCTATTTAAGAAACTGCAATTAGGCCAGCAAGCTTTATCTTCATATCTTTTATTTTTTTAGTACCATTGGCCAAGATACAGACTGTCCCAAAAGTCTTAGTGCAGTTCTTTAAACTAGGAAAGGTTCTATTTTTAAGCTCTCAAAACTTTAAACTGTACTAAGACTTTTGGGACACCCTGAGTGTATATGAGCTAACAGATGAGTGGGAAACAATATAAAAGTTGGTGACAAAATAGAACATAACCTTAGGACCGGAACTAGGACCAGTGGCTAGAGGTCACAGAGGAAAATAACTATTCAACATGAAGTATGCCTTTCTAATCATGAGATCTATCCAACAATGCAGTGGGCTGCTGCATAAGGTATTAAGTTCCCTATCACTAGAGGTCATTAAGAAGAAGCTATATAATTGTCCTGGATGTTGCAGGCAGAGTTCCAAGCTGTTAGGGGTTAGATGATTTTTGAAGTCCCTTCCAATTCATCATCTCTGATTGTGTGTTCTCTTCCTTCCTCTTCGAAGGTAGAGAGCCCCTTAAAGGATGTCAGCTGAGAGCATGATCACCCAAAATCAGCCAACTAAAGTAAATGTGGAATGGGGAGGTCACATTGGAGGGAAATTGATGCCCAGGGTCATGCAACTATTCAGGCAGATTATATTAGTTTCATAGATCTATCATTTAGATGTAGTCGTTGTCTGGAAGGGACTTTGGAGATCATCTAACCCAACTGCCTCATTTCACATCTGAGGTCCTGAGAGGTGTTGAAGGTCACACAGCTATTAATTTTTATATACTGCTTTAAGAACAGTATGGGAAATTTGCATTAGTAGTACCTATGGAGACAACTAGCTTCTAGGTGAGTGGTTTTCTCCTTTAGCTGGTTTGAGCAAAAGAAATCGGGAGGGAAATGAAGACTAAGGTTTTCTTCTCTGCTCAAGATTCCATCCTGGCATCACCCAGAGAGTTTCTGATGTCAGTAAATCACAGGTACAGTCTCTAGACCTATCCCTACATTCATGCACTATAATTGATGAATTGTACTCTTTACAGAGGTAAGGGACTTAAAGGTGCAGAATAGTTCACTGGACATGCACTTTTGTTTTCCTCTTTTTGCAATTACAAATGATTTAGCCATGCATCTTTTTGTATAAATAGATATTTCCTTGCTGGCATTTACCATCTCTCCCGCCCTGAATATAAACCCAATAATCGGGATCATTCGGTCAAATGGCATCAATAACTTCTTCCATGTTTCTTGAATAATTCCAAGTTGTTTTTCCAAAACAGCCATTACACCCTTGAACACTGTAGCAGACGTGGTGAGTTCATTGAACATGATAGCTCCATATTACAAACTCAGCCCGCTAAGTGAGAAAGTAAATATGGGATGGAGAGTATGCTTGTCCCAGTTCTGCAGCAATTAGGGCTGACTACAGAAATGTAATAGGATCATAAGATTCAGACATGGTCTAGAAGGGAGCTTGGAGATCATCTATCCAACTCCCTGGCAGAAGCTGATGCTAGGCTTCTTTAAGACCAGTGTGGAAATTTGCACTGGTGGCAGCTGTGGAGACTAGTTAAAGGCAATTGGTTTTCCTTTTCAGCTGGTACACATATATCTCACTCAAAGTGAGAATGCTATAGGACCTTAGCTTGAAAGGACCAGGGTCTCACACTGCATCTTGGGCCATCTCTAGACATCCTGACGAATATCATGCCACTGGACCCAGATGGCTCAGGAGAAGAAAGTGAGGTTGGTGACCTTGCACAGCCCTCCCTCACTCAAATCAAAGTCAACTGCAAGTCATATCATCTTGATGTCATGGTCCTCATCGAAAATGAAGGACAAACACAACAACCTGTACACGTACACACACATACACACATACACATGCACACATACACACACGCGATCCTATTACACTTCTGTACATCCTGTCTCCACAACTAGGGTTCAAGTTTCTTTAGGATAGTAGGTGGTATCTGTAGCATCTTACGTCATTATTAACTCAGCTCAGCTCCTTACACACAGTTGCTACTCAATAAATACTTGTAACTGATGAAAACAACCTTTTCCTGGAGAAATGATGGATTAGGTTCATTTTTGGGGGGGGGGGAGAAGCAAAGAGAGTTAAGTGACTTGCCCAGAGTCATACAGCTAGTAAGTATCTAAGGCTAGATTTGAATTTAGGTCTTCCTGACTCCAGGGCTGATGCTGTATCCAATTCACCACCTAGCTGCTCCTGGATTAAATTCAATACATGTATCTTCATAGAGCTTTTAATACAGGAATCTCAAGTGTGCTTGTCCATCATTCATCCTTGTGCTCCCTTTATGTAATAAATAATAATTGCCCTTTCCATTTCTGGCTGTGAGGAAACAGTGATTTAAATCTATGCTTCTTGAGCAAGTTGATCAATACAGTTCAGAATGTCACTTTGCTTTCAGAATCCTCAGCCTGTACTCAATCTGTATTTTGTTCATAGGAGACAAAGAGCCCCAGAGCTCTGTTGTAGTGACACAGGAAGTGGATGGGGCCCAGACTTTTGAATAATCTTTCTCCTTTAGAGTAACTATCTTAAAGATATTTTAAAGAAAAAGCATCTGTGTTTTAAAAGACAGAAACATTGTGTGGAACCTTAAAACCAGTATCCTGGATGAACTTCTGTCTTTGAGTTAATCTTGGCTAAGATGGTAGTGTACTCTCATGTCAACCACCTGTTTCTCTCCTTCAAAGCACTTTTCAAAAGAGCTTTAAAAAAACAGTTTCGGACTTTGAACATTTAATTCCATTGAAAATAGGAAAGTTGGAAAAATAGCCAGAATTTTCACATGGGCCAGTATAGTAACCCTTTATCCACCATTATGCTTTCCTATTCTCCTTATGTTCCAGTTTTCCCCAGAAGGATTGTAGAAAGTCATCATCCTCATGTGGTCTCTCATTTCTTGAAAATTTCTTAATTTTTTTTCACAAAGGATGGTGGTCCTTAAGTTGTATTGTGAGCTATTCAGCAAATATTTTCATCCTTTTCTTTTTAGCCATGTGTTATAGCTAGTAGCATAACTCTTTTAAAATGTTATACTCTAATAACATATTTACTTAAAAAAATTACTGTTTCTAACTACATTTTATGCAATCAAAAAGACTGTTTTTATTAGTGTATTTCTAAAACAGTACAATGAATCAGTCACTTTTTATGTAACTTTTATCTTACTTTTTAAAAATTTGCAAATATTCATTTCTTCTTTCTTATTCATACCTCTGATTTAAAAAACAATTTTGTTTTCCCCCAATCATGTGTAAAAACAATTTTTAGAATTTTTTAAAAAAAGTTTTGAGTTCTAAATTCTATTCCTGCCTCCTTTCTCTTCTCCCTTCCTGAGACAGTAAGCAATTTTATACAGGTTACATGTGCAATCTTGTGAAACACTAATTTTTTTTCAAAAAGGAAAACAAGATCCTTGTAACATATATGTATAATCAAACAACACAAAATCCCACACTGTCATATCCAAAAATGTATGTGTCATTCTACATCTTGGGTCCAACATTAACTTTCTATCAGGAAATGGAATGCGTGTTTCATCACCAGTCCTTTGGAATTACAGTTTGTTCTTGTGTTGTGTTGATCAAAGTTCTTATGTCTATCACAGTTGTTTTCCTTAACAGTTGTTTTTGTATACATGATTCTCTTGGTTGGGCTGTCTTTACTCTGTGTCAGTTCATACAAGTGTTCTCAGGTTTCACTGAGCACATCCCTTTTGTCATTTCTTATAGGGCAATAGTGTTCCATGACATTCACATACCAGTTTCTTTGGCCATTTCCCAGTCAGAGATTACAACGTTAGTTTCAAGACCTTTGCTAGTATGAAACCTACCTATATTATGTAAATATATCTCATAAATGATCCTATTAATATCAAATGAGATAGAAGCAAAGCATTTTGCAAACTTTAAGTGTTATATCATGTTTGCTATTGTTATGTATTCACAAGCATTCAATTCAACACGTATTTATTAAAATGTCTACTATGTGTCAGGCAATGGGACTGCAAAGACTTTTAAGAACCAAATAGTCCCTGATCTCAAAGAGCGGGCATGAGACAGTCAACAAGCTTTTATTAAACTTTTCTTATGTCCTAGGCATTGTGCTAAATGAAGAAAGACAAAAGGAATCTTTATTCTCAAAGAAGTTTTGTTTTAAAGGAAAAGAGAAGCATGAAAATAATTAGATTATATATGAGTAGCTGTTGTTCAGTCATTTCAGTGATTCTTTATGTTCCCATTTTGGGGTTTTCTTGGCAAAGATACTGGAGTTGTTTTCCATTTCCTTCTTCAGCTCATTTTACAGATGAGAAAACTGAAGCAAACAGAGTTGAGTTACATGCCCAGAGCAAGTCTCAGAGGCCAGATTTGAACTCAGGAACATGAGTTTTCCTGATTCCAATCTCAGTGTTGTAGCCACTTTGCTACCTAACTACCCCTACTTAGAGCTTACTATGTATTAAGTGCTATGTTAAGTTTTGATGTACATGTAGAAAAATAAGCCTCCCAAGAACTCCCCTTCTAATGGGGGAGACAAGACATATGGAAGGTTTCAGCTGCAAGTCAGTTGGAAAGATCCCATGGTCCTTAGGGTGTAACATCAAAACAGATGGTAATGCTTCTTTTATGTGATTTCCTCTGATAAAATCATATGAATTTTTATGTTGAACCATTTGACAGTGCCAAGGACTTTCCGAGAAGGAACTTTATTTTCTGGGTCTTCAGTAGCTGTGGCTATAGCATGTGTTAGAATAGTTACTAGGCTATAGCACGGTAGAATGATGGCTTTGGGCATGGGGCAGAAATCACTGCCATTCCCCTAGGCTCTTGGGTCCAGTGTCCTAGGCTTTCTCCATTGGGGCTGTTAGGGAGAAGGTAGTGAAGATGGTGGCAGTAGTTATTTGACTTTCCTGACAAATATTGATTCTTCTCTCTTCCTTTCAGTTCTCTGCTGCTTCAGCTAGGTTAACTTGCCTGCTTATTGAGAGAAAATTACACAGATACAGAGGCAGCTAGGTGGCTCCATGGATAGAGTGCTGGGCTTGGAGTCAGGAAAGCCTGAGTTCAAATCTGACTTCAGATACTTGTTAGCTGTGTGATCCTGGGCAAGCTCTTAACCTCTGTTTGCCTTAATCCACTTGAGAAGGAAATTGATCTTTGCTAAAAAATCTCACGACCAGTATTGGTGCAATATGGTCCATGGGGTCACAAAGAGTTGGATCCAACAGAACAACTGAAAAACAAGTACATAGAAAATTAAATACTAAATATGCACAAAGGAGTTTCTTGAGGGGAGAGTACTAGCAACTGAGGGGATCAGGATGGACTTTCTGTTGGGATTGGCACTTGAGCTGAGCTCTGAAGGAAACTAAGTAGTCTGTGAAGTGAGAGATCAGGAGAGTTCAGTACATTTCAGTCATGGGGGACAGCCTATGCAAAAGCATGGACTTGGGAGATTGAATGTCATCTGTAAAGAACAAGTAGATGATTTTGAATGAAATGTGGATTTTGTGAAAGAAAGGAATGTGCTGGAAGACTGGAAAGAGAGCCTTTGAAGGACTTTTAAAACCAAACAGAAAAGTTTGTATTTTATCCCAGTGGCAAGAGTGAGCCACTGAAATTTTTTTTTTAAAGTTTTTATTTTCTTGTATTGTTTTTTTAAAATAAATTTATTTATTTAACTTTTTACGTTCATTTTCACAAGCTTTTGGGTTCCAAAATTTTCTCCCCATTTGTCCCCTCCCCCTCCCCAATACACTGAGCATTCTAATTACCCCTATCACCAATCTGCCCTCTCTTCTTTCATCCCTCCCTTCCCTTACCCCATCTTC
>CM053770.1:95718093-96036475 GCA_028658325.1 Potorous gilbertii
GTGAGCTTTTGAACCTCCTTTTCCATTTGGCTAATTCTGCTTTTGAAAGCATTCTTCTCCTCATTGACTTTTTGAACCTCTTTTGCCAATTGAGTTAGCCTATTTTTCAAGGTGTTATTTTCTTCAGCATTTTTTTGGATCTCCTTTATCAAGGTATTGACCCATTTTTCATGCTTTTCTTGCATCTCTCTCATTTTTTTCCCAGTTTTTCCTCCACCTCTCTAACGTGAGAGGTTAGCTCAAAATCCTTTTTGAGCTCTTCCATGGCCTGAGCCCATTGAATATTTATTTTGGATGTTTGGGATGGAGAAGCGTGGACTTCTATGTCTTTCCCTGATGGTAAGCATTGTTCTTCCTCATCAGAAAGGAAAGGAGGAAACATCTGGTCACCAAGAAAGTAACCTTCTATAGGCTTATTTTTTTTTCCCTTTTCTGGGCATTTTCCCAGCCAGTTACTTGACTTCTGAGATTCCTTTCCACACACACCTCACCTCCAGATCCGCCCAGCTAGTGCTTGGGGTCTGAGATTCAAAGGCTGTTCCCCAGCCTCAGGGCTTTCGGGGGGGCGGGGCTGCTATTCAGTGTAAGATTAAATTCAGATGCTTGGGTGGGGACAGGGCCGCCTCACAGGCTTAGTTCCCTCAGGGGGTTTATGCAGAGACCTTCAACAATGGATCTGAGCCCCTGCCTTCTTTGGGAGCCCCTGTCCTCTGCTGCCTCCTGAGGGGGCCTGAGTTATGGAGACACCCCATTCCCTTCTTGGCAAGCCAGACAGGCTCTCTCACTGACCTTGGTGCCTGTTGGTGGAGGGAACTTTGCGACTGCTGGAGATTCTGTCCCTGAAGCCTACTCAGATCTGTTCCTCTCAGGGCCACACGGCCAGGGCAGGGCTGAGCTCTGCTCTGGGTCTGGTGTGCGACGGACCTTTGGTATCAGTTTTTCTGGTCTCTCTGGAACAGAAATCTCCTCCACTCCATTGTTCTGTGGCTTCCGCTGCTCCAGAATTTGTTAGCAGTTCTTCTTTACAGATATTTTATAGGCTGTGGGTTTGGAGCTAGCATATGTGTGTCTTTCTACTCCGCCATCTTGGCTCCTCCCCCCAGCTCTCTATAGCTTCTAATCTCATTTGACTGAAACTGTTCTCTTTCTTACTGATGATCTGTTTTGACACTGTCAATCTCCTCTCTTCTCCTTGATATTCTCTTCTCTCTAGGTTGTTGTGACACTACTTTCTCCTCATTCTCCCCCTACCTATCTAGATAACTGCTCTTTTGCTATATTTTCATTTTGGTGAGCTCTGATAAATCTGAGTGGGGCTCAAGGCTCTGTCCTGGGCCCTCTTCTCTTCTTTTTCAATGCTATGCTATTGGTAATATCATCAGCTCTCATGAACTCAATTATCATCTCTAGGCAGATGATTCCTAGATGTATAGGTTGTTATTGTTGTTGGACAGTTGTTTCTGTTATGTCTGACTCTTCCTAACCTATTTGGAGTTTTCTTGGCAGAGATACTGGAATGGTTTGCCATTTCCTTCTCCATCTCATTTTACAAAGGATGAACTGAGACAAACAAGGTTAAATGGTGTGCCTAAGGTTTCTCAGCCAGTAAGTGTCTGGGACCAGATTTGAACTTCCCAACTCCAGGTCCAGTACTCTATCCACCTTAAGCTCCTGCCTTGTATCACCCACTGCCTTTTGGACATTTGAAATTGGATGCCCTGTAGGCATCTCAGCCTCAAGGTCTCCAAAACTGGACACATCTTTCCCCTAAACACTCCCTTTTTCCAACCCTCCCTGTTATTGTGAAGGTACTGCCATCTTCCTGGTTGCCCAAGTTCAAAACCTAGGTGTCCTCCTCAAATCCTCACTCTCTCTTACTCTTCCCCACCTTATATCCAAACTGTTGCAAGATCCTGTAGATTCTACATTTTCAGGATCTCTCATAAAAGTTCCCTTCTCTCTTCTGACATTTCTGCTACTCATGCATGTTTTCATCACTTTACCCCTGAACTATTGCAATGACTTTCTAATTAGCCTCCCTTCCTGCCTCCAATGTGTCCTTTTCTCAGTTACCAAAGTGTTCTTCCTAAAGCCCAGATCTGACTATATCACCTTCCTACTCGGTAAACTCCAGTTGCTCACTTTTACCTCTCGCATCAAGTATCAGATCCTCTTTTTTGTCTTTTAAAGCCTTTCATACCCTAGCCCCTTCATACTTTTCCATTTTTCTCTTTACTTCCCTCCACATAGCCTACAATTCAATCATTCTGAGCATTTTTACTGGTATGTACCTCATGCTTGGAATGCACTTCCTCCTGACTTCATCTCTGTTTTTTGGCTTCCTTGGCTTCTTTTAATGCTCACTCTAAATCTCATCTACTGCAAGAACCCTTTCCTGACTTCTCTTAATTCTAGGACATTCCTCCTGAGATTACTTCCCATTTATATAGTATGTACATAGTTGTTTAAATGTCATCTCCCTTGTTAGAATTCAAGCCCTTTGGAGGCAAGGGCTATTTTTTGCCTTTCTTGGTGTCCCCACCACTTAGTATAATGTGTGGCACACAGTAAGTGCTCAATAAATATTTATTGACTGACTGTTGAATTAATTACTGTATCTTCCAATCCAGTACTTGGCATATTTTCTCTCTTCCTGACACATTTAATTTGAGAAAAAAAATATGGAGAAATTATTTTTCTCCATAATAGTCACCTATCAGTCAGCCTCTTAGGGTGTGAGAAAATTAGGAGGAAGTGTCTAGACTTCTGATTCCATCAGTGTCAGGAACTTCTAATATGAAAATTCTCTCTGCGAATGAAAATCATTAACTTGTCTATAACTCACATTCTTAGCTGTCTCATGGCACTAAAAGTTTAAATTACTTGTTCATTGTCACACAGCTTTTATGTGTCAAAACCAGGACTTGAACCCAGCTTTCTTTGATCCCAAGGTCATCCTTGAGTTCACTGGGCCAAGTTACCTCTCCTTTAAAGCATGATAAGAGAGTAGTTAAAAATTCCAGATAGGAACATAAATTATCCAAGGAAGAACTCCCTATTTGATGACTATTAATGGGAAAACTGGAAACCAGCTTGGCAGAAATTACATCTAGACCAGTATCTTACATCAAATATTACAATAAACTCAAAGTGGATATGTGACCTGAATATGAAAGATCATATAGCCAGTAAAGAAGAGTTCACTAACTTTTAGTTAGTTAGGTAGTTCACTAACATTCCTTTTATAGTCAATGTTGGTAATAGTAGGTAATGATCTAATTACAGCTCTTGAATTAAGAAGAGGAAAACAATGGGTGGAAGGGGGAGAGGGCACGTGGAAAAAAGTGTCAGGAAACCAATTTGGAATTATGTCCCCAAATTTGATATACTCTGCACCTACTCTTTGACTCAATAATACCATTATGAGGTCTTTCCCCCGAAAAAATCAAAGTAAAGAAAAGATTTCATATGTACAAAAGTACTTAAATCAGCTTTTTGTAGTAGCAAACAACTGGAAATTAAAGTGGTGTGCATCAGTTGGAGAATGGCTATAATAAAAATTTGATAACACAATCCATACAAACATTTGATACATACATATGATTGATAAATGCAATTTTGCTACATGAAGTGATGAAAAAAGATGGTTTCAGAAAAACCTTGAAAGCAGTCTAAGCAGAACTTGTGTAATGGGGACCTGGCAACTTCCCAGTTCCCATTGACTTGTTCAGATGGCATCTTTCCACGTGGAGGACACTTGGAGATGTTTTCTAGGAAAATCAGGATGATAAAGGCAAGTGCCTAGAGAGACTCTGGGGCACGAGCAGACATCCTATAACTCGTTTTATTTTATACCAAATAGTTAGGAGGAGCTTTTTTTTAATTGGCTGTTTAACTGGAATTATTGATGTCTTCACAAAGGCCTGCATCAGCTTTGTCTATCACATGGTGTCCTTGTCTTCGGCTATACTCTGATGGTGATTTCCAGCAAGAGACCATGGAAGGTTAAAATCTGGGAGGGCTTCTTCACCTGAAATGGGCCTGTGTCCTCAGTCTTTTCATTCATTCTCTTTTGGTCTAGGGCAGTGGATTCTTTCTTTCTGCAGGAAATAAAGCCTCCAACTTGTCTGGGAGACTGAGGTACAGGAATTCAGGAGTCAGAATCCAGCTCCTCATCAAGACCTGGAGGAGCAATGAGTGATCTAGGAGAGTAACCTTCTGAACCTTTGACAGTGAAAGCTGAAATAAGGATTGTTTTGCTAATATTCCTACCTTTGAACATGGACTTGATAGGACCAATGCTATGTAGGAACAGAGCTAATTTTTGAGCCTGCTCCCTCAGAGTCTCAGGTGGGCTAGGGGAGAGTATGACCCAGAGGAATTGGGGAAAATGTATGTTTGTTCTTGTTATGTCTTTGAAATGAATATCTCATTCTATCATCATAAAAGCCAATTGAAATTAGGTAGTTAAATGGAGCTGGGGTGCTAAGAAGTGGTCCCTAACAAATAGAGGGAACATAGGTATGTGACACCAATGCAAGCCCATAGCAGCCACTATGAATATACATGTGTATGTCCAACGTAAATTCGCAAAATATAAATAACTCTCCTCCTCAAATACAAAACCAAACTATTTATTCAGATATCAGATGGCCAATTCCACCATGATAACCAAGAAGTTTATACATATCACCAATCCAGGGAGCACCGCCATCCCCAAGCCTTCCCTCTATTAGGCCTCCTCCAAACAAGCTCCCTTAGGCAAAATTCCTCCTTCTTTCACTAGCTACTCTGCCTCAGCCCTGCCTCACTCTCTCCTAGCTCTGTCTCACTGTCACCTCCTGTTCCACCCTTCTTGCTCTACCCATTTGGCAAGCTCCTCCCACTATGCCAGTGACTCAGATTCTATCACAGCAGTCACCTGGGCCCTAGCTCAAAACAGGTCACACAGGCCTATTAATGAGAGGGAAAGATCTTCCCATTCCATTAACATTACAAACTATTAGGGACTCAAACCAATGGAAGAGAAAAAACCCACAAACCCCTTTAGGGAAGGAGATATAGGTGGCCTGATCCAGAGAGTCAGAGAGAGAGAGTGAGAATGAGAATCGGTGCATACATGTTCTACTTGTATGAGACAAATGAGTAGAACCAGAAGAACAATTTGTACGGTAACAACAACATTGTAAAGATAAACAACTTTGAAAGACTTAAGAATTCTGATGGATGGAATGAATAACTTTGATTACAGAGAACCAGTGATATAACATGCTCATGTTACTGTCACCCTGACAGAGAAATTGTAAGAATGAGACATAGTTTTGGATATGGCCAAAGTGGGAATTTGTTTTGCTTGACTATAGATATTTCTAACAAGGGTTTTGTTTTGTTTTCTTTTTTCTTTTTTCAATTTGAGGTGAGGGAGTAGAAGGAAAAAAGTTAGTGTAAAGATTGCAAAAGAGGAAAGGAAGGAGGGAAGGAAGGAAGGAAGGGAGGAAGGGAGGGAGGGAGGAGAAAAAAGAAAGGAAAGGAAGAAAGAAAGAGAGAGAAAGAAAAAAGAAATGGTCATTGATGCATTTTTTAAAATGCACAAAACAAAACAGAAGGAAAGCCAGAAGGAAATACAGACAAGCAGCTTTGGAAATTATAAGTTGAACTTATTATATACGTAGAAGGAAAAGCAAACAGTATTCACAAATTCATGTATATTTCTCTTTTTCTCTTCATATATATGGAAATACTCATTTTATTTCAGTTTGCCTTAGCAAACTTATTCAGAATAATACAATTAATTTTCCTTAATGATGAATATAATGCACAGAAGCATGGGAGGATATGTGAACTGATCCAAAGTGAAGTAAGCAGGACCAGGAAAGCAATATACACAGTGATCATGATATTGTAAATAGAAAGAACAACAATAATAAAACAGTCAGAACTGGGAAATATAATGACCAAAGAAGAGAGGTCAAGGGGACACCAACAGTTTCTTTGCAAGAAAAACAAAACAAAGCAGGGCTATGCGTATTAGAGCACACTGCATACGATGTCAGAATTTTTCATTATGCTGCTTAGTTTTGCTGAACTTCCCCCTCTCCTTTTTATCTTTACAAGAGATGGCTCTCAGGAAAGTGGAAGAGGAGGGGATACTTGGGGAAATGTAGGTGATGTAAAAACAAAAGATAGCAATAAAGATTTTTTTTATAATTGAGGTAGAATTTTTAGTTGTTTTTTGTAAATTTTTGTAAAAATTTTATAAATCAAAATTTTTCTAACATTTAAAAATTTTTGAGTTCCAAATTCTTTTCCTTCTCTCCCTTCCACCCTTCTTGAGAAGGCAAGCAATCTGATATAGCTTATACATGTGTAGTCATATTTAGCAGTTTTAATAGCAAATATTGGCAATATTTACCCACTTCTATTTTCTAAAGATTTGCAATTTGCTGTTCCTGCTGTTTTCAAGAAAATGGTTAGAACTCAAGTAAGCTTACAGTGTTTTCATCAACAATAGGCATTTCCACAAGATTATGCATGGAGTGGCATTGTCCAGCGAGTTTTCCTAAGAAACTGAATTCATGGTTATGGTACATTGAAAGTGGATTTTCTGTGCTTTTTTTGAGATCAAATGGAGACAAACAGATGGGGAGGGTGTTTTCTTGTGCACCTGTTACTAGTTGTAAGGACTTAAATTGTACTCTTTACTACAAAAATGAAAATAAAAATCTGAAGAACCTATTTCTGATTCCAATCTCAATCAGACTGTCTGTACTCCCTCTGGTGGATTTACAGGAAGATAGGAATGATAATTGCTTGGGAACAGGCAGGCTTGTAGCAGTGCCAGAGGGAGTATTTACACTGATGATTCTACGGGGCCTTTTGCAAATTTTATTTAAAAGACCAAGAGTTCTTAAGGAGTTATCAGTACTATGGAAAGCTCCCTAGTGGAAACAAAAATGTAGCAAATACTCTCTGGCCACACTCTCCCAGAGGTCTCATAGGGAGAAAGATCTAAAGCCTCTCCCTTTGCAAGATTATTTCTTACAACATGCCATCCGTGAAAGAGTCAAACCAACAGTAGAGGTCCCACAAAGAGAGAATAGGCTGATGCTAATTAAGTCTTTTGGAAGGTACCCCCAACTCCGATCCAGCAACTTTAGTCAATGAGAGGCTGCCATTGGCCACATGGTTAGCAGATTAGAACCAATTATAGAAAGTTTGTGCATACGCCAAAGTCTCTCCAGTGTACATGTTATCAGAGCTCTCCTGGGAGTAATCTCCCTAGACTCTTCCATGTGGAGAACTGCATCAGCCAAATATACTGATGCCCTCTTTATACTTTTGCAGGGACTGGGTTCATTGGGAAGTCCTCAATTATTACATAAAGAATGCATAAATAGTTAGGATAACTCACATGTTCTTAAGACCTCACTATCAGGGCATGCTTGAACAAATAGCTTTGAAAATGTATATCTTTTTGCATACTGTCTTGGGATGGGAGTAAGGAGGGAGGGGGGAAGAAAAGGGAAGGAGTGGAAAAAATCTAAGATATATGGAAGTGATTGTAGAAAACTGAAAATAATTTTTAAAAAAAAGAAAATTTATATCTTCATAATATCTAACCTGCCAGTGTAGTCTTTACTTTCACCCTCTGCTTCATTTGCACTATTTAAGAAATTACTTTGTTCATGGAATCTTAAATTTAGAGTTTGAAAAATTTAGAGTTAAAAGTGACTTCAAAGATCCTTGACTATTCCCTACCTAAATCATGATTCTCCTCTACAGCATCTATGACTACCACCATTGTAGAATCTATACTTGGGACAGCTAGATGGTGAAGTGCATAGAGCACAGGCCCTGGAGTCGAGGACCTGAGTTCAGATTCCAATTCAAATACTTACTATGTGACCTTGGGCAAGTCATTTAACCCTGATTGCCTCAAAAAAAGAAAAAAGATCTGTGTCCTTAATTATGTGCATGGCACTAGCTAGGCACTAGAGATGAAATGTAAAAATCTTCAGCATCTTAACAAGAAGAAACATTTATAAAGTACTTATAAAGTGTGGTAACACTATGCTAAGTGATGGAGATACAAAAAAAAAGCAAAAAAAGTTTGACACAATTTCTATTCTCGAAGAACATACTTTTTTTTGTAAACAGTATTTTGTTTTTTCCAATCACATATAAAGATAGTTTTCAACATTCATTTTTTATAAGAGTTTGAGTTCCAAATTTTTCTCCCTCCCCTCCTCAAGATGGTAAGCAATTTGATTTAGGTTATGCATGTGTAATCATGTTAAACACATTTCCACATTAGTCATGTTGTGAAGGAAAAAACAAAACAAAGGAGAAAACACACAAAAACATAAAACAAAGTGAAAATAATATGCTTAGATCTGTATTCAGACTCCATAGTTCTTTCTCTGGATGTGGATAGTATTTTACATCACAAGTCTTTTGGAATTGTCTTAGATCATTGTATTGCTGAGAAGAGCTAAGTCTGTCATAAGTGATCATTGCACAGTATTGCTGTTACTGTGTACAATGTTCTCCTGGTTCTGCTCCCTTCACTCAGCATCAGTTCATGTAAGTCTTTTCAGGTTTTTCTGAAATCTGCCTGCTCATCACTTCTTATATCACAACAGTATTCATTATATTCATATACCATAACTTGTTCAACCATTCCCCTATTGATGGACATCCCCTCAATTTCCAATTTTTGACCACCACAAAAAGAACTGCTATAAATATTTTTGTACATGTAGGTCCTTTCTCCCTTTTTTTATGATCTCTTTGAGATATAGACCTGGTAGTGGTATTGCTGGGTCAAAAGGAGTTTGTATGGATAGTTTGATTCTACTTTGGTCACAGAAGAACATACAATCTTTTAGAGGCTAGGGAAGGCTATAATACATAAGAATATAAATCAAGTCCTGCCTGAAGATTTCTAGGGGGAGGGGGTGAGGTAGGGGTGGAGGTGGGGAACATATTAGCCTCCAAGGTAAGCACATTCCACTTTCAAATAGCTCCAGTTCTTGTGATTTCTGCCCTTATGTTAGGCTGAAATTTACCCTTGTACCTTCTTCCCACTGATTCTAGCTCTGCCCTCTAGAGCCCAGAAGAACCCTCATTGTGCTGCCCATAGTAATGCTCTCTCTGGATTTGGCATCCTAGTGAACTTTGGATTGCTGTATCAGCTTGGACCAAGTGCCTTCCTCTAGGGGAATTCCTCCCAGGATCCTTAGTGATTATGCCTAATTACTAGCAAGCTTCTTAGAGAGGGATTTTAAAATATTGTCTCCTCTCCCAACCCAAAGACTTTTTCTCAGTTAAGACAATGACCGATCCACTTGTAGACCTCCAAATGGTTTAGTGGTGGGGGTGGAAGCCCAACAGCAGTAGTTTGGCAGAAACTGATCTTCTGTAGCAATAGTTGGATCAGAGCTCTGTAGAATTGGCTGCTTGTACATCGAGGAACATTTTTAGCTGACTAGGAAGGGAAAGGTGGCTCTGGAAGCAGAGTCAGCTATCTTGCCTACTGGCAGCACCATAAATCTCTTAGACTCTTTTACCTAAGGACTTCTCAGAGTTCTGACCATATGGAAATGGTTCACAAACTCCCATTGCTAAGGAATACTTATAGCATGGGCCTAGCTGATCTTTGTCAGACAGAGCCAGTGTGTGGTTTACTATGTGGTTTCCTCTCATGGATGTGTGGTAAATATTTAACAACCAGCTCTCTGAAAGACAGAACACACTTTAAAGTTTAACATATATTATTAACATTTTTCCCATCACTTCCTTAAGTCTAGATAACAATAAAACAATAAATCAAACTGATTGCTGATTTTTGAGGTGTAAATGCTCACATTGAAAATTTAACAATTGGTTTCCAGTAAGAGGTAGCTCTAGCTATCTGTCCCTGTCTCTTTACCTTATGCGAAATAACACTCATACCTATTGGAAACTGTGAAAGGGGAAGGGGGTCAAAGAAATTTTTTAAAATTAAGTTTTCTCTTTTTCTTGTGAACTTAAACACTACTGAATTAATGAACAAAACTAGGAATTAGTTTTTTTAAGCTAATAAAATAGACAAATCATTCAACTGATTAGAATTTTTTTTAAAAGAGAGAAAAACTAAATTTTCAAGAAAAATTTTGAAACCTCTTTAGATCCAAAATTGCCAACTACCAAACTTGCTGTCTATGGTAAGAGCAAGGGACCATGTTCACTTTGGACCCCAAGTCAGACAGAGCTTGCCAAGAGATACTCTTATCCTCCTGGACCAGTTTTTGGAATGGTTCACCTGAGTAGTGGTAATCTGCCCATGCACATCTAGCAATCCTAAATCATAAGATTGTATATTGGAAGGGACCTTGGAGATCATCTAGTTTAGTTCTCTCCCCACCCCCCACCTCTACAGATGAAGCCAAGTTCAAAGAAGGTAGTTAACACACAGGTCATGGTGGAGGGGAAGGGGTTGGGGTTTAGTGAATTGTAAGCCCAAGAGAAGTTGAAAGTGTGATGTGGCAGCCAAAAAGCTAATGTGATCAAGGGCTTCATTAAGAAGGCATAGCTTCTGTGCCATGCTTTCCTCTCACCTAGCTCAGCTCCTGACTCTTCAGATCACTTTTTCACCTTGCCCCTCCCTTTGAGTTTCTTTTCATGTATTGTCTCTCCTCCCACTAGAAAGTAATCTCCCTGGAGGCAGAGACTATCTTTCTTTTTGTTAATACATGTTGTGGTGGTGGTTCGGTCATTTCAGCCTTCAACAACTCATTATGATCCAGTTGGGGTTTTCTTGGCAAAGACACTGCAGAGATTGGCCATTGCTTTGTCCCATTCATTTTACAGATAGGGAAAGTGAGGCAAACAGGATTAAGTGACTTGCTAAGAGTTACACAGCTAGTAAATCTGAAGCCAAATTTGAACTTCCTTCCACTGTACCACCTAGCTGCCCTAATATATAGTAAGTGCTTAAATAATGTTTAATCTTCCAGGAATAAAGTGATCGTCTATCTGTTTTCTAATAGTCACTTAGAGGCAGCTAGATGGTACTTGGAGTTTTTGTTGTTGTTCAGTCATGTCTGACTCTCTGTGACCCCATTTGGGGTTTTCTTGGCAAAGATACTGAAATGGCTTGCCATTTCCTTCTCCTGTTCATTTAACAGAGGAAGGAACTGATCAATCTGAGTTCATTGACTTGCCCAGGGTCACACAGCTAAGTAAATGTCTGAGGCCAGATTTGAATTTGGGTCTTCCTGACTCCAGGCTCAGCATCTATCCACTGTGCCACCTCAGTTCAAGTCCTACCTTGGACACTTGCCATCTGTGAGTCCCCAGGCAAGTTACTTTATAGCTCTCCACTTCAGTTTTTTCATCTGTAAAATAGGAAAAATAATAGCACCTGTCACAGTGTTGTTGTGAGGATAAATTGAGACCTGTAGAGCATTTTACAAACCTTAAAGGGTTAAATAAATGCTAGCTATTATCATCCTTATCTTTGTCATTCTGTTCTGGTCAGGCTGCTTCTGGAGTATTGTACTCGTTTGGACATGATAGTTCAGGAAGAAAACTGACAAGCTGGAAAGGATTCAGAACAAGGCAGTCAAACTGGTGAAGGGCTATAAGTCCATGGCAGGTTGAAGGAACTTGGGATGTTTAGCCTGGAAAAGAGCATATTCAGAAGGGACAAGATAGCCATGTTCAACTGTTTGGAGGTTTATCATGTGAAAGAGGTATCATGACATAGTCCATTTGGTCCTAGAGGGCAGAACCAAGAGTTAGGAGTGGAAGCTACAGAGAGGCAAGTTGGACTGAATTGGAGCTGTCCAAGAATGGAATGGGTTGTTGAGGGAGGAAAAAGTGGCTTTTTCCTAGTTGGAGGTCCTTGAGCAAGAGGCTGCATGACTACTTGTCCAGAGGGTTAAGTAGAGATTCCTTTTGGGCACAGGTTGAACTATAGTCACTTAGGTCCCATTCATCCTCAAATTAGGGTTCCTTTCACTGGATATAGACAAGTCTTGAAGAGGGATTTCTTAAAGGAAAAAGTGAGGATTTTGACTCTGATTCCTGGAAAAATTCTATAACCTATAATTAAAGTGATGGTTTGTGAACTCTTGGAAAGGAAAGTGGTGATTGCTAAAGTCATTATGGCTTCATTAAGAGCATCAGTGATTCAGATAGAATCATAAATAGCATGCTATTCAAATTTGTGGTTGATTTCTCAGGAAAAGGATAACTAATATTCTGCCAAATAGAATTGGAATCCAAAAAGATCCCCACAACCTAAAATGGTGGAGCAAAGCTCAGAAGCTTAAATTTGGTAAGGATAAATTAAAACCTTGTTAGAGCAGATGTAGAGTTGACCAATCCTATTCGTTGAACCCTTGCTAGAAGGGGATTATAGAATTAATGTGGATCCCAATTCCTTCCTCCCTCACAAAAAATATTATGTTAGAAGAACAATGATGAAAAACTGTTCATTCTATTTGGTCTCATATCATTTACCCAAATCAGGTATTTTCTGACCCCTTAGGCTATTTGGAGAATGTATAACCCAAAAAATAAGGCACAAGGTGACCTAGGGCCATGTGTGACTATCACAGTTTCAGAACATAACCCACACTTGATTCTCTTAAAATGATTGCCTCCTCTATTTGCAAATGCTCACAAATTGTCCCTTTAATAATGTATTCTAAAAGTCATGTGGAATTGAGATCAGGATCAAGGTCAATAGTATTTAGAACTTGAAGTATTTTCTCTCTCTCTCAATCCAGACATCTGCACATCTCCAGGGTAGCACAGTAGTAGCTATCTTATTTTTAAATTAATTTTTTCAATTAACAATAATTTTTTCTCCCTCCTACCTCCATCTTCCCATGGGAAGAAAAAAAGGATTCATAATAAATTTGCAGAAGTAAGCAAAACAAATTTCCACATTAACCATGTCCAAAATGAATGTCTTATCTAGAGTCTATCACCCTCTTGTCAGGAAGCTCATTATCAGTCCTTTGGAATGATCCTGTTCTTGTTCAGAACATGGACAGCATCTCTTCAATCACAGCCACAATTTTTTCCATTTGTCTTGGAACGTAGTTCATTTGGGCCAATTGACCTGAACTCAGAGAACAGCTATTATCATGTTACTTATGCTGCCTTCCAATTCCCCATTAGCTATTTTCATGCCATCCCTTTTCCTTGTGAAGCATCAACTCTTTACTTGGCTGCGGTCCGGTGAATAGCTTGGTGGTGAGTGATGGGGTTATGAAAGCTGTAAATCAGCTTTCCCCCTTTTCTGTCACCATCCCTGCTCTCAACTGACAAGCATGCTTTTATCTCATTGGTTGAAATAAAATGAACCAGAAGGAGGCTCACAGGCTGACAATGGTTACTTTACATATGGATAATTAATAGCATTCTCTAGACATATTTAATCCGAAATGGGTTTTTTGATACACATGATGTGAAAAGCACCATTTAAAAAGATTATTAATCATCTTTAGGAACAGAACTCGCTGCCACAGAATCAGCTGGGTCACTCATGAATATCTTTGTTTATGACAAAATCCTACCATAATTCTTGAAAGCCTGTTCTATATAATAGAAGGGACATGCTGCCGCAGGGAAGGATCAACAACTTTAAAGATGGTGCAGATCTTAGCTGCAGTTGTTGTCCAACTGCAGCAGGTGTAACAGATTGTAGAGAAGCTAGTGGGCAGGGGTATTGCTTAAACGAGAGGAGAAATCTAGTGCAAGCATTTTTAATCCCGGATCTTTGTACCTGGGTCTTGTCAAAAATAAATAAACAAGCCAATAAATACTGGACAGCTGCATTTTCTTTGAAACTTTTTCTGTGCATTTAAAAACATTAATCTGAGAAGAGATCCATCACCAGACTGTCCAACGGGGGGTCAAGACGCCCAAAAAAGTTAAAAATTCTTGTTCTAGAGGAAATCATATTGGATTTGGAGATACAGTCCTGTCTGTGACATTTGCTACTTTGTGACCTTGGGTAAGTCTCTTTCCCTCTCTGGGTCTGTTTCTGCTTCTATAAAATAAGGGGAATATATCAATGGTTCTCAAACTTCTTGACCTTTAAAACTCTTAAAAACTATTGAGAATTCCCCCCCCCAAAGGCTTTTATTTATATGGATTCTATTTATTGATATTTCCTGTATTAGAAATGAAAACATCTTAACATTATTCTTGACCTGCTGGATAAGATTATTGCTAAGGTCTCTTCCAGCTTTAGATCTATGATCATAGAACAGTTTGCAGCTAAGGAAGCTGTGGTCTCAATGATGGAGTGCCACATTAAAAATAAGATAGGGACAACTAAAGAGTCCATATCTTGAATCCTACTGTGATTTCCTTCTTGGAGGTTTCAGCTTAGATCTTGGTTTCTCCCTGTTTAGATACTCCTGCCTTCCCACTTGATTGCCTATTCTTTTTGATTCATGATCTTCAGATTCTTCCTTGTGAAATTCAGGCTTAATACTTCTCACCCTTGCATCTGCTTCAGATTGGAAGTTTTGTTATAATACAGTCCCTTGGAAGATTCTACTTTTGTCTGGATCAGTCTGCAGTGAGTCATCTCAGCTTTGATACTTGTGCCTAGATACTTGGCAATTGGATTCCTTCTTGCCCTAAACCATTAGCCAACCCCTAATACCATAGTTTCTAGTTTTTAGCATCACTACAGCAATAAATCTGTGGCAGATCTTGCCTGCTATAGTGCTGGGCATTAATGCCAAGTCTATATAGTTGGCTATCTAATGGATTAGGACACCCAGAAGGTCAAGGTCATGGTGTCAATTCTTGGCCAGGCCCGCTGGCTTCATTTTATTCCATGACCATGGACTGTATCCGCAGCACTAGAAAGCTGTCTTGTAAATGTATCATCAGGCCCCCAAGGGTGAATGAATATGGATGGATTAGCAGAAAATCCATCGGGGGGGGGGGGGGGAACTCAGTATATTTGTATACAGGATCATCTTTGTAGTCAAAAGATGACATGTTATGCATTCATTATGTATATTTGCAGAAGACTCTCCAGAATTCCATTTTTGCTCACCTGAAGTGGGTGTCATAAGTAAATACTTAGCCTAGTGTCTGAAAGCAGTTTCTTCAATTATACCCTGCTGACTTCCTTCTAAAATAAATCATTCTTTCATGTGGAGGGTTTCACAATCAAATTATTAACCCAACTTGATTTGTATCAAAGTGTTCCCCAGATGAAAAATATTAAGTCAACAGCATTCAACCCAAATGTGAATCACACCTTCAGGGCTGAGCATTCTCAACAATCCAGGTCACTCAAATGATATGCCAATGCTTCCCCCGCTGATAATTACCAAGGACTGGTGAGTCTGTCGATGCTCCTGGCTACACAAATGATTTCTAATTGGAAGAATAAGAGCTAACATAAGAACAGCTAGCATTTATATAGGGCTTTAAAGTTTGCAAAAACACTTTACATCTATTATCTTACTTGATCCTCACAAAAACCCAAGGAAGTCATGCTGTTATGATCTCCATTTTAATGATCAGGAAACTGAGGCAGACAGAGGTGAAGTGACTTGCCCATGGTCACACAGCAAGTATCCGAAAGATCTGAAGTCATATGTTGCTGATGTGGAGTCCAGGATACTTGCTCTTACACTTGCTGTGTCATCTAGCTGCCTCATTGAAAGGTCCAGGAGGGTCTATTTTTTGAGATCTAGACTAACTTCTAGATTTCCTTGTGGAGATGAATGACTGCTGTCTACAATGTAGACTGGGGCCAAGTGCCAAAACCCATCAATACTATTTCTAATAAAGATTAAATGCTGAGCCTAGAGTCGGAAAGACCTGAGTCCAAATGTGGCCTCAGACACTTACTGGCTGCGTGACCTTAGGCAGTCACTTAATTTGTTTGCTTCAGTTTCCTCAGCTGTAAAATGGGGATGATAGCATCTCCCTCCCAGGGTTGTTGTCTCAAATGAGATGTTTGTGAAGTGCTTAGCACAGTACTTGGCACATAGTAGATGCTATATAAAAGCTTATTCCTTTGCTTTCCTCTTCCCAATAATATCAGGGGCAGAACTTTGGGACTCAGCCAAAAAATAATTCTGTTCTGTGCCTTGGTTTCTCCATCTGCACAGATAATAACTCTTCATCTCAGAGGAGTTGTGAAGAATGTTAAATTAGTGTGTCATTAAATATTAAACAATAAAAAACTCTGCCTTAGGGCCTATTCACATGCTCTTAAGAATGTGAATTCTTTAGAGGCCTATGAAATAAATATATTTATGATTGTTATTTCTCGGAAAATTGCCATTTCATTCAAATCACTGCTACTTCAATTTCAAACTAATAGAATTCACAGATACTGTGCCCAACAAATGACTATAACCCACTGGGCACTATTATGCCCAACTAAAACCTTAAGTGATATGAAATTTCAGGGTTAAGATGCTTGTATTCTGTCCCAAAACTGTGCTCCTGTACAGGCTTCCTGTAGTGTAAAACCTAAGGCTGTTATCGTGGCTTTGCTCAGTTTCCTTTCTGGGGTCATTCTTGCCTCTGACCTTGTGGTTTTTTGTTGGCACCTCCCTTACGTGCATATTATCTACCATCTTGTATGGAAGTCATTGGCATATACATCCGTTACATCTCTATTAGATATGCCCTCCTTCAGGAAGACAGAGCCTACATAATCTTTGAGTCTTTGCTAACACCCAGCACAGTTCTCTGCTCTCCCTTCTTTATTTTGGTCTGGATTTAGGGTTTCATTGGTGTTGGAGATCTCCACTTTGGAAACTCTTCCTGCAACGTATAATCTTATAATCTTAAAACATTTTTTGCATTACAGACCCCTTTGGCTGTCTAGGGAAACTTATAGGCACCTTCTCTGAATAATATTTTCAAATGCCTAAAATAAAATCCATAGAATTTCAGAGAAAACTAAGAATGCTGAAACTGTTACTAAATATTAAAAAAGAAAAGTTCCAGGATTCCAGGTTAAGCACTTTGGTTAAAGTTGGGAGGGGAGCATGGTGGAGTTAAATGCCTTGCCTGGGATCACGTAGCCAGTAGGTATCAGAGACCAAATTTCAGCCCTGGGTTTTCCTGACTCCAATGAGTATTCAATATTCATTGAAGTATCAAACTCAAGTAGAAATGGGGGTGGAGGAGTGAGGGTCAAGGGATGGGAAGTGGGGTTCTAAATCATTCCTAAAGATCACTGTGGCCTGCATACTGACTTAAGATCACCACATGTGAACATTATCTCAGCACTGGGGAGTGTCGCTAGCCATTTTTGATACCTCTATAATCTGGTGTGCTGCTTCTGGAAGTACTTAATAAATTTTTATTACACTTGAGTATCCACAACAACATGCTGTAACAATAACACCATGAGTGAAACAAAGTTTCTATGCCTCACAAGGAAAGGAGTGAATACAGCCAGTTTCTACAGAAGTCTTAAGTATCATTACTGGAGCCATAGAGAAAAGGGAAAGAATATTTTGGAAGGCATCATTTGAAAGAGATAAGGACATAGGGTATCTTTGTGGGCTGGGGGGACTACTGGTCCTTACTGTATGAGGAGAGAGGCCATTCAGCCTTCTTTCTGTCAGGAAGCTGGTGCTTTTGTTATTTAGCAGGGAGAAGACAAGGCCGCTTGGCCCATCAGCCCTTAGATTTCTGGTTTTAGGTGGCAGCAACATTGCTACATCTCCCCAGGACACTGAAATAGCAGGGGTAGGAAGATTAATCAAGTTGGAAGGGGAAAAAAATGGTAAGCCAAGCTGCTTTTGCTATTCCATTCAATTAAAAAATAAATTGATCCACAGCACCAGTGACAGAATTTTCATATAATAACTATGCTCTCCTGTGGTTACCTTGTCTTTTGAAAAATGAAGTGGGCAAAAAAAAAGGGTAATTTTCTGCAAAGCTCTGGCATTCAGGAGCTGGAGAAGTTACTGAATTAGAAAACATGTTCTGAGGAAACCTGGGTGTTCCACTAGTTGTCTCTTCTTAAAATGGTGTCAGACTCTAAAGAGGAGGCAGGACAATCATTTAGAAATCCAGCACAGGTTCTTTGGGAAACAAAGAAAATTATCATTATATACAATACACTATACTCCCACATGCATGGCTTGGGGAATAGGACTCTTATCTTCTCAAATCTAGGAATGGCCCAATATTGAAGACTAGATCTGTCCTATGGGGAGTGGGGGGTGGGAGGTCTATTGAAATATTGCAGTATTAGCTGGGAGTCTTATGTAGCTCCATTTATAGCAGATGATTTTTAGAAGCATGAATGTGTCATTGCATGCAGTAGAGGGAGGGGGTGCATGCATGCATGAAGCCTCTGTCCACCACCCTAGGCTTAACTGACTGCCAAAATGGCCTTGGAACAATACTGACTTCCTAAGGGTCCTATATTGTTTGACTGGGTATGGGTGCCTGAGACATTTTTGAGAGAATGAAAAAGAGAACCCAGTTTCTAAGCTGGCATTTGGGAAAAACCTCAGGCAAAGTCTTAAGAAAGTCGGGACTGAACCACAAAAACACTTGTCTTCCTTCATTCTCCACCATTAGTCACCTAGTTTAGGATAACAAGGGCTGCAAGCCTTACACTGAAGTGAATGCCATGGGTCATAAAGCCTCAGAGCTCCTAGAGAATACTCTTCTAGCCACCAAAAACAAAGGGGAAATAGGGAAACCCAGTCCAGGATCTTATCCAGAGTGGCCCTGGTCTGGAGCCCTCCCCATCCCCACCACAAGACATTAGTATTCAAGGCCATTCTGGATCTTGGAAATTGACTCTAGGTAGCATGTTTTGGTCCCAGGGCCCTGTCTTCCACTCCTTGCCTGACCCTAGCAGATCTGTCCAGGATTTAGACAGCTTTCCCAGAGGATGGACAGGGAGACAAGGATCTAGGGTTGAGACAGCTGCTCTCCCTTCCCCTTACCCCCCCAAACTAAGCCCTCCCCTTTCTGGACCTAAAGCTTCAGATTTGAATTAAAATTAAGAGAGCTTCTAAAAGGTGGAAGGAGCAGAGTGGGCAGGATCCCATTTGTGTGTGTGTGTGTGTGTGTGTGTGTGTGTGTGTGTGTGTGTGTGTATGTGTGTGTGGGTGTTTTCCCCATGGCATTCAACACTGTGTGGGAGACAGATGAGAGCCCAGTCAGTGACTCTGGAGTAGCTGTTCCCAACAGATGGGCTGTGAAAACACCTCCCTCTCTAACCAGAGCTCATATGAATAATAGAAATCCTCAGGGAGTTCCAGCTTCTGCCCCAGGACACTCTGCAAACAGTTATCCACAGGTGCAAACTCTGAGTCCTGGGGTCTGTCATAGCGCCGGCTGTTAAAGGCCTCAATGTTGGCCCTTAAAGTACACTCTTCTGCTTGGAAGTCCCACGGCCTGGCATCAATGTCTGCATTGGGAAGAGGGAAAGGGATGATAACACAAGCATATGTATCACTGATCCAGCTACAATGAGCAAATGAATCAGAGTTATAAATACTTACTATGTTTTAGGTCCTGTGCTAAGGATACAAATACAAAAAGACAGTGCCTGCCCTCAAGGAGCTTTAGATTCCAATAGGGAAGTCAACACCTCTTTGGGAGTAGTGGCCAAAGAAGGGAGTTTTGGTCTTTGGGAATCACAGGGGAGTCACTGGTGAGTCGATGTAGAAGGTAGTCAGCTTTCAGTAGTTTGGAGTCATCCACAAACTTCTTTGGAAGTATAAGTGGAAAATATTAGCTTCTAAGAGGTGGGAGGCTTTCTGGTGTACAATGGCTTGAATCTGAGGGGATTTACTGCCATGAAGCCTCCCTTCACCCATTTCTCTGGAATCTCTTCAAAAATCTACTTAATGGGGGTGGTCTCTTACTGCCTGTTAGAAATCTCACAATTCCAAGAAAAGGGCAAATCTTTGCCTCACTTGTACTTGTAGAATACTTTAAGGCTCACACAGCATTGATAGGTAGTGCAAATATGACTATTCCCATTTTTACAGATGAGACTCCGAAAGGTATAGTTACTCCCAGGTGTATTACCTAGATGGGAGTAGGAGTAGACAAAGGTCTTAAAATTTACAACTGCATAAAGACTTTTGGGACATCCACCTCCATAAAACTGTTTCTCTCTTTGGGCCCCCTACGGGTCACTTGGCCTTTTGCCTCAGGGCTGGAGGTTAATTTTATCTTACCAAGGCTTCTCTTCCAAGTAGCTTAAGCTATGCTATTTTTTCAACTTTAATCTGTGTCCTTTGTGCCTCATTACTGACTCATTGAGAAGGGCAGGGTACACTAGGAAGAACACTAGACTTGGAGTCTGAGTCCCAGTTCTGACACTTTCTTGTGTGATATTGGGCAAGTCACTCCACTCTAGTGAGCCTCAAGTTCTACATCTGTAAAATGGGGACAGTAATACCTCCACACTAATCCATCTCTCAGAAAAACTGGAAGCAAAGTATTTTCAAGTCTTACGGCCTTATATGAATGGAGACTGTTGTGGTTACTCATTATGAGGAATCAGAATTTAGAAGGAGGCTGAGGAGGCAGGGTGTCAAAAGTAAATAAATGTCACAAGTGTCTGATGGATTTGCCAATTGTTGAACAACTTATTCACCTAATTAAAAACATCCTAGAATTTAAACTGCTAGCTCTGCTTTATGTTCCATGGGAGAAGTGGATGCCTGGAGCAGACCAGTGACATGCATTCTTGTATTCTGAACTCATCCAAAATTGGAGCATGTTATCAATGCCAACAAGCATGTGCCGCCTGCTAATAAGCTTTTATGAGAGCTACATAAACATAGGGCAAACCTATATTTGTGTAGCCAACACCAGTACACTGACAAACTCTCTGTATAATTAAGGTTTCCAGCCAGTGGACCCTTTATTTCAGTCTATACAGGCCAACATTTACTTTCCAACAGAGAAAATTGTACAGATTGAATCCTATTTTAAGGAAATTCACTTGAATAATGGAAAGAGCACTGGGTTTGGAGTCAAGAAGACCTGGGTTCAATTTCCAACTCTGCCATTTGAAGAATTTTAGCACACGATTTTGCCTGAGTTGAAGTTTCCACCTCTGCTAGGTGGCACAGTTCATAAAGTGCTGGACTTGGTAATTAGGAAGACCTGAATTCAAATCCTAACTCATAAACTTAGTGGCTGTGTGACCCTGGGCAAGTTGGTTCATCTCCTTAGGCTGTTTCCTATCTGCAAAATGGGTATAAACTAGCAACTACCTAACAGAGCTGTTGGGAGGAGCAGATGAGATAATATATCTCATAAGTGCTTTGCAAAACTTAAGCTGCTATAGCTTTATTAATTATCATCTTCATCTTCATCCTCATCTACAAAACAAAGGCTCTGGATTAGACAGTCTCTATGGTGCCTTTCTAATATTTTGTGATTCTGCAAGTCCTACACTCATCCTTTGGAGAGGGTGAACTATCATCCTCTAATTTCTCTTTTTATGAAAATGTAGGTTTACGTATTGTATTTGCTTAAGGCAGGGTTTACTTAGATTTAATAGACTCAGAATGTTAGAGATAAAAACAGAATCCAAGGATTCATCTAGTCCAACATCCTCATTTAACAGGCTTTAAGGACAGTTTGGATCACAGGAATCTGTTCTAGAGTTGTTCGTTTTGGTCCCGGGTCTATGAGTGACACTCGTGGCTTAGCCTGATTCCACCATGTCTGCCCTGGAATTATACCATCTCAGAGTGAAATTATGTTGGTGTAGGGCAGCTGCCAAGTGGTCAAGCCAAGGTCAAATGGCCAGCTAAGAGCAGAATCAAGGTCCTCCAACATCCAGTCTAATGGTCTTTCTCCTCAAGCATTCAGCCTCTGAGAACATAAACATCAGAACCCATGGAGTCCCCTGGAGGTCACTGCAAGGGGATTCAACCTATGGTGGTTTCTCTCCTCACCCAGAGCATGCAATAACACTTTCCAGTGCACAGGAAAAAATGGCAGCATCAATTACTTTACTACCTGTGAGAGGAGAGTAAATGGGAGGCTGACCCTCAGAATGCTCACCATTGCCATAAGCCCAGTCATCATTCATGCGGTGCCTCACTTTCTGATAAATGGCCGACATGGTTTTCATGTTGCTTTTCCTCCACTGACGCCCCAAGTACTTGGTCTGGATCTTCAGCAGCTTCAACACGTACAGCTGCAGCATGGCCTGCTTGACCTTGAGTGCCCGCTTCAGGATGGGGGCGGATTTAAACACCACTAACATCTGCCCAGGAGAAAGAGAAGAAGGAAAAATGTGTGATGCTCGTTCGTGTTCTTGGTGATCCCTCCCCCTCAGAGGCCCATACTTAGGTACGACGATAACTTCAGAATTTCTCTTTAGGGAGAAATAAGTGAACAAGAATCATGATGATGATGATGGCGACGGAATAAATAAATGAGAGAAATAAATCAGCCCCTGTCCCCTAAGCTCTGGCCTGGAGCTGCGAAGTCTGAACCGGACAGATGGATCTGCAGGCAGTTCACCTGAAATGTTAGTCTCCTTTTCTTGACCTGCTGCAGCACTGGCTTCTTCTTACCTTGGATGAGGAGTGATAATACATTTGGTAATTCAGTTTTTAATATATCACGGGCATGATGCCAGTTAACATTGCCAATGTTGCAGGCAGCCAGGAGAAATGCTTTATCCTTCAGAGAGGCTGCCCACACGTGCATTTGTCTTGTAAACACCTTGTAGTGCCAGACTAGTGCGCACGCACGCACGCACACACGCGCACACACACACACACACACACACACACCCTAGGTATTAGCCTAGTGTTGATAAACACCTACTTCGGGCTTTGATTAAAGGAGTGTCTGCTTATACATCAGGCACGAAAATCTTTACTAAATACCTTGAAGTTTAGATCATAAAGGAGGGATTTTCTCCCCTATCACAAATACATCTGGCATTTTCTCACTTCATACATCATAGACTAAATCTTACAAGGCTCTAAGTGATCATCTATTTATGTTCCACGGGAGAAGTGGATGCCTGGAGCAGACCAGTGAGTTGAAGATTTTCATTCTGCAAATGTAGAAACTGAGGTTTCCAGAAGTGACTTGCCCACTGTCACATATCAAGTTAATGGCAGAGTTGGGACTTCAACTTGGAAGTCTTGTCAGTCCAGGGTTCTTTTCTCTACGGCAGTTTCTTTGAGAAGACTTCTAAAATATCTTCCACAAATGGAGCAGAACCTCTTTACATTAATGGACATTAATTATCAGTCACTGATTCCTTTTGCACTCAAGGTAAGAAAGGATCTGCCTACCAACTTGCATTTTACCAGACGGCTCACCGTCAAACAGAAGAAGCATCTCTGAGGCGCTATCATGAACAGTGGGCACCACTATAAATGGCCACCTGTTTGGGGATATACCTCATAGAGAGCCCATTGAAACAGTAGCTGTCCATGGTTAGGGAGAGCCTGTTCTTTCTAAACCTTCTGGATATTAATTCAAATAGGCACTAGTGGTTATGTCCTAAGCAATTGGATGGAAATTTAATCACACCATTCTTTCTTTAGTGTGTCCGCGCTCTTCTGGGAGATTAAAGTTTCAAAAGGTTCCGATGATTTAGAAATGAGAGACCTATATTCAAATCCTACCCATCTCTGATACTCAGGAAGTCAATTGTGTGACCATGAGCAAATCACTTGACTACTCTTAGCTTCGATTTTCTCATCTATAAGATGGGGGCAGGGGGCGGGAAATTTGACAGTCTTACCTCACAGGTAAGGATCAAATCAATCAACCCGTCAGAATTTACTAAGCACCTAGTATGCGCAAGCACTCTACTAGGTACTAGGAATACAAAGACAAAACTAAAAGTCTTTTGCCACCACGAGGAACTTAACACTATCAAATGAGACGGGCTATGCAAAGACCTTGGCAAATCTTAAAGCGTTATATAATTTTCAGTTGTCATAGTAACAATTAGTATCATTTACTATTAGCTTTAACATTTACTAGCCTATATGATCATGAGTAAAGCTTTGACAAATGATTTTCTTGTCTGTAAAATGGTAGTTAATGGCAGTATTAAATGCAAACAACACAAAGACATATAATACAGGTTCTCTTAATATAAAACCATAGCTTTGATGTTTTATTGAGGACCTGTATGACCTTGAGTCAATCACATAACTTCTCTGAGCTTCAGTTTTCTCACCTAGAAAAACGAGGAAGATAGACTACATGACCTTTAAGATTCCTTCCAACTCCAAATGATTTTATAATCCCAGGAGATCTGAATCCTAGCCTGACTCCTTATATAGAGTGGATTCCTAATAAATATTCATTGAATTAATAGAATAACAATTAATATTCTTATAAGTGTCCTACTGACTCAGCTTTCAATGTGAGGATATGCTCCAGGGGTTGATAAGGAGGAACCATTTCGGGCACATTTGCATCTAAATTACCTTGGGCAGCAATCCAAGAAAGGCCATCATAGTGCTAAATTCCATGTTCTATAAGCAGGTTGTGATACAATGCATCTACAACCCATCAACCCACCAGAATTTTTACTCATGAAATTTTCAGCAGCCCAACCCACAGTAATGCCATCACAGTGCCGTAATAACTGAGGACAATGGAACAGTGAGAAACCATTCAGTGATATTGCCATCTTTCCAGTTTTTTGTTTGTTTATAGCATAAGAATATCCTCCCAACAGTACCTTCTTCTCTGTCTTCCTGCAATAATATCCAGTGTGTCCCTTAAAGTAGAAGAGCAAGCTTCCCTACCAAGAGCCTATATGAGAAGAGTCACCACTTCCCAACTCTGAACTTCTACTTGGACAGAAGAGTTAGAGGATCAGCGATTCAGAGCTAGAAGAGATCTTTTAAGCGATCTGATCCAACCCCTTGATTTTATAGGGTAGGATCCTGAGGCCCAGAGCACTAACATAAATGGTACAAGGTCACCCAGGGAGAAAGCAGCAGAGCCAGGATTCAGACCCAGATCCCCTTGAGTCCAAATCTTCTACTACAGCTGTGCCATCAAGAAATGAGAATCAGCTGGAAGGGACCTGGGCGATCATCTTTTCCAACCTCTTCTTTTTTTTTGGTGGTTATTCAGTCATTTTCAGTCATCTGACTCTTCATGACCCCATTTGAGATTTTCTTGACAAAAATCCTGGAGTGGTTTGTCATTTCCTTTTCCAACTCATTTTATAGATGAACAGACAATGGCAAACCAGGTCAGGTGACTTGCCTATGGTCACAAAACTAGTAGGTGTCTGAGTCTAGATTTAAACTCAGGAAGACGAGTCTTCCTGACTCCAGGTCCAGCCCTCTATGTGCTACGCCACCCAGCTGCGCAGTAAGCAATTAATATTTTTTGAGGAGGAGAGGCAATGTAGCATGGGAGAAAGAACACACCAGCCTTTGAGTCAAGAGAGGTCTGTTCGAATTACAACCTCAGCTTCTGAGCAAGTCACTTGACCTCAGTTTCCTCAGGATAATAAAAGCATCTATTTCACAAGTAAATGAAATCATACTAAAGTCCTATGCCAATATCAGTTTTTGTCTGGTGTTATTGGTTACAGCTACTCTCTTGGCTTATCTTTTAATGGGCTTCACAGATAGAGTCTGAGGACAAGTACACGTCCTGCTATTATTTCGTTATTTTTGTTATTGCTATTATCTCATTCTTCTGCCCTTCGTTATTATAATAGAGCTCTGTAGTGGGGAGACTTCCACTGTCCTGGAATTGACCCCAGCTCACCATGGTCCTGGAATGCTTCCACTTGGTCAGTTTGTTAAGCAGTCTGAGTAAATTGATACAGGAAAATAGGTTCCTCCAGCAGAATTGAGTGTTGTCTCCAGCTTCCTAAAATAAAAGGAAAAATACAAAATACACACACAGGTATCATCACTACAGCAGCCCCAGAGCTATCTTTTCCAGCTATGTAATTGGTACTGTAATTTGTTGTTGTTCAGTCATTTTCAGATGTGCCTGATTCTTCAAGACCCCCTTTGGAGTTTTCTTGGTAAAGATCCTAGAGTGGTTTTCCATTTCCTTCTCCAGCTCATTTTGTAGATAAGGAAACTGAGGAAAAAGAGAGTTAAGTGACTTGCCCAAAGTCACACAACTAGTAAATGTCTAAGACCAGATTTCAATTCAGGAAGATGAGTCTTCCTGACTCCAAGTCCACCACTCCATCCTCTGTACCACCTTACTCTGTGTGTTCGTCCTTCATTGCCGAGGAAGACCATGCCATCAGAGAAATTGACATGACTTGTACTTGACTTTGTTTTGAGTGAGGGAGGGCTATGCAGGTCACCAGCCTCACTTCTCCTCCAGAGCCATCTGAATCCAGTGACCAGATATTCATCAGGATGACTGGAGATGACCCAGGATGAGGCAATTGGGGTTAAGTGACTTGCCCAAGGTCACACAACTAGTGAATGTCAAGATTTGAACTCAGGTCCTCCTGACTCCTACACTGGTGCTCTATCCACTGCACCACCTAGCTGCCCCATCTTACTCTGTAAGTAGCAATGGTAAAAGTGGTTCCTTTTCAGGGAGGGATGGCCAGTCAAGAAAGAAGCTCTCAGCTTAGGAGGTATCCCTGCCTATTCTACTGAATGACTTACAAATCTAACAGCATGCGATTCACATCCAATACCATGTTGGCCCAAAGGCATTCCATGACTACAGGGGCATTAGACAACGGAGGCAGAAGAAATTTCTGAGCTAACATTTGAAGTTGCCTTTTGTGACTTCTTACTTGGGGACCAGAAAAGAGAAGACATCATTCCTGTATAACATACTTCTCTATGCAATGTTTGCAACTTTATTTAAAAAAAAAAGTTAGTCTGAAACTTTTTTTCATCTACCCTCTGTTGGAGTTCTCTGTGTTAGATTGATTTAATATTCAGAAAACTTGAGCCCTTCAGCACCTCACTTCATCTACCCACACTCTGGTAGACTACCCCGTTCCCAAGCAGGAGAGAGAGGAGGAAAAAAATGGCAGATGGTCCATTCTCACCAGATGGTTCGTTTCCCTTCTAGGCTTCATGTCTGTCTGTGAGCATCCAACCAATAATAACTGGTGGATTTCGGATTAGAAACAGGTATCTACTCTTAGTAACATTTTACAGTGACAGAATGAAATATGGCTTATGGGATTTTGAAACTGCAGAGATATATTAATCATCATTATCAGAATGATCCCTTACATTTACGTAGGATTTTTCAGGTTATAAAGTACTTTCCCATCCATTATCTCATTCCAATTAATGGTTTTTGCGGGATGGGCTAACATCATAAGATTATGGGATTTAAAGCTTGAATGGACCTTAGAGACCAACTAGTCAGCCTTTACAGATGAAGTGACTGGCCCAAGGTCAGTGAGTAACACTCATGAGGAGCCAAGCTAAGATTCAAGCCCAAGTCCTCTGACCCCAAATCCAGCACTTATTCCAAAAACATCATTAAGCCTCTGGCAGACCTGATGACCACATTAACTTAGGGTTTTTAGGCTCAATAGATATAAAGGTGGAATGTGTCTCAGAGACGGTCAGATTTAACATCATCATGTTACAGATAAAGAAACTGAGGCCCAGAGAAGTTAAATGATTTGTCCAGGGTAATATAGCCAGTAAGTAGCTAAGAAAGGATTTGAACTGGAACCTTCCTGACCACAAGGCCAAAACGCTATCTACCACCATGATGCTTTTTTTCTAGATAATTTAATTATTTTATTAATAATGCCAGTATTTCAATAAAAGGATAGTCATTTGACCTTCTCTTTCTTTTTTATTTTATTTCGCTTAGTAATATTTTATTTTTTCCAATTACATATAAAGATAGTTTCCATCACTCACTTTTATAAGATTTTAAGTTCCAAATTTTTTCCCTCTCCCCATCCCCAAGAAAGCAAGCAATCTGATATGGGTTGTACATGTACAATCATATTAAACATATTTCCACAATAGTCATGTTGTGAAAGAAGAATCAGAACAAAAGAGGAAAACCACGAGAAATAAAAAGCAAAAAATGTGAAAATAGTATGCTTCGATCTATATTCAGACTCCATAATTATTTCTCTGGATGTGGGTAGCATTTTCTATCATGAGTATTTTGGAATTGTCTTAGATCATTGTATTGCTGAGAAGGGCTAAGTCTATCATAGTCGATCATCACACCATGATGTTGTTGCCACTATGTATAATGTTCTCCTGGTTCTGCTCACTTCACTCAGCATCAGTTCATGTAAATCTTTCCAGGTTTTTCTGAAACCTGCCTGCTCATCATTTCTTATAGCACAATAGTATTCCATTACATTCATATACTACAACTTGTTCAGCCATCCCTCAACTAATGGGTATCCACTCAATTTCCAATTCTTTGGCATCTGAAGATCTTTCTTAAAAATGGGAAAAGAAAGTAAAGACATGTACCAGTGCTTCCTAGTATCTAGTGAGCGAAGTAGTAAGGGGACAATTGCTGGGACATGAATAGCTAAGATCCTTGTGGGCATTAGGATTTCCCCAGGTGTAAGGTAAACCTGTGGGGTCAGGAAGCTGAAAAGACCGAGGGTGGCACAGTGGAGCTCAGAAGCAAGTTTCCCTGCCTTGCGATAAACTGGCCATATCTGGCTTTAAACTGATGCACAGGGACTAATCTTTGTGCCTCTGAGAGCAGTTTTGGCTCCTTTCCATGGGAATTTCCACTCCATGGCAAAGGCCAGTCTAGCATTATCTGAAATTCATTTGATAACAGTACGGATGTTAAGTAGGTGATCAAAGGAGATCATCAGCCATGCAGGTGCTCTCTAAAGCTCAAAACACTATTTTAGTCATTCTGCTATTATTAATAAATTATAGTTGTGTTACTTCTGTAATCAGTGGAGGAGCCATTTTACCTGTTCCTTTTTGAAAAAGGCAAGTCCAAGCCCTTAGAGGGGTTATCTCCAACACGTGTCATGGTCTCAATCAATGCTATAGCTATTAGGAGTCTTCACAGGAAAGTCACTAGAATATTCATGTCTTTCACCCAGGGAACTCCCTATTAGGCATACAGCCCAAGGAAGTCAAAGGTTACATATGCACCAAAATATTCCTAGCAATACCTTTTGTGGTAGCAAAAAGCAGCTAGATAGAGCACTGAGTCTGGAATCAGAAAGACCTGAATTCCAATCCAGCCTCAAACACTTACTTAGCTGTGTGACTCTGAGCGAGTCACTTAACCTGTCTGCCTCAGTTTCCTCAATTGTAAGATGGGAATAATAGTGGTAGCATCTATCGCACAGAGTTGTTGTGAGGATCCAGGGAGAACATAAAAGTGCTTAGCACAACGTCTGTATCCTACAAAGTGCTTAAAAAGTTCTTTTCCAAAAAAACCCAACCCCCTGGAAACAAATAAGGGAATTTATATAACAAATAACAATTAGTAAATGAATGAAGAAATTATGGACTATGAGTATTACAGCAGGATATTATTGGACTGAAAAAATGATGAGTATGAGGAATTCAGAGAAACGTGAAGACTTACAAAAGAAGAACTAAGAGAAAAATATTCCTAATGACCATAATGATGGAAATAAAAACAGGAGAAAAATATTCCCAATGACCATAACGATGGAAATAAAAACCACATTAAAAGCCAACTGAACTCAGATTAATTGTAACAGCCAATCTGGATCTCAGGGAAGAGATGATGAAACTTCCCTACTCTCAGTAAAAGAGCTAGGCATTATGGGTTTGGAATGCTCTACACTCTCTTTATTGTGGTTACCGTATGGGTTGATTTTGTCGTTGGCTTTTTATTTTTGGTGGTGTAATTAAGGGAGGGTAGGGAGTGGGAATATCTGGAAATGACTATAAAAAAGAACAAAAGTTATCAGTCAAGTTTTAAAAAGAGAGAAAACCCCTCATACCGCCCATATTATCCAATATCTATATTAATAATATATTTAGTTTTAACAGATATATATTAAATATCTACTCTGTGGAAGCAATACGGTAGATGGTCAGGATACAAAGATGAAATAATAATATTTATTATTAATAAATTTGTTGCTAACAATGGGTCATAAAATTCACGTTTCTATGCCTCTTTGGGGTTTACAACGTCCTTTCCTCGCAACCCCATAAAGCTGGAAGGACAAGTATTACAATTACTGTTTTACAGTGTAGGAAAGTGAGGTTCAGGGACATTAAGGAATTTGCCCAAGGTCACATAGCTTGGTGAGTGGAAGAATTGCGACTCACATTAGATCTTTTGATCCTAAACCCAGCACTTTTCTCATGGTAGCTGAATTGCAATAGATCAGGAATTAGGCGTACTGGCATCTGGATTCAGTTCTATCACACCCTAGCTGGACCTCAAGTTCTTTTGTAAAATGAAGGGGTCAGGTGACATGACCTCTAAGGTTCCTTTCCAGCTCTAATGTTCTGTAATCTATAATTTATTCCATCTTTCTGCAGAGTCTAACAATGAATGTTTGAAAGAAGGAAGGCTGGCTCTGCTCACTGCCTGGCCTCCAGGGACCCCGCAAAAGGAGCTCCAAATTTCCTCTTCCCGATGATGGTCTTATCAGGCACAGACTACTCTACACTTCCTACCCAAAATGTTTTCTCTGGAGACTGACTAGAGACCAATCTTCTTTGTCTTGCTTCACAGTAAACTGCCTAAGACTCAAAATAATATAAGCCTGTGAATAGCCTTTTCTGGAGAGCTGAGACTGAAAGGTGTTTTGTCTCCTCTGCTTGCCGTAGCAAGCCTTCCTTATAGAAGGACCCAGGAAGCACTTCTCTTGTACAGGCCAAAGACTAATGTTTTCTCCCATGTCCTCCTTAATTCCCAGTGAACTTTTTCAGATTTGCTAAAAATCAAATTGTTGCTTTCTTCCCCTCCTCTTTAATGCAGACCACCTTATCTATCCTTTTGCCTGACTCTTTTAGCACGAGAGTCAGAGTACCAATGCATAATGTATGTTTAGGTGAGTGAGTCTCTGCAGGGACACATTCTATATGTATCGCATGACCTAAAGAAACATCAGCTCTGAAATGTCAACATGACAATCACCAGCCTGATGGGAGCTCTGGGAGTGGGACCCAGTCCAGTACAGCATGCCCCTTCATGCAGGAAAAGATACAGAGAAAATTTCTCCTAAGAATTCTCCTAAAAATCAAAGAGTTAGAGATTTCCAAATGATTTAGAGGTTGTCTAAATCAGAGATGTCAAAATTGTGGCCTGAGGATCCTAAGCCTGGCAAAACCCTCAATTAAAATCTAATTGGGAAACGTTTAACAAAATAGAAGAAAGAGGATGATAATTTATGGTTTTCTAAGTCAGTAGGCCGTCAGGAAGGATCTGCTCCTGTTTGAGTTTGACACCACCCTGATGACTCCAGAGGTGTTTAGAAGTTCTTTACTTAAAAAAAATACTTTATTTTAAATATTCCCTGGCTTCTAGAGATTAAATGCATCTATCATCGCCTCCTCCCTTTCCAGGGCCATCTCTGAGACATGAGGAAAGCTATAATCCAAACCTCCTTCCACTTGTCCCTGCTGCTGTAAGAGAACTATGTTGGCTCATATAAGCCTGTGTAAGCCTAGAGTTGGGTTTACAATTATCTTGGAAACTGACCTAGATGATCAATAGTGGCCTACTAAACATTTCCAACAGGATGTCCCATAGACATTTCAAACTCATCAGATTTCCCCCCATATCCTACTTTTCTTTCTTATTTTCCTATTTCTATCCAGGGCACAACCATCATTTCAATCATTTAGGCCCCCAGTCTGGGAGTGAACTTGGACTCTGTCCTCTCCCTCCCCCTTCCCCCACCCTCTCCAGTCAGTTGCTAAGTATTGTCAAGTTCTATTCTAACATCATCAACAGCTAATGTTTATATAACGCTTACTATGTGCCATTACATCACTTTCTCATCTGACCCTCACAACCACCCTGTGAGGTAGGTACAGTTATTAGCCCCATTTGGCAGATGAGGGAATGGAGGGAAACAGAGGTTAAGTGACTTGCGCAGGGTCACACATCTGGTAAGCTTCTGAGGTCTGATTGAAACTCTGGTCTTCCTGCTCCAGGCTCAGCCCTCTACCCACTGCCCCATTCTTGCACAATCTCACTGCTCACACGGACATTGCCCTAGTTCGGGCCTTATTGCCTCTTGCTTGGACAATTACGATAATGTCCTAATTATTTTCTCTGCTTCAAGTCTTCTTCCTCTCTAATCCATCCTCCATACAGCAACTGAAATGACGTTCCTAAAGCATAGACCTGACCGTATCTCTCCCCTGCTCAAAAAGCTCATTATTGCCCCTAGACTCCAATACAAATTCTTGTTTGGCATTTAAATCCTTTCTGGTTTTAGCCTAACTTATTCTATAATACTCCCCACTTTATGTATTTTAACTTCTAACCAAACTGGTCTCCTTGCTAATCCCAGTACACAAATGTTCTTTTCCCATTTCCACATCTTTGCCCATGCTGTCTCCCAAGCTGGAATACAGTCCCCCCTCACCTGCATCTCTTGGTCACCTCTAACATTAGGCTTGTCCTGCCCCTAGCAGCTCACGAACTGCTGGTCCCCCTACTCCCTGCTCCCAAATTACCTTGTATGTGCTTGGTATAAATTGTGCATTTGCTCATAAATGCATATATTGTTTCTCTTAATATGATTTAAGCTCCATGAAGGCAAAGTTTTTTGGTCTTCATAGCCCCAGGAGGAGCTATGATACATACTTTGATATTGACACACTGATTAAGGGAAGAAGCCAGAGAGAATCAGAATGGTTGGTACTACGTGGGCACAGATGTTTAGAACTAGAACAACCTTATGATCGAGCACACAGCTCATTAAATATGTCCTTAAGACTCCTTAACCAAAATAAACAAATGAGTCTGTACCTGCATTGTGACTGGCCTTATTATTGAGATAAAACAACCATGTATTAATTACTAACCTTAGACTGTTGTTATTGTCCAGTCATTTTGGTTGTGTCTGACTCTTCATGATGCCATTTGAGCTTTTCTTGGCAAAGATACTGGACTGGTTTGCCATTTCCTTCTCCAGCTCATTTTACAGATGAGGAAACTGAGACAAATAAGGTAAGTGACTTGCCCAGGGTCACACAACTAATGTCGGTGGCCAAATTTGAACTCAGGTCTTCCTGACTCCAGGACTGATATTCTATCCACGGTGCCCCCTAGCTGCCCTAATTCAAACCTACATAACAGTTAAAATCAACTGGGCCCCCTGGCCCAGTAACAGAAGGGGGAAACTAGAGTTATAAAGACTCGAATTCAGATCAGGAAGAGGAGTCTTCTTGATTTCAAGCCTGGTAATCTATCCACTGTGCTACCTCGCTGCCCAGCTTTAGAGTCGAAAGATCTCAGGCTCTCTTATTTCCCACTCTCTTTTTTTTTTTTTTTACCAACTACAGAGTCTCCTTACAGTTGGGTCCTCCTCCCTTGGCTCCCTCCTGTCCAGTATGTCATTTACCCTTTCAAGGTCAAAGTCTCCTTGAGAAGTTGGAGGCCATCTAACATTGCATCACCTCCTTTCCTCTGTTCTTCAAAACTCAATTGTCACTCCCCGGCCTTCTTCCCTCTGGCCATACTTCTCCTCCCTGTCTCCAGACTCTTACCATTCCTTCCCATCTCACTTGAGGATCTTGTCCATCAGTGGTTCCTTTCCCTTTTCCTTTTCATATGCTTACAGACAACTCCATGTATCCCCAATACTAGGAAGCTTTCTACTCCATGATGCAATTACTATCTCATCACTCCCCTCTACTTCTTGAAAGAGTTGTCTAAATCTTCCTCCCTACCTACTATTTTTTTAAACCAGGGGTGCTTAAAAGGGGCCTATGGGAAAAAATTACACCCATATTTTCACTAACCTCTAACTGAAATTTAGTATTTCCTTCAATTATGTAAAAGTCATCATTTGGAGACTTCAGATTGCCAAAAGTCTCCCCCCACCCCCAGCCCCAATCCATCCTCAAATCATCCTAATCCTAAAGTGATTTTCCTAAGGTCAGATCCAATCATGTCACCCACCCACTCCCACCTCCCACTCAGTAAACTCCAGTGACTTCCTGTTGTCTCCAGAACCAAATACAAAATGCTCTGTTTGGCATTCAAAGCCCTTCATAACTTGGTCCCCTTCTACCTTTCCAGTTTTCTAACATCTCTACCCTTTGATCAAGTGACGCTGGCCTCCTGACTGTTCCATGCACAATACACTCCATCTCTCACCTCAGGACATTCTTTCTGGCTCTCTCCCCTGCCTAGGAGACTCTCCTTCCTCTGCTCTGACTACTGACCTCCCTGGCTTCCTTCTATAGGAGACCTCCAACTCCTCCTAATTCCAGTCTCTTCCTTCTGTTACTTCCTATTCATCCTTTAATAGCCTGCTTTGTAAATATTTGTTTGCAGGCTGTCTCCCCCATTAGATTGTAAGCTGTCTGAGGTCATGGACTATCTTTTGCCCCTTTTTGTATCTCTAGCTGTTAGCACATAGCCTGGTACAAAGTAGACACTTAATATATTTTTTTAATTGAATGAACCCCTAGTTAAACATCTGCAGTCTGACTGAAACTGTTCGCTGTCACCAATGCCCTTGTAATGACCAAATCCAGTAGCATTTCTTACTCTCTATCATCCTCTAAAAAATGGAATCCAATTGACCACACCCATCAGATGGATCTTCATTTGGATTCAGAAATACTCCATTCTCTTACCACCCACCTGGACATTGCCTATCTGCTAATAGGTCTCTCCATCTCCACTCTCATGTTCCAATGCATAGATTGGGTCATAACACCACACCTCTACACTCAGATCTTTCCTAGTACCACACTTCTTACCAAATAAAGATTTCCTTGGCATTCAAGACCCTCCATCATCTGATATCTCCCTACCTTTTCAGCTTTATTTCATATTACCTTCTTCTGTACATTCTACAGCAAAAGTAGACTATTTTCTTTCCCCCCGCAAGAGATCAATTTGTGCTTTCTCCCCTCTTTCTTTGCATGTACTGTTACTTCTACCTGCTCTACCACCCATTCACTACCTAATGAATTTCTAACCACCTCTTCAAGTCTTTTACCTACGCTGTCACCAGTGCCTTTCTTCCTTGGATCAGTTAGCAATTGGTTCTGCATTATTCTAATGTTTCTCTTGTAATACTGAATATGAGTATGATCTGCATTCTTTCTCTTCTCCCCATTAGACTATAAGCTCCATGAGGGCAGGAACTATATTTTATCTAAACTTTGTATATGGCATAGGACCTAGTACAATGATCTGTACACTTCTTTTTTTAAATGAATGAATAGATAAATAGATGTTAACAGTTAATCTGATATATTTGTTATATTAATGAGTTAAGGAAAGAAGGCTACATAGGAACTCCTTAGGGTTGTTCCTAGGGTCCACATATGTATTATAACAAAAGCTTTCTGAAGTTAATATCTCCAAGAGAATGTAAGTTCTTTGGGGCAAGGACCAGTTTGTTTTTCTCTTTGGATCTCCAGGCTTGAGAGGTAATTTGGTGTAGCAGGTGGAGTCAATATTGGTATAAGGAAAATAGGGACCTGCCTCAGTATAGTGGGACAGAGAAATGGGGCTTAAATCTTATCTCTGACACTTATTGCCTGGGTGATCTTGCTCATTTCATTACAGTTTCAGAACAGAAAAGCAGGGAAAAGTGGGCTACTGGTAAAAAGATGGCCTTCTTCTAGGAAAGTGAGGCATAACTGCAGTGGGGCATAGATACAAGAGGAAACTGTCTCCAGGTATGGAAGTGAGTTCAATTTGTTTCCATTAACTTGTAGACAAGATTGTTCCTGTTTTGAGCCTTGTAAACCTGTGTTTATAAGAGGAGGTGACTACTACAATTTAGAGAATATCAGGTATTAATGTTCTCAGATCATCTAAATGGAGATGACAAGTCAGAGAAGTAAGAAGTCACAAGAGCAACTTGATGGCACAGTGGATAGAGCACCAGTTCTGGAGTTAGGAGGAACTGAGTTCAAATCTGGCCTCAGACACTTAACTGTGTGACCCTGGGCAAGTCACTTAACCCTAATTGCCTAGCCAAAAAAAAAAAAAAGATGAAGGAGAAATCACCAGAATATAACCAGGATATAACTCTCTTAATCAAGAGAGTATGACACAAAAAAGAAGCTCCTTATTCTAATGATGGGATTCTTCTAGCTGTGCAGTGTTCAAATAGCTCTAGGTCTAATCTGGGAGCTGATTCTTTCAGAGAAATATATGCCATATGTTAAATCAGATCAATTTCAAATCTTCCAAGTAGATTGTTTAGCAAAATCTTCCATCAATTGCTTCTCACAGTGTCAGATAACCTGGATTGTTTGTTAAGCAAATGCTGATGTAACTTATGTTGATATAACTTATCTTAAATCCGTAGGATGTTGCACCTGGATAGATTCTTAGAGATGATCAAATCTAAGCTTTAATTTAGAATTAGAAAATTCAGGGCCCCCCAAGTTAAATAACTTGACCAAAGTCACATAGCTGGTTAGTGGTTAGAGGAGAAGATCTCCAAGACTACTTCAACCTCTAACGTTTTATGACTTTATCCTTTTTCTCCCTCCATTCCACTACTCCCTCTACTTTCTTTGAATTACCACTAAAGGTAAGATTAAGGTCTTCTTGAGCTTAAAAAGAGAAAAAGTGTTATGATAAAACGGGAGGTGTTCATGACCCTTTTTATATTTCAAATTGAGAATGAGGGCAAGCTGACTTTCAGTGAAGCTAGTTTTCTGATAAATTCTAAGTGGATTCAAACTTTTGTTGTTGTCATTGTTTAGTCATTTTTCAGTTTGACTCTCTGTGACCTCATTTGGGATTTTCTTGGCAAAGATCTTGAAGCGGTTTGCCATTTCCTTTTCTAGTTTATTTTATAGAAGAGGAACTGAGGCCAACAGGGTTAAGGGACTTGCCCAGGTTCAAACAGCTAGTAAGTGTCTATGGTCAAATTTGAACTCAGGTCTTCCTGACTCCAGACCCGGTATTCTATCTATTGTGCCACCTAGCTGCCCTGATTCAAAGCTACATAACAGCTAAAATCAACATGTCATTTACTGACCGTGGCCCAGTAACAGCAGGGAAAACTAGAGTTATAAAGACTCAAATTCAAATCTAGCCTCAGACACTTACTAGCTGTGTGACCCAGAGCAAGGCTGTCTGCCTCAGTTTCCTTAACCGTAAGATGGGGATTTACCACCCAAGATTACTGTGAAAATTAAATTTTTGTAAAGTACTTAGCCCAGCACCTGGAAAAAACCAGGTATTTAATAAATGCTCATTTCCTTCATTCTTACGTTTTTCATCCAAGGCCAATTGTTACAGTTGTCATTTTAAATCATTCTCTTTGATGTTCTCGGAGTCTCAGGAAGGTAGTTGCCATCAATCAAATTTCTGAAAATCCATTATGTTGAGAACCCAAGCATCATCACAAATAACCCAACAATTTGTTACCATGAAAAGTCATCAGTAAGTAGCCGACCTTCAGCTTTGTGACTTTTAGTATTGTGCAATTTCTCCTAATGGCAAATAAAAACCTGTAGTCATCCACTCTGACCAGCAGGTGACACTGTTACTTCATAGGAAGACTGGAAATCCTCTTTGTTCTGGCTCAAAGACAAATTCTAGCAACCATCATAAACATAGTTTGTTTCTTCAGTCATCCTCAGTTACCCTCAAAGCTTTAGAAAGCACAACAATCTCCCATATGAAGTTTATTCTACAGTTGCCTCTCAGAGAGTTATATCAATAGAGATCTGAAAGAACTGGATTCTGTCTACAACTTACCAACTGGTTTACATTCCTAAAGTTTATTTGCAAGTCAGGGTCTAAGGTGTTTAGGTATGGTTCTGGTAGCAGGATTTACTGAGCCCTCAGCAGGGCTGCTCATCCACCTTCGGTGTCCATCCGATTCACCAAACTCTCACCTGGGGCTTCAAGAAGCTGAGCAGTGACCACATCCAGTAAACCATCTCGGAAGATGGGCTAGACTAGGTGGAGGACAACAGACTGGCCTCAAACCTGTCAGTGAGTTGGGGGGGGGATGTCTACTCCAAGCAAATGAAGACTTTTCCTGATGGAATGAGAGGATGATCTGTTCCAACAGGCACAAAGGCAGCTGAAGCAGGTTTTATGGAGTGTTTAAGCTTGCAAAGATGCCAGTTATCCACTGCATCCTAGATCAGTCATCTTGACTTCAATGACAGGAAAAGAGAGTGAGGATGACAACTTTGCACAACTCTGTCTCACTGAAAGCCAATTCGGGCACAAGTCAAATGAAGGACAGACAAGTCAGTCGTTTCACACTGATGCTACATATTTCCTTAGAAATGATGTTAGGAATTGTGGTAAGGTTCCCAGGCTAGCCCACACATGCCTATTTAAGTTAACATGTATATGAAACATTGTCTTAATAGTGTCATCTCAAATGTTCCTCATACACCATGTGTAACATTGTTTCTATAGTAATACTCATTTGGACTTGAGGAATACGAGTTCTGCCTACTTCAGGGTAGGATGCTATAGAGAGGAGAAGCTATTGCGGAAGTATGGCACAATAAAGTGGGAGGGAGGAGAGGACAGAATCTGGCTACTGTTCCAGGGTAGGTATAAACTAATATTTCTATACTCTATATTTATTTACATTAAGAGAAGGCTCCTCTCTGAACTAATTAAAGCTTTCCTTTTGGCATGTGGTAAACAGGAGCAGGCTGCAACACATTACTGACTAAGAGCTGTTCACAGAGTAGGATGACAAGGTTGAGAAGTACTTGAGGCAAGAAGCAACTAACCAACCAATATTCACTGAGGATCTATGAGGAGCCTGGCACTAAGCCAGGTGTTAGGGGTACAAAGACAAATGAAAGTCTTGCCCTCATGGAACCTTTATTCCTATTGGAGAGAAGACAGTACAGATGAGTACTGCAACCCTGAGGGAGAAGTAGCTGTGTCAATAAGATACAGATTTATTAAAGAATCTAAGTGTGTCTTTGTATGATGTGTATACACACACACACACACACACACACACACACATATATATATATATGTATACATATATATATGTATATATATATACATATATATGTATACATATATATGTATATATATACATATATATGTATACATATATATATATATGAAAGTTACTACTAGGGAAGAGGTAAGGGACCCTTTCTGTAAGAAAAGTACTGCTGCAAAATAAAATCGAAAGAGCGGGGGACTAGTAGTCAGGACATCAAGGTCCAAGCCCAGCTCTGCAAATGAGCTTTTTGACCTCACACAAGTTATCTAACCTCCCTTGGTTTCCTACTTGCAAAGTGAGGGGAAATCAGAACAAAAGGATTGTTTCTGTTTAGTTTTTAGGGGCAGCTAGGTAGTGCAGTGGATAGAACAATGATCCTGGAGTCAGAAATTTAAATCTGGCCTCAAAAGACTTACTAGCTGTGTGACCCTGGACAAATCACTGTAACCTTCTTTGCCTTAGTTTCCCCATCTATAAATGAGCTAGAGAAAGAAATGACAAACCACTCCAATATCTCTGCCACAAAAACCCCAAATGGGGTCACAAGAAGTTGGACATGACTTAAACAACTGACCAACAACAAATTGTGTTGTTTTTACCTCTATTAGGAAAAAAAAGAAGAGTCAGAGATGGGAGAGAATCACTGTTTCAAATAGACAGGACAATGACGATAGCTGCTGGATAGAAGACAGTTGTTTAACTTTTATTTTTCTCCTATTTTCTCTGCTAATCAAAATGATCCTTGAACCAGAAAGGGTAAAATAAAAATGACCAATAGAGAGTTGGTACCTAAGGTAAGCAGGAAAATAGTAAGTTTACCTAAATTTTATTTGCTGCCCTGAATTCAAGGATCCAGGACCAGAGGTCTACCTTCCAAGGACTGGTCCAGGGGTGGGGAACTTATGGCCTCAAGGCCACATATGGTCCTCTAGTTCCTCAAGTGTGGCCCTTTGACTGAATCCAAACTTCACAGAACAAACAAATCCCCTTAATACAAGGATTTGTTCTGTAAAACTTGGACTTAGTCAAAAGGCTGCACCCAAAGACCTAGAAGGTCACATGTGGCCTCAAGGCTGCAGGTTGCACACCCCTGGGATAACTCTGAACCTTTGTCAATGACCTATAAAAGCTCAAAAATGGGAGACAGCACAGGCCTGAAGAGGGGAAAACATTTCACTTTTTCGAAAAAGAATAGGAAAGAAAGGAATAGAATGGAGCTTGACTTTGATCCTGGCAAAATTCTACAAATCTGCTCTTTACTCTGTGATACTGAACTTTTTTTTTAAATCAATACTTTTGCCAGGTCAGCTTTGAGAGACTGAGGAGTGGTACTGCAATACTGAAACAGGGGCAAAAGATGCATCCATTTTCTAAAAGGAGGAAAGAATAAGACCAGAAGCCAGTGACTTTGACCTCCAGTCCTGGCAAAAATTCTAGAGCAAGGGTGGGGAATTCTGTAAAATTTGGATTAAATCAAAAGGCCACACTTAAGGACCTAGAAGGCCACATGTAGCCTTAAGGCTGCAGGTTTCCCAGCCCTGTTCTACAGCATATTATTAAAGGGATGATTAGCGAAGACCTAGAAAAGGAAGTGGTAGTCATGAAAAAGCCATGATGGCTTCATAAAGTCCTAACAGTCATAACAGTCCATTGTCATTTCCTTTTTGAAAGGGTCAGACTAGTTGGTCAGGAAAATGCTGTAGATACAGTTTATCTAAATTTTAGCAAAGCATCTGTCTTTCATGCTATTGTTGTGGAAGATGTGAAAAAAGTGTGGGCAAAAAAGAATACAATTAAATTAATTCTGACCTGCTTTCACCTCTGAACACCAAACAAGATATTAATGAAATGACATTAATTTAGAAAGAGGTCTACAGTGGAGGAGCCTAGCAGTTATGTGCTTGGTTCTGCGCTGTATAACCTATTTGCCAATTACTTAAATGAAGACAAAGATCATTTGTCGATGACACAGAACTGGGAGGGCCAACTGGTATATTGGATGACAGTCATGAGACAGAACTTTGTACTGCAACAATGTTAAGGACCTGTGATTTCATTGGTATGGAAACTTCTATCATTTGCAGAGAGATCACAACCTCAATCTGATCTATAACCTGAAAGATAAGTTTTAGAGTGTTGCCTGGGCAGCCCAGGGAAGTTAATTTCCCCATGATTACACAGTGAGTAAGGATTTGAACTCAGGTCTTTCTGCCTCCAGGTCCAGCATTTTTTATATACCACAATGTCTACCTAAGATGTTTGGAATCAACTAAAAAGTAGAAGATAGAGAAGGTATGACTAGTGAGCAATTCATTTAAGAAAGATCTGGCGTTATGGTGGTCTGTAAACAGATTCAGCAGTGTGAGTGAGATATAAGCCAGGAAAGCTAAGGTAACTGTAGGATACCTTCAGAGAAGACTGTCCAGGACTAGGGAAAATTTAGTCCTGTTGGACTCTGCCCTAATCTGAACACGGCTGCACGATTGTGTTCCATTCAGGGCACCACGTTTTAGGAAGGACGTTGAGAAGTTGAAGAATGTCCAGAGAAGGATGACTAGGACAGCAAAGGGACTGTGCATATTTAGGGGAAAAAGAATAGCCATCTTCAAATATCCAGAGTGCTGTCATGCTAAAAGAGGGATTAGATTATTTCTGCTTTTACTAGAATGCACATAAGGAGTAATGGATGGTAGCAGCTTGATTTGGGAGAGGTGGGAGTGAAGAATCTTTGTAGCAATTAGAATTATTCAAAAGGGGAAATGGGCTGCTTCAGGAGGTAGTATGTACCCCCTCTCTCTGGAAGTCTCTCTCAGGCAATGGCCGGATGACAAAATGTTGGGTGTCCTGAAGAGATTATATTCAGGTACAGACTGGATTAGATGGCCTCTGAGGTTCCTTCCAATTCTGTGATGTCTGCAGTCCTTCCAGAGTTAACATTCTAAGAGTTTATGAAATCTCATAAGTGAGAATCTACATTTGCATAGGAAAAGGCAACTCTCCAGGTCACTCAAAGCACCTCCCATCCAGGTACACTGAAATGAAGAGCAAGGCTAAGTTGCTTCCATGGAAGTTGAGGTAGACCCTTTGAACTCAGCATTCTACTTCTGGGTTATAGGATTTAAGATCTAGAATTGGAAGGCACCTCAGAGACCATCTGGTGTATCTCTCCTATCCCCACATAACAGATAAGGAAGCTAATGCCCAGGGGATGTTCAATGACTTGCCCAAAGCCACCACATAGGTCACAGCACTGGTGGGATTTGAACATAGATTCTCCGAATCCAGAGTCAGCGCTCTTTCCCTTATATTCCAGATGCAGGTTCTTTGTAAAATACTTCCTATTGCCTCTAGAATAAAATTCTTCTCCTCTAGCTTCAATCTATCTTTCTAGGCTTATTGCAAATTTACTCCCCTTCATCAACACTACTATTCTTCCCAAACAGACTTTGTATTGTTTCCCAAATTCAGTACTTCATCTCCAGTCTACATGCCTTTGCATAGATTGTTCCCCATGCCTAGAATACATGCTCTCCCTATCTCTCCATCTTGAAATCCTTATCTTCCTTCAAACTTAGCTCATGTATCACCTCCAATGGAAAACATCCCCTGCCCTTAATTGTTAATGCTCATATACACATAATGTTCCTCCCCTCCCCCACAACAGAATTAAATTATTTGGTATTTATTTTTAAATATATTTTCCATTTATTCCTCTGTGCACATGTTGTTTCTGCCCAGTAGAATATAAGACCCTTGAGGATAGGGGCCAATTCATGTTTGTCTTTGTATCTCTGGTACCAAGGACTACCCTGTGCTATGTTCCCTCTACCCACACCTAGCACAGAATATGTAGGCACACAATAGGTGCCTAATACATATTTGTTGAATTGAATTACCTGTTTAAATTTGAGTTCCCATGCATCCCCAGTAAAACATAAGCTCCTTGAGGGTAGGGACTATTTTGTGTGTTTGTATTCCTAGTATCTAGGTGATTGGACTGAATTGAAGTGGACTACTTATATAACTTCCAAGTTCATTGGTATGAATAATAACTTCCCAGGTCACTTCCTCAATAACTTTGACTAATGTTTTCTCAGGAGGTTTAGGGAAAAATATTTTCTATAGAGCACACATCATTTACACTAAACATTAGGAGGAAAAAGGCTTACACATGTCCTCCCGGAAGACCATGTAATAATAGCTTTACAGTACAGAGCCAGGAAAAGCTATGCACCGTTCAGTCAAAATGTTGGCACAAATTCAACCCCATGATTCATCCTTACTCATGCTTTTCTTTGGTATTTATTCATTCTGCTGAACTAAGTGCAGATATTTGTTGCTAGAGGGTTAGTCACCAAGTAGCAATTTTTTTTTTTTGACTCATTAGACCATCTCCTAAGGTATTGTCTTGATTGGCAGAAGTACCCACCAGTTCTAGCCATACCAGATCTCAAACTGTATTATAAAGCAGTGATTATCAAAACAATTTGGTACTGGCTAAGAAATAAAAGTGATGGATCAGTGGAACAGATTAGGTACAAATTACATTATAGTAAGTGACCATAGCAATCTAGTGTGTGATAAACCTAAAGATTCAAGCTTTTGGGACAAAAACTTATTATCTGTCAAAAAACTACTGGGAAAAATGGAAAAGGCAGAAACTAGGTATAGACCAACATTTCACACTGTATAATAAGATAAGATCAAAATGGGTACATGATTTACATGGAAAGGGTGATACCATAAGCAAATTAAGATAGCATGGAATGGTTTATCTTTCACATTTATGGACAAGGGAATAATTTAGGGTCAAAGAAAATATAGAGAACATTACAAAATGTAAAACAATGATTGCATAAAATTAAAACCTTTTTGCACAAACAAAACCAGTGCAACCAAAATTATAAGGAAATCAGAAAAGTGAGGAAAAAAATCTACAAAAATATCTTTGATAAAGGCCTCATTTCTCAAATACACAGAGAACTGAGTCAAATTTATAAAAATACAAGTCATTCTCCAACTGATGAACAGTAAAAGGACATAAACAGGCAGTTATAAGACAAAGAAATCAAATTTATCTATAGTCATATAAAAAAACACTCTAAATTGGTATTGATCTGAGAAAGGCAAGTTCAAACAACTCTGAGATATCACCTCACACCTATCAGAGTAACTAATACAACAGAAAAGGAAAATGTTGGATGCTGGAGAGAATGTGGGAAAATTGGGACACTATTGGTGGAGTTATGAACTGATCCAACTGTCCTGGAGAACAATTTGGAACTATGCCCAAAGGGCCTAAAAGTGTATGTCCTTTGATCCAGCAACACCAATTCTAGGTCTCTATCTCAGAGATATCCAAGAAAAGGGAAAATCCTACTTGTACAATAATATTTATAGTAGCTCTTTTTATGATGGATAAGAAGTGGAAATCAAAGGGATGTCCATCAAATGCGGAATAAACAAGCCGCAGTATACGATTGTAATGGAATATTATTGTGCAATAAGAAATGACAAGCAGGATGATTTCAGAAAAACCTAGAGAGACTAATGAATAGTGAAGTGAAAAGAACCAAGAGAATGTTGTACACAGTAACAGCAATATTGTTTGATGAAGGATTGTGAATGACTTAGCTATTCTCAGTAATACAATGCTCCAAAACAATCCCAAAGGGCTACTGATGATGAAGCATACTATTTGCCTTCAGAGAAATAACTAATATTGATTGATACAGACTGAAGCATGCTTTTTTTCATTTTCTTTCATTTTTTTCTTTTATTTGAGTCTTACTGCACAAAATGACTAATATGGAAATGTCTTACATAATTGCACATGTATAACCCATATCTGATTGCTTACCATCTAAGGGAGGAGGGAGTGAGAATTTGGAACGCAAAACTTTAAATAAAAATGTTTTTTAAAATTTTTAAAAAGAGGTCAGAGCCAAGATGGCAGGGTAACAGCAGGACTTCCTTGAGCTCTCCCCCAAACTCAGCCAAATACCTGTAAAAAATCACTCTAAACAAATTCTGGAGATGTAAACCTCACAGAATGATGGAGTGTAGCAAATTTCCAACCCAAGACAGCCTGGAAGGTCTACAGGAAGTGTCTATTCTGCCAGACTGGGAGCAGAAAGCAGTCCAGCATGGGCTGCGCCAGCACAGATAGGAACTAAGCAGGGCTGGGGGGTGGGGAGGGGAACTGAATCTTTCACATCTGTGGCAGTTTCCAGTTTGGGGTCACAACCCCAAACCACTGAGGACAAATTGGAAGGTCAGTGGAGAAAAACCTGTAGGACCCGTGTAAGAGAATAGAGTCATCTGGCTCCAGTCCCAGGGCAGTGGAGGGGGTGGAGGAGCCCATGGCAGCAGCGGCAGCAGCTGTTTCTGGAGCTTTAGGCCCACAGATTGTGGGAGGATCTACTGGCTGACAGTACAACCCTCACTGGAAGCAGAGAACTACCTTGACAAAGCTCAAAAGTCAAGTAAATGGTTGGGGAAATGAGCAAAAACCAGAAAAACAATCAGACTACAGAATTTTACTTGGTGACAAAGAAGACCAAAATACGCAAACAGAAGAAGACAACAAAGTCAAAACTCCTACATCCAAAGCTTCTAAGGAAAATATGAGGCCATGGAAGAACTCAAAAAGGATTTTGAAAATCAAGTAAGAGAAGTAGCACAAAAATTGGAAAGAGAAATGAGAGTGATGGAAGAAAACAATGAAAAATGAGTCAACTGTTTGCTAAAGAAGACACAAAAACTTTCTGAAGAAAATAACACTTTAAAAAAGAGACTAACCTAAATAACAAAAGAGATCCAAAAAACCAATGAGGAGCATGCCCTAAAAAGCAGAATTGGCCAGATGGAAAAGGAGGTCTAAAAGCTCACTGAAGAAAATAATTCCTTAAAGATTAGAATGGAGCTGATGGAAGCTAATGACTTTATGAAAAATCAAGAAATTATAGAACAAAACCAAGAAATGAAAAAATAGCAGACAATGTGAAATATCTCATTAGAAAAACAACTGACCTGGAAAACAGATCCAGGAGATACAATTTAAAAATCATTGTACAACTTGAAAGCCACGATCAAAAAAAGAGCCTAGACATCATCTTTCAAGAAAAGGAAAACTCTAGATCAAGGAAAATGGCTCTGATATTCTAGAACCAGAGGGTAAAATAAATATTGAAAGACTCTACCTCTGGAAATAGATCCTAAAAGGAAAACTCCTAGGAATAGTGTAGTCAAATTCCAGAGCTCTCAGGTCAAGGAGAAAATATTGCAAAGCAGCCAGAAAGAAATAATTCAAGTATTGTAGAAATATAATCAGGATAATACAAGATCTAGCAGCTTCTACATTAAGGGATCAAAGGGCTTGGAATATGACATTCCAGAGGCCAAAGGTGCTAGGATTAAAACCAAGAACCACCTACCCAGCAGGGATGATTTAGGGGAAAAATAGTCTTTCAATAAAATAGAGGACTTTCAAGCATTCTTGATGAAAAGACCAGAGCTGAATAGAAAATTTGACTTTCAAACACAAGAATCAAGAGAAGCAGGAAAAAGTAAACAGGAAAGAGAAATCATAAAGGACTTACTAAAGTTGAACTGTCTACATTCCTACCTGAAAAGATCATATTTGTAACTCCTGAGACTTTTCTCAGTATTAAGGTAGTTGGAGGGATTATATAAATATAGACAGAGGGCACAAGGTGGGTTGAATATGAAGGGATGATATCTAAAAAAATGAAATTAAGGGATGAGAGAAGAATATATTGGGAGGAGAAAGGGAGAAAAAATGGGACAAATTATCTCTCACATAAAAGAGGCAAGATAAAGCAAGAAAAAGGGGAAGAGGGGGAAGGTAAGAGGGAAAAAGTTTACCTTATTCTCATTGCAATTGGCTTAAGGAGGGAATAACATGCACACTAAATTTGCTATGAAAATTTCTTACACTACAGCATAGTAGAGGGGAAGGGCATAAGTGAGGTGTATATGGGATAATAGAAGGGAGGACAAAGGGGAGGGAGGTAAATTAGAAGTAAACACTTTTGAGGAGGGATAGGGTCAAAAAAGAGAATAGAATAAATGGGGGGCAGGATAGGATGGAGGGAAATATAGTTAGTCTTTCACAACATGACTGTTATGGAAGTGTTTTGTATAACAACACAGGTGTAATCAAATTGCTTGCCTTCTTAGCAGGGATGGGTAGGGAGGGAGGATGGGAGAGAAGTTGGAACTCAAAGTTTTAAAAATGAATGTTAAAAATAGTTTTTACATGCAACTGGGAAATAAGATATACAGGCAATGGGTATGAAAATCTATCTTGCCCTACAAGAAAATAGAGGGGATGGGAATAAGAGAAGGGGGGTGGTGGTGATAGAAGGGAGGGCAGACTAAGGGAAGTGGTAATCAGAATGCATGCTGTCTTGGGATGGGAGGAGGGGAGAGATGGGGAGAAAATTTAGAACTCAAAATCTTGTGGAAGTGAATGTTGGAAGGTAAAAATAAAGTTTGAAAATGCTACAAATAAAAAATTTAAAAAAGAAGTACCCACCAGTGATGAAACTACAGATCTTTGGAAGTAATCAGAAAGTATATTAATCATGGTTATGACAAATACCACACTCTTGACATATTTTATAGTACCTTCATATTCATTTAAATATATACATACATATAGCCCTCCGTATGTATTTATTTCTCATAGACCCTGGAGAGGAGGGAGGGGAATGTACCAAAGGTATTATAATCTCCCTGTTTATAAATGAGAAAACTGGCATAGAGAGGTCAAAGGCACACAGCTAGTAAATGGTTAAAACTAGGACTGTAACACAAGGGGCATCATGATCCTAGTGATTCCACATAAAGTATTCTCCATTATACCATAATAGGCTTCTTTTTATTAATTGTATAGTATTTATTCATTGATCCTTTTCCTCTCTCTTATACATCTCTCAAACAAATGATATATTCAACTCTCTAATGTTTTTTCCCCCATTCAACTAAATTAGCTTCTCTGCCTCATTAGCTATTCATGTTGCTCTTCTCTGAGAGGGCGTGGCATTAGACTTGTATTTGACTTGGGCTGTGTGATCCTGGCTAAGTCTCTTCACCTCACAACCTTGATTTTTTCATCTGTAACATGGGGGTGGGTAATAATTACACCTAGGAGCAACTAGGAGATGCAGTGGATAGAGCACTGGGCTTGGCATAAGGAAGACTCATCTTCATGAGTTCAAATCTGGCCTCAGACACTCGCTATGTGACCCTGGGAAAGTCACAACCCTGTTGGTCTCAGTTCCTCATCATAAAATGAGCTGGAGAAGGAAATGGTAAACTACTCCAGTATCTTTGTCAAGAAAACCCCCAATGGGGTCATGGGGACTGAAATGACTGAAGAACAACAAAAATCATTACACCTACATTGCAGAATTATTGAAGGAAACAAAGGAAATGAAATATGTCGAGTGTTTTGCAAATCCTGAAGCACTATAAATATTGGCTCAATGTTCCATCCGTCAAGCTTTTTCCAGCATACCTTTACCTTTAAAACTGAGCAGTCGCTAAGACACAGAAGGAATGAGGAACAAGTGCCGCCTTCTCCAAACTCATCTGTTTCAAAGCTTGGCAAGATCCCTTTTTCCTTACCAGGCTTTCAGCAGTGAGGTCTGGCAAATCATGGATGGTGCAGGAGGGATAATCCAGGACTGAGATGCTAGAGAGAGAAGAGATGAAAAGATCCAGTATCAAAGATGCATACCAGCAAAAGAGTCAGAGGTCACAAAGAGGCTTCTCCCCCCAGGATGCCACTGCCAGGATCCCAACTTCCCATTGTACAGGTGGAGGCCAGCAGCAACCATGGCCATTTACACGCTCCTGTGGGACCCAAAAGGACAACTTCCAGGACCAGTGTCTCCTAGATGGGTGAACTACTAGCAACTACTGGTGTGTGATAGGTTTGGTTTTTTTCAAGTTGTGTAGACAGATTTATAGAGATAATCCCCAAAGCCAAATAATCCGATCCAGTAAGTATTTATTGAGGACCTACCATGTGCAAGGCACTAAAGATACAGAAAGAATGAAAAACAGTTTTTGCCCTCAAGGAGGTTATATTCTATTGGGAGGACCTAACTTCTAATCAGATAAGTATATACTTGATAACTAGAAGAAGAGGGAGAGAATGTGAAATCATGAAGAGGAGAACTAGGAAAGACTTCCCATACAAGATGGCACATGAACCTAGCTAGGAAGCTAAGGATTCTAAGAGGTGGAGGGGAGAATGGAGTTCATTACAGGCATAGGAGACAGCATGTACAAAGACATGGAGGTGGGAGATGATGCCAAGTTTGGGGAACAGCAAGTAGTTTGATGGAACATAAACTTTGTGAGGGAAAGTAATGTACAGAAAGACTGGAAAGGTAGACTGCATCCAGATCGCTAGCACATCCCAGCTTGGAAGGCTGAGGGAGGATAAATGCTCTCCTGGGCCTCTTATAGCATCTCTTTCCAAAGCCAGAAGCTTTTCAGTGTGACTCCAAGGCAGCCAAGACACTCTCTCTGTGCCATCTCTAAAGCTTTGAGTGAGGACAAGGGGATAAAGGAGGAATTGGCTTCTTCTAACCAGGGCCAATCTGGCAATTCAAGTAGGGTAACAGGATATGTCCCCTAAACAGATGGAAGTTTGAGTTGGTGGAGACCCACGTGAGTCAGAAATTGAAATAGCTGAAGGCTGAAGACGCAGGGCATGTGGCTGCACTCAGCCCCAGATCTGAAATGTTTGCATCTGAGAAGCTCTAAGGGGCAGCTGAAACTTGCCCATGCTTTAGTTTCTTCATATGTACAACGACATCAAATGACCTGACTTCAAAATCAGAGAAGCTGCATTCAAATTCTCACTCTGCTACACCTGTGATATCTTGGGAAGGTCACCTTCATTCTTTCTGGGCTTCAGTATTGTCACTTGTAGAAATGAAGGCATGGGTCTAATTTCAGAGGTCCTTCATGGCTCTAAATTCTACTGAATTTTTTTTTGGCTCTGACATTTAATTGGTGTAGGAAACATTCTGTATGAATGCAGAACAGCAACTTTTCTGAAATTTAGTCATAGAGAATTAGTTGTGTAGAATCTTGACTGGTTAGATGACTTCACCAGGGTCACACAGGGGACTCGAAACCCAGATCTTCCTGATTCCAAGAGAAGATATCCATCTACTATGACATGTAGCCTCTTCTATGATCTACCTTGTATGGAAAAATGGAATCAGAGATGTGAAAAGTGTAATTTTGACTGAGTGGGGTCCTATAGCAGCCACACCCTCTTCCCATCCCTTCCTGTTGGCCATTTCTCAAGTCTGTAGGCTTTCCCCAAAGGCACAATTTTCCAGGTACCTACAGTGACATTTTAGTAGCAAGCAACAGTGAGAGGTAGCCATCTCACTATCCTCACACAGACTGCAAACATGGTTAGGCTGATATAGTCTAAGATCCAATGAACCAAAAGAATGAATGTAATTTGAGACAGCAATATTATAGCATCTATAACTAGAACAAGGGTAGGGAACCTGAGGCATCAAGGTCACATGTAGCTCTCCAGGTCCTCAAGTGTGGCCCTTTGACTGAGTCCAAGGTTTACAGAATAAATCCTTTCATTAAAGGGATTTGTTCTGTGAAGTTTGGATTCAAAGGGCCACACTTGAGGACCTAGAAGGCTACATGTGGCTTGAGGCTGAAGGTTCCCCATCCCTGCTCTAGAACAAGGGAAGTAAGATTCCGAGGTTGGCCATACCTCATAGCTAGTTCTAGGTTCTCTCATATTTTGAGAGGAACAAATGAAAGCACATCCAGAAGAGAGTGACAAGAGTGGTAAGGGGACTCAAAACCATGTCAAAGAGGATCTGCAATGATCTAGGGATATTTGATCTGGAGAACTGAAGACTCAAGAAGTACATGATAAATATTTCAAATATTCTAAGACATCTGTAATGTGGAAGAGAGATTATTTTTACTTGGTCCTATAATAGAACTAGAATCAAGGAGTTCTAGGAAATAGAAGTTACTGGGAAATAGATTTGGACACCACATGAAAATAAACTTCCCAACTATTAGAGCCAGTCACAAATGAAATGGGGTTGCCCTTGCAGGAGGTAGTTCAAAGATGGAAGGGACATCAGAGGGCACCTAGAGCAACCTGTACATGAAAAAAAAATCTTTTCTAAAATGTCTTCCATTAAATGATCATCAGACCTTTGCTTAATGACTTCCCAAGGCAGTCCACTCCACTTTTGGATCTAGATATAGATATATATATATATACATATACACACACACACATATATATATATATATATATATATATATATATACACGTATACATATATACATATATATGTATATATACTTGTTATACTTTGCCTTTCTGCATCCTCCCCCATAGTCCTCTCAATTTGCCCTCTGAGGCATATGATACTTTCCCATATTTGAAGCCCTTCTCCATATCTCTCCTCACTCACAGCCCTTCAGGGTACATAGCTCCCTGCTCAGAACCCTGTTTACTTCTCCAGCTCCCCTCTCCCCAGACTGATCCTTCCAATGCCCCATTCCAAAGAGTCTTGATCTCAGTGAGGTGATCCATTTAGAAATTTGTCTCTATACTTGTCCTCCTTCCACTTCCTTGTCTCCCAACAAGTTGCTAGCTATTGATAAAGGCTTAATCCCTTAATAGCACCTCCCAGGTGGTATCTGCATTAATTTGTTTTAATATTACTACCTTACATAAAGCAAAGTATTTTATTGCCTACAAAAGCACTTTCCCATCCATCATTTCCGTTAATCCTCCCCATACCCCTGTACAGTAGGTAGGGCCTATATTATCTTGATCTTATAGTGAGATCAGAGAGGGAGACAATATGATCCTGTGGTCTAAAGCAGTGGTTCTTAAAGTATGTGCTGGGCACCCTTGAGGTCCCTAAGAACAACTCAAGGGTCTAAGAAGTCAAAACTATTTTCATAATAATACTAAGACTTTTAATTTCTAATACAATATAACCCACGTATACAAAAACTCTTTGAATGATCCTCAGTTTTTAAGAAAACTCAGGGGTCCTGAGGCCAAAAAGTTTGAAAATCACTGGAAAGTTGTTGTTCGTTTTCTTCCTTTATTCTTGAAATGGAAAGTATACAATACTGAGAGTCAGGAGACCTGAGTGAGATAGTAATATACCGTGTGACCTTGGGCCTTAGTTTCTTAATGTGAAAAACTAAATGCTTTCTAGGGACCTCTTCTGCTCTTGATGTGATACACAGCATGCATGACCCTAAGGTCCTTTCTCACTCTAGAATTCTATGACTTTATGGCTTGCTTAGAGTCACAGAGCTAGTAATTAGCCAAGACTGGAACGAGGTCATTGTCCTTTCCAAAGAACCCTTAGAAACCAAAAAGTCTTTGGTGGTAACGGTGAAATTCTAGGTACTACAGAAAAGAGGGGGTAGATATCTTGGCCGTACTCCTCCTCCACACTCCCTTGGCAGTCATGCATTTTTCTTGTAATCAGTGCCTAACTAACCATTCCTTTTCATCTAAAATACTTCCTTTGTTTTAAAAACACCTCCTCAAAACCCATAGATGTTCATTCACTTAACTCCCATGATTCACAAGTGAGAAGCAAGCAGGTTTGTGCCATAACTAAGCACTTGGATCACATCCTTTGAAGATCAGATGCTCCTGCCTTTTAAACTTAAGGGTCTGTTCTAGCCACAGAGAGTTGGGGGGGAACGGTAGGAGAAGGACCAGAAAACAATTTCTAGGCTTCTCCTGCTCCTGGGGTCCAGGCATTCAGCTGAGGCTCTAGGATTTCCATCTCAGAAATCATTTCATGCAGCTCCCTCACTTCCCAGGTGAGGAAGCCAAGGCCTTAGAATAAGAAAGTCATTTGCTCAAGGTCGAACAAAGTACATGATGGAGCCAGGATTCAAATGAAGGTCTTACGATTACATCATTATTGTCCTTCTTTGCGTCATGAAGGAGCAGATGTACAGACAGGGTTACACTTTTGCAAAAACTTCTGGCTTTGGAGATGAAAGAATCCCTAGCAGTATGTACCCATTCAGAACTGGAATTAAAACTGAAAGCTAGAATGCTGTTCTCTCCTTCCCACCCCGACACCCCCACTACCCTACCCACCCACCCAGTTTCTTCCATCCTATTCATCAAGGCACTACCTTCTTAATTTGACTTCTGGTTCTCTGTTCTTCTAATCAACCTTCTTTTAGGGTCAGTTTTATGAGAAGGTCACTCCTCTCCCTGTAAAAAATCCTTCCCAGGTGCCTATTAGGATAGTTAAAATTTACCATTAGAGTTTCATTTCTTTAAGTTTTGAAGGCTCTTTGGTCTTTCAAAGTTGCCCATTAAAATACAAATGTGTCTGCGAATGGTTAACACCTAAATTCCTAACAGTCAGTTTCCAAAGGTGACAGCTAGTTAGCTGGGTCAGCAGAGCCCACCCAAGACTGGGAGCCTAGAGTGAAGGGAGGTCTCCAGGAAATGAGACGCAAAGAACATTCTATTCAATTTCCAAAATACAAACTCTGCCTTCATCCTAATTTTGCCCAGGATATGTTCTATCTCCTTCCATCAGCCAGGGTGCTCAGAACACAGAACAGGTAACAAGCCTCTTAACACTAAAGAAGAAACATTACCATCTGCTTTGCAACTGAAACCCCTTCTATCTTCCCTTATTAGAAGGGGAGCTTCTTACAGGAGAAACTGCCTTTTTAAATTTGTACTTAGCATAGTACTTTGAAGATAGTAGGCTTAATAACCACTATTAATGATTAAAAATCAATGAATATTTATAAAAATTAACATTTTAAATGTAAAAATTCTAATTCATTATTTTCATACACTAGACATTCTAAATCATTAAGAACAATAACAAACTTCAATACCTTTTCATCCATTCATTCAGTTACCTGTTTTTGGCTGTGATGTAGGATAAGATGTTCTGATTGAAGAATTTCAGAATCAAGGGGATGCAATTGGCAAACACCAGGTGCTGAGACACATATTCAAACTGGAGCAAAAGAACCAAAAGCAGTTGTGTGTGAATCTGGCTACTGGGCAGGCAGGATGAGAGCTGGGAGAAAACACGCTAAGAATAAGGAGGGAACGCACGAATCCTTCCTATTTGCCAGTGACACCCACAGCCCCAAGTTTCCATTTACTATTTCCCGTAACAGCACTCGACAATTCACAAAGGGCCTTCCTCGCAACAACCCGGTGAGGTAAGTACTAAAGATATTAGAATTCCCATTTCACGGACGAGGAAAATAAAATTTAGAGAAGTAAACTGACTTGCCCAAAGTCACACAACCAGTAAGAGGCAATACTCAGACCCAGAGCTTGCCACTGAGTCCAGCTCTATAACACTACACAGACTACAATCTTCCCTTCAGGGCTGTAACATCTGGGGAAATTCAACTTTCTACCCTATCCTGGAATTGCTCTCCTCTCTAGGTATCAGTTTCTCAATCTGTGAAATGGGGCTATAGTTCTTCAACCCCTACTATACCACAACTTTATAGTAAGTGGACTCCATACAAAAAGTGAAATGTGACTCAGTAGACAGATCTAATAGTGAGATGCTTGAAAAAAACATTAATTTAAAAAAATCTAGATGATTATAAATTATAATCCAGGAGTGAAGGAATCCCCTTAGGAAGAGCTATCCTTCATTATTCCAGATTTGACCAGGACAGGTGCACTTAGGCCCCAGCAACTGCCAGGAACATAGAGGGAATGAAAGGAGGCACCCAGGAATAGGTTGCTGCTCAGCTACCAGTAATCAGAGAAGCCTCAGACAGACAGAGTGAGCTGTGGACGCTCATGATCTAAGAAGGGAGCCAACCATGAGAAAGGTGTCGGGGATCTACTTCACTGTTCTAGAACCGGATAGACTCAGTGCCCAAAGGTCTGCTGAGGGCAGAGAATCACGGAGAGGCAGAGATCATCAACAGATATTTACAAAGCAACTGACATGCACCAGGCACTGTTCTAATAAATTAATATTGGGAATGTAAAAGACAAGCAGGAAATGTACAGTAGCACTCCTTGGGAGGATGGGGGGAGGGGAATAGTCATTCTTTGTTGAATGTTAAAGCTGAAAGGGACTTTAAATCTCATCAAGTCCAACTCCCTTTTTCTACAGAGGAGGAAACTGAAGCCCAAAGCAGCTCCAAAAGTTGCACAGATGGTTATCAGAAGAGGCAACATTAGAAGGCAATTCTACTTCTGGCGTCCAAACTAATGAACACTATATTGAGTCCAAAACATAGAATTTTTTTTAAAAGTTACATAATCCCAATTGTGCTATAAGTCAAAGTTCTAAATCTTCCCTGAAATTTAAAAAAAAAAAAGGTGGCAGCCATAGATTCTCAGAGTGGGGAGAGACCTCAGGGGCCAGCCTGATACTTGAAAACGAATTCTAACCCAAGTATGCATGCCTGATAGAGTGGTCATCTAGTCTCTGCCTGAAGACTTCCAGTGAAGGAAACCTGATTCTTCCCTAAGCAACCCATCCTGCTTTTGGACATCTCTAATTTTTAGACGTTTTTATATCCAGCCCAAATCTGCTTCTCTGAAGCTTTCACCCATTCCTCCTACTTTTGCCCTCCTCTCTAAGCAGAGTAAATCTAGTTTTTTTTTCTTTCTGGTGTTTGTTTTGGAGGTAGAGTTAAGTGACTTGCCCAGGGCCATGCTGCTTATAAATGTGGGAGGTCAAATTTGAACTCAGGTCTTTCTGACTCCAGGGCCAGTGTTCTATCCACGACACCACTTAGCTGCCCCTAATTTTTCTTTCACAGGATAGCCCTTTAAAATTCTTGAAGACAGTTATCAGGTTCTCTTCTCCTTCCCCCCCTCTCCAAGTCCTCTCTTCTCTGGGCTAAACAAATCCAATTCCTTCCTTTGATCCTTGTCAGACATGTTCTTCCATCTCCTCACCATCTTCTGAATGTTCTCCAGCGGGTCAATATCCTTCCTAAAATGTGGTACCCAGAACCAGTCATCCAGATGGGGACTAGTGAGGGCAGAGTACAGCAGGACAATCACCTCCCTGTCCTAGGACAGCAGAAGATGCAGCTTAAACTTAATGGGAAGGGAACAGGCTACGGTGATCGCTGCTGCCATCAATTTCTCTCCTCTCTAGAGTCACCACCAAAGGGAGGTGGTGACCACAGCAACTTAGGTCTCTTGGTCTCTGCTCTGCTGAGTTTCGTATGGGGGAGAGATGGACATAGCTGTGTTGTTTTCCACCGTATCTCTGATACAGTGGATACAGAGATGCCCTACTAAAGGCACTACCTATACAGTTACCAATTCGTCCATCCTCTCAACCATACAATAATTGTAGCTCACATGGATATAACACGTGAAGATTTCTTGTCATGTCATCCCACCTGGCTCCCCTCCAATTCAATAAACATTAGTGACTCCCTATTACCTCCTCCAAGATCAAATATAAAATCCTGCTTGGCTCCTAAAGGCCTTCGTAACCTGGCTCCTCCCTCCCGCCTTTCCAGTTTTCTGACACACCTGCCCATGTACTCTATAATCCACGAACACTGTCCCCTTTGCTGTTCCTTACATAAACACCCCCGACTTGGTGTTTTCCCTGAATGTCCCCCATTCCAGGAAAGCTTTCCTGCCTCATATCTCCACTTCATGTCCATGGTTTCCTTCAGATCTCAGCTAAGATCCCCCTCTGCAAGCAGCTTTTCCTGTTCCCTTGTCAGCCTAGTGGATTGACTTCTATTCGCCTCCATCTATATCTCAAACTTGTTTATGCATCATTATTTACATATTGTCTACCCCACTGGACTTTGAACTCCTTGAGAGCAGAGGTTCTATTTGCCTTTCTTTATATTCTCAAGGCTTAGCATAGAGCCTGGCACAGAGAAGGCCCCTGCCAAATACCTTGTTGACTAAATGACTGTCTAGAATGTGCTTTCCTCTCAACCACCCCAGGAGGTAGGCCTTGCAAATATTATTATTCCTATTTCATAGATAAAAAAGCTAAGGCTCAGGGGGATTTGTTTTGAGAGAAACAGCTGGCGGAAAAATGGATAGAGCACTGGGCCTGGAGTCAGGAAGACCTGACTTCAAATGTCACTTCAGAAACTTCCTAGCTGTGTGACCTTGGGCAAGTCACTTGACCTCTGCCTCACTGTCTTCAACTGTTTAAAAACTATCTTGCAGGGTGGTTGTGAGGATTAAATGAGATATCTATACAAAGTACTTAGCTATGTCTGGAACACAGTAGGTGTTTAATAAATCCTTGTTTCCTTCCTTCCTTCCCATTGGTTCAGGTAACACAGCTAGGAAATGTCAGCCCCAGATGCAAACTTCAGTTGTCTGATTCTAGAAGAAGCGTTCTTTCCTTTGCACTTTGTTACCGTTCAGTTTTTTAGTCATATTCGGCTTCTTGTGACCCTGCTTTGGGATACCTTTATACCTGACTGCCCCTTACACACAAACACACCAATCATCCTCTGCCCACTTCCCCTCAGAGTCACAACCACTGTGAGAAGCAGTCTGACCTGGCAAACAGAACACTAGACTCCAAGTCAGAAGGATCTGGGTTTGAATCCTGCCTCAAAAACGTGACCTTGGGCAAACCACTAATTCTCTCTTTGAGCCTCAGGTTTCTCGGCGATATTATCTCTGAAGATAATAGTAAGACCTACCTCAGAGGGTTGCTGCAAGGCTCATATGTACTGAAAATACATGTAAATGGCTTTGTAAACCTTGAAAGTTCAATACCATGTAAAGTCAGTTACCATGTATTATTACTCTACTGGCCAAAAACTGAAAAAAGACTCAGTTACCCCAGGACTTCCCAACACCCTGATTATTTTGGGGGGTACATTAAGGGGTCAGGATACCCTATGGGAAACAGTATACCATGTAGTCTAGGGTTGATAAAGTCAAACCCACACACACACATTCTCTCTCTCTCTCAAACACCGCCTCCCCAAACCATCTCCTCAGTGGTCTTAGATCTCTCCCCCTACCAGCCACAGTTTTGTTCTAATATCCGAAAGGAAAAAGGCAAGTCCTAATGCAGGCCCAGGAAGGCTTGTTTCCTCTCTGTTCTCATTAAGAGAAATCATTTCTAGTTCCCTTCTTTTACTCATATAGCCACCACCCCAGTTCAGGCCTCATCACCTCTTGCCTGGACAATAGCAGTAGCTGATTTAGATGATCTTCCTGTCTAAAGTCTCTCCTTACTTGAATCTATCCTTCTACAGTCACCAAAGCATTATTCCTAAAGTGCAGGGCTGACTACCTTCCACACATCCACCCGCCAGAACTCAAGAAACTTCAGTGACTCCTGATTACATGTAGGATCAAATAAAAACTTTTCTGGAATCTGCAGCTCCTTTACAACCTAACCTCTCGCTTCCTTTCCAGGCTTTTGACATTATAATCCAGCACACTGACCTGTGGGCTACTCCTCATACGTGACTCACTATTCCCCATGCTTAGAATGCCTTTCCTCTTAACCTCATAGAATTCATCTCAAGAACACTGTCCTCCAGGAGGCCTCTCCCTATGTTTCCAGCTGCTCTTGCCTCCTCCTTGAAGGCCACCTTCTTAATTCTGTATTTCTCTTGTATGAGCAGATTTATGTATATGTTATTTCCTCCTCTAAAATGTAAGCTCCCAAAGACATGAATCATTTTGGTATTGTTTGTAACTCTTAGCACAGTACCTGACACACAGTAAGCACTTAATAAATGCTCTTTATGATTTGTTAATTTATTGATTAAGGGATGAATAACCTAGGGGAGGACAGGAAAGGAAGGAGAGCAACTCAGTTTGGCTGAATGTCTTTAGGAAAGTTCTTATGGCCTCTGTGATGGGAGAAGTCCTATGAAACCTAAAATTAATATTCTACTTTATTTTGTATTATTTTAGTAAGGCTTAGTCAATTTATTATGATAAATGCATCATGTATTGGTTGGCCCCCTCATTCTACGAGTTTGAGCCCTCATAAGCCTGTAACTTCAGTTATCTATTGTAGAATTTAAAAATTGATACTCCATAATGAACAATTGAGAATTATATCTAAGCAGAATCAATGTTTGTGAATCAAATTCAGACTTGATTGTACAGGCCCTATTAGTAAAATTACTAAGAATTTAACTTTCCTATTCCTATGGACTAAAATCCAACTACAAAAGTTCTCATCTGTGAGCTTTTGCTGACCATGGGGGAAGACGAGTTATTCTGGTGAAGTTTGCCCACCATGAGACTTTACAGAGAATGTTAGCTATGGGATGTTGGTCTTGCTGGTGACGGACTGACAGAGGCAGCACTAACCAACCAGGAGTAAAATATGTCTCTATAGTCACTGTGTAAATGCTATAAAAGAGTAGCTCTGTCAGATGTATCCTTGACTACTGAGGAGCCTTGGATCCAGTTTATTGGTGTTTGCTAGCCATACTAATAAACTGATCATGCTCAAAACATCACGTCTCAGTTTTTCTTTATTGCAGCTTTTTATCACTACTGGCCTTTCCCAGGGTCTCTCTGTTGCTCACCTGGTAGATGTGGTTGAGTTTGAAGTGCTTCAGCAACAGGAGAAGCACAGCAGAGATGCTCTTTACAATGATCTCCTTGTGTCTATTCACATCGATACCCAGCTTCATGCTCTGAAGCACAGTGATGCTGGAATGGAAGAGAAGAAATGGAAAGAGGGTGAAGAGGAGGAAGCAGCCAGGGAGACAGCATTCTGGACCCCAGAAGTCTGGGTTTCAGTTCTGGCTCAGCCAGTTACTGGCTGCGTAGCCCTGGGCACATCAGATAACCTCTTTGAGCCTCAGTTTCTTTATCTGTAAAATGGAGATAATACTTGTACTGTCTATAACTCACAGGGTGATTATGAGAAAAGTGCTTTGTTAACTGTAAAGTACCCTAGAACCACAAGTGACTATAAAAATGACAGCTCCCCCATGCATGAGTGGGGCCTAGCTGGTGAGTCATGAGGACTCAGGAATTTGAATGGAGGAAGTCATGGCACTCAGGAAAAGTCCAACTCCATACTATAAAATAATAAAAATCCACATTAATATAGCACTTTTAGGTTTACAAGTGTTTTCCTTATAATTGTCCTTGAGGGCTGAGTTATTTGAATTTTACAGATAGGGAAACTCTGGTTCCGAGGTAAAGTAATTAGAACTGCCCATTCACCTGCAACCGGTCGTGTTGGAGCTGGGATTTGATCCCAGGTCTCCTGACTCCCCAAGTCTAGTGAAATAAAACACATTCTCTTGTTACCTCTATCCCTGACTGCTTATGGAAATTGTGGGATACTCCATGTTCAGGCCCAAGGAAGGAGCCAGAGCGAATGTCCAACTTCCTCTCAATGTGTGAAACAAGGCTCTGTGTTCCTGCTCTCATGGCAAATAATGTACACTGTCCCTCCTTCCCTGAGGATGACCCTCGATGGATACTGTGGGATTACCTCGAGGGCCCAGGCTTCCTTTTCAGAGATATAAGGTATATAGATAGATATCTATCTAAGATATGTATATATATATAAAGAGAGAGATGTAAGATCTTTGTTCTGGGCTTTTTCTCTTGGTTAGTGTTAATAATGGGTTTGGGGACAAAGAAAAGCAGTGGGGTTGTGGGCCAGAAACATGATACAGTGGAATGTGGCATTATGGGGCAGAAAGCCTGGATTCTGATTTCAGTTCTGCCTCTTACTACATAGGACTTTTGGCAATTCATTTCACCTCCCTGGGCCTCAGTTTCCTTCCCTACAATGAGGATCACCTCTGACTTCCCTTCAGCTCCAGTCACTAAGTCTCTGGCTTAGTTTTTACATATTAATGTCCCTTTCAACTCTAAATCTATGATCTACCCAGCCTGAGTTAGAGAAAAGGCTACTTGGGTGGGGTCAGTCAAACCAGCTGACATTTACTCTGCTGTGTCTGTGAGCAAAGGGCCAGAGAAGTCTCAGAGGACAAGGCAGCAGTTGGGTTCCAGAGACCTGGGGTTCCTCAGTGCCAGCCTAGGTTGTCAATCCTAGAAGAAGTGTCAGGAGCCTGAGGGGAAGATCTGTATTCCCTGGGTGGCTGTGTGTGGGCCCTTTGCCATTCCAGGGCTTGGACACAGACTGCTTCAACAGAGGATGGGAGTGATGTTGACAGGTGCAACAGATGCAGCCCAGAACTGCTAAATCCCTCATCCCTAGAGAGAGGGGCCTGTCAGGCTATGTAGCCTGTACTTCAGTGCTGTCCAAAAGGAGGGCAGCACCTGGGAGACCCCGCCAACCGCCAGAGCCTGGGGTTCTGAACCTGAAACCAGCTGAGCAGTCATGTCGTGTACCAGGAAAGGCATCACAAAGCCAGATGCGCTGAAAGACCTCAGCCCCATGGCCAAAGCATGACCAATCATGACTTCAAAAGTGTGATGAAACATTCCCTATCAAAAGTGATAAGAGAGAGGGAAGAGAGGGAGGGAGAGAGGGAGGGAGGGAGGGGGAGAGAGAGGGAGAGGGAGAGAGATAGAGATAGAGAGAGAGAAAGAGAGAATAAGCTATGTGTCCCCAGTTATGGACAATGCATTGAGTTGTTTTGCAGGACTATATGTATTTGTTACAAGAGGAGACTTCTATTTGGGAATGATGGGGAGAAGAAGGGTTAGTAGAAGTGATAGATATAAGAAAAAAGAACATTAATAAAATATTTTAAATGCTGAGAAAAAAAACCAAAAAGTAGTTCAGAAAGAGCTATAAATAGAACAGTTTTGTTACTACCTTGCTAAACATTAGGTACATGGTGTCCTCAAAGTGCACTAAAATTTTTGGGACACCCTTCGTGTTTATATGTGCGTGTGTACGCACATCTTTAAAAAACAACCTCACATATGAGTTCATAGTTTCTTATTCAATCCTCTTTTCTGTTCTTTTTATCTTGAAATATTTGTGTCTGTTGATGATTGTTAGGTATCCAAGAAAATAAAGCTTTTTTTTTTTAAAGACCAGACAGGATTAGGGAGCAGGGCTCTTTCCATTCATTCACTCATTCTATATTTATTAAACGTTCAAGGCAGGGGTTCTTAACTTTTTCTGTGTTGTGAACCCTTCTGGCAGTCTGGGTAAGCCTATGGACCTCTTCTCAGAATACTACTTTTAAAAGCATAAAACAAAATATATAAGATTATAAAGGAAGCCAATTATACTGAAATGCAATTATAAAAAAGTTTTTTTTAAAGAAAATTCATGGATCAAAGGTGAAGAATTACTGGTGTAAAGAAAGATTTAGCCAAGACAATTCCTGCACTAATGGGCCTTATAGCCTAGGAAGGGGACAGGAAATGAATAAAGATAACTTTGATACATGAAAATTCTTAAGTGGACTAGATTGCATTGATCAATATCAGTCCTGGTGAGCTGAAACTGGTTGTTTTTCTTTGTCTCTGCATCCCCAGTACTAGCCTGATACCTAGAAGCAGTTTAATACATATTTGTTGACTGATGATAAAACAGACTTCCATCTGCTCCATCTCGAAGCAGGAAGACACTCCCAGGAGTGAAATATTGCACAGATGTGGCTATTTTGCTAATCTTGCTTAAGTATTTTTCTTTCTTACAAGGAATCAATGATGGAGTGCAGAGCTTGGGAAATCCCAATTTTAAAAAAAAGTGTGTCAAGAGTTATAGAACAAAGCATTAGGTGAGATTTGAGAGGCAAGTCCATTATCACAGAAGGGGATGGAGGGGTGGCAAGGCTTCCTGGAAAAACTGACATTTGACTAGGATTCTAAAGGACAGGTAAGGAATTGAATAGGGAAAGAAGAGGAAGTTGGAAATTCCAAGTGTTAGGATGAAGAACAAAGGCAAAGAGCCAGGAAATGCAAGAGGAGAAAGGGTGGTCTAGTTTAGATGGAATATAGAATGTTTGGAGGAGATGATAAAATTGCATAGGCTGGGTAGCACTAAATTCTGGGGAGCTTTGAATTCCAGTCCAGAGGGAATCAACTGAAACTTTTTGAGTGGAGAAAGACAAGACCAGAAAAAGTAATACATAAAGGAAATTATTCCAGTGGCTGGGTCAAGCAATCATTGGAGAGGGCAAAGAGAGTGGAGGATGGAAGAGGCCATTGTAATGGTTCAGGTGATAATGAGGATCTGTACTAGGAGGTTGTTGATGGAAATAAAGAGGAGAGGAAATAAAAGGGGAAGGACATGGCTTAGTAAGTAATTTTAGTGGAGAAGTGAAGGGAAATAAGGACACAAAGAAAAGCCCAAGGCAAACCCATTCATGGGCCTGTGATGGACCCTACAAGCTACCTTTGGAGTCCTATTTCATACTACTCCCCTTTCAAGTAAACCATACCTCGTCTTGAGTCACCAAGCATTTACTGTGTGCCAGATGTAGTGCTAAGCACTGTCTATACAAAGAAAGCAAAAACACAGTCCCTTCCTTGAAGGTGTCTACAATCTAACAAGGAAAATTACGTAAATAACTAGGTACATAAGATATATGCAGTTGCTTTCCTTTGTGTCTTTGCTTAAATTGTTTTTAAAACTAGTAATTCTCTATGTCTAATATGAATATAGAGTCTATATCAGATCACATACTGTCTTGGGGAAGAAGGAGGAGAAGGAGGGGGAGAAAATTTGAAACAAAATCTTATGGAGGTAGATGTTGAAAACTAAAAATAAATAAATTTTTTAAAAAGCTAGGAATTCTCTCCCTTTTCTAATCCCTGACATTGAAACCTTTTCCATCTCCAAGACTCAGTTCAGAAATCACTTTCTCCATGAAATTTTCTGATATCTCCAGCTAGAAACAGGTCCTTCTCCTGTGAATTTATCATAATCGCCTTTTCCACCATACTGTAGTATAATGGATTTGGACTCAAGGGATCAGAGGCCCTTACGTTTTCTAGAAGTACGACTGTGATCAAGTCACTTAATGTCTCTGAGTCTGTTTCCCCATTTCTCAAAGTTTAAAAATATATGCACCATTTCCTCCAAGATTATTTTAAGGAAATCATTCTATAAAGGACAACTGTTGCTATCATATCATGGTTCTCTATGAAGTCTTTCCTGATCCTCTTGCCCGATAAATTACCTCGTATCTACTTATTTATGTACACAAGGTTTCTCCTGATAAAATGTAAGCTCTTTGAAGTACAGATTGTTTCAGAATTTCATCTTTGTATCCCTAGGCCTTATTGGGTGCCTGGTGTTTAGTAAAACATGACATCTATTGTTGTAATCATTTTCTCAATTGTATTATAGGTTATTTGTAACAACAGTGAGAACAGTTATTATTATATTTAGGTTATTTGTATCAACACTGTGAGAGATTATTCTATTTCTAGGCTATTTATATCAACAGTGTGGGTGGTTATTGTTTTATAGGTTATTAGAATCAACAGTGAGAGACTGTTATATTTATAGACTATTTGGATCAACAGTCCAAATCAGTCAAGAAAGCTAAGCCAATATTGATGCTGTTTAGTCATTTTTCAGTCATGTTCAACTCTTCATGACCCCTTTTGGGGTTTGCTTGGCAAAGATAACGGAGTAGTTTGCCATTTCCTTCTTTAGCTCCTTTTACAGATGAAGAAACGGAGGCAAACCAGGTTAAGTGGCTTACCCACTGGAGTTAGACAGCTAAGTAAATATCTGAGGCCAGATTTGAATTCATGAAGATGAGTCACCCTTACTCCAGGCCTGGCACGCTATCCACTGAGCCACCTAGCTGTCTGATAAGCCAATCTTAGATGTATATTAAGAGAGGCACAGAGTTCAGGAAAGGATGTGACTGTCCCTCTGTACTCTGCCCTCATCAGATCACATCTGGAGTCTTACATTCTGTGGTAGGCATAACATTGTGGGAAAGACACTGATGAGCTAGAATGTCCAGAGGATAGAGAAGGGCCTTGAGTTCATGTCATATGAAGATGGAATGAGGGTTGCTTAGCCTAGAGAAGACTCTGTGATGACTATCTTCAAGTATCTGTCTAACCATCTATCATGCAGAAAAGGAATCATACCCATTCCACTCAGCAAAGACAGGGGCAAAGGATGGAGGTTGTAAGGAGGCAAATTTGTGCTTGATGGGAGGGAAAACTGCCTTCCAATTAAAGCTACCTAAAAGTAGAATGTGCTGTCTGAAGACAGCAGCTTCTTCTTCACTTAAGCTCTTTAAGCAAAGTCTGAATGACTTGTTAGATACATAATGTTGTTGTTCAGTCATGTCTGACTCTTAATGGCCCCATTTGGGTTTGGTTTTTCTTTTTGGCAATGATGCTAGCTAGAGTGGTCACCATTTCCTTCTCTAGCTCATTTTACAGATGAAGAAACTGAGGCAGAGAGGGTTAAGTGACTTGCCCAGGGTCTTATAGCTAGTAAGTATCTGAGGCCAGTTTGAACTCTGGCCTTTCCTATCTCCAGGTGTGGCACTCTATCCATTGTGCCACCTTAGTAAACTGCCTGAGGCTCAGGTAGGTAAAAATGCCTTGCCCAAGATCCAATAGATGACCAGTGTATGGCAGAGGTAAGCTATGAACTTGGGTCCTCCTGACTCCAAAGTCATTCTTCTATACTTTACACTACCACTGGTTAGTAATTTGCACATAGTAGGGGTAATACATATTTACTGTGTTGAAAAAAACAGCTTGTACCCAGATGCCAAACCCAAAGGGCAACACTCACGGCATCTCCTCAGGCAAGACGTCTGCCAGGATGTTGATTGAATCTGTCTTGGCCTTGGAAGTTGGGGCTGCAGCCAAGAGAATCTTCAGCAGAGCAATCTGTGAATGGAGGAGACAAAGTTCCCCATTCCCCACCCCTAGAGATGCAGAGCTGGAAGAGACCCAAGGCAGCTCCCTGTTGCTCCATCTTGCTCAGGCAGGGACATTGAGTAGTTTTCAGTTTCTTAATGGCATTTTGCATTTGGAGGGGGTTCCCTTGGTACTCTCAGGGTATAGGGGAGACAGCACAGGACTGGGAGCCACGAGATCTCAATACAAGCACTTTGTGCCAGCACTGAGTAGCTGTGTGATTGTAGGTCTATCATTTGATTTTTCTGAACGCTTGGTTCTGGGATAGCGGAATGCGTTGAGAATACTTGGCAAGGCTTGACACACTACAGAATCGTCAGTTTCTATTTTTATCGCTCCTCTATCTTCAGAGGAAGAGAGAGAAGGGAGCAAACATTAAGTGCCTAATGTGTACCAGGCACTGTGTTGAGTAAGCATTTTATAGATATTATCTTCTATGTTCTGAAGAACTAACATCTTTAGAAAGGGGAGAGCTCCAAATGGGATAGACTTGCCTAAGGGAACAACTAAATTTGGAACTGGGATAATCGATGATAAGAACTAGCATGTACACAGTCCTTTAAGGTTTGCAAAGTCCTTTATACACAGTATTTCCTTTGATCTTCTAAACAACCTGTGAGTGGGTACTATTATTATTCTTTTCGTACAGGTGAGGAAACTGAGGCGGACAGTGATTTGCTGAGGGTCCCACAGCTAATCAGTATCTTAGGTAGGATTTTAACTCAGGTCTTCCTGTCTCCAAGATGCAGTGCTGTATCCACTAAGCCCAAGATTCACATTCTTAAAGGATATTCTTGCTAAGATGAAAGGAAGGAGATTTGAGGGAGATGGGAAAATACCACAGGAATCAGTTGGGTAAAGAAAATAGCCAAAAAGCCCTGTTTCCATCTATCTTCTTTCTTCCTCTGAATTCTGACCAGCTGTGTCACCCTGCTGAAGAGTCCCCACATATCTAGGGTTCAGAAAGACCACTAGCTGTGCTAAGTAAAGTAGGGATCTTTTTGAATGCCGTTGGATAAAATTGGAAAGGCTTCTCAGAGTCAGAAGAACTGGGTCTGAGTGATGCCAGCTGTGCCCCCAACTAGCTGTCAGACCTTGGACGAAGCCTTCTTGAGCTGCAATTTCCTTATCTGTAAAATGGAGAAGTCAAACTAAGTGATGCCTAAGGTCCTTACCAGCTCAGTTTGGACTTCTATGAGTCTAAAATATTAGAAAGGGCCTAGGCTGCCTCAGATGGACAAAAAATACCCAGAGTTCTCTTCCTCCCAAAGAGGGCTAAGGGATTTATGCCACTGCCCTCTCTTACCAAAGCAGACCTGCACAGACCTGCAGGCCACAGGGTGTGTAGACCCGCACTAGAGTAACGGATCCAGATTACAGGAGAGCACTAACTGTGAGCTGACTCAACTGTTCAGGAAAATCTTTGGAGCCCAGTGATATCATTCTGGAAGTCAATCCTAATGAGAAGTCAGCCCTGAATGGTTCCTGCTGCTCCTTCTCAAGCAGAGGAGTGAGGGCAGGACCTGGATGGGGGGACACTGCTTAACCTACCATGTACTGTGGGAGATTATACAGCATGGCCTGGTAAAGGATTTCACACGGGGTCTGCTGCACCTCCTCTTCTCCCTGTGCCAGGAAGCAGAAAGATTATTCAGCATCCCCGGACCACTCACTTTCTATTTGCCTAGGGGTTCTTCCTGGCTAATTGAAGAGAGGCAATGTGACTAGAAGTGGCTAGAAGAGCACTGAATTGTGGGGCAGAGAAGGAATCTGCATTCAGATCACAGCCATCTCTAATGAGCTGTGTCACCATAGGCTCTTAAGCTCTCTGGGGCTCCTTTTTCAAATCTTCAAAATGAAGAAAATTCTAGGATTCTTCACAGCACTAATGTTGTTGGGCTCTATTCCTCCCCTCCCCTGGCTGACGGCCCAGAATTCTCACTGTTTTCTAGGTGGGGAGAACAAGGTAGCATCCCTATGCTGAATTAGAGTCAGAGATCCAGGAGTTAATCTGCCAAGGCTTCATTAGACACAGAGAGGGATGTGCTATGGGCTGGATATGCCTGAGCTCAGCATAGCCCCAGGCAAGACTGTGACACACAGTGATGAGGACAGAACCCCCAAAGCTCTCTTACAGTGTCAGAGCAGAAGGGAGAGGAGGCAGGGGAAGAGGAAGAGAAGGTCATGATGAAAGGAAAAAGGAAAAAAGGGGGAGGGAGATGAGAAAGAGGAGAAGAGAATGGGGATTTGGGAAAGGAAAGAGACAGGGATATGTCCATAAGACAGCCTTTGCGATAGGAGGAGAAAAGCAGCAAAGACAGAGTAGAAAGGAGTCTTCCTCTTCCCCTCCTTGGACAAAAGTATGCAACTACCCCAACATTTTTGCTTTTGGTGACAAATATTTGCTTCCCGATATGAAGCTTTCACTTTTATAGGATAAGGGATGAGAAACAGGAGAGATGGGAGTGAGAGGCCACAATGCAGCCAACCCTCTACCCATCCCTTCCCCCAAGGCAGGACCCCTAGGCCCTGTGGACATAGCTCTTGGGACTCAAACCAGGTTCAGTGTCTGTACAGAGGGCAACAAAAGTGTCACCAGGGCCTTGGCACACAGGGCTCTTGAAGAATGAGGACAGGAAGTCTTCTCTTTGCCCCCATTCTACTTGTTCTTCCTGAGCCTGTACAGAATTCCGAAGCCCCATCTGGGTCTGCCTTCTGCCTTCCCCACAGCCACCAGGCCTCTTGTCTCACCAGGGACATGGGACACTTTTCCAACTCCTCTTCATTCTTAATCTGAACATCAGAGATGGAGATGTACTTGTGCTATGGAGACAGGGAGAAAGAGACAAAAATGATTTACCATGATGGTAGAGAGCAAAGTTATGCCCACTGTCTGGGGTGTGCTCCAGAACACAAGCACAGATGGCTCAGCCAAGACAGAAAAAGTATAGTGTCCACTTGTCCTGGAGCCATGGACTTGAGAGGCCTGCTTTCCTAGGAGAGGGTCTGGCCACTCTTAATACACTGTCCCAAGCCCCAAGCAATGGCTAACCACAACCTGCCTTACGTGGATGATAGGATCATAGATTTAGAGTTGGAAAGGGCCTGTCAAAGGTCATCAAATCCAATCCATTCTAGAGATGAGGAAACTGAAGCCTCATAAGTAACTTGCCCAAAGCTGCCCAGATAGTTATTATCTGTCAAGACTTCAAGTCCAACTCACTACTGTTTGCTGAACTGAACTGATTTAAAGAGATGGAGAGAGAAAAGAAGGAATAGGGGGCAGGTAGGTGGCACAGTGGATAGAATACCGGCCCTGGAGTTAGGAGGACCTGAGTTCAAATCCAGCCTCAGACAATTGAAATGTGATAGCTGTGTGTTATTGGGCAAGTCACTTAATCCCAAATACCTTGCCTTCCCCCCTCCAAGAAAAAAGAAAAAGGAAGGAAGGAAAGGAGAAGAAATGAAGGAGAGGGGAAAGAAGGGAAAAAAGGAAAATGTTCATCATGTTGGATTGTTCTCAAAAGGACAATGTTAATAGATCCCAGAGAGACCCTGATCTCATCTTCTTGGCCAGAGTGAGATGTTAGAATTCTGGGACTTCCCTGATAAACAAGTGGACTTTCCTACCCTGGGATACTAGGCTCAGTTACCTGCTTCAGGGTCTTCACACTTTCATGGATGGGCCTCGGCAATCCCACCAAGGTGTCTGTGTCCCTGCAAGAAGTAAAAATGCCCAAAACACCCAGATTAAAGGCCTCACCCAGAATAACAACGAAAATTTGACTTCCTGCCTGGTTCCCTTCCCATGAGCCATAGGGCTTTTCCTCTTTCTCTCATCATCTCAGACACCTCCCATAGTTCCCAAAGACCTTGTTGTGGCCAAAGGAAACAAAAGACATTGAGGGGAGGTGTGGGGGGAGAAGAAGAAGACATACTGAGGATCTGGCTAGAAGTGTCAACTCTGCATCATCATTCCCATCTGAAAAAGGTCCCTATGACTCAGGTCCTTTGTCTTCTTTGACTGGGAGCCTTAGAGGCAGGAAGGACCCCTTTACTCCAATAGGGGGACCTATCTTTGGAATTACAGTGATACAGGATAGGAAATCTGATCTGTTGATCAGGTGGAATCTGGCGGCATCAAGCATCACAAGAGGAGAGAGAGTGCAAGGAAACACTGGATCTGAAATCAGAAGAGTGGGGTCCACGTCCCAGCGCTGACACTGACCAGTTGTGTCCACGTGGCCTCGTAGTCATAATATTTATTTAGCCCTTTACATGCCACACCCTGTGCTAAGCATTTCATAAATTTATCTTCTTTGATCCTGACCACAACTCTACCAGGTGGGCACTGTTCTAGTCTCATTTTACATATGAGAAAACTGAGGCAAGTGGAGGTTAAATGCCTTGCACAAAGGCCCGTAGCTAGTATCTGGGGTTGGATTTGAACTCAGATCTTTCTGACTAGAGGCCCAGCTCTCTATCTACTGTGCAACCTGGCTGCCTCAACAAGTGTCTTAAGCTTCCAAAAGAATGCCAAGTTCTCTGAGAGGAGGAACAATGTCATTTTTATCTCATCCAGTGCCAGGGCATATAATAGGCTATTAGTAACTGCTTCTTGCATTGCAGTGGTTTTCTCCTCTGGAAAATGGGAATAATGACATTTGCACACCTCCCAGGATTGCCATGAGCAAAGTGCTTCACAAGCCTTAAGAAGATATGGCGACACCCCTTAACAGACCTGGGGGTCCAAAGGCATGGAATGTTGCATACAACATTAGAAAGATATTGCCATGTTCCATGTAACAGTATATAGATTCTTTCCATTTGCTAGAAATTCTGTTTTGCTGAATTTTTACTCCCTTTTTTAAAAAATTCTTTTTGCAAGAGATGGTTCTCTAGGAGGGGGAAGGGATAGAAGGGGGAATAAGGTGACATATCAACAAAAGACACTAACAATTCCAGATTTCTATACCATGTCCTTGGCCCTGGATACCTACCTCTCCCATCCCCTCCTCAGTTACATTTTGTGTTATGTTCCTCCTTTAGATTATAAACTCCTTGAGGGTAAGGACTATCTCAAGTAAGCACAAAATTGGAAAATGAGACAAGGGATAACCATGCATTTAGACAGTTTTGCTTAAGTGCTTCCAGGCAATATATTTTTTCAGGATTTTTAAAAATATTTGATCAGAAACAAACATTGCGCCAAAATAAACCACATCAAATGAAATAGCAAAAAAAAAGATATTAACAAAATTCTTTTTTAAAAAGGCTACATAGACTTCAATTATTATGATCACAGAATGACGCAGTTTGAAGATGGGAACATGAAAGTCCCTCTAGAAAGGCTGTGGGGTTTATCCAGAGTCAGAACTAGGCAATGGGAGAGCTTCCAAAATTCAGTCACGTAGACAAACGTTGACCCTGAAATATCAGTATGAAAGGAACTTCTTAAGTGATGCTCATATGCTCTGAAAAGGAAGGAGAAAGGGAGGTAGGGGTGGAAAGGAGGTCTCCAAGTCCGCCCTTTTCTTCGTACAGTACATAGGACAGAGTTGTGAAGGCCAGTGGCTTTGCCACTGATTAGCTAGTTGACCTCAGGCAGGCACCCAAACTTCTTGGGCCTCGATTTCTGTCCTTGTAAAATGAGAAGGGGCAGACAGGGCTCTTCCAGTTCTGACATCCTATGAGTCCATGACTGTCAGGCAGCACTTTCTAATTTCCTGTTGCTTATGTCAAGAACTCACCATCCACTCTCACATACCCTGTCAGCCCTCTCCGCCTGTCCTCCCACCTCCAGATTACAAAGACACTTACTGCCCCAGAGTGAAGCCGATGAATTTGTTCCTGCTTATCTCCAAGAAGTGCTCAATGTCCTTCTGTCTGAGGGGACAGCAAAGAAATAAGACAGAGAGATAGACAGAAAAGTCAGTCAGCCACTCAACAAGCATTTATTAATTAACTAATTAAATTATATACATTGTATATGTAGCAGGCACATTAAAGAAAACAAATAGCATATTGCAAAAGAAAGTCTTCAAGGACCTCCATGTCTAGATCCTGAGATGTGGTAGTTGGAGAAGAGAATAAGGGGCAATGTAGCCCAGAAGGCTAGAGCCCAGAATCTCGGGCTCTCCATGGAGCTTGTTTTGTCACAATTTTTTCCACTTCTGACCAAACAAACCTGACCTTTGAGATCCAGGGTAGACCTTCTGAAAAACCCCTACACTCTGCCAATAAGCATTTATTAAGTGCTTACTGTGTGCAAGGCAGAGAGACTTTAAAGGTGTAGGTCCTCAGGCCCTGAAATGTGGGAGAGTGGGAACAGAGAAGAGAGAAAGAGGCAGGCCACAGCTCCAGAAAACCCAGGATTCCTAGGTCCTAGTCAAGCCCACTTTGTCTTAGAGCATTCCCTCCAGTGAAGACACATCTCATATATGCCTTCTGTTATTTTGCTGTGGGAACTTTGCTCATTCTGTGGGAGTGGATACAGTGCTGGACCTACAGTCAGGAAGACGGAAGATATGAGTTCAAATCTAACCTCAGACCCTGGGCCATGTCACTTAATCTTTAGCTATGTGACCCTGGGCAAGTCATTTAACTTTTGTCTGCCTCAGTTTCCTCAATTATAAAATATAAAATTATATAATTATAGTATCTACACCTCGTGGGGCTGTTGTGAGGCTCAAATAAGAAAATATTTGTATCATGTTTAACAGAGCACCTGGCACATAGTCGCAAAGGAAATGCTTCTTCCCTTCTCCTTCCAGGCCAAACATACCTGACCTTGGGGGCCCATGGTAAACCCTTGGGGAAAGTCACACGCTCTGTGGTGGGAGTTTGGGAGGCTCGAGGTGGGACCAGGGGTCCCCGCTCCAGAAGGTCAAGCTCTCCATCCAAGGTGTTCTCTGCTTCTCCTGGCTCTTCCTCCTCCTCCGGGGGAGGTTCTTCATTCTTGAAGAGATCCCGCTCATTGTAGATGTCCAGGCTGTCCTGCTTTGTGAGGAGCTGCTGAGCCAAGGCAGAAGTGAATGGGGGTCACAAAGAACAACCCTTATCCCACAGGTGTTCCCTTCCCTGAAGACTCTGCTACAAGGAGCAGGGTAGGGGCATGGAGTGGGGGTGGGGGGGAAGTTCTAAGTCCATGCCAGCTTGTCCAAAGTGCCTCTTTCTTTTCCAAGGACTCTATTTCCCATTTCCTACCCCTTTGGCTCTGTCCCAATACAGGAAACTTCCAACTGGTCACACTAATAGAAGAGGGGGAAATGGCACAGACACAAACGCCTTCTACCCACTCCATGACAGCGGAGGGTCCAAAAATCATTTCTAGTTAGCTTCGACAATGCCCTGTATTGCTTTTCTTTTCTTTTTTGAGGGATTCAGAGAAGGGAGGCAAGGCAAATGGAATAAAAGACATTCCTTCCTAACATGAGCATTCAAATTACTATCTATTCCAGCCAGTTAGTGAGTTGGTTTCAATCTGGTGCAAAGGAGTTTTGCATTACCTGTGGGCCAGTTCCATGGCCTGACCCTTCACCCTGGGCCAGCAATCTACGCTCCTAGTTACAAGGATAACATACAAGGTGAGCAGAAGACTCACTCTAAAACCCTTCCCCAGTCCTTGTGATGGGGTGAACCCTTCAAGCAGGTAAATTGAAGCAGCAGCATCTTTAGTCATAAAGGACAGTGCCTGACATGGACAGCTTAGAACCCCAAAAGAAATGCTGTGTCTTGAGGCATCCACTCCCCCCATAAGACATACACACCCCTTTGGAGCATTCTGTTATTTTATTACTAAATGTTGGAACTTTTTCATTTCCGGTCACAGGGGTCCAGGGGAGACAAATGCACACACCAGAGGAAGCCTAGCTTAGCAGAGGTAAGAGTTGGGGTTACTGCTCCAGGGCCTGGGGATAGAGGCCCTTAAAAACTCTCTTTCCTGGTTTGCTTCGCAAAGCCCTACCTGGCCCCTGTGGGGTCAATGGATACTCAGGACTCCTGGGAGTTGGACAGCAACAGCCCAAGGAAGGTCTATGTTCAGCTAGAATCTGTGGGGTCTAGACTCAGTGGTACACCCCAAGGGAGGCAGGACAGAGCAAGTCAACATGCTAGAGCCTGGTGTCATAAAGATGCTGCCTGCCCCAACAGGACACTGAGAACTCTTCTGAGAAGATAACCCCAGTCCCTGGGACTGCCACAGAGGAGGCCAGGTTAGGTCAAGGTCTTTAATGTGCCTGATCATGCTATCCTCTCCCCCTTCTCTGCTGAAGATAGGGATTTGGCTTCAGGTGGCATTTCCAGGTTTGGTCTTTGTTCTTCCGTGCAAAGACAGCATCACTCAGGAGATGGTCACTCACCTTCCGCCCCCGGCGGCCTCGCTGTTTGGAGGACTGTGGTGCCATCTGTGACTCTCCCAGGTCCAGGGTATAGGAGGGGGGTGAGGCTGCCCTCATGCTGCGGACCACCTGGATGCTGTCCTCTGCCAGGGGGGGCAGGCCAAATTCTGCCCTCTTCTGTATCTTCAAGGCCTGTAGGATCTCAAAACCACCTAAGGTAAACTGAGGGAGAGAGAGAAAGAAAGAGAGAAGGGCAATGGATATAAAAGAGGAAATCTGCAACTTCTTCAGTCAACAACCCAACAAGAACTAGAAAGAAGAGGAAGGGGCTTATTGCCAGGGTATTAACCATGGTTCTAAGGAACTTGGAGTTTAAGATGCTAATGAATAATAGTTTAAAAATTATAATTATTTGTAACTGTTTTATTAAAATATAAATAGCATCAATATTGAACATCAGTATGACTAAGCAAAGTTACTTGGTAATTACATTTAAATTAATAATGTATATTTATATGCCTGACTTCGTGGACAAGTCCCTTAAACTCCCTGAGCCTTAGTTTCCTTATTCATAAAATGGAATGATAATGTTTCTTTGTAAAACTAAAAGGACTAAAGAAATATTAGTTTCTAACTACTTTCACTATAGCACTTTTCATGCGTTAACTAATTTCATCCTAACGATTTTGTTGTTCCATCATTTCAGTCACGTCTGACTGCTTGTGATGCCACTTGGGGTTTCCCTGGCGAAGATACTGGAGCGGTTTGCCATTTCCTTCTCCAGCTCATTTTACTGATGAGAAAATTAAGGCAACCTGGGTTAGGTCATTTAGTCAGGATCATACAACTAGGAAGTATCTGAGGCAGGATTTGAACTCAGGAAGATGAGTCTTCCTGACTCCAGACCCAGCACTCTATCCACTTCCTAGCCTGACAACAGCCCCGTGAAATAGGTGGTACAAAAATTATCTCATGTTATAGATGAAGGAACTCTGTCCAAGATCACAAAGCTAAGTGAGAGAGACATAACGATTGCCATTTTACTATCTCAGAGCTCGTAACAACTTCAGGGGAAGGATACCTATACGGGCCGAAATGGGGATTCCTTGGGCCTCACTGGAAAAACAATCTGATAAAAGCCAGATTCTCCCTTTCAGGCATCCTAAACCAAGTCAGAGATACTGTTAGTGGAATTGTCTCCCTTGCAGAATGGAACAACCATTGGTAAATCTGCTCCCCCACATGGTCAGGTAGAGAAGGTATGTAATATTGTACAGTAGAGTTAGAATGGGAAAAGTCAGGCTGAATTAATAAAAACAGTATGAATAACTGACTTTTATATAGTACTTTAAGGTTTGCAAAATGCTTTTCTACATTCTCTAATTTGATGATAGCAATAGTTCAAGAAAGGGGGTCCTAAGGCATGTTATTCATGCTTTAATAATGCAGTACAATCTTTTGAAGTAGGTGCTATTATCATGGTGCAGTAGATTGAGAGCAGGGCCTGGAGTCAAGAAGAGTCATCTTAAGTTCAAATCAGACACATACTAGCTGTATGACCCTGGGCAAGTCATTTAACTCTGTTTGCTTCAGTTTCCTCATCTGTAAAATGATCTGGAGAAAGAAATGGCAAAATACTCCTGTATCTCTGCCATGAAAACCCCAGATGGGGTCACAAAAAGTCAATACATGCCTGAACAAGCAATTATCATCTCCATCTTACAGATGAGAAAATTGATGCTCAGAGAGGTTACATGTCTTATCTAGGATGAGACAGTTAGGTAGTAGCACTCTGTCTTTACTGAGTCCTACGTCAACATCTTTTTCACTGTTATGGTATCTATAGCATGTGATTTATATTTTAGTATGCTTACTGATGTTGCCTTATGAGTGTGAGAAGAGGGATCACGTGTTCTTTTCCATCCCTTCCCAGTGCCCATTACATCCATGGCATAGTGGATCCAGGTCTGATGTTGAATTCAGGAAGACCTCGTTTTGTAATCTAGCCTCTGCTCCATACTGACCCTGGGCAAATCACTCACTAAGACTCCATTTCATCGTCTGTAAAATGGGAGTGACAATAGCATCTACTTCAAAAGATTGTGTGATTATCCCTATTTTCCTGAAACTAAGGCTAAGAGGGGTTTAGTCGCACAGCTATTAAATTTTAGAGGCAGGATTTGAGCCTAGACTTCCCCTGACTCCAAGTCTAATGATCTTTCCACTAGAGGGAAAGAGACTGGATGTGTGATTTCATTGATACAGAGAACACTTTGCTTGATTATGCATGTTTGTTATAAGGATTTTTTTCTTTTTTCATTTAGGGGAGGGGAAGGAAAGGAAAGATGGTAAATTTTTGTTAATTGAAGAAAAGTTAATTTTTAACAAAGTGGACTGGAATTTCATAGAGGTTTAGTGACCTGCTCAAGATCACATAACACGAGTCAGCAGTGAGGCCAGGACTAGATCCCAGGCATGATCAGTTTTTAGGACCCCTCCCTCAATTTTAAAAAACCATCACATTACATTCATTTCTAAGACTTTCCTTTCTCCTTTCCTCTACCCGCCCCTCCATGCTACATAAGGAAAAATTCCCCTGATCACAACACATGAAGGTATCTCTTCCTCTACTTCTCTTTCCTAAGAAAGACAGTGTTGAGTAGCAGAAAGAACCCTGGATCAGAGAGTGAACCAGAAATGGACTCAAGGCCTCTCCCTAACTGGCTCTATTAGTGTGGGAAACTTCTGTGAATCTCAGTTTCTTCATCTCAAAAGTGAGGAGCCTGGACTAAATTCTCTAAACTGCTGACCACTTTATACCCTTGTTTATCCTGTGACAATTCTCTTCTTTGACCCAGTGCTCCCCTCCCTCCCAACCAAGTTTAGGAAAGGGAGTCAGGGCATCAACGGAACTGCTCCTGTCTGATGAGCAGGAAGGGGATAAAGTGGGCTGGATGACTCACTAGGACCACCTTCCACAGCAGGAGCAGGACCTTCTTCATGGGGAAGTGAGGAGCGAGGCCACTGCAGAATTTGGTGATCATGGAGAAAAGCAGGAGAACAAAAGGCTCTTCACTGTGCACTGGGAAGCCTGGTGAGAAGAGGGTATCGAGAGGCATAGCCTTTAGGGGGAACCTTCACTGCTAGCAACCCTCCCTCTCTGATAACGCATATACACACACACACAGGAAGGAGGTTTCCTACTGAAATGCATGGATATGTTTAGTGTAGAAATGGCTAAGACTCCAAATGCTGTTCATCAAGGGCAGAATGCAAATAAGTGGATGGCAATAAAAACAATTGAAAAGCTTACATCTCTTCATTGCTTTCCCTCTAAAAAACCTTAATGAAATTTCACAGCACCCATCTTGTTTGTGCCCCCACCGACTGTTTCAAAGATTTTACAGATCATAAACCATCCCCATAACTATCCCTATGTCATAGTATATCCCTACTATCCTATACTATGGAAGGGCTGGCGTTACTATCCCTCCTTTACAGTTGAGAAGGAGAGGCACAGAAAGGTTATATAAACAACTTGCTCAAGATCAAATGGTAAATAGGTCATAAGAAGACAGATTTAGAACTGAGGTCATCCAGTCTAACTCATTTCATTACAGTGGAGGAAACTGAGGCCAGAGAGGTTAGGGGATTAGGCCAAGTTCACACAGGTGATGACAGATTCATTGGCAGCCAGGTCTGCTGACAAGTCACATCATGCCATGACTATGCCATGGTAAGAGGAGGCATTAGTCTCAGGGAGGTTTGTGGCCTCAGACAGCATGGCCATCTCCCTCCATGAGCTAAGGCCAGTGGTGTATCCCACTTTCTGCTCCCAGAGCCATACTCCTCCTCACTCAGCTCAGTTCGGAAGGTTTCCCGGGCTGCCCTCCATCCACTAGGGTCTGTTTCCCGTTCCAGGCGAATGTTTTCTACCATCAGGTACATGACACTGAGCAGGACCCTGTGGGGTGGAGAGGAGAAAGGTTGGAGGACTGTGGCATTGTGACTCTTGGCCTGGTGGTTTGGGGGAATGAGATGCAAACTAGCTGATCCAAAGGAGGTAAGTCTATGTGTCCCACAGGTATAGGTCTGCGGGTCTTTCCTTGGTATCTAAGGGCTGGGGGTGTTGAACTCTCAACTAAGGAGTGGTGAAGACACCACACAGTCAGGGGATGATACCCCAGGGGCCGAGGAGGGAGGAACGGGAGTAAACAGGGAAAGTAGTGGGAAAGTGGCAAGTCACCATTGTTGACTTCCCCTTTTTCCCAGGCTGGGGTCTCCCTCTCTATTGACCTCATCCATCTGAGTTATCACTAGGCTTTTGCCTCTAGTTTCCTGATGACCCAAGAGCTTACCAGGTTTGCAATGAGAATAGAACCCAAGAGTTCCGGCTCCTAGTTCAACCCTCTCCTATTCAGCTTTCAAGCTGGTAACACTCTCTAGTATGGGACTTTAGAAGAAGCCCTGAGGACCAGACACCCATAATCCCTATTCACCTGAGTTCTGTGCTGTCTGCAAGGGAGATGGCTGGTTTCCGAAGGGCACTGCTACAGGCCTGACTGTTGCTGTCATGGGCAGAAAGGAGACAGTATGGAACTCACGAGAGACCTATTCACTGGCCATGTCTGGGATTCTCTCACACATATACAAATACAAATACACACACACACACACACACACACACACACACACACACAAAGCATAGAGAAGATGAGGAGGCTAGTACTAGCTGTCAAGGGAAGATGAAATAATTAGAATCAGAATTCATCTTTTTCTAGCACTTTAAGGTTCCAGGGCATTTGACATACATTATCTCATTTGATCTCATTGAGAGAAGAGAATATGAATTGTGGTTCTACCCATCTTGTGACTCCTATGGTACCCAGCACAGTACTGGGCCTAGATCAGAGGTTCTTAACCTTTTTTGTGTCATAGATTCCTTTGGAGATTGGTGACATCAATGGACTCCTCCTCAGAATAAAGATTTTAAATACAAAAAATAAAATACAAAGAAAATCAAACATTAGTGAAAATAAAGATGTAATTTTTTTCCCATCCAAGTTCACACACACACACACACACACACACACACACACACTCCACCCCTGAAGTCTATCCATAGACCCTGTGGGTCTCAGGTTAAAGACTTTCACTGTAGGTCAGCCCTGTTCAAGGGTGGATGAGGGCCTCGGGGGTGAGCTAGTATATGTTTTGGAGGGTACAAGTGCAAAAGTACCCAGATGTGCTTTGCTGGTAGTACCCTGCTTCCCTCCCTACTGTGCCCAGAACAGGGGAGCCCAGGCCTAGGAGCAGTTTTTCCCAGAGGTCTCTCACTCAGTCTCCATGTGCAGTAGCTCCAGGAAGGCAGTGAACGTTCCCATTTGGTAGAGCAGAAAGCTGTTATAGCGGGACCAGTGCAGAATGTCAGCTTCTGTGTCACATTCACCAAAGGTGCCTGAGAAAAGGAAAAGTAGGATGTGGGAGAAATCATTCAGTGAGGACTCCTACTCTATTCCAATCAGAATCAATCAAGTGGATATGCCCATGGGGGCAGAGCTGTGAGCTGCAGATTCTAAGTTCACTTGCTTAATCATGGGAAGATTACCAGAGACCTTCTACCATTGTTTTTCCTTGTCATATTGACCAAGTCCAGTGTGGTGAAGGTGACTCAATTACATTATTTTTGAACTTCTAGACCATTCTCTCTTGTCCAACATGAGCAGGTGACCATCTTGAGACCACTTAGTCAGTGGAGATCCCCCTTACTTCACCCAATCTGTGACCCTCCTTTTAATATGTCATTTGTGGTCTATCAACCAATGAGATTCTGTACTTTATCATGACTCTTGTATATTTGGGTATCAAACTCTATAAATACAAGGTCCTGGAAGAAGGGGGCATCTCAGATCTCCTGATCTGAGGTCCACTTCATTAGAGGGGACCATGGATCCCTTAACAGAGTTCTACTGGCTCAGAGCTTTGCCTCAGTCTTTTATTGTAGGTTGAACAATTTTCATCCCCACATTAATGGAACCCCAAGATGGTACAGTGATACACGGACCTCAGCCTCTTTAGGTTGGTTCCTGCAAGGGATCCAAACAAGAAGTGCATAATGGGTTGAATATTTGTTGATGGCTCCCCCATGGACACCAGCCCTGGGAGAGGGGACTCCCTTCACTGTCTGTACCCAAATTCCCCAAGCCTGAGATAAGACTTCAAGATTGGTAAATCTGCCTTGATTATTCTAAATTCATTTTCTTTAAGAAGTATCCTCGATTGAGCTAAGAGGGACTGTTTGAATTTGCGATTAAACTGTCTAAATGTATAAGCTCTAGAGCACTCAGATTATATTTTTATAAAAGTTACATGGCCATAATTTTAACTTTTTATACACAGGCTACTGCGGTTTTTTTTCCTCCTAAGAAAAGAAAGTTTTCTTACTTTTCTTTTGTTAAGACCAGGGAGATTCAGAGTGGAATAGCTAGTTTCTCATTTTCAGCCAGTTAGCCACCTAGCTAATTTTAAAACTTCCTGTTGGCAGGGTTAAAATAGATTTTTTTGCCTTTAAATTCTTTTAACGAGGAATAATTAAATTATTTTTGTCATCAGTAGAGAATCTCTTTAATTGTTTGAGGGAGAACTTTCAGTGGCTCACAGTGGGTTAAGAACCCATCTGGAGGATCCTGTGATCAGACCCTGCCCGTCTGGGGAGGGCTTGGAGGAGAGATTCCCCTACTCTGGTGCTGGGATAACACATTGAGGGAGCAACAATTCAAGCCAGACTTGACAGTTTTAGGGGAGAGATTCCAGACCTCAACAGTAAGCTATCAAGGTTGTGACCATCCTGGAAACAATCCTACCTTCTTCTGACCTGAGAAAAAGATTCATTTTGATTTTATAGATATGAGGAAAGGAAAAGGTTATTTTCACTTATATTTGCTTAGGATTAAGGCAGTTATTGACAATTAGAGCTAAATTTTCAGAAATTTTAAAGGAAAGTATATATAAATTTTGCTGAATATTCACTTTAAAAGGACCTGTGGGCCTTAGTTGAACAGTCTTAGAATCCTAGAGTCTAAACTCAGAAATGAAGAATTGGAAGTATTAGAAAATTTGCCAAAACAAATCCCTGAATATTACAGTGTTAGCTGAAGGAAAGATGCCCATATAGGAGGAACTCAAGCTGGTAGAAGATTACCTCCCTCAATTCATAATCTAAGTGGAGGGAGGTCATCTCTAGCACTTTCAGTTGAGGAACTTCTCAGATGGAATAAGTGGAAACGTCGAAAATCTAGTCCAATTCTTTCGGGGGAATTTCCTCCTAAGAATGACACTCCTTATTGGAAATATCCACAGGAGAGATGGGAGTCAGGCATAAAAGGAAAAATGCATCCAACAGGATCCCAGTTGGAATGGGGTGAACTCCCTGTCAGGGAATGACTAAAGAGCTGTTAAGCTGCATAAAGTTTGGTCTGAGAATACAGGGGATTGTTTTGACCAAAGGATGGAACTTTTGATTACTTAGAAAGTTACAGGGGAAGCTAGGTAGTACAGTGAATAGAGCAACAGCCCTGAAGCCAGGAGGACCTGAGTTCCAATCTGGTCTCAGACCAGATGCTTGACACTTATTAGTTGTGTGACCCTGGGTAAGTCACTTAATCTCAATTTCCTCACCAAAAAAATAAATAAATAAATTTATAGGACCTGGGCAAGTTCACTGAACAATCTCCCAAAATCACCTGAGAACAAATGAACAACTGATATTATTACATCCTTCATCATTCTCAGTTTTTCTTCTTGGCAGGGTTAAAATACATACATTTTTCCTTTTAAATGCTTTCACAAAGGAGTAATTAAATTATTTTTGTCATCAGAAGTGAAATCTCTTAAATTGCTTGAGAGAGAACTTCCAGGCAAAAAATCTAGAGGAATGGAACTTTAACTAGCTGTTCTATCTGTTAAGGACTGATATTAGGGACTAAATACAAAGTGCATTTTAAATGGGTAAACCCAATTGGCAAATTTTACCGTTACTAAATTACATGTATTATTGATAAGGTTCTAAAGTATTAACATAATTAGGAAACAGAAGAATCATTTTAGGCTGACATCAGGCCGGCAGCCTTGTAAGATGGTCAGTTCTGTACTTAAGAGGAAACAGGTAAGATCTTGACTTCAAAATCTCCTAGAGAAAAACGTAGGAGAAGTTCAGGCCTGATTTAATGTTGGGTCTTATTATATGTTCTGCATGTGTCCATTTTGTAAATGATGAAACTAAGGTTAAGAATAGTGGGTTCTTTACTTTAGATAGAAAGGGACCTTGCACAATTAGGAAAATCTTTAAGAGAATGGGAAATAAGCGTCTGTGCTGATATTATTCGTGCTTTGTGCTAACCCATAGCTAACAGGTGTTTTAATATGTGTTAGAAAAAATAGATACAGAATAAATGAAGTGCATGCATACCTAATAGAAGATGCTCAAATTTAAAAAGACCAGATTAAAATGAGCACATAGCTTATAAAAGCACAAAATACTGAAATTTTAAAATGGAAAAGCAGCACTTACAAATTACTTAAAAAACAAAATCTACTTAATGTTGAATGATTTGAAGGGAAATAGAGAAAAAGTTACACTCTGAGCCCTTCAGAAAAGTACAATCCCTATCAGATAAGTTTTCTAGTAGTGCACTTCCTGTTACATTCCTGTGCCATAGTTGGGTTTTGGTTGATTCCCTTGGGCACTGCCAAAATAGCCGGGTGAATTCCTTTCCAGCAAAAAAGAAGTTAACTTTAAGGAAATAGGGATGATTTCTTCTCCAAAGTCATCCTGCTGACTGCAATCTGTGACACTCTACAATGAGGAACTTGTGCTGAGTGAACCGTTTTGAGTCTATTTGCCTAACACTTAAAAAAGCCTATGGGATTGTAACTAATTCCAATTGTCCAAAAGTCCTTGAAGAAATTAGTATTAATTGTGCATTTGTAACCACTAAAGAAGAAAAAGAAGAATTAGACAAACAGAAGAAAGAGTAACATTGCAGAAAGAAATTAGAAAAGTTAAGGATGAGCCAAAGGGTAAAGGAAGCTGGAGTCTGTTTGCGCTGACAGTGTAAATTCAAGTTCTGAAAGGAAAGCCTCTTGGAGTTTTGAAAAGGAGATTTCAGAGAGGGTCTTAATCCCACTGAAATAAAAAAGATTTAGGATTATTTTTAAAACAATGCCCTTTGATAATTGCTACAGGTCTTTCTTCCCCAATCAATATAAGACTACAAAATAAGTTTCATAAAATGCATGTTAATTGGCTGATAAAAATTATCTCTTTGCTCTGATTTAAATAATCATGCTAAAGGGTTAGCAATTTAGAAAATCTGAAGGAATTGGTTTGACTCTTTGGGTCACTCAAAAGAGCAGAGAAACAGTAGTGGGAACTTGGGAGTGTCCCTGTGAAGTTTTTTTGAATATAAGCCAGCTAAAAACCATAGAACCTTATGGAAAATGAAGTTTAGTTATTATACTAGTCAGTATAAATCAAAATTGATTGGGCTGGAAATATCAGAATGGTAGCAAGTCAGAGAATCTAATCAGTCTTTGTATGTATAAAGGGAACAATCAATATTTATACCTATCTCCCAGGGTTGTTGGGAGAAACTCCATTGTGAGGGCTTAACACAGTACCTGACTTGTGTAAAGGATAAGCACTGTAATGTTAAGACCTTGTAGGAATACAATTCAACAAAATGCTATCCCACTTATAGGCACTTTTTCCAAATGGCATGGAATATTAACAAAATTGAGTAATTATAATGAAACATTTTTAAGTTATTAAGCAAATTTCAAGCCAGAGAAAGTCTGGCCATGCAGTAGGCAATACACATACTACTATTATTAGCATGAAAATGCCAGAGGAATAAGATAAATGGCTTCTATGAATTGCTAAGTATGAAAGGTATTTAAATCAATTGTTATCACGTGATTGGTGATATGTTAAGTACAAGAAGGCTAGGAGAAGTTGTTAAAGCAAGTTTCTTTCTCTTTTCAATCTGAATAGTTCCATTATAAATACATCTGCTATATGATTATGGGATTATATTTTGGTGAGGGGGTTTGTAAACCCAGAAAATAATCTTAATAGCAAATGACTTACTGTTGTGAGAAATGCATGGTAAAATCCTCTTAGATCTTTGTCTGTGAGGTTCCTCTGGATGAGCCCCATGGACAGGGTGTTGTGAAACTCAGCAGCACTGTCCTTTGAGGAACTAGGGCTTCTCTCACTCAAAGTGGAGAAATGAAACTTGAATAGTAAAATGGATGTCATTTGGGATCATTTGGAAACTCTTGTAATTGTATTTTTTAATGCTATTACTTTGAACAAGCTATTCATTGTGTATGACACTTGTGAAGTGGAAACAGCAGTACAATGCAAAACAAGTCTTTTGGGTCTGGGTACCTAAGATAGTTAAGTCACTCCTCCCCAGGTATACTTTTTGAGTTCAGAAGGTGGTCATTGTGGCATAAAAGGGGTAACAGATTTAATGAAGCTAGAGGGCAGATTACTCTAGACACCACCCCAGTGGTAATTTGCATGATGGCTACTAGTCCAAATTGGGTAAGCTTCTAATCAGCTAGCTTTTCAAATCACATCCACTGGTGGCCATTTGCTAGCTTATACCCCTCTTTACAGAAAAAAAAAGATGATTATTGTGCTGAAGTCAGTCCTTGACCAAGGTTGAACTATTCCCTGATTCTAAAGCCACAGTTACCTCTGATACCATTGCTTTCACCAAGGAAATTGTGCCCAGATATGACCTACTTCTCCACATGGACTCTGATTGGGGTCTCACCTCATTGTATTCTAGAAATGGTCTTATGTTCCCCCTTTGGCTTTATCTGCTGACCAAGAGGGAGGGATGATAAAGGAAAATAGATGAATTTTCAAATAGTTAAAAAATTCTAAATGAAATTTTGAAGCTAATGTATGAGAAAAAATTATTTAGCCCTAAACTGTAATTAGTGAAATTTTACTATTGGAGGAGGAGTCTCTTGGCACTTTAATTTGCTGCTATTCTAAGTTTTGAATCCAAGTATAAGTGTCTGACCCCTCATAAGGCTTCTGGTTCATCATTCAAGGGAAATGCCATGTGCCGCTGAAGTCTGAGGACTGCCATAAGTAGACATCCATCTCTGAAATGACCTTGCAAAGGTGAAGGTGGAATTTTCTTGACCCATCTCCATCTTCATAAGTAAGACATTTTCCCACCCAGTTAATTCTGGACCTGTGACATCCTGTCACACAATCAACTGCCTATGATTCATACCTGAAATCCAACAATCCTAATGCGGCTGTGACCCTGCCTTTCTCCTTACATAGCAAATTCCATTGAGATGGGTGAAAATAAACAAATATGAACCCTATTGGCGACTTTTGATTAGTTGATAAATGTTAGTGAGGGATCACTGCGATTGCCATTTGAATCACAAATAATAGAGACCATAAAGCCCTTCAACTGGTGGGTTACTTAGTTTACATGAGACCACCCTATAATATTCTTTCTTCATAATATGTTTAGTAGGAGATGTGACACAATTTTCAAAATTGGATTAAGAATTTTACATGTAAAAAATTGTCTGAAACATCTACCTAAAAAGATTAAGAGAGACAAAGATTCATTTTCCAATTCAGGCCCTCATAATGCAACAATTAAAATTCTCTGAAGTTTCAGGTGAATTGTGTATTCTTAATATAACAATTCCTCATATAGTTCTATTTTATATTGAGTTTGTGTTAAGTCTTGGCACCTGGGGAGAAGATCTAGCAGAAAGAAGCCGCTTCAAATCTAACCTGAGAACATGGCTTATTTTAGAAATATGAAATTAAATGCCTTGGAATTTTTACAAAATTTTTTGATATTCCAATTCTTATTAGAATTGTCCAACCTAAAAATGTAAATTCTCTGGTCTAGTGATGTTCATATCAGTGCTATTAAGGTTTGAGTTAGGTCTCACCACCTGACCTAGTTATTGTCATAGCAAACTAGAACTGGACTAAGACCTATTTTGTCAAAGATTTGTAACAGAGAAGGGGATTTCTACAAGTGGTGTGAACTGGAGAAGCAAATTCACTAGAAGTTGCTCTGAAGTCCCACTGACTCCAATATTCCTAAGAGTCAGAGGAAGAGATCTCCTCTTCCTAAGGAGGAGAGATCTCCAGACGACCACAGAACTGCATCAGAGGATGTTTCAGAGATTGGACAGCTGTATGAGATGCAGTGAGTAAGCATGACACCATCACCATCCCCTCCACAAATGATTTCTAATCCACCTGATCCAGTGCCTGCAGTGACTGGGATCTTGAATCCTCCTTTCCAGTCTCCTCTTTTGGCTTTTGCTCCATCACCGACAACAATGACTGATAATTCCTTTATTTATAGCACTCAACCTTTTCTTTATTTTCCTCCACTCCCTAAGCTACAGCTGTCTAGATCTGTTTGTATTGTCTGCAGGGATGTTGCCTCTCATCACCACAATGAGGCTGCTCAATTGTTTGAATCATTTTCACAAATTCAAAAGATTTCCAGAACCCATGTGTAGGACAGACAATGCTTGTGCTGCTGCCCTTGAACAAAGGTCTAGGTCCCCCAATTTTCATATCTTGGAGGACATGTTTTACTAAGAGGTACCTATCTATCTCTTGTGCTTTTTGGTTAGTGAGAGAACCACCTCAGATATCTAGTATATTATGAGTTAATGTTATTCACATGGAACACAATCAGTGTAAGTTGGGCCCATTTCCTTCTTTACTAATGTTGGTTTCATGCCTCAGTGAAGGGACCACCCCACTACTGGTTTTGCCTCACCTAGGGAGGACTGCCCTCCAAGCATTTAGATTGTAACAATCCAAAGAAAGACTGGAGTCTTTCTCCAGATCAAAGAGGAATGTGAGAAATCATTAGGTGAGGACTCCTACTCTATTCCAATCAGTATCAATCAAGTGGATATGGTTCCATAGGGGGAGTGATTGTAAATTCTGTATATTTGGCCCCAGAGCTGTGAGCTGCAGATTCCAAGTTCACTTGCTTAATCATGGGAAGCTAATTAGAGGCCCTCCACCTTTGCTTTTCCTTACTATGATGACCAAGCCCAGTGTCATGGAGGTGACTCAGTTACATGGAAAGTTTTCCAATTTATTTTTGTACCTTCACACTATTCTCTCTTGTCCAACACAAGGTCATCTTAGGACCTCTTAGTCAGTGGAGATGCCCCATGCTTTACCCAATCTGTGACCCTCCTGCTAATATGTCAGTTTTGACCCTCAAGAGCAAGGTCTATCAACCAATGAGATTCTGTACTTTACCATGCCTCTTTTGCATATTTAGGTATCAAACTGTATAAGTACAAGGTCCTGGAACAAAGGGGCATCTCAGATCAGGAGGAAGATCATTAGAGAAGACCTTGGACCCTTTAATAAAGTGGCACTGGCTCAGAGCTTTGCCTCAGTCTCTTTTATTGTAGGTTGGATAATTTTAATTCCTCCAGATAGAAAATCAGGTAGAAGGGCTAAAGGTCATCTCTTCCTTGGATTCTGGTTCTCTCCATCCTAAGAGGTCCCAGATCTTCCAAAATCTTACTGGGGGATGAGAAGGAAGAAGGGAGCAGGCCACGATTCCTGGATCAGGCCCTAATTCATTGCCAATCAGCCTTCTAACTAAGTCCTTCTCTCTTCAGTTCCTTGTTCCTTCCTAGCCTGCATTCCCTGCCAGGAAAACTCATTTCCCTTCCAAATAGTTGAATGGATTCATGGCCTCCACTTTCAACTAATGGTGCAGATTCTAACCTGTCCATGCCTTCTCATCCTGTGCAACCATTACTCATGTTTTCCCATAAAATGTCCACATAATTTGCTTGTATGGGTAACCACGATGTGGCTCAAAAAGTCATCTCTTCCATGATTAAACCCCACCAAGTTCAAGGACTCAGATTCCCCTCAACATTTTGCTTAATCAAACTATATTAACTTGAAATCTCCTTGCCTTTCTCTTTGTGGGCTTTTAGGCACTTGTGGTGTATAGGTTTCCCTTCTATTGGACCATATCTTATCCTGCTCATGTTCCCCCATGGGGGCTTGACTAGGGCTCTTACACAAAGGGAGGGTTTGATTTTGACTGGCCGATGTGACAGTTAGATGACAGTTCTTTTCCCCACCAAGTAAATGGAAGAACTAAGTAAAGCCAGAGCAGCCCAGAGAGATAGAGGCAGAGTCTAGGGCAGACCTGCAATCTCGAGGTCACATGTGGCCTTCTAGGTCTCAAGGTGTGCCCTTTGGATTGAGTCCAAATTTTACAGAACAAATCCTTTTATTCAGGGGATCAAGACTTCAGGCACTGGACCCAAGAGAGTTACACCCAGGCACCATCACCCCAGTTCCCCCAGAAAAAGCATCAGGCTATCTACCCAGTGGATGAATGGGAGCTCTTGCCAATGCAAAGGACCAACCTCCCTTGAAAATAACCCTATAGCTCACATATATGTCACCTCCTCAGACTTATGGAAGGAACACTTACCCTGGGCCAGATAGAGGATAGCTCGGGCCACTTTCAGCCGTTGTTCCCTGTTAATCACCTCCAACCGGTCCAAGAGACGCATTATATAGGCTTTTTGGGAGGCCTCCTCCAGTTCCAGCCAGCTCCTTCCTTGTACTGGGGAGAAAGGAGACCCTGTGCTCACCGTGAGCCAACCTGGCCTCCACCCACATATCCTCACAGAATGGCTACTCTGAACCTCTCCCCAACTTCTCTCTCAGGCTTTCTCTAATTCCCAAAATTACTCCTTCTAGCTGAGAAATGAAGAGGATCTGAGAATTCATAGTCCAAAGTGGTCAGTGACTCAGGAGAGGGTTGGTAGCTTTCAAAATTCAGGGAGTTCAAAGAATTTTCAAGCAGTCAGTTGTCTGACTGCAGGAGATAAACTCCCAAGAGCTGGGAGAGAGGAGACTAAGAACACATAGAGAGGGGAGTCTCTAACTCAGGTAATACTTCTGCTGGGGCTCATTCCATAATCTATTCTGGACTAGTGAGGTTTCAATTTTAATATATAATAACACAGGCACCCAACCCAAGTATTCCCAATTTCTGGCCTATAGACTCTCCCTGCCAATCAAACTACTAGGGATTTCCTGGGATTCAGAGGAAGATGGTGTTGTCGTTATCTCTGGTCCTTTGTTAGATCATACTGAGGTACCACGGGTGGAATGGAGGGGTGTGCTAAAGGTCAGAGAACTGCTGCTCCCTGGCCTTTGGAAGGAAGGGTCTCTCATCAGGGGACCTGGGGTAGAGGGCACCTTGAGTCCTGAAATCCTCTTCAAAGCAGTGCCGGTTGACTGTGAATTCTGGGTTCTCAGTGTAGCTGTACAGTTCTGTGGTGGAGAATAGAGGGGACAGATAGAGTCACCGACAGTTTAGTAGTGGGAGAGCTGGGGCTTCCAACACATTCCTGTGCCCAGCCCTGCCCAGATCCAGCTTCCTCCCCTTCTGAGGAGAAAGTTAAAAATAACCACCCAGGTCCCCAGGCGATTAGACAGTCAAATCTGCACTCCTCCAGCCAGCTGGCTACTGCAATAGATAGGGCAACCTAATCTGGGTTACAAAAAGAAGAGGAAACAGAACAGCAAAGATTCAGTGGGAGAGCTGAGAAGGACCTTAGACAACACTGAGCTCAATCCCCTCACCTGCCAGATGAGGAAACTGAGGCCAGAGAAGAAAACTGAATTACCCAAGGTCACTCCGCTTGCTAGTGGTAGAACCCAGGTCTCCTGCCTCTTGATTCAGGGTCCTTTTACTTAGACCATGTGACCTCCCCCATCATTGCACTCTCTTCAGGCTTTAGTTTCTTGTGGCTTGTCCATTTTGACTGAAGTCAATCCCATCTCTACACATTTGGAAGCCCTTATCACTTCCTAAAATCCAGAGCTGAGACTCTAGTATTGTTTAGCATTCTCTGAGACACACACACACACAGACACACACACACACACACAAACACACTCCTAGAGAAAGAAATGAAATATTGACCACCAAGAAGAGGATTTCAAAATGATTTTTAAAAATGAAAAAGAGACAAAGAGAACAAAACAGATATTGAAAGATGCTGAGACTGAGTCATGCAGAGACACTGATGGAGAGAGAACAGAGACACTGAAGTTATGACAGGGACAGACCACCGATGGTTCCTTTTGTGGACCTATCAGTGAGGGAACTCAGGACCCCTTTCTATGCAGGCAAGCCAGTCTTGTTGAGGCAGCAAGGTGACCAGAGGGAGAGAAAAAAGGGAGCATGTGCCTTTGACATACAGCAACTCACACCATCACCACTCCCTTGGTCAATTTCTGGTTAAAGGTAGACAGTGCTCCAAGGGTGGGGTCCGATCAGCCCCTCCTCTGAGGTATGTATAGTGGATTGCCTAACAGATTGACAGAGACAATGTCACACCATCTGGGCAGCAGCTGCCATTGTAAATTCAAATCCCATGTTCACATCTCACCACAGACACCTATTAGCTGCATGACCCCAAGCAAGTCGTTTAAGGAAACTGAGGCTCCAATAGGTTATCTATAGGATAGGAGTCACAATAACACCTACCTCACAGGGTTATTGTGAGGATCAAATATACAAATATGTGCACTTTGCAATCCTTAAATCACTATATAATTATTTCTATATAAATTACTTAAATATTTATATGTGAGTTATTTGTATATAAATAATAATTATTATTTCTTTAGCCTTTGGTTAAATAGTAATTCCATGGGGCAGCTAGGTGGTGTACTAGTCTTGGAGCCAGGAAGATCCAAGTTCTAATCTGGTCTCAGACACTAATCATGTGACCCTGGGCAAGTCACTTAACCCTTATTTACCTCATTTGTAAATGAGCTAGAGAAGGAAAAGGCAAAACATTCCAGTATCTCTGTCAGAAATATCCCATGGCCACAAAAGTCAGAGAGAGTTGGAAATGACTGAACAACAAAGTGAATTCCATATCTCAGCACGGAATGAAATGCAAGAAGGGAGATACTCTAGAGGCCAGGAAGAGAGTTAGAAAAACCCAGAACAGAATACTCAAGACTTGTAGATCCAGGTTTCTTGACCCCTGCTAGGTTTCCACCTGAAGTCATGAAACAAGAAAAAAGCCTATGAGCCAGCATTCTACTGCATCAATCAAATTAATTCAACTTGAGCCTGGAGTCAGGGCTCCTGACTATAGGATTGAGAGTCCTGAAATGTTGAAGGATGCACTCACTCACAAACCCTGCTCTTCAAGAGGCTTTAAAGGTGAAAAGACTAGAAATCATCTCTATTCAACATCCTCCTTTTATAGATTAGAAAAGGACAAGTCTATACTAGCTGTTGACCCTGGGCAAGTCACTTAACCCTGATTGCCTCAAAAAAGAAAGGAAAAAAAAAGAAATTCCAGACCTAGAAATGGGCAAGATCACACAGTTAATAAATAAGTGGCAGAGCCTGAGCTTGAACTCAGTCTTCATGATTCTCTCTCTCTATTAGTTTACCTAGCTGTCAGATAGAGGCAGTACCTACATTGTCACAACGACAGGATAAAAGAGTGTAGCATCCAGGAAAGAAAACAGAAAGGAGAACGAGGCCTCTCAGGGTGTGTACGTGGTGGGGAGGAGGGAGGTGGGATGCAGTTGACTTTGTTCTCTCTCTCTCCCTGTCATTCATCAAGACATTTTCCTTTGCACTTATTTCCTAAGAATTTCTCTAAAGACATGTTTCTTCTGAGAGAAACATGCCTCCAAGGATCACTTCCATGTGACAGAAAATTTCATTTTCACTTCATCTTTTTCCCAGGCACGAAGGGAGATGCTTATTAATAACTGGTATTCGTACCTCTGAACACTGAGGTCTTTAAATACTGAAGGGAGCACACTCAGTCTGAACAAACAACAGAGGGAACTGGCCCAGCTCTGACAGATGAGTGGGATTTGCTCAGCTACAGTTTAGGAATATCCCAAGATGGGGGTGTGGCATGGGGGGGGCGGGACGCAGTGTACATGCACAGGCCACTGTCTTTGACAATCCAGGATGCTTTGGCTGCATCCCGCAGGTTCACATTGAAGGCTTTATTTTCTTTAAATATCACAGCACATGATTTGGGATAAAGGATTTTGGGGGAACAGACAACATATGAGAAATGATGTCTATATATGGTCTACAGCCTTGGACACTTCTGAGAAGTTGATAATGTGGGGTGGGGCAGAGATAAAATAAAGGAAGAGGGGAAAAAGGAAGAGGGAGAGGAGGAAAAGGTGAGAAAGAGAAGAAGGAAAGAAGAAGGAAGGGAAGGTGAGGGAGAGGAAGGAAAGTTGAGGGAGAGAAAAGAAAAGAGAGAAGGAAAGGAGGGAAAAAGAAAACAAGGGAGAGAGAAGGAAGGAAAGTCAAGGGAAAGGAAAGAAAGAGAAAGGAAAGGTGAGGGAGAGAAAGGAAAGGAGGAAAAGAAGTAAAGAAAGGAGGAAGGGAGGGAAGAAGGAAAGAAGAGAGCAAAGGAGGAAAGGGGGGAGAGGGGAAGGAAAAGAGGGAGAGACAAAAGAAAGAGAGAGGAAGGAAAAATGAGAGAGAAAAGGAAAGGAAAGAGGAGAGGGAAAAGAAAAAGGCAAAGGAGATAAAGAAACAAAGGAAGGGAGGAAGAGAAAAAGAACAGGAAGAAAAGGAAGGAGAAAGAGAAGAAAAGAGTGGGAGAAAGAAGTCATCTAGAGGCAAAGGAGACTCCAGGCAATTTCCTCTAGCTGCCACAACCCCTGGCGCCATTACTGTGCAGAGGCTGCGCTCCATGCCTAGGATACCCTCTCTCACTCACCCTTGGAGGTATCTTAGTTTCCTTCAAGACTTACCTCAAGTGCTACTTTCTGCATTAGGCCTTTTCTGATCTTTCCAACCCCAGTTGTGAGTGTGTCCTCTAAGAAATTATTTTATATTTACTTGTCTTCCCCCCTCCCCAAATATAAGCTCTTTGTAAGCACCTCCGTGTCTAGCACATAATAGGTTTTTTAAAAATGCTGGCTGAATATATGAAATTAGGTGGTCAATAAATATTTGAGGAAGGAAAGAACCATAGGATCGGTAGAAAGAGAGCAAACAAATGGAGAGGAAAGGGAGAAGGAGAGCTTTTCATTCAGTGACACACATCACATTTCCTGAGTGCAGACAGGACTGCACTGAGAGGCTGAGGAGATTGAAGGTCTCCAGTGGGGGAAGGGGAACCATAGAACCTCCCTCCTCTCCCTCCCCATTTTCTCCCCAAAGCTGCTGGACCTGTACCTGACAGCTCAGCCCCATGATCATCAGCATCCCCGTACTCAAACTCCAGGTTAGGACAGTCCACAGAACCCTGAAACAGAGAAGCCTTGGTTGTAACAAAGGTTGCCTGGCTTCGTTCTCTCTCCTTCCCTTTCCCACCTCTTAGCAGGAAAGGTCAGAGTAAAGCCAGAGAGAATCACACCTGGTCCTCCCACTCGGGAGGAGGCCTGCTCAGACATTCACTCTCTCTCACCAAGCAACCTCAAAGTCTGAGAGAAAAAGTCTGTGGCCAGGCTAAAAGACGGGTTGTACAAAAAAGGGAAACTGAGGGCATGGGCAGAGGAGCAGAAAGAGGAGCTGATGTGAAAATTACAGCCCATGTTCTTATATCTGTTCCAACTTACAACCAAAACTACAAAAGAAAGAGTTGATCTGTAGGATAATAAATAGAAATTTATAAAACCACTGAACTTGCATTTTCATTGATACAGGGAACTCTGAGATGAGGAAACTCCCTGTAAAAACATGCTGTTTAGCACATCCTCGGCAACTAACAGATTTAGACAGCTGCCCAGAGCACTGAAAGGTTAAGAGAAGATGAAGTAAGGGAAAGGAATAGCATTTATTAAGCTCCAACTATGTCCCAAACACTAAGTGCTAAGTGCTTTACAAATGTAATCTCTTTTGATCCTTTCGGTGCTATTGCTATATCCCCAATTTTACATTTGAGTAAACTGAGGCAAACAGAGGTTAAATGACATGCCCAGGATCACACAACAAAAAAGTGTCTGAAGCTGAATTGGAACTCAGCTTCCTGACTTCAGGACCAGGGCTCTATCCCCTGAACCATTTATTTGCTTCTGCAAAGGCAGCCTGGATGAACAATGCACCTATGTTTAAAAAAAAAACAACAATTTTTCAAAGAAGCCATCTTGGCAAGTCAGAAAGCCTCAATTCTAGTCTTGATTCTGCCATAAACTCAATGTGAGACCTTGGACAAGTCTTTCTCTCCAGGCCTCAGTGACCTGATTTGTAAAATGAGAGGGTTGAACTGAATGATTCCTTCTGGCTCTAACAATCAGTGACTCTGCTGAATGTATAAGGGAAGCTGATTAAAAGGAGCCTGCGTGAAGTTGATCATAAAGAAAAATATTTTTATAAAGTTATTAAGTCCCACATTCCAACAGACTTTTCTTATCAATGTGGATGTTCCTTCTAGGGATGAAGATGTCAAATCACCCTGTGTGACCAGATCATTAAAGGTCTTCAAATTCTAAAGTCCATATTCCTATAAACTCATTGTACCCTTAGATGGGAAGGAGGAGAGAAATAGTCAAATTATGTCCCTGCCTAAGCAATGTTTCATCATTCATCTCACCATTGTGGGGATGGATATGAGAGGTGGTCAAATGACATTCTTTTGCATACAGTGATGCAAGACTCTCTCAATTATATTCAATAAACATTTATTAAGCACCTACTATGTGCCAGGCACTAGGGATACAAATAAGAAAAAGCCAGTCTCTGACCGCAGGGAGCTTACAATCAAGTGGAGAAAGACAAATGGGGTGGGAGGGACTGGAGGGTACATGGTATAAGGGCATCATATTCTGTAGCATCCAAACCAAGCAGAGCTGCTGATGGATGGATGGATGGATGGATGTGAGTGTCTCAGGATGCTTCTGGGGGGCTTAATAAGGAAGAACTAGTCAAATCTTGAACCAATGCACTTAGCAGTCTAAAAGACTTCTCTTTTTTCCCTTGTCTTCTTAGATATAGGTTAGCCTTCTCCTTCTGCCTACAGTAATCATCCAGAGAGGGGCTCTAGGACCCAAAGAGAAACCTGTCTCCTAAGGGCTGTTCACTCCCAACATACCAGGAAAGGCAATGAGAGATCTGAAGGTGAACAGTCATCATAACTGGCACCTAGGCACACTGGTGATGGGGGACACATTGATAGGGAAAGGCAGCTTCTCTGACTTGCAGAGAAGGTGGGGGAGAGCTAATTTTTTAGGACAGCGTGTTGGCAGGAAACGAACACTGAGATGATCCTGTTAGCAATAAGTTTCAGAACAGGGAGAGCAGAAATGAAAAAAGAAATTAAGATGCAGCCCCAGGCAGATGGGTTAAGCTGCTGCTCTGTGCAGGTAGGAGGAAGGGATCCTGCAGAAACCACACTGGTTGGTCAGAGCAAAGCTACCAGAGTCTCTTGCTGAAGAGGTCTGGGGTCACGGCCTCTTCAAAAAGCATACAGTCTGATAGACAGCGGGATCCTGGAGAGTCCCGGACTCCTGGGTTCTAACCTGACACTCTCCTAGGAGCATGCCACCAGCATGCTATGGCCAAGTGCTTTTCCCTCTCTTAGCTCCTATTTCCCTATTCCCACAGCCACAAAGAGGAGGGGCATTCTTTAGCCCAAGGTTTACCATCTGCTCATGAGGAGCCCTTAAGTCTACCTAGAAAAAAGGATTAACTGTATAGGTTCTTTTAAGGGGCCATTTTTAGTGGGAAAGGACTACAGCCATTCAGGACCACCTAAAATCCATTAAGCCCTGGGGGAAGGAAGCTTTCTTTAGTACTAGGGCTGAAGAAACAGTGAATTCAACTTCCCAGATCCAACCTATTCCCTCCACCCAGCCTATTCACCATTTCACTGAGAATTCTGTTTGAGGAGAAGTGAAAAAACCTGGTCAGCAAATACTCCTGCCAGGTACTCGGTCCAGAAACTCTTAAAGGGCAAGACCGAATGGAACAATAACCCCGGTGAAGATCTTTAGGGGTTAGCCAATTGTTGGTTCATTCACTCAACAAACGTCAACAGAATGCTTTTATGTGCAAGACATAAAAGTCTTCTTGACTCAGAATTTTAGAGCTGGGAGAGATCAGATGATCTAACCCAATGCTCTTCATTTTACAGTAAGGGGAAACAGCAGGGGGATTTGTCCAAGGTCACAAAAGGAAGCAGTAGCACACCTGGGGTCTTCTGCCTCTTTTTTCCTACAATTCCACGTGGCTCTGAGAATAAAACTAAGAAACAGGAGAAGAGCCAATATGGAGAAGGGTCAGGCAAGGCACCCCAGTCTGTCCCTTTCTCAGGTTCCTCTGTGGTCACACAAAGGGTCCCTGCAATGAGCATTTAGAAAGGAGCCGTACTGGAGCAAATGTAAACCTCTCAGCTGCATTAACCAGTCTACATCAGCTGTCCAGGGGCTGAGGTAATATTGGCTAGGTCATCAGGAACATAAGGGACACTGAGGACCCATCCTTGGCAAGAATGAAGAGGGAACCCCGAGATTCCATCGGCCAAGTGGCCTGGGTTCAACACTCAGCTTAACCAAGTATACTGGACTTGGATTCAGAGCCCTAGTTCTGCTTCCTACTCTAGAATGACTGGACTTAATGTCCCTGGACCTTGGTTTCCTGATCTGTAAAAGGAGAGGTTTAGACCACTTCCAAGGTGCCCTAATCTGGCTTCAGATCTTTTGGATTCCACTCTCTACGGGGGAGGAGTCAGCGATCCCCGGGAGTGAGGGCCTCTCCTGTGACGGTGCCGCGGTCCGTGCAGGCTCACTCTAACTTCGCCCCTCGCCACTGCACCCCAGGTCTCTTCCCTTCCCCGGCACAAGACATGCCCACCTCGGATTCCCTCCGCTGGTTCTTGAACATTTCCCGGCCCTTGGGCGACGCCTGCTTTCCCTTGCTGCCGCCTCCTCCGCTGCCGCTGCTACCGTTCCCAGGTGGGCTGCCAGCCCCGGGCCCGGCGCCGTTGGGGTCCTCCATGCAGCTCCCCGCGACTGCTCAGCCCGCTCTGCCAGGGGCTAGCTGGGCAGCCGTAAACCCCGGGGAACCTTCCTCCCGACACACACACCCTGGGACGCCCCACAGACCCCGCCCCTCATCTCTATTGGCCAAGGACACCAAATAGGAGCTCCACCCCAAGGCGGGATTGGTTGTCTGGATGTTCGGGGAGGAGGTTGGGGCTCATTCACTTTTTTGAGTTGTTCAGCCTCCGGCTAGGGTACTTCTGCTCCTCCTAGTACCACCTGACCTCTAGGCCTCGGCGCCCTTTGCCAGCCCTTCCCAGATTTCAGCCTCAGTTTTCCTAAACTCTAAATATGGGAGGAATTGTAAGCTGTCATTTCCCTCCCCCAGCCCAGCTGTAAATGATCTTTAAGTAAGCATCTTTCAGTGACTCCTTCAGGTGTCTCTTCCCTTACCTCAAAGAAGGACCTGAGGGAACATCTAGTACAACCTCTTTACAGATCAATAAATTGGGGTTCTGGGATGGGAAGCCCAAGGTCACACGGCTAATTAGCTTCCAAACCACCTTTCCTTACCCTCCTCTCACCTATGTACTTGCTCTCTAGAAAGAACTGAGCCTGTTTAGCCTGGACAAAAGCAGTCTGGTGGGTCTTGTTCAAGTAAAGGACCTACATGGAGGAAGGATTAGTATAGTTTTGGCTGCAAAGTGCACAACCAGGAGCAATGAGTAGAAATTGCACAGGCAAACATCAAGAGAATCCTGCTAACAGTGAGAGCCGCTGAAAAGTAGAATAGCTTGTTTCCACGGATGGTGGGTTCCTCCTCTTTGGAAGTCTTTCAGCAGAGGCTGAATGATTACAATACTTGTCAGGTACATCATAGCGGAGATTCCTTCATTTATGGGTTGCACCCAGTGGCCACTGAGGTCCTTTCCAATTTTCAAATTCTACAATTACTAAGTAGATGTGCTATAGGACAGCTATTTATTTCTACCACAAAAGAAATGCTTGAAACCCAGAAGCCTCTTAAGTGCATATTGACAAATATTTAAAGCAAGATACAATAATTCATCACTCCTATTACATTCTCCCAGGAGGAATATGCTTACAATATTAAAACATGAAACATTTTGCAGGACTGCTGAGCAGACATTTTCACCTTGGGTCTTCACTGACTTAAGGTCTATATCCTCTGGCAGGCTGAGGCATGGCTTTTGTTCATTCTCTTGGCCATGATCATTTTTCCCCTCCAAGATGTTGCTGAGATCACTTGCAGAGCAACTAGCATGTGGATCCAGAAGCTCCCAACCTCTGAAACTCATGATGAGGTTCTTGATGAGGCTAGAAACATCGACCTCAGGATAGCTAGTCAGTCACCTGTGCTCTAAGAAAGAAACACAAAACAGAAGAGGTAGCCAGAGGCTCACCCAGATAAGCACATATACTTACTGCCATTTTTTTAGAGAAAGAAACTCCATACTCAAATTGATGGGAGTAATAGAGAAAGCTTAAAGAGTTTTGACATGCTTGAGAGACAAGAAGAGAGAAACAGCAGAAATTTTCTCTTACTTGGAAGTCTACTAAGTGACTCTTCTTGTTCAGTGATCGGTGCTCTTTGCCCTTTCCCCTCAAATTCTATCATGGGGACCAAAGGCTCAACCAGGAGCCTCTGTTTGAAAGTGACCTTCAGCAAGAAGCTAGGGCACCTATTATCAGAAATGACCCAATAATAGGGCTCAGTTCTATGGGAAATACTCCTGCCAGAGTGGATCAGGGCAGGGTTCCCCTGATTACCTCTATTACAGACACATTTTGCTTTGATATAAAAGAATATATCCACAAACATTCAACCTTCTTTCTCCACAGTGCATTTCCTGAAAATTATTAAACAGAACCTCCTGAGTGATTTGACTAATTACTAAGCCTAACTTTTGACCTTTATAGCTTACTGATTATTAACAGGATCCATCCTGATAAATAGGATCTTTCAAGAGTTTTGTTGACTTTTCGTGTTGTCTGGAGCACTTGCATACATAGATACACATATACTTATGCATAACATGGAACTACATACATACATATATAGGTTTATATATAGTTCCTTTGTCTTCATTTTGCCTCAATCCACATTTTCCCATATTTCTTTGAAATCTCTAGATTCATTGTTCTTTCTAAAACAATAATACTGTATATTGTTCAGTTTAATAATAATCTGAAAACAAAATACATTCCCTAGCCCCAGATGAGGCTAGGGAATGTATTTTGTTTTCAGATTATTATTATAAATAATGCAGCCATGAATATTTTTAAATATTTGAGTGATGGGTTTTTTTTGCTTTATTAACATATTAGTGGGATCTCTAGATCAGCATATGAGTAATTTAATAACTTTTCTTGCATAATCCCAATAGTCTTTTAGAACAATTGAGCCCATTCACAGCTCTATCAGCCCTGAATTAGAAAGCCTGTCTTCCCACAGCTCCTTTAGGGCTACTCTCAATAGGTCACCTACCTATTGAACCTATTCAGTAGTACCAAGAGCTATTCAATCTTGCCTTGGCAGGTAGTGAATTTCCCTGAACTACGCAAATTTAAGCAGAAGTTGTAAAGGAATTCTTGTAAAAAGAGAATTGAGCTATGAGATATTTAAGGTACCTTCCAATGCAGAGATTCTCTGATTCTAATTCATAAACCACATGGATCAAAAGAAGTTCATGGTGATATTTGAAGGAGGGAAGGTCATGCCATTTTGCTTGGGATAATTGTATATCTTGGTTTTTTGTCTATTTCTTTTAAGCTCTAAACCTCTAAGCTTTTAACCTCCTCCACCCCCCAAACCCTTCTCTGCCACTCCCTCTCCATAAGTAGTATAGCAAATAATGAAAGAATGAAAAAAATTATCAATATTTAGCACTGGCACTGTGCTAAAAATCTCTTGAAATACAAATGCCTAAGGAAAAATAGTCCCTGCTTTAAAGTTTATATTCTAATAGGGAAAATAACACATATAGGGGAATAGAGAACCAAAGAGAGAGGTTTGGTTTTGGTTGGAGAGTTGATCCATAGGGCAATATTCATTCATTACTGTACCCAGAGGAGGCGATGGAAAGTGGGATGGGAGAATGTAGAAGATGTGTACACATGTATGTGTTTGTGAGTATATGTATGTATGTATCAATGTGCCCTGGGTGGATAACTGAATAGGATGTAAAAATAAAAGCCTAAGATCCAACCCCATGTCCTTCTATGGGCCATGCCCTTGGATCAGCAACGACTCTTTCCCTCCCTCTCTCTTCCTTCCTTCCTTCTTCCTTCCTTCCTTCTTCCTTTTTCCTACAGAACAGTGGAAGAATACAGCTAGAGGGGAAGAGTGGTGTCAAAGAACAGACAAGAGCTACCATCCTTGGGAAACAGCTGTGTTCTCTTTCCCTCCCCCTTCTTCTCTTTTCCTCTTTTTTTCTCCCTCTTTTCTCTCCACACACCTTTCTTTCACAGAGTAGGCCATGATTTCTAAGGAAGCACCAGGCTCAAGGCCAAAGCTTTGATTTTTGTCTATTTTTTCTTTCTGTTAAATAAGTCAGATTCCAGGAGCCAAACTTTGCTTTACAATTCATTGTGAGGGGAAAAAAGGGAGGGTGTTGAGGGACAGGACACAACCCACGCCCAACCCCACTCAATGTGAAAAACCTGCCACAGCACAACCCACGAGTGCCTCTTATTAAAGAACTAATTATTCTGCCTTCCTTCCCCCCCATTTCTTCTGTTCTCCTGCGGCAAGAACGCTAGTCAGGATCGACAACTCCCAGAGCTCTGTGTTCTTTTTTACCTGCTGAACTGATTAGTAGTAGGGCAGATAGTAGAGTGAGGTGGTCAATTCTAGTAACCTCTTTTCCTGCACACCCCAAGTGTCCTATCTGTTAAACAGAAAGGAAACCTAGTCTTCTTGGTGGAAAGAGCACTGGACATGAGAGTAGGAAAATCTGAGTTTCATTCCCAGCTCTTCCACTAACTCCCTGTGTGTAGTTAAGACGAGTCACTTGCATCCCTGCTGTAGAAGAGCCTTAGGTTTGGACTGAAGGGATTTGGGTTCTAATCTCACCACTGCTAACTGTGGACAAGTCACGGCCTCAACTGGGAAACATCTATTACTTCATTTGTACAATAAGATTACACTAAATGGCCTCCATGGTCATTCCAGTTCTATATTCCACAAAGGATCTCACAGCCTCAGTTTCTCCATTTGCTTGTTGTTCAGTTGTTGCAGTCATGCCTGACTCTTTGTGATCCTACTTTTTAGCCGAGATGCAGGAGTGGTTTGCCATTTCCTTCTCTAGCTCATTTTGCAGATGAGGAAACAGACAAATGAAGTTAAGTGACTTGCCCAGGGTCACACAGCTGGTAAGTGTCTGAAGCCAGTTTTGAACTCAGGATGATGAGCCTTCCCTGATTCCAGGTGTGGCAGTCTATACACTGGGCTACCTAGTTGGCCCTCTACATTTGCTAAAGGTGGACAATCATACTACCTAGTCCAACCTCCTCATTTTAAAGTTAAGGGAACAGAATTAGAACTTGCTCAAGGTCACAGAGATCACCTAAGTATAGTGGGGGGCAGTAGGGGGAGAATTATTGTGATGAAAACTGCTTTACAAAGTTCTTTAGAAACTGTCTCATCTCAGTTTTTCCATAAAGATAGATAAGATTTCAGATGCAGGCCCTCAAATGCGTGCCCATCTGCTCTTACTTATTACAGACCCAAGATGCATGGTACTTATCATGCCCGGAAGAAGGAAGGAAAGCTGTCTAGGAGCAGAGCCTGGGACTGGGAGAAGGGAAGGCTAATTTGGGAAGCACTAATCTCCTGGCTGGCCGAAGAGAGACCACAAACTCTAGTTATAAGGTGTTGGCTCAGAGTCAACATTTTAAAGTTTGCCAGTGAAGGAGATTGTGATACCAAGAGGTATCTATAACTACTGTGGTACCATGTGTACATATGGGGACTGATCACATTCTCCATCCAACATCTGACCAATCAACTTTGACTATCATATACAACATTTTAGATGGATATTCCTACTAGATAAGGAACTAGAGCACAGGCACGAAGTCTTCATTCATTGAGCTCTAATAACCCTTACTACTTGCCTGCAATATAAGTGGGTGCTTTCTAAATTATATGGATGTTTTCTTTTTTATTTAGTATTTTATTTTTTCCCAATTACACGTGAAAACAATTTTTAATATTTGCTTTTAAAACTTCCAAAATTTTCTCCCTTCTTCCCTCCCCCTTCCTCATTGAGAAGGTAAGCAATTTTGTCAAGGTTATATATGTGAAGTCATGCAAAATATTTCCATATTAATCATGTTGTGAAAGAACTCAAGAAAAAGAAAGTAAAAAAAAAAGTATGCTTCAATCTGTATTCAGACACCATCAGTTCTTTGTCTGGGGATGGAGAGACTATTTCATCACAAATCCTTCAGAATTGTCTTGGATCATCATATTGCTGAGAACAGCTAAGTCATTCACAGCTGATCATCTTACAATACTGCTGTTACTTTGCACACAGTATATTTCACTTACATGGACATATTCAAGACTGCTGGCCAGATGTTAGGGTGTGCAGTTGGTAGAGCTCAGAGGTTGGATGTGGCTTTATTCAGCCTCATTGGTATTTTCGCTTTAATTAGCCGAGATAATGGGCTCAGAGGTGGTTGGACTGACATGCTAAGATAATTGTATAAAAGCTGCTTATATAAAGCACAGAAGATGCTGGAGGGAGAGTTGTTGGAAATCAGAGATCTTGACTTCCAACTGCTGTTGCCTACAGGACTTTTAAGTTTTTGAGGACTGGACCCTACTTCTAAGGTGGAGAAACATTTAGCTTGGAACAAATACTCTCGATTCAAAGAATCACAGAGGTGGTGGGGGCTCCAGGGACCATCAAGTACAAACTGTACATGAATAAGAATTCAGTCCACAATATTTCTGGTTAATGGCCAACCAGTCTTGACCTGAATACTTCCAGAGAGGGCAATTACCACTTGCCCCTAAAAATCTTCTTTTTCTAGGTTAAACATCCCTAGTTCCCTCAGCTGAGGTCTTTCCTCTAGATTATCAATGTCATTGCTAAATTAGGGTGTGCCCAGAAGGGAAACATCAATCAATGAACATTTATTAAGTGCCTACATGCCAAAAACTGTGTAAGCTCTAAAACACAAAAATTTCAGATGTCTGACTACAGCTGCTCTAGTTCTGTACACTATGTCTATTAATGTAGTCTAAAATTCCATTAGCTTTTTAAACTGCCACATGTCACTTTATTGAGAGGCAGAAACATAATGGATGGAGATCTGGCCTTCATGCTAAGAGGACTTGTATCCTCTCAGTTCTCCAGGAAATTCTTTATACTTATCAGTTGCAGAAAAGGTGCATTGGCAGAGAAAGTTTCCTATACTGATGAAATCACAGCTGCAGTAACTATTCCCTCTCACACAGCTGACAGCTCTTTTTCTAGGAAAAAAAATTTTAATTGATATCTTTCAGCTTTACATCAACCTAGAGTTCCCCCCTTGCCCTTTCCCCTGCCCTCTCCCAGAGAATACCTTTGGCTCTTTTTCAAACAAACTGACATTTAGCCATTATCTTGCATGGTTCAGTTCTAAGTCAGTGATACTGTGGTCTTTTTGGATCCTGTCATCAGATGTGTTAGCTATCTCTCCTAGCTTTGTGTCATTTTTCTAACTGAGGTATATGTTATTTATTCCTTTACCCAAGTTATTGATAAAAATGCACAGCATCAAGCTCAGATTTCTTGGGAATTTCACTAGAGAATACCCTTCAAATTGACTTCAAATCATTTAGAATTCCACACAATCCAAAAAGAAGAAAGGTGATCACAGTGTCAAAAACCAGTTTGCTGTCACATCCTTTGCCCTGTCAGTGCAGTTTTGGAGGAGACCCTGAGGCCAGCCCAGAATTAGTACAAATAGCTGAGTATGTTCTATCAAGTGGCCTCCAGTCTGGGTGGAAGGGAATAAGAATGGCAGAGAATTAAGACTGAGGAGAAGATTCAGTGATGAGGATAACCATCTTGTGCTCCACGGCATGGAGCAGGTTATAGGCTGACCACAAAAATACACTCACTTTGACCAAACCTCTACTTCTACCTAGCTGAAAGAAGTAACAGGCAATTAAGTTTATTATTGGGTACTGGCTTAGACAGAAAAAAATGCCTTGGATTTCTCCCACCCCTCTCTCTGATTCTTCCCACCAATGAACTTCATTTCAATTCAGACTCAAACTTTGTAAAGACTCTCTATGTGTAAGGCATTCTGCTAAACCCTGGGAAAATAAAAACAAAAAAATCACAGTCCTTACCTTCAGGGAGATTACAATCTAAAAGGGGGATATGACTTGTACATAGAAGTAGTAGAATGTAATAAAGGCAAAGGACAGATACAGATGAAATACTCTAGGAAAATGTGAGGAGGAAGATGGAATTTTCAGCGGGGGAGCTGTGGTTCACCTTCCAGCTTTATGCCCTAGGGATACTGGCTCTTTCCTTCTGGCTAGAATAGCAATGCCCTGATCTCCACAGCTATAATTCTGAACTCCAAAAGATAAGGAGAGAGAAGTGAGAAACAGGCAGGACCCTAAGCTAATACCCAAGCTAAGGCCCAACTGTAGATGTGTCAGTCTTCCCATTTTCTGCCCTGATTCAGGGTTTCCTCCTCACCTGACCAGAGACCTCTCTCACCTGGGTCAGATTCCTAGTTGACAGCAGCAGTGAATACACTCACAGGACTAGATCAATTTATGAACATTTTATTTGTGTTTTGAGATTACAGAGTAGTTATTGCTGATCTAATACAATCACTCAGACATGAAGATTTCCAACAGTCTTTTGGAATGATAGATCCTCAGAGATTTTATTTCCTTTTAGTAGAATGACAATAAGAACTAGATGATTACTTTATGTGATATATAAGTATATATATGTATATATATTGAGTTCAGAATTGAATGACTTGTTCATGTATAATTTGCTGGTGTTGCCTATCTTCCTTTCCTAATTTTTTAATTAAAAAGCTTTATGCAACAATGCATTTTGATTTCTTTTTAAAAATCACGACAGTTAATGCTGAGACAACCATAGGAGCATAGCAGCAATTGTGGATTTGTTGAGAGAGAAGCCAGCAGCGGAAAAAGTTTTACAGGGGTATGTGGCTATGGAGAGCTGTGCTCAGAAGTGGGAGGGGGAGGTGGGACATTCAGTTTTATTTTTCTTATTTAAAAAAAAATATATAAATATCTACATAGAAGTTAAAATAAGGGCTAAGAATCAGTAAGTTCAATGATGAGAACAGCACCTCCGACATGCTGAAGCCAGACACAGAACCAGTAGCTCTTTCCCCTGTTCCCAGACAATTGGGCCGTGCACCTGAAGCAATGATCTGACAGGTCCCACACTCAAGGCAGACAACAAAGGGTACTCCCAGACTCAAAACTAAGGGCACCTATTCCTGGCTCCTGTGTGGGATAACAGGCCAGAGCTCCAGGCAAAGTTAAGATAGGTTATCTAAAACTCAAACTATTTGGGCAACAGCACTGGCCACTTAATTCAGGAACTCAGGGCACCCCCTTACTCATCTAAAGCAATATATAACACAATGGGGTTCTTTAACAAGCTGGGTAGTCCATGATCTTTAGGTTCCAACTACAGGGATCCATAAAGAGCCAGGCCCTGGAGAACAGTAAGCTGGGGCTTTGGATTCAAGGGAACATCAGAGTCCACCTGACTGATGGAATCTGCTCCACCTGGGAGAACAGGGGACCAATAAGTACCCATGGAACACAGAAATGAGTAGAAGAGGAGGGGTACAGTGGAGCAGGAGAAAAGGAACTGTCTGCTGAAGAATCTAGAACTTATGATCTTCCTTAGAGACAAGTATATAATAGGATTCAGAGGGGATAAGTGGGATTCCTCCAACAATTACTGATAGTACTCTTAAGGGACTGGGCTTATGGATTAGAACCTAGCAAATATATTTTACTGAGGCAAACGGTCACTTATCTAAGCCTCTCCTCTCCACAGCCCCAAAGGTAAGGTCACTTCCAGGCTGATCCTGAGGGTAAAAGATGAAGACTAGGCAAGGCCTGAAGGGGCAGAGCAGGGCAAGAGAACTCGGTTAGTGTAGCCCTAGATAACCTGGCCTGGGTCAGATCTGATCTGAAGGACCAGAAGTAGTCCAGATGATGTTCTAATACCAAATGGCTTATGGTAGCTTTCAGGTAGGACTGATGTCCCCAAGTAGTCAAAGACAGCTGGGGCTACCCCAGATTCCACATTAATCTACCTGCTCTCTCTGGCTTCCTTCACACCAGGCAGGCCCTTTCAAGACTCAACCCAGTCCAGCCCAGTACCAGCACTAGGCACTTCCAGGAAAGAACCAAAGCTGAATCCACCAATAGAAAGAGTTACAGAGTCCCTGGATGCTAATCTTAATAAATTCTACTTGCACCAGAAACCACATTGGATGATCGACAATCCCAGATTTTTAGATATAAGTGGGGACCGTGGGTGGGAAAAGAGAAGGAAGAGGACAGGCAGAGATGTTTCAGCAGAGAAGAAAGGACACAAGTCAGACAGCAGAGAAACTGGATCTTGGCTCCATCAATGGTAATGGCCATAGGGATAAATGTTTGATGAAGTAAAACTAATCACACTAGCTATGATCCCCTGGACATATAAGCCCAGCTCAGCCAGTTAATCAAACTGGAAATCCCCCAGGAGGCAGGAATGTTTAGCCCCTCTAGAAGGTGTCCCAAATTTGCTAAGCAGCAGGCCTGGGAACCTGTTCCATTTCTGAACTCCAAACACACTTGAGCTGCCTGAGGAATACATATTTTTGCTTTGCTCAATCTCAGAGGCAATTCTAGGCAGCAACAAGAAGATGGAGAGAAACAGTTTTACAAACTCTCCTCTGAGATTATTCCAATTTTGCCTAGAGGGGCTTCCTGAGACGCTATCCAGCCATATGGCATGAGAACAGAGTAATAGACCCTCGTGGATTTGGTTCCCACTTCCTGAACAGAGCTTTGGTTGAGTTGGAAAGCTGGTTTAAAGAAAAAAATCCAAGTAATACCAGAGCTGCTGAGAAAGTCATGGAGGCACAATCTCCCGAGAATCAACGTCCAAATGGGCATAAACACATAAGAAGGAGTCTTAAGGACTGTGGAGGGGCACCCAGTAGGGACAGGTGCAGCTGAATATTTGTGGGGTTCGTTGAAGCTGTCACCCTTCCCCCTCAATAGCTTTGTCAGAGAAGGCAGTGATAGTGCTGGCCAAGGCTGAGGCCCTGGGGCCATGCTGATTGGGTGGCTTTCCTGAGGCCTCACCTGGGGAAGGATAAGAGGGTCAGCTACTGAAGATCTGTCACAAAACTCCCCCGCAAAAGCCCTAAGGGACAAAGACTCTGGAATCCCTGAATGGTAAAGATACCCTAGACAACAGATACATGACCATCACAAAAAACTCAAAACTAACGGAGAATGATGCTGAAGATGCAGGGGATGGGGGGTGGGGGGGGGGGTATGTTCCCCACTCCCTTTTTTCCTTCCTCCCAGCCCATCCTCTGTGGCTCTCACAGCCCTCAGGGCAGTAACCACACCATGGGCTGAGGCTGAGGGCACAGGATTCTAGTTTTTAATAAATAAATAATCTAACATATGGTCTATGGGGTGAGCATGGCGGGCGGCTCTGACCAGGGAAGCAGCTTGCTGGATTTTGTCCTGTATAGTAGAGGAGAAAAGAATTGGGGTCCAGTTCCTTAAAATATCTTCTGGCTTCGGTTACAGGAACTTAATATCTAGAGGGAAAAAGAAACAAGAGAAGATGAGGCTATCAGGTAGTGGAAGCAGTCTGGCTGCTTGAAGAAATGGGGAAGCAAGGACTTCAGCAGAAATTAGATAAAAGGGTTCCTCCCAAGTGACTCAACTCTTATTGGGGGAGTGGGTAACTGACTCCTTGTCACACCAGAGATGATCCAGTCTCCTCTGGGAAATGAAGGAAAACTGAGATTTAGTGCTGGGAGCGCTGGCCTGCAGGGTGCCCCTCCACAGGGAAAGCCTTGGATCAGAGCATGCTGTGGGCACCCCACTCAGGGGTTACCAAAATGTAGCAGAGAAGATTAAGAGCCGTCTCCTCCTCCTCCTCACCCGCCCAGGGGAGCCCAGATCACCTGTAGTAGTTGGGTTTGAAGGGTCCATTCTTGTTGAGACCCAGATACTTGGCCTGTTCGTCTGTCAGCTCTGTCAGGTGCGCATCGAAGGTGGGCAGATGAAGACTCGCCACATACTCATCTGGAATGGGCCCCAGAACCAGGGTGTAAGTCTAGACCTCTGCTTCTCAATCACCCTTTATAACCCAATTCTAGGGATATGAATACTGTAGTTTGTTGGGCTGAGTGAATGATTCTCCTCCATACTGTTATAACATCTCTCCTAACCCTTCAGCCTTTTCACCTTCCTACTCAGATGGGAGGAATATTTGGCTTTCAGACTCAACTCAGCCTCCAGGGCTACTAGTTAAGATTTTGTTCCTAATACGGAGAGAGCCAACTATGAGAAGGTGTTGACATCTAGAGAAATGGTGGAGGTCCAGGCACTAACAAAGGAACTGAGTCAAGGAGCTTGGGGAGCCTGAGTCCAAATATCAATCCTGTCCTGAGCTTGATGAATAGCTCTGGGTCATTTGGTGACATTATGGGCCTGTTTTCCCTTTTGTTAAATCAAGGAAACGATCCTGGGGAGTTGTGGGAGAAAAAACTAAGAAAGATAAAGGCTCCAACTGACTCTGCTCTCCAAGTTTCTCACAGCTCATGTACCATGTAGGACAGATCTGCATGTCCACATATGCTGCTCACGTCATTTCATGCTTTCACCTGGTTGCCCCAACCAGATCACAAACTCTGAGGACAGAGTTTTTGTCTTTGGCTCTCTATCACTTCAGTGTGCTTAAGACAATAATATATTATCAATTAATTTATGGGCCACTGTGTTTAGGGACTGGTAGAGAAATGCAAAAGCGTTTCTTGATTTACTCCTCCACTTATACCTCAGTAGCCTAGAAAAATACTGAATCTCTTTAGGTGCTTGAGAAAGGTCAGGTGCCTTTTAAAAATGAAGTTTCTGTTTCTCTTATAGGAACACTGACAACCAGAAGGTGCAGTATCCGTCATACAGACTGAAGCTGGAGTTGAGGGGTGGGAGGTAAGATGTTTAGTCAGAAAGGGGTTTGGTTTAGGGCGATCAGGAGCCCAGGAGTAAAGCAGAGATAACCCTATACGAATCACTTAAAGGTAGCCAGTATCTCCTTTTCCTCTTTAAGGCTGTTGCAGTAGAAAGTCCTCCTCCCACTGCTCCTCTGACATGCTCATGGAAGCACACAGTGAAGCCTGGGGCATCTCCATGACCTCAGCAGAGCAGAACTGAGGGAGTCCTGCTTGGCTGCAGCTCTCCTCTAGCCCATCCATGAAGAGGAAGGAGCTAGGTCACCCAGATACTGCTTCATGTCCTCACTGGGGCTGCTTCATCCAGGGCTGTGCTGGACGGGGCTCATTCTTACCCATTTTCTTGGGCAGCAGGTAGACATCTTGTTTATAGCGTCCCTCAGGGGCATTGTAAAGCTCTATCAAAGCCAGAGCCTGGAAATAAAGCAGAGAGAAGGGGATTCCCTAACTACTGCTACCAGGCCTGGGATCCCATCACCCACAATCTGGCAAAAAGACCATTCTTCACTCTGTTAGCCTCACCTGAGTAGTGGCGGTGATGGAGAGCACAAATGTAGGCACTGTTGAGCAGCTCAGGTTCAGTAGGCGGCCCTAGAGAGCAATGGAGATACCTAAGCATTGGGGTAACTTCAGATTAGCCACAGACAAATATTTTACAACTTACTGAGCTGAGAGGAAAAGGAGACTTGTAACCTGCCACAACACTTAGCACCATGCTGGGATATATACACAAAAACCCAAAACAAAACCCACTTGATGTATTGTTTAGGAGCTCTACCAAGATAAATCTTGGCAGAGAAAGGAAGGGAAGAGGACTAGTATTCTAGTCCTCCTGGACCAACTGCCTCTTGTGGCTCCAGAGACTCTGGAAAGCCTTTTTCTTGAAAAGCTGCCTTCCCACCATCTTCTTCTACTGTCCTGCTGAGTCTAAGGGGAGCCTGACTATTAGAAGGGGTGCCTGCAGGGAACGGATGAGCCACAAATCCCTTCCCCTCATCCCACTCTGTTTCTTGGGAGCTTCACAACCTTTCTCTGACTCTGAGCACTAACAGCCAGGAACAACTGCAGTGCTTGCTTTTCTCTTCCAAATTGCTAGGTGGGCCTCCCTGAGCCAACTAGAGACAAGTCACCAGACCAGAGCTGACATCAAAGCAACATCCAAGGGGCAGATTTAAATATTCTGAACTGCACTCATTCTGGGAAGAAAGGAGATATAGGTAAAGCCTCCTTACAAATACGTGATTTTAGTGAGGAAGGCAGGATCGGATGAGGTTGGGCTGAGAAGGGAGAGCAACCCCCAAACTTCCATATTTCTGGATTCTTGAGTCTACAGATTCCAATGTTTTTAAATTACTTCTAAAAATGATGATGATAACAAGCATGTAGAACTTTGGGAAATGGCCATAATATTTCATGCTATTTCTCTATTTCTTGCCTAGACTACCCAGAGCAAACAAGATTCAGGACAGGCTGAAGAAGTAACAAATAAAGCAGCCGGTTGTCTACAGCAAGGGGCAAAAGGGTCAAGAAGGTAAGAGGGAAAGCACTGCCCTGGGAATACAGGGGACAGATATGAGAATGAAATGACATTGGATTGGTCAGGGCCCAAGGTAGGGAATTATCAACAATCAACCAATAAATATGCAACTAAACTTTCATCATCCCTATATTGAATAGTGCTATGGGAGCGGGGGTAAGAGAAAAGATCAAGCCTGTGGCTTTCAGAACATGCCTTGCGTAGTCTTGGTTACAGTCAGGAATATCTACCCTTCAAGTTCACTAAAATGCTATAAACCTTCCCACAAATGACATTATCACTTTGAGAGCATCTCACAAAGTAGCTTTGGTTCTATCCATTAATTCTTTCTATGGCAATAGTCACCATCTGACTCAACCTGCTGAGTGACATGAGGAGACAGGATAATTGTGAAAAGTGGGGACCCAAAATAGGTTCTTAATTGCTGAATGAAAAGGTCTTTCACAATTAGAAATACAAGTCATGGGAAAAGTAGTTAAATTTCTGACTTAAGAAACTGGCACTACGGAAAGGGTGAAAAGGAGGTGGTGGTCTTAGAGAAAACACTCTATCTTGACAATTATTTTGTCTTCATTAGGGTTAGAAAGAGTGTTGAAGCCTTTTGCCAAGTCTAGCCCAGCTTATACCGCTGTTCTGTCCCAGGGTTATAATCGTCCAGGTTTGCTTACCTCTGCCAATAACACTATTCTCTTTCCGTCTGGCCAGATTACATGATCAACTTGAGATCTCACCCGCTCCCAGGTCAGTTCTGGAGTACGCAGACTTGCCTGGAATACACACAGAAAACATTCCATTAGCAAAACACAGGATTCAGGACAAGACTACTCCCTCCTTTTGGGATCTTCTCATCTGGGGAATAGCTAACCAGAATGATTTGGGAAGGAGTTTAGTAAGGGCTAACATGGTATATGGGCTTCTGTGTGTTTCGTGGGACTGGTAGTAGGGAGAGAAGATGAGGAGGTTTGTAAATTTAATTATCTGACCTTTTAGCAAAGGAATTATGTGGCACACAAAAGAAACTAGCAAGAAAATCACACCAACTAAATTAATAACTGGAACATGATGAGAGAACTCAGTGGAACTGTACCACTTAGGCACCCCTGAGACAGAAGCAGGGCTTAGTAAAATGTTTTTCCAGCTATTTTTATTATCTTTTCAATAACCAATGAGCAGAGAAGAGAGTTATACAAAGCAACCTGAATAAAAAAGATATCTAACTGTTAAGGAAAAGGACTATTAATACATCAATAATTCCTTGCTAGGTAATACTGATGGGCAATCAGAGTACCCCAATGATGATGAGTTTTTCCTGAGTCAGATACTTACAGAATAATACAACTGTGGAAGAAATATACAATAAGAATTTAAAGCCAAAGTGAAAGTTACACTTTTACCATCTCTGACAAGTTTGGAAATAAGTATATGACATCTCCTAACTCACTATTATGAATAAAACAGTGAAACCTGGTGCTATGTTTGAGTAAATATAATTAGGATGAACAGTGAAGAAAGAGGTTCAGGATGATACATTTTCCAGGTTTGATGAAAATATAATGCAGAAAGTAACACCATCGTGGTTATAAATACGTAGGGGCCTAGTTAACATAGTAAAGAGAAAATTTCTAGAGGGAGACAGAAAATGTCAAATTAAGTACCTTCCAAGATCTATATCTTCAGGAATAGAAATATCTCAAGTATGTGATAGGAAAAGGCTCTCACATGAAATACTTAAGTTAGGAAGAAACCTTGTAACATTAAAAAGCACAAGCTTGCCAATAAATACACTGTAGGAGGGCCAGTCAAGTCATCTCCACTAAGGATGCATAATGACTTTTATCTCTCCCTTTCCCCAGATCGTCAGTGTCTTCTGTAGTGGCTCTTGGGAGAGAACAGAGAGGGTTGCCCAAACTGAAGGGGACCTGTATGTATCTTACCACGTCAATCTCAGTATTGGAATGTCCCATGTTGCAAACAATGCAGCTGTTCTTCATTCGGTCTAAGTGCTCTCTTGTTACCACATTCTTATTACCTTAAAAAAGAAATTTAGGCAATGAGTAAGAAGCATGAAGCAGGCACAGCTTCTCATTATCTCTTCCCCTCCTCTAGCTTTCCCTTAGGCTACAAAGACATATCTATTTTTTAAAAAATATTTGGGTTGTTTCCTCCAAGTTGGAATTTCAAAGATCTGAGTTATAAATGGGACTGTCAATATTACTATGGCATGTAGTTTTACTACAAGGAAGAAAGAAGATACATGAAATATGAGTCAAAGAAAATGAGGCCTGCTCTTCTGCTGCCTTCCCTCTAAAACTTAAAATTCATTTTTTGAGGCTTTTGGGAGCTAATCAGATTGGCTCCCTTTCTCTCCCAACTATGAACAACTTTGACTTGATGTTGCCATGATGGAAGGATCATTGATTTGGACCTAGAAGGAACCTCAGAGGGCCTCTCATTTTAAACCTGGGGAAGCTGAGACCTACAGACATTCAATTGCCTTAAAGTCACAAAGGTCGTAAACTGCTGGGGTTTGAACACAAGTCTTCTTACTTCAGAGTTAGTCTTATTTTCTCCATACCCTGGTTGCCTCCATCACTGAGGCCAATTAAGAAGGAAATCCACGGCTGTTGTTGGAGATGAATAGGTTCTAAAGAAGCTTATTCTCCTTCTGAGGTTGTCTAAGCTGCCAGGGCAGTTTATACCCGAGTTACACTTTGGGCAATACTCTCCAGGGAGGCTGGAAAATTGACAATCTATGGGTTTGAAGACCCCTATCTCTGACATGTATTTTTAGTTTGCCTAGAATATTTTTACTAAATTTCGTTACTTTTGCTCCTGACATGCTCCTAACCCCCAGCCATTTCTGTTGTCACAATACTACCTGTACAAGTGATGACAATGTCCACTTGCCGGATGACCTCATTCAGTTTCACAAGTCGAAATCCGTCCATGCTGCGGAGATAAAACCCAAATACTTAATTCAAGATGGCAGGAGTAAGAAGAGAAGCAACTCCAAAGCTAATACCAAGTCTCCCTACTAGGTATTCTTGATATACCTGGGTTATTCCTAATAATTGGGAATAGTATCTTCTCAGGATACATAGCCTAGAGAAAAGGTCTTGTGAGATTCTGGATGTATTTCCTCCAAATAGGGAGAAACCAAGAATATCAGTGGGGAAAGGGTGGCAGTCAGACACTGACCTTCACTCTATTTCAGTATGCTGTTGGTCCTGTAATTCATGTTGGAGCATTAGAAAGACTAGCAAGTCTTTTCATATGGCTGAGCCTTCACTTATAGAAACCAGAATGGATTATAGCTTCACTAACCCATTCTAGCCCAGATGCCTCTACTTCAACAACAACATTGTAGACAAACAACTTTGAAAGACTTAGAAACTCCAGAGGACTCTTGATAAAATATGTTAACTACTTTCTGTTGAATAGAGGCATTTTTTTTGGACATAGCCAATACAAGAATTTGTTTTGCTTGATTACAATTTTATGATATGGGTTTTATTTTTCTTGCCTCAATTGAGGGAGGTGACAGATAATTGGGAAGGAGAATATGTGGATGGTTGTAAAAATAAAGTTATTTTAAGCATACACAAACATACACACACACACACACACACACACACACACACACACATATGAAAAGCAGAAGGACAAGAAGGCAAACACTGTTGCTTAAACAGCAAGGGCTGAACATGGGAAGAAAAATGGTTTTTTTATGTTCTGGATCTGAGCAATATCTTCTGTTTCATTTCTTCAGAAATTCTAAATTTTAGCTTAAACCTTCCATCATATGGTTGCAAACTCTTGAACAGATTAGCCTGAGCAATGCCACATGTCATCTTAAAGGGTGCCTGTTCTTGTTAGACATTGTCAGGGATTGAGATATGTGAGAACTAAAGAAAATTTCTTTTTTGGTCCTAGTTAGATCAAAACTGTATGATTTTTGGGGGGGGGGGGGAGGAGGCTGTTTGTGTCAAGAACTCAAGGCTCCTCCCCAGTGCTTACCAGGCTTGCAGGGCACAGATGGGGTCAATCTCAGTCACATACACTATGGAACCCATGGCCTTCAGGGCTGCACAGCACCCTTTCCCCACCTAAAGAGAAGACCAAAGACAAGTGAGAAGAAAATCAGTCAGGTGGTTTCTCAAAGTCTTGGCAAAACTCCTGAAGCCCCCTATGACCACCCCCAGGAATTTCACTGAAAAGATCCATGCTTCTGGGAGGAAAAAGAAAACAAAGACAGAAACACCTCTGCAGCCTCACACATCCATATATACAAAAACACCCACACTCACGAACTGCATTCAAAACACAAGCTAAAAGAACATCACAAACAGCAGGACAAGAACAAGTCAGAAAAGCAAGATGAGAGAAGATGCTAACTTGAAAAGAGAAAATGACAAGTTGTAACTGACATTCCAGGGTTAAAGATGGAAGTGGAGGAAGATTAGCTGTGACCCACACTCAGACCATCTCTGGACCATACACTGAGTCACCAGTTCTGTGGAAGATTAAACTTTACCTCTCCATAACCACAGACTACCACTTGCTTCCCACCAAACATCATGTCTGTTGTCCTTTTGAGCCTGGGGGAGGGAAAAATACCAATTAGGCACAAGAACAACTTGCTGCCTACCGTGTTTGTCCCTCCATGTCAGACTGAATCTTCTCAGTCTGCACTGCAGTTCTTCTTGGTAAAATTTAGAAAGGAAATAAGATTTTGAACACCTCAAGAAAAAAACTTTTATTGAAAGTCTCAGAGAGAGAAGTCCCGTAAAAACTTATCTGGCGTATCAAGTGATGAAGGGAATTATATCAGAGAAACCTGGGAAGACTTGTATAACTGATGCAGACTGAAATGAGTAGAACTAGGAGAACAATTTGTCCAACAATAACCACAATGTGAAGACAAACAGCTTTGAGAGATTTGAGAACTCAGATCGATTCAATGACCAAATGCAATTTCAAAAGATTAATGATACTTGCCCCTCCCCACAAAAAAACCACGTTCTGTCTTCCTCCTGACAGATGGGCAATGAACGCGTACAAACAGGCATATTTTTTAGACATGGCCAGTGCAGAAATTTGTTTTGCTTACCCATGCACATCTGATACAAGTGTTTTGTTTTTCTTGTTTTCTCAATGATGGGAGAGGGGAGGGGAAGGAGAAAGGAATAAGCCTTTATACAGCACCTACCATGTGCCAGATACTGTGCTAAGCACTTTATATACATTAGTCATTCGATAAAGGGAAAGAGAAAGAAAATAGATTATTGTTCAGCAAAAAAAATTAATTAAAAAAAAAAAGAAAATCGTTATCTTCTTCTTTTCTCTCCCTCTACCTCATCACCTTTAAGAAAGAATTAAATAAAAGAAAACATGGGTTTAAGGATCAAAAGAACTCTTTTGGTTTGTTCTTTTAAAATGAAAAAGAGAAGACTTCCTTTGATAAATGAGTCAGTAGTATCAGTCTGGACAATAGATCCTACAGGACTCCAATAGGATACATTGTCTATTTAGGATGGAGAAGAACTCTGAACCATGCCAGAAACATCTGACTCCCAGACAGTGGGATTTTTCTGAGGCTGATCTCTTGAACGCATTCATCTGTGTTACCTGCCACCTCTTTGATTTATGGTTCATGGTGCTGGTTCTCATAATTACCAAACTCTCTAAGTGGAGATTAGTAGTATATACAGAAGCCTATTGAGGCCCCAATTTAAAATCTGAATCCATCTTTTTTAAGAGGCTCTCCCTAAATAGTCAGAAAGACATGTTGGACCTGTGTCCAAAGCACTCTTCACCATATATCATCCTGTTATCTTTCTGTCTATTTATTCAATCTTGTTTAAAATGTGGAAACTTGCTGTACCTGTCGTGTCTTTACCCTACAGCATTTAACATAAAATGCCCTGTATGTTATGGATATTAATTAAATGCACAGAGAAAGAACTATTGCCCTAATAAAGAGAAATTAGTTTGTCTGTAACACTACCCAAGAAGGATCATGGTGGTTCCATGTACTAGTCATCAGCAAAGGAAATTTAAAAATCACACTGATGAACTTATCTCTCTGAGTCTCTAATGCTTATGATGTTATCAAGTAACATATCAAGCCTTTCCTTGGCCATGCATGTGTTAAAAAGCAATGCAAAGTGAGGTAGAAGAATTAATACTACTGGGATCTTGGAGCCTGATTGGCACTCAACTCCCAAAAGACTTTGCCTGTTCAGTATAGTCCCTGTGATCTTACAGAGTCAGTGTCTCAAGGTCAGAGGAAAAGACACCAAAGACTATGGTCAGGAAGGGCTTCCTTGAAAGATGACTGAAATTTAGTGCTAGGTTCTTCTTGAACTCTTCCCTAACTTATCTATCCTGGAGCCCCCTATAACAGTACCCAATCCATGCTTTATTTTTTAACTGATAAACAGTTTCAGCCCCCTGTGGAGTTGGGGGAAGCATTCCTCACACATACTACAAAATGGCACTCAAATTTCCAAGACTCGGCTGTCACTGGGCACTGGTATCCTTTCACCAAGTTAAAGAGGACCATTTCTGAACTGCTTTGAATACAAAGTCAGTCATTATAGCTTTCCTACTATGGAGACCATGGCCAATGTGTAGCCTGAAGGCTCTTCCCTTTCATTTGGGCTGTACCCCAGAGCATCCAACTCCTGCCTCATCTTTCCACCTTCTGTACTTATCTTCTTTAGAAAAACTGCTCTTTTCAGTAAGAAAGTCTTCTTTACTCAGGGTCTTACTCGTTCTAGGGTAAACTCAGTGAGAATCTGAAAGACAGTTGTTACCATTAACCAGATATAATACTAGCCTAGTACTCAGTTATCTCTCAATCCATTTGATTAATACAATCAAACAGGAGAGTGATGATGATCTACATAATAATATTGGCATTCAATAATCATATTGCCAGAAAGACTGTGATGCAACATGTTCCCCTTAAGATCTATCTATCTATGTTTTCAGAACTCACTGCTAAGGACTTGGAGGGTAAAGGAAACCTTGATAGAGGTTTGCTTATTGGGTAGGGGGTTCATTTGCCCATTCTGCCCTCTTCCACTAACTACAAACCATTCTAATGCAGACCATCTAGCAAGAACAATTTTCTAAATCGAACATCACTAAGCAGCAATTTAAAAGCTTCATACATGGTATTGCTGAGTCTTCCTTACTAAAGTTAGGTAGGAACATCAGAGGGAGGTGTAAGAAGGAATAAAGGAGTCATAATGGTACTTGGTCTATATCTAGATGAATTCTTCTAGATGGTCAACCTTTGCCAATGTAATGATAATTTAAATAGATCTTTCCCATTCATTAGTGGGCCTATGTGATCTGCTTGAGTCACATGGAAGCCTAATTCACATGAGTTTGAGTCACATGAAGCCTGTGGTGGGAGGAGTTTGCTGAAAGGATGGAACAGGAAGGGTGGAAAAGGAAGAGGCAGAGTTAGAGCAAAGCTGAGAGGAAACTGGTCAGAGTCTAGTCAGAGGCAGAAAGGATGCAGGCAAGTGGGCAGTCAGCTAGAGTGAGTGAGACAGCATGATTGTGATTTTGTTTAAGAGGGTGATTTGTGTAATGGAGCTGGTATGTTGGAAAGCCTAAGAGGGGAAGGCCTGGGGCTGGTGTTGTCCTCTACATTGTTATTGTGTATAGATTTTTGTTACTATGATGTATGTGGCTTTCTGATGTCTGAATAAACTTTTTGGTTCTGTCTTCTGTGTGAAGAGTCTGTTGTATTTCATGGTTCAGAATTGCTTTGGGATATTCATGGCCACCACAGACACTGTGAGTATTGTACTGGTGCTACAGTCATCCTAATACTTTATTTCCTCCAAATTTTATTCAATAAGAAATAGATCTCTATAGTGTTCATTAAGGACACCAAATCCAGCTCTAAATTAAATTCTGTTGTTGACCCAGCATCAGGGAGAGAAGAATTTGATCAATACATGTCTCTGTCACCTCCATCTCACATAGGGCAGGCAGGCTATTCCCCAAGGCAGGCAAAGGTGATTTCTTCAAAGCACAGTAGGCATAATCACAGGGCCAGGTGAAAATAATTCTAGAGATACTGAACTCCCTTATGGGTAAGGCATTAATATAAATGTCTCTGTGTCTGACAGAATCTCGGAGCCATGAGAGCACATGGCCTTCATGGTACATTTTTTTCTGCCAGCTCAGGGTGCTTTGGCATATGGATATCATTCTTGGCTAGCACTACTTCTCCCTCCTTAAAAAAGAGTTAGTGGACAGCAATTTGGATCTTTTTCAATCTCATCATCTTGGCAGCTGTTGCTGCTGCCGATACAACCAAGGATAGAAAGCTGTCCTAATACTTTAAACTCGCCGCTGAGAATTACTCTGTGTCCAGTGAAAGTTGCCAGAAAGCCACAGATGATGGCTGTGTGATAGTGTGGAGCTGGTTTAAGAGCTCGAAGCACTTGCTATCACAGCTTCCCTGGACTGGCTTTAGTTACTGACTTCAGAAAGTGGGAGCTCCAACAATTGAGCAAAGAACTAGACTGACTTTTCTAAATAATACAGAACTTTAGTAGTCACGAATATTCGTTATTAAATGTTAGGCATGAAGCATTTACAGTCCCAGAAACTGATAAGACCTTGACCCATAGCACTGGTTCAGAAAAGGAGCCCAGAGCCCCTTCTGGCCAACTGAAGCATTCCCTGGAGATGTTTGCAACATACCCATCAAGAATGGACTCTCTGCAGCAGTAGAGGTTGTCAAACTTCTGTTTGGTGACTGAATCGTTGACATTCATGGCTGGCACACACAGCTTGCCAGCCTTGGATAACTGGTACAGCCTGTGATGGTGAGGGAAACAGAGGGGAACATAAGCTGTTGAGATACTGCACTGGGCTCCATCCTGAGGGGTCCCCACTCCCTGCCTCTTCACTGCACTTATTGCTCTCTCCTATCCATAACTCTACTACCATACTGGGAGCTCCTCCAGGACACAGAAGACATCTTAGTCATTTGTGTGTATGTGCCTCAATACCTGGCACAGAGTTGTACAACAAATGTTTAGTGAATACACACACACACACACACACACACACACACACACACATAAAAAACTGGAAGACCAAAGTGAACAAGAAACTTATTCAAGATAACAAAATGAACCAAAAAGAATAAAGATTTCTGTTTCCAAAACAGTGTTTTATCCCTAGGACCATACTATTCTTTTTACTAGCATGGAGTGACTTAGAATTTTACAGGCTCCCTAAAGTGGCTCTTTTTTATAAGCTGTGGCACCATATTTAAGTTACTGCTCCCTAGCTTTTGTTTCAGAATCTGCTCTTTACAACTGGAATTCAAAGAGCAGAAGTCAAGGTCACTCCAAGAGTTAGTGGTATTCCAAGGCATAGAAAATAGGAACTCTGACTCCTAAGTTACAGAGGAGGTTTGATTCTGGCCTCAGACCCTAGCTGGGCACCTACAGTCAAGCGACTTTACTTCTCTGAATATTACCTGTGAAATGAGGCTTATAATGTTTGTATTTCTTAAACTTCAGTACAGGGTGACTGAAGCACACTGGGAACTTTAAATTGAGCTATTATTGCATTCTCTAAAACTGTAATACAAAGCCAACAAATAATTGTGAACAGAAGCCCAAAGAGGAAAATTTTATGTTATATCAAGTGGGCACTGTGAGGATGATTTCTCCCCTTCTGACTTATGTGTTATCAAATTTAAAATCAGAAGTCTGAACAGTTCATCAATCAATAAGCATTTATTCAGTGTTTACTGTGTCCCAGGCACAGTGCTAAGTAGTAGGGACAAAAATAAAGGCAAACACATAATCCCTGAACCCAAGGAGATAACATGCAGATAACTATCCATATTAAATACATATAATGTAAATGGAAGGCAATGTCAGAGGGGACGCAAGAGTAGGCAAAGGGCCTAGAAATGCCTCTTGCAGAAAGTAGGGTTTGAAAGAAACCAGGAAAGCTGATAGGTGGGGCATGAGAAGGAATATGAGGAACAGTTAGTGAAAAGGCACAGAGTACAATGTGTGAGGGGATGATGTTAGTGAGAATATGTATAAGGATCAGTTAAAAAGTCAGAAAGCCTGATTACAGTGGATATGGAGGGAAGCAGAGGGGAAGAGGCCAAGAAAGGGACTAAGGGGCCACGTTGGTAAGGGTTCAGATGACCCAAAGAGCATTTTACATTTGATCCTGGTGCTAACAGGAAGTCACTGGCTTTTACTGAGTAAAGAGTGATATGATTAAACCTGCACTTTAGAAAAATCATTTTGGCAGTTGAATTGAGGAGGGATTAAACTAGAGAGGGGCTTGAGGAAGGGAGACAAAGGAGGAGTCTTCTGTAATAGTCCTGACTTGAGGGGATAAGGATCTGCATCAGAGTGATAACTACGTAAGTAGAAAGAATGGAAAGTGTATAAAAAATGCTGTAAACACAGAAACGATGAGATCTGACAATCAATTAATTACAAGGGGGAAGAATGTAAGTAAGGAGCTGAGGATGACACAGGTTACAACCTGGGTGAGTGGGAGATAAAAGCTCTCCCAGTAACAGGAAAGTCAGGGAGAGGGGACAGTTTAGAGGTAAAGATTAGCTTAACCGATTTGGCTCTAAGGGTAAAATAAAAATAAAAACTTATTACAATCAAATTATGTTCCAATTTCCAACATGGGAGAGCTTCTATTTATATGGCACGTTAGGATTTACAAAGTGCTTTCCTCACAATTATCTTGTGAGGTGAGTACTATAGTTATCATCCCCACTTTTCAGATGATAAAACTGTGGTTTAGGGAGGTACAATGATTGTCCTAAGTTACAAACAAGTATACGACAGAGCTGGGACTTGAACTAGGATGTTCCTCTTACCATATTCTTTCCACTATGATGCACACTATGATGGCTAAAAGAATCTAGACTATATAAAGCAGATGTTCCCATGATGCTTCTTACCTGTGAACTCCTGTAACACTCTCTTCTACTATACCCTTGATTTTCTTAAACATGTTGGGATACTTCTTGTAAATCCAGTGGGTCAGGTCCCCTCCATCATCCAAGATCTGCAATCAGAATCAATAAAAATTACATCGTTATTTGGCTGACAGCTTGAAATTACACTTACTCCTTTGGATCTCATTCTGGAGCCTGACTTATTTACTAATTGACTTTCCAACTCTTCAGATTGGGTTACAGAAACCATTCTAAATGTGTACACACATGGCTTGCGGTCTCAGTGCAAAAACCCCACAAAAACTCTTGATTACACAGGAATAAATTTAAGAATGATATCATGGGTCAGAGTTATATTTCTCATAGTAACATAACCTTCCCATATGCCATTCTCTACACATCAAGAATAAGTCAAATTCCAAATGATAAACTTCTTACTGCACTGAAAAGATGGAACAATAATGACTAAATGGGAGCTGACACTCAAGATAAACAGGGATCTAAAAAGAAGGCACTTGGCTTCTTTAAAGAATTTAAGTCACCTGAGTACTAGAAGAAGTGGCCAAAGTGATTATTAAGTCAATGTCAGTGATATTGGAAAGTATATAGAGAATGCAAGAGGTACTTCATGGCTGGAAAGGAGTAAATGTTCTGAATTTCTGAAAAAAGAAAGAGAATGGGGTGTACAGGCAGATAATAGAACAGCTGAGTTTGAAACTGTAAAAGGAGATGGTTAGTAATCATTTAAAACAAGAAATGCTGTAAACACAGAAACATGATGATTTTCTCAAGAACAGGGGACACCAGTGTCAATATATCAACAGATGAGGGGAATGGTATAAATGGAGCTTACCTAGTATATGTTTTTAAATTTTACAGTTTTGTTATTCTGAACTAGACAAACCCTAGCAAGACTTCCCTATTACTGCTGAGCACACTACTGTTCTCCCAGTCATCCTCAGCTCCTCACTTGCATACCCCATCTAACCAATTATGCAAAACTGAAGCTTTTCACAATGGAGAGAAAAAAAGAGAACCGCATGAAATCTCCAATTTCTTATGACCTTCGTTTGCTCTTTTAAACTTTTTTTTGATCATAAGAATTATTAGTTTCCTGTTTTACTGCAGTGTTTTTTCCCAGTTAATTCGTTCTCTTCTCATTTTAACTGCACTAATGATGTCTATGCCAAAGCTTTTCAGTTTTTTGACTTACCATCTCCCAATATGTAAAGCTTCCTATATGTAGTTCAGCAGGTCTACCCTCTCTCTTAACTTATCAACTATACTGTTAAATGCCCAAAATGCCTTTCTGTACCCTGGAAGACACAGGTTCTCCAACCTCACTCCTACTGGGCCCCCATCTTAATTCAATTCCTGTTGTTTATCTATTTTCTTTAACTGGAAAAATAATCTGCCTGGGGAAAAAATGGTGAACATAGGGATCCAAGCCAGAATTTACATTGAATTTTTTTTTGTATCAATTCCATGTTACAAATTAATGCTTCCTTTTCCAGTAGCAGATACATGTAAGCACAGGGTTCCCTGAGGAAACTAGAAGGTTTCTTTGACATTTATCTTTTTATTTCTATATTTGATATTATTTATGGATTTTCCTTTATATTCTCCATTTCCTAAATACCATTCAATAAAAGACTAAGGCAATGAAACAAGTGGAAACACTGGATTACAGATTCCTACCTTTTTCCTCCAATTTTTATATTTCCCTGGCTTCATGGAAGGTAGCTGCCTTCTTTAATCATTAATAAATATAATCAGTGAGAACTGAACATGTTACTTTGATGGTAAAAAAAATTTTAATCACTCTATAGAAATCACTAGGACGGTAGAAACCAAGAAAAGTCATTTGATAGAGTTCAAAGCATCAGATGTAAGGCTACATTTTCTTAGAGCAAAGCCTCATCTGCCATGATCTTATTCTTCTTCAGCTATGAAGTGTCCGAAGCTGGATTTGAACAAACATTTTCCTGAGTCTGAACTCCAGACTCAGCACTCTGGGAGGTTTACACAGTTTAGAAACATCCTGGTATAAATTTGTGTTTTCCCCTTGGTTAGTGGTTAGGATTATGGCTTTCTTTCTCAGGAAAAATCCCTTAGCTTTTATTTGTCACGCTCTTTCCTATCATTGTTAAATTCCTTGTTAGTACATGTTCAGCTGAAATTCCTAAGGTTTTTAAAGTAGACACCCCAGGATTTCTAAACTGGTAAAAACATCTTCACTTAGCACAATGGAAGATAACAGCACACTGCTCACAGAAGGAGGATAGGAAAGAACAAAGTAGAATCTACTAGTATATACACTGCACCAGCGCTCTCTCTGTAGTCTCAGTGCCTCTGATTTATAGTGCCTTTGATTCTGTATGTAACATTCTTGATACTCTGAAGAAGCTCAGAAAAGAGGTACAGCACCAAGAGAGCTGGGCCGGGAGGTAAGAAGACCTGAGTTTAAATCTAGCTTTAACTCAGCAATTTATACATACTGTAATATTATAATGAGAATATGTATAAGTATGTATGTATCTATAAATCATAAATGGTTTAGTAAAAACTGAATTTGGCCATCATTAGGCTCTTTCCTATCAAATAAAATGTGAATACGTATGTAAAAATGCTTTACATAATTGTTTATGCATTATTATGGAAAAAAGCAGCAAAACTTCTGTAGTTTCCCATTTCTATTGTATTTCACTTGCAATCTATTTTTAATAAACTCTGTATGTATGTAAAAGTAGATAAATAAATAAATGTTTACCAGTTGTGTGATGAGGAGTCACTTAAATCTGCCTCTCTCAGTTTCCTCAACTGTAAAATGAGGGCAATAATAGCGCCTCCCCCCAGGGTTACTGTGAGGGTCAGATGAGGTCATGTTTATAAAATGGTGCTTCATAAATGCTTATCTTCCCCGCCCCCCCCCCCACACACGCTTTTGTTTTGGTTGCAAGCAACGTTTGGGGTTGGAAATTTAGAGGTTTCCAAGTTAATTCACTAATTTTCTCCTCTCAGTGGTACGCAGAAGTGCTATGAAAAGTAGCTCAGCATCCAAATGTGCCACTCACCTACAAGTCTAACCTCTTTAAGCAGAATAGTTAGGTCCCTTTTACAGTGCTGGTGCTACTAGTGAATGTTGACTCTGGGACCTGGAAAGAGGGCTCACCATGGTCAGGTCTTTTGGGGAAGCTGTTTTAGTACCTGCCTTTGTGATATGGAATATTTGAAACTCAAGGATATTTTTGATTCTATCGTTTAATATAAATGCCCCTAAGCAGATTATTTATTTTTCTTATTATCTTCTATCTGAAAAATCCTTTCATCAATACTGATCCAGGCACTCTGAGGGTAAAACTGCAGTAGAAGAATCTGACCGCAGAGAATGCCTTAAAATAACTGGAAGAATACTGTCTTGACAAGAACAATAATAAAGTGAGGATGGTGAGGATGGTGATGATGGTGATGATGGTGATGATGGTGATGGTGGTGATGGCTAATGTTTAAATAGTGCTTGCTATGTACCAGGCACTGTGCTATGCATTTTACAATTACTACCTCTTTTGATCCTCACAAAACCCCCAGGAGACAGGAGTTAATATGATGCCCATTTACTGAGGAGGAAACTGACGCAAATAGAGGCTAAGTGATTTGCCCAGGGTGACACTGCTGGTATCTGAAGCTGGATTTGAACTCAAGTCTTCCTGAGTCTGAACTCCAGATCCAGCACTCTACCTACTGTACCACCTAGATGCCCCCAAGCTTTTCTAAAAAGCTTTTCTTAAAGAAATTAAGCTACAAATTACCGGCCTATCTGGAAGAAAACAAACAGTTTTCTAGCAAAGCCTTAGAACTGTGCTTTGGTTCCCATTTGACCAGGCCACACTTTCAACCCCACTCAGTCACTGGCCACCCTAACCCAGCTGATTTGTGATCTGACCTACCATGTTGGGCTGCCACCCCTCTACATTCACACAGCGGTCAATACACCACCAGAAGTCATCTTCCGATTCTCCTTTCCATGCAAAGACAGGAAATCCTGAGAAAAAAGGACAAAGAGACACCATTAAAGACTTAAGAGGAACCTAAAGTACTAGCAAGAGGTACTAATATCCCTGAGATCTCAACCCTGGCTCTCAGTCTTCCTACAGATCAAGCTCCTGGAGGTTCTATTCTTTCCTCTCTGGTATTTCCTTCAGTATCTTTTAGGGGACTTCCTGCCTCTTCAAGTGCATTTCTGCTCTCATCTGCCAAGAGAGCAAGGGGATCCAAAATGGAGTTCGGTTTCCCTCTAACATTAAACGATATAGCAAAGAAAACAAGTCAGAGAGAAGTACCTAAGCCTCCCATCAAACTGCACTGCCTCCTCCACAAATATGCCTTGAACTTCATCTTCTCTATGTTGGTGCTTGTGCTTTCCCCTTTGCCTAGACTGTTCCCATCTACCTCTAGACTTATCAGACATTCCATCCTTCAAGGTTCAGCTCAAGAGTACCTCACCCATGATTCCTTCTTGATCATTGCAGCCACAAGTAATGCCTCCCTGAACTTCCCTGGCAATTTAATTGTGCCTTTCTTAGGACATTTATCACACATCACAACACATTGATCATATTAGTTCTTTGGGTATCAAATTATCTCTGATTCTAAATTACTTAAATGTAGGTACTTCTGAATGATTCAGCTTTACACAATCAATAGCATCCTTAATCTGGAGCTGTAAATACAGTAGGGATATACTAATTTTAAACTGGAAGAGACCTTAGAGAAAATACAGTTGAACCCATTATTTTATAGGAGACTCAGACCCAGGAAAGTGTTCTGCCTAAGGCTGAGCAAGTCAAGTAAGCTGAGAGCTGGGATTAGAAAGATGTCCTGACTCCAAATTCAGGACTCGTTCCACCACGTCAAAAGCCTTTAGATGATGGAAGGAATATGTGCTACAATTACTAATGAAGGCAAAAGAAATGGCCAGATTTTGGAAGGATTTACAAATGTAGCCCCCTCTCACAAGCTCCCAGGTAAGCCTCTGGAGCATCAGTCTGTTCTGCAACCCCAAAGAGTCAGCAATTGAGGACTAAGGCCAAAAGTGAATCTAAGAACCTGGATTTATTTAATTTCCCTAGTTTTCTAGGGACCGAAAGATGGAATTTGTGATCAAATATTAATTTTTCCAGGTTGGTCTCTTAATTGCTGAGGCAGAAATTGAATTTTAAATGAGGGTAAATTACTTCTAGTAAGATTAGAAGGAACAGGAATGTACTATTTTGGTGGTTGACTTTCCAGTCTACCTCTCTTCCTGGGAAAGGAATCCATAATGTGTCTTTAAAAAAAGAAAGATGTATGGTTTTCATAAGTGTCCTAAAAATAATATGTCAAAACATCTAACCCTAATCTAATTATTAGTCCAGTAACTAATAACACAGCATAAACCAATCTTCAATAATGGTTACCCATTAGATGACTGTATAGTAACAAGTCAACTTCAGTAAGACAGAAGCAAGAATGAAAGTAAGATCACAAAAAGTCTGAGTTTCCCAGTTTTCACGCCACCCAGGGAAACGAATCCTACAATGGGGAAGGTTCAAAACAGTTCCATGGAAATGGAAATAAACCTAAGTTTATAGGCAGAATCTGGTAAAGCACTTATAGTAAACAGAGAGACACCCATTCTCTCCATCACCACCCCTAGTCCCACTTTATATAAGGCACAGAGAATCAGCAAATCTTCCTACCACTTTCTGCGAGAGCAGCAGCCACTTCATTGAGGGTAGAGTAGATATTGCAGGCAGCCCAACGACACTGAGCCCCTAAAGCACTCAGCGTCTCCATGAGTACCTACGTTAAGGAGGGAAAAGAATCAGAGGGTGATTGAGGTTGGCTCCAAAAGCAAATGGCGAAGGGGACAGGTTGCCAGTGTAAGAGTTTTATATCAGAAACAAAAGTGTTCATGATAAAGCATTCTAAATCCTTCCACTATTCCTGCTGCTAGAGGGCCCTCAGCTTTGTTATGTGAGAGTATCTAAGATTTATTTACCAAAGCAATATGAACCAATTTTTAAAAAAGTAATAGAATTACAATTTATCTGAATGGTGATGAACAAGGGACATTAAGTGTAAGGTGAGGGTTCAACATGGAAGAGAAGAGGGAAGACAGCAGGAAGGAAAACGTGAGGGGAAGAGGAACAAGCACCATTTTATCCCCATGATTAGGAAACCCTACAGACATTCCCTGGAGTTTTACCTAAATTCATTTGTCAGCATTTCCATAAAGATAAAGACTTTTAATTAATGTATTACATTAAGCATGGCTCAACGTACTCTCTATTTCATGTAATGATAACCACTCAAAGACTTGGACCAGCAGTCAGTACCTTCCATTATGACTATAATTACTTAACACCAAGTCTATAATCCACCAAAGGTTCTTAACCTGAGGTATGTAAACTTACTGTTAAAAATATTTTCAGAAGTATATTTCAAAGTAACTGATTTCGCTTTTAATCTTAAGCATTTTATTTTATATATTTAAAAACATTATTCTGAGAAATCTCCATTTCTCAGGCTTCCACAGACCTTATTGGACTACCAAAAAGCAGTCTATGCCATGACACAAGAACTCTTTGTCTAGACAATACGCTGGCAATATTGGAGACATGTGGAGATACAACTTCACAGATGTGAACAGATGACCCCATCCTCATATCCCCAAGAGATTCCAGACCATCCTTCAGTAGATCACATCCTTTCCATAGAGGGAGAAGAGACTCACCGCTGTCTGGGCAGTGATGTGAGTGCAGCCCACAATCTTGGCTCCAGCCAAGGGTTTTTCTCCCTGAGCTCTCTTCCTCAGAGCCATCAGTGCTGGCATCTCTAGAAGAGATCAAAGCACACCAGAATAAGAGGGTAAGGAATTTGAAAGTAAGGAGAAAAAAATATATAAAAGCCTATGACTTTGGTAACATTCCAACAAGCATTTATGAAGCATTTACTCTGAAGTGAGTATGGTGCTCAGTGCTGTGAGACCAAATATAACAATGAGACAGTGCTGGTTCACATTTTCCTAGGCAGACATGATGCGTTCATAGATAGATATAAAATAAATACAAAATTATTTGGAGGAAGGACACTAGCAACTGGGAGAATGAGTAAAGTCTTTTTGAAAGAAGTGAACCAAGTTGAACCTTGAATGGAGCTAACAGGTTCCAAGAGATAGAGATGAGGAAAAAGAACATTCTAGGCATGAGGGACAGTGCCTGAAAAGGCACAGAGGCATCAAAGAGGATGTCCTAAGAAGCAAATGGCAAGGAGTTTGTACAATGCTCATGGAGGGTAGTAATATATAATCAGCCTGAACAGAGAGGCTGGAACCATATTGGGAAAGACTAAATGTCAGAGCTGAGCTTCTATTTAATCTCAGAGGCAGTAGGAAGCCACTGAAGCTTCTTGAGGAGAGTGACAAACATTAAGCATTATTTAACCTGGGATCCTCAGCTGAGAAGTTTCTCCATGCTCCAGAGTCCTAATTCTGTCTAGTCTTTCCCTCCTTTCTTCTTGGGGGTTGGGGAAGGACAGGAGGCTCCCTATGAGTACAAACGTTCACCTTCTTCCAGAAGTGCTCTCTGAACAGATCTCTTTCACTCCAAGTACTAAGCTTCACTCTGACCTCAATAGTTTGGACAAAGGTCAAATGTAGACTTGGGTACCGAGTTTAGAAAGCATTTGCCTTCTTTACCTTGCTCTGCAATCTCAATCTCTCGCCGGCCAAACTCTGCCTGCTTGATGTTCTTGACACAGAAGTCACCGCTCCCCTTGGAGTTCTTCTGCTGTTTGTCCCGGGGGGAAGTCTCATCATCAGAGCTATCTGTGTATGAAGCAGCTGGAGAGAGAGAAAAAGGAAACTTAAGGGGGGAAATTCTTTTCTTCTTAGACCCTCCAAAGCATAGCATCAGCTGGTGCCAGTAATCAATATACCAATGATTTCCAATCACATTGTAAACACCCAGCTTCCTGTAGAGTTGGACATCTGTCAAACACATAAAAGGGGAAACCAGAGTTGCCTTGATAACATACCGGAGAAGAGCAATCACCTACCCTGCAGAAGGAGGCAGCTAAGACAGAAGTCTAGGGAGGTAAAAAGGCAGTTCCTTATGGTGGCATTGGCTGAATGGTTCACAACCAGAAAGAGAGATGCATTATACTACTTGTTTTATTAAACACTTGGTTCTGACAGGAACTAAAGTGACTCTTATTCAAGGACCCTCTGAGTAAAGATTCAAATACAACCATGGCCATTAATACTTAGGTGTCTAGAATCTCAGTCATACTTTCTTGGCTGTTATTTGGACAGCAGATCTAGTTGCAATGCAAAGTCCAATACCTATAAGTTAGAAAATAAATGATCCCTGGACAAAACATCCAGTGTCACACAAAAAGGGCTCAGCTGGCACCACTCCCCTTCACTAAATATAATTAAGTTGAATCATGCCTGTTGATAGACACCAACAGTAAAGAATTCAAGGTGAGTTCCCCTCATGTTGACCTCAGTTTATTCTGGATAAAGATCCTCTAGATATATTCAGTGAGGCAGATTTCTTCTCTTTGGATCTGATCAACTAAGCATATGGTAATATGTATTAATATTAATATTAATAATAAATGTAATATATATTTTTTGGTCATAGAGGTGAGAGAGGGAAGTAAGGAAGGTCTGGAACTTTGATTATACAGCGTAAAGTCTGAAAACTCCCTTCACTATCCCAGATCAGCAACTCTTGAGAGCTTAAGAAATTTGCCTAGGACATTCATAGGTGAAATGACTTGGCTCCAGGCACACTGGTGTATGTTAGTGGCAAGATCTGAACCTGGGTCTTCATGATTCAAAGTCTGACGCTCCATTTGCAGTAATAGAGGCTGGAGGAAAAAGCATAAAAATCTCTTCTGAATTTTATATTGACTATGCATCTGGGGCTACTACTTTTACTCTGTCTAGTCATTTTCCAGTCTTAGTGTTCTCAGTACTTGCTAATCATTTAAGTGACCTTTCACATAATTCTCCCCTTCCTTGCTCAGTGCCTATGTTTCTGGGGATAGCGTCTTTCTAACTGGCCTTCAAGTGTCTATGTGGCATCATATGCTTCCCAAAGGGAAATGTGACATGGAATAGAGGAAGGGAGAGCTGTAAAAGCCTGAGATTCTTTGGGTCTATGGGGTTCTAATCCGATTATATTCAGAGTATTAAGGCACTGCTGGAATTTCTGTTCAGAGGATTCATCTCTAGTTGGGCTAAAGAAGGCAAGTCTGACCCTGCCCAACTGAATCAAGTAAGGGAGTCCAAAAGATCTGAGCAGCAGGGGGCCAAGTGTCCTTTCCAGGGCTGGAATGCCGCCCTAGAACAAAGTCCCAACATGAGGCAATGAGAAAGATCTTGGACAACAAGGGTGGTGAGGGGATTAGCAAGTCCCAAATGAGACTTTTCTTCTTGAAAGGAGCTAATCTGGACAAAAAGTTTGAAAACCACCCCCTCTTCCCCTCCTTTCACCTTTCTTGGGTGAGTGAGAGCTCAAAGTACCTTTGGCAACAGAACTTAGAACTGCCTGAGGGCAGTCATCTGTCTTGCAGATCAAAGCTCAGGAGCAGTTTATGACAGAGGTTTGCCTCACCTGGGAGGAGGTGGCTAATAGTTTTGCCTTCCCAGTAACCCAGAACCAGAAGTACAAGATAGTGCTCTCAAATGAAATTACCATGTGCATACAGATGTTCAGGACCCCAAATCACTTCTTAGTGTCCCCGATTTAGAGCTGGGAAGTACCTTCAAGGCTATCTAATCTTCACTTCCTTTTCTTTTCAAACAGTTTAAAGAAACTGAGAATCAAAAAGGTTGACAGACTCACTATCACAGATATTAAAGTGTCAGAGATGGAATTTGAACCAAGTGTTCCTGATTCCAAATTTGGAACTCTTTCTCCTATAAGACAAAGTCTAACTCATTTCTTGTTCAAGAGATTAATTCTCTACCATATAAAATCTGAAGTACTATCAGTTATAAGGTTCTAGAACAAAGGTTCTTAACCTTTTTTTGTGTTACAGATTCCTTTGGCAGTCTGATAAATCCTAAGGACCCCTTCTCAGAATAATGTTTTTAAATACATAAAATGAAATACATAAGATAAGAAGAGAAACTAGGTTAATAACCCCTTCTAGAGGCATCATGGTATAGCAGAAAGAATACTGGATGTCAGAAGACCTGGGCTCTAGTAATGGCTACATTATTAATTAGCCGTGTGATTCTGGGCAAGCCTTTGGATTTCAGCAAATTTATCCGTAAAATGAAGGGTTTGAAAGAGATGATCTCTAAGGTCCTACTGAACTCTAAGACTATTTCCTATGAATGGAAAAGGAACTAGGTATTTGTCATGCTAACCAACAGTTAGTTTCTTTCAGTTTTCTTTGCTTGACTTCTAACAGCCTGGTTAGCCTCAGGAATAGTGAGACTCCATAGTTTTAACAAGGCCTAGACATTGACATGACCCAGAATTACCCACCCCTACAGCCTATCTGATAAAGTATGTAGGATCTTTCCTTTATGGAAGCATTCCTATTTCTAGCTCCTTAAAAAAGAAGCTAGAAGAAAAGACCATTCAGGGCAATTGTCTCCTTTACAGAAGGACGTTAGTCTGAGTTGATTTTTTTTTAAGTGTTTTTAATTACTAATACACTCTGGAGTAAATGAACATAGTTTAATACATGAAATAAGTATTTAGTGGGGAGAGCAACAGTCTAAATCAATACATAGGTCTAAAGTTCTGACCAAGATAGGTACCTGATTGGTAAAATGACCTATGCTCAGTTTACCTCTAAAAAGACAAAAGTAGTTCCTTCCTATCCCTTTCCACTAAAAGAAAGTCAAACAAAGATGAGAAAATGACAAAAGCATCAGTCTTTTAATAATGTAGTAATATTACTAGAAGCCACATCCTTATTCAACAATTTTCTTATTTCTTGTTTGACAAAGCACACATGAAGGATATTGATCTGTTTCTACTCTATAATGTATTTATGAGTTGACTGGCTGATGATTGTACTCTCTGGCTGTGGCCTGATCAGACAGTGTGACCTAGACTACACAAGGATCAACTACAGATACCTGTAATACAACTAGGAGAACTGGAACAGTCTTTCAGGTAAAAGATCTAGGACAGGCAATCCTGTTGATTTATAGAACTCTCTGTGACTCACAGGATTCTTGGTTCCTCTCAATTTATAAAAAGGGTTAAAAGTGACTTGTGTGCTAGGTAATACCATGAGGATTTATTTAATTAATGATTTTAATCCTTTAGGAAAAATGTGAAAAATACTCCACACAGTGATTTTGTTCACCAGACTCTTCTTGGGATTTTATAACAGATAGTCAGGAACTAAAGGGCACTGTTCTCCTACCTCCTCTCTGTTATTAACTGTGGCAATTAATTAACCCATTGTAAAGGCTTTATTCAAAAACATATCAACAAGAATGATCTGACTTTTTAAAAGTCCGTTCTCTTTTGAATTCAATAGTTGGTTGGGTTTTTTTTTTTGTTTGGGGAAAGCATTCAAAATAGCTTATTTCTACAAAATGCTTTCAAGAACGTATTCAACTAGTCTTTGAAATGACTAGTCCTTGAAATGACACCCAAATGATGTCATTTAAAAATGACAACAGAATGTAGCTCAGAGCCACAGGCCTTGGCTGGCAAGGGGTGAGGCATCTAAGTGGCCTTCTGCAAGTGATGTCCTGCTACAAAGGTTTCTTTTGATATGTGTTATTATCCCTGCTTCTGGATGGTTCATATATAGAGACTGTTTCAAAAGTTCTTTCATATATACAAGGACAGCTAGGTGGTGCAATGGATAGAGCACCAGTGCAGGAGTCAGGAGGACCTGAGTTCACATCTCACCTCAGACACTTGACATTCACTAGCTGTGCAACCTTGAGCAAGTCACTTAACCCCAATTGCCTCATCCTGGGTCATCTCCAGTCATCCTGATGAACATCGGTGAATTCAGATGGGCTCTGGAGAAGAAGTGAGGCTGGTGACCTGCACAGCCCTCTCTTACTCAAAACAAAGTCAAGTGCAAGTCATATCATCATTTCTCTGATGGCATGGTCTTCTTCAGCAATGAAGGAAGAACATACACACACACGTATATACAATAAGTAAAATCCAAGAATCCTTCCACATAAATATGAGAGCATTTATTATAGTCACTGATGTTATAATAAATGTTGAAAGTAGATTCCAAATGTTTATAGGTACGTATACATGTATTATTTGTAAAGCAGCAAGCCAATTCAATCTGGCTTCTCAGCAGAAATATTCTCCCTCGCTACCTTATTTCATTTCCCAGTACCTCTATGACAGAAAATGAGAAAGATGAGAAGTCACACAGTACATTAAATATATTGAGAAAGGACTAGCACTATATCTCCAGAGATCCTTTCACTATTTTTTTTCTAAACAAGGTTTTCATGAATGGTCTTGATAAAAGTTTGCAAGAAAATGAACTGGAGATGTTAACTGACTAACAGCTCAAATAAGCTAAAAGTGTCATTCAGATGCTCAAGACGCAAATGCAGTCGCAGTCTGTATTACTAGAAGTATAGTGCTCAGATGTACTCTGCATTGTAATATCAAACTAGTAATATTCAATTCAATTCAATATTTTAAGAGAGATTTTGACAAAATGTGTGACAGTCAGTCTCATGAAGCAGCAAGGTTTCCAGTAAGGAGGAGCTCAACAGAGGGATGCTTTTAGATGGAACTATTGCATTTGATAAGAGATTCCTTTCAACTCAAGATGCTCTGATTTTGTCCCTAAACTGAATATGCTTAACAAGAATAGTTCTGTTTGTCTAAACTATCCAGGAGACTCCAATATCCCTATGGATGCCAGCTCAAATTCACCAATGGAACTTCATGAGCAACTATGGGCTCATCATAGTATCAAGCCATTCTGTTAAGATACTAGATGAAAGGCTCTTTCTCCTCCCTGAATATCAGGAAGACAGCACTGAGGACTCTTCCATAAGAATACACTCTAAATTTGGTACAATTTTTAATCAAAACTAGAACTCACATTTGAATGGTAAATACTTGTATAATTAATTATTATGATTTTTGTCTCTAGTGTTAAATTGTTCACATGAGTTTCCTTCTTACATTTATCAATTCTTGTTGTTTCAGCAAAAAAAAAATTAGCTACAATCTTTGGGATTCTTCAGATAAAATTCACGGGAGTTATGTCACGTGCCCTACTTTTCACAGCTTCAAGGACTAGACAAAGCTATGAAGGGGAAAGTTTAAAGAACACAGCCTAATCAGCTTAAAAAGTACAGCCAAAGAATTAAGTTTCAATTCTACATAACAACCAAAAAAAAAAACCCCACACCTTTTTCCTACTGGAGTGGAGACTAAAAGACCACAACTTCAGGCCACAACTGAGATCTTAAATAAAAATATAAAGTTACTGTGAAAAGATGATTAGAATGAACTCAATTCAGAATTACATATGAACACAATAAAGAACTGCCATGATAGGCTAGGCTACAGTTCATTCACTAAAGTGCTGTCAGTGCCAACAAATGACAAAGTTGCTTTGTATGAAGTCAGCTCAAAAGGAACATACCTCTAAAACATTCCTAGTTTCCTTATCCAAATTCTTCTTAAATCTGTTTATATTTCAGTCTATATGACCTCTTAAAGTATCAAGTACTACCAAGTTTATTATCTGCAATATAAAGCAGAATTTCCTTTTAATCATTTTCTCTCTCAAGACTTAGGATATATTCCTTTAGATTAATTCTAAAGTTCCAGAATTTGAATAAACATGCTGATTTTATCAATTTATTCCATAATTCTATCAATTTAGATCATCTAATCACCATTTTCTTTCTGGACTAGAGTCTTTTTAAAAGATTCTATCTATATAAAGAAGGGTTTTCATTCTTTTTATCATTTCAATACCTTCTCTAAATCTTCTTCAGCTCCATTAATGTTTTTACTGACATGCAGACCAGATCTATACGTGGTACTCAAGCTATGATACAAATCACTGGTAAAATATCCTAACCGATAAAGTTGGGATAATGTTTTTTTTATGCTTATTATGATGACTAAGCGAAGTACGTTTCAGTTGAAGACATTAATATGTTGCATCGTTTTAGTCTTTTTGGACATTTTAGTTTTTTTTCTTTTTTTTTTAAAAAGCCATTTAGGAACACCTGATCAGTGTTTTTCAATAAAGGTAGATTTCCAAGGCTCATCAAACTCATCCACCTGACTTAATGTCAGTGAGTGTCAATACAAAGCAGAGAGGGAAGTTACAGGTAAAGGAATAAAACAGCCCAGGAGAGGGGCATTGGAGACAAAAATCTTATAAAACTTATTTAAGCTAGCCAGAATATCTTCATTGCTTCTTGAGGCAAGGCAGGCTTCTCTGAGTATTCGCAAGTACACAGGATTTCTGCACAAACAGAAATGACAGCATTCAAAGGAAGGAAAAATAAAACTCTTAAAATGAACAGTTTTGTTAAGGGCATTATTGAATTTCTGGGTAGGTCCAAAAGTTGTCCTTCCTTTACTAACCTGTCCTGACTCTTTATGAAGAAAATTATTTTATAAGTTAGAAAGAAGCAAGCTTAAAGAAATGAGTTCCCCTCCATAAACTCCCAAAGATGTATCCATTAATTCCATCTGAAATTTTAGTCTGAATTTCTACTAAGAAGAAAAGGAGGTTATTCTTTCAATGAGGAGCTTACAAGCCCTTACTTAAGTTGGAGTAGGAGTAACATGGACAGCTATATCACTCACCTGAGCTGTAGCTATCAGTAGATGACTGAGAGATGGAACGCGACAGAGAGCGGCGTCCAATCTTGGTGGGACGTTTGTTGAATTCTTGCTTCTGGTCAGCAAATTGGATCTGCTGAGAAAAAAAGTTCCAGTTATATCCAGCAAAAAATATTTCATATTAAGAGAGACCAGAAGTCAATCAAAGCAACCCCCTCCCTTACATGAAGGCTTCTTTCCTACCTTTCAGGTAAAGATGATTTGGATGTTCCATCTAAACTATAGTTGAAATGTTAAGATTTTTGGTGAAGTTAGAGGACAAGTCTCCCACTATAAAATAATTTATTTCTATAAAAATCTAGTATGTTTTCATTGCAAAAATCAAAAGTCACTATCACATATATTGACCATACCTCTCCAAAAACAAATAAAATCTTAACTAAAAGAAATACTTGAAGAATATGGTATTCCAATTAACCAATTTATTGGTCAAAAAACACTTACTATATTAATCTTTATTGCTGAAAGACTTTTAGAATTTTTGGTCTACTTTCCTTCCTTAGTATGAAGAATGAACATAATTTAATTTTTAATGATTTGGAATCTTGTAGGGCTTCAAGGTCATAATTCTGAACACTGTGATTGCACCATATTTTTTACAGAAGATGTAAAAGATTAGGTTGAATGTATATTGCCCATAACATGCCTTAGAAGTAGCTTTTTTGGTTTTATTTCTTACAAAAGATGAACGTGTGTAGGATCCAAAGTAATCAGGACTACACTGTATTTATAAAGAACACCTTGTACTTTCTGGCTTAAGAATCCATCTTTTTTCTCCTCCTCAAGCTGAGTTCTTTCACGGTTGCTTAGAGATTGTTTCACTATTATTCTGAAACAGCTGTAAGTGCTCCAGAGATACTGGAGCATAGAAAATGACTCAATCCTGAGGTTATTACCACTTGAATTAATCTAGCATTTTTATTTAAAGAAACTTGGTGCTTTCATGTCACCACACTATTCTTTTCAACATCTCTCCAAAGTGGTGGTGGAAGGGGTGCTGAGGAAGAGACTGAAATTTTAATTTTGTAGGTGGAAAAGCTGGGTATGGTGGTTTAGTAATTTGCCCAATAATGCAAAATTAGTGATCTGTAAAGTCAGAAATAACGTTTTTTAAAAAATTTATTTAGGGTTTTATTTATTTTGGCATTCTCCACCTCCCTTCTACTTTCCCATGCTCTGGTGCAGTGGTATCAAACTCAAATAAAAATGGGGGCACTAATCCATACATAAGGATCCCTGAGGGATACACATTGACTTAGTTTTAAAATGTGATATTATCTATGGTTTATTGTATATTAAAAAATTATTTCCCAATGACATTTTTAATCTGGAGGGGAGAGGGGAGAGCTCAGCCAGGAGACCCCTCTGCTTTAGTCTACCTTATTGCTTCAAAAAGGAAGTGAGGTTCACATATGATCAAAGCAGCATGGTTTGGTACACGGCTTCAGAGTCCTGAAGACTTAAGTTCAAGCTATTAAACCTCTTGGTGTTTCAAGAAACTTTAAGGCTTTAGGTTATAAGAGTGTTCATTTCTATTGGTAGGACAAGTATTCTCACTGGGAGTTCCTTATACCAATGAAATTACAGACACCATCTAAAAACAAGTGCAAAACGAATCCTAATTCAATGAACATTTGTTCCAAAGAGAGTGATGCAAGCTAGGCTTCATTGTCCTTACTTTAGTAAATTTTAAATAAAATTACAAGAACGGTAAACCAAGTCTAAAGGTAAGAGGGTCAACAACATGAGTGGAATGGCAGTCATACATAGGTGATGGTTCTGGAGACAGAATCTATCTTCCAAATTCTCTTTAAGAAGAAAGTGACTTCTTTCTAGACCCACAAGATACAAACCAGCTCTCCATCAATATAACCTCACATTAAGCAACTAACTAGAATGCTGTTTGCTATTTTTTAAAATGGAGCAATAGATCCTAAATTGGATATTTAGTCTGTCCCATAACCTGGACTAGTTAATTCATCCTAGAATTTGTTGTGCTTTAGTCTAGAACTGCACTGTTCAACACAGCACTGTTTAGAAACTTAACTACCACTTTCTTAGACTAGTTTTTATGGGTTGTAGTTTCTTTCTGTAAAATCCCTCTCCAGTTGCATAATATTTCCTCAGACCTAGTCCCAAGTTCAGGTACACCTTTTATAATCCTTATGATTAGAAAGGAAAAGAAGTTTAAAATACAGTTTATTGGTTAGCAAATCAATTCTAGTTGAGACCACGGAATTATGGGGGAAAAAATGATAATGCAAAACTGGAGTCACATGGAAGTTTTGTTAGGGTTAAGTGTTTTCTCATCAACTAAAACCAGAAGTTAATCAAGTCTAAAGCACAGAAATAGATGGTTTTCTCTGTTGAAAGCAGTTATTGTCCTGTAAAGTCCTTCTCCACCTCCAGGAATACAATGCTGATACAACATTTAACCCAAATGCCTACTTTCTGATACAGCAAATACATTTCCCACCCTTCTGTGACAACGGATGGTCTCGGTCCCTTCTATCTCCTAGAGTTCCTACCTTCTCAGGATTAATGTTAAATCCAAGGAGTTCTACAAAGTAAAATACTGTTCCCCGTTCTCCTCTAGCTCCAGAGTATCCTCTCCTAACAGGCAGTGAGGCAAAAGAGAGAGTAGAGAGACACTGATTCCATGCCAACAGAAAAGCCTTCAGCTAGACACATGAAGAAGGGGGAAAAGAGAAGAAATAGAAGCCCCTGGCTTCATACTATATAGCAGCAGCAACAAATCCAGCCTCACCTGGGCTTTAATCCCAGAGCCGCCACTGACAATGTACTTCTTCTTGCTGCTCAACATAGTGCTACCACCTACAACCCTGTCAGCACCTTTCCAGTCCAGGGACCCTGGTGTCCAGTCCTTTACACCTTCCCCAACAGAAATCTTGGCAGCTCTGGTTCCAGCTGGATGTTTTTGGTGGGGTTGTTAGCCTTGCCTGGTTTGCCTGCAGCAGCAACAACAACCACTTTGGCAGGAGAACCCCAATATTTAATAAGATATTTCTGCTAGTTGATCACAAGTCATTCCTACTCTAGAGTAGTGGTGGTTATTCTGCTTTTTTTTTCCACCTAATTACAAGGATCTTCTGACCTCTAAACCTTAACAACAAGTCCCCAGACGTGGCCCAACTTGCATGCGCATAACAATAGCTTATTTATATAACCAGTGCATTTTTGCTTGCTATAATTAACTTGCTAATTAGGTTCCTTTTTAACTACCTCCTCCTTTTTCTCCCCCATGTCAGATGATTTCAGTTAACCTGGCCTCATTAGAAAAAAATTAACTACCAAGCCACTAAAACAATGAGGAGATTTATTATATTACTAAGAAAATGTTTTAAAATAATGCCAAGTAATTTGGAAGTCCCTGCCTAGCCTGCATTCCCCTCTGTCCTTGGGCAGGGCAGACCTGCAGACCCAGGCTTTAGCCCTCGGTTGTTAAAGTGCTTCTTCAAGTCGGTTGCATCACAATTAAGGTACGTCTTCCCTATTAAATTGAGACCACAGGAAATCTTCCCTGGCTTGGTTTTTGCTGATTTGGGTTACCCTGCTCTCATTTGCCACATTTCAACATTCATTATCTCTAGATGTAAAAGTAGATGGTTCCCCTCCTTCTCCAGAATTTTCAGAGGCTATCTGTCAACTGACAGATAAAGATGTTAGTCAAGTTCCCCATTTCAGGGCTAGGCATGGTATATGAAGTCCCAGTAAAATTATGTGATTAAAACTTGGTGTTCTCCTATTAGAACAATAGTTGGAACTTTTGCGGGGGGCAAAGGAAAAGTAACACACACACACACACACCACCCCTACTCCTACCATCAAAAAAAAAAAAAGTTGGCTAGAACCACATCTAGAGTCACTAAGATTGCTGCTGGAGGGAACATGGTGAACATAATGGAGAATTAATCTTCAGTTTGCAACATTAAAGAGAGAAGAGCAACAAATTCACTAAACACTTTTCCTAAAAGAAGCAAGTTCATTTAAATACAGCTTAGGGGATAGATTATTATTTCTAAGCAATCTTAATTTTAGGTTAAGTATGCAGGCAAACTAGCTTAGAAATAAACTGGTTTCTCTGTGTCTTTCTCAGTTTTGTGGCATTAATAGCTATGATAGGGACAGTTATACCAAGCTAACATCCACTAGGCTCAGTTCGCATCTGTGGCTTCTGTATGTAGGACTATTTTCTTGATTGGCATCTGGGAATGGTATTATAAACAGCTCTTCTAGGAGTTTAGCCCTAAGTCAATAATGGTAATGCCACTCTGAATATGACTGGAAACTTGCCCAATGTTATAATCTAAAAGTGAAGAAAAAATAATTAAGTTAAAATACTGATTTTTTACCTACTGACTCTATAGCTTATGGTGTTGGAGAATACACTTCTGATGATCATGTCAATTGCTCACTTATGGAATTTCAGAATCATATCAACCAATTAACAACTATTTAGTAAGGGCCTCCTCTGTTTCAGGAACAGTGTGCTACGTGTTGAGAATACAAGTACAAAGAATAAAACAATCCCTACTTGCAAGGAGTTTCCATTCTAACAGGAGAAACAAGCACAAATATAAACAGAGTAGTAAAAAAAAAAAGATACTTTGGGAAGTAGGGCACTAGCAGCCAAGGAGATCGGGAAAGTATTTACAGAAAATAGTGGAGTCCATCTTAAATAAAGAAAGGGATTCTATGAAATGGAGGGGAGGGAGTGCATTCCAGGCCCTGAGCCAGGAGATTGAGTGCTGTATGTGAAGAACTGAGAGAAGGCCAATTTACCTGGATCATAGAGCACAGAAGGTGGAGTAATGTCTAATGAGGCTAGAAGGATAGGCTGAGGCCAGGGCTTTAAAAGCTAAATGGAGGAGTTTACATTTTATCCCACAGGTAACAGGTAGTCACTAGAATTCATTGAGGAGAGAAGTGACGTGGACAGATCTGAGCTTAAAGAAAATCACTTCGGCAGCAATGTCTAAGATGAATTACAGTGGGGAGAGAGGAGTCTAGGAGTCCAGTTAAGAGGCTGTTGTAATAATCTAGGACAGAGGTGTCAAATATGCTGCCTTCCAGTGGTGTTTGAACCAGATAAAAATGTAATTGGGAAATATCTTACAAGATAAATAAAAATGTAACAAAAGACAGATAACATTCATTAGTTTCAAAACTAAGTAATTATGTGGTCTGCAGGGATCTTTATATATATAGATTAGTGGCCCCTTTGCTATTAAGTTTGACAGTGCTGATCTTGGCAACGAAAACCTGAACTAAGATTCTAACTGTATCAGTAGAGAGAAAAGACAACTGTTCGACTGGATATGTAGAATGAAAAACCAGGAAAATGCCAACTGACAAATCTGGGTAGGGTGGTGGTGCCTTTGACAGAAATATGGAAGTTTGGAAGAAAGGAGGGTTATGGTGAGTTTAAGATGTCTCCAGGACACTCAGTTTAAAATGTCAGTAATTACTATGTGTAAAGCAGTTTACCAAGCACTGTAGGTGGTACAAAGAAATATAGTGCAATAGGAAACTGGGGGAAATGTGGGACTTTAGAAATCTTTATTTAAATAATATCAGAAGCAGAACTTAGCTTGACTTTACACATTCCAGATCAATATTAGCAATATTGCTGCCACTTACAAAAGAATTTCATTATTATAACAACAACAAGAAGTGAAGTACAGGTGCTAAAGGAGTTGTCGCTGCAATAATATTCTCACCACCAATATCTTAGATTTATCAAATGTTTTCCCTCCAGGAAGGCAAAAGGACTTTTCTCCCTATTTTAAATTATTTTTATATTAAACTAAAAATCAATTTCCTTGATTTACCACATTTTCTGCCTTTACTGTTTCCTTTCAACCTAATATGCTTCAACTGCAATTGCAGTATTTTAGTTGAGGTCACTGAAAACATTCTATGACCCAGTTTGAACTTTTTGATTGGAAAAACAGATGGAAAGAGGTTTACTTTCTCCAGTCACATTATGTTGAATAGGGAGTAACATGGAAATTTCAGGAAGATTAGTCTCTGTAGCTGTGTTCAGGTGCATATACATTTTTGTGATTCTAATCATTCTGATTAGGAGAACTGCATTTTGCCATCTCCAAAACTTGCTTTTCTCTCTCCTACTGAAGAGTTTCCTAACAATGCAATAGTATATTTGACCAAGACAAAACATTTTTTTCTAAGTTTTTCCACTTAATAGCAATTTGATATTGATACTGAGTACCTACTATATGCACAGCAGTCTACCAGGAACAGTAGATGATACAAAGAAATACAATGCACTCATAATAATAAAAGAGATGATACAATATAGTATATGATAATAAAAGTCATGAGTTCAGAAGAGATGAAAGTCACTGCAGGCTTCAGTGATCAAGGAAAGGCTGCAAAGAGGAGGTCAAGCTTGAGCTGGGTCCTGAAGAAACATTTTGAAAAAGTGCCTCTCCCACAAGGTTAAGAGCAGTGTTCCATGGGGGAAAAAGGACCAGCCTCCTTCAGGGAGGCCTGGGTTCCAGAACTGCCTCTGACAAACACTAGATTTGTGAGTCTGGCTAAGTCACTTAAGTAATTTAACTCTCAGCGTCCCAGGCAGTTCTCTTAAGACTAACTATAGAACTGTTGCTCTCGTATTGGTGGAAGAAATTTTCTCAACATGCATTCCCTATCCCAGTGAACACAGGTCCAGATCTCCTTCCCTATGTCCTCCTCACCCCTAAAAAAATTGCAAGATTCAAAAACTACTAAATATAATCACTAGGACACTTTTGATGCTACTGGAGTTGAAAACCAAAGAGGAAAAAATTAACAGAATATAAATTTTGAGTGAAATACTGGAATTTCTTGAATTTCCAAGAGATACTGCAATTCTTTGTACAGTTTCTGAAAGCATGATTTGGATAAGCAAGGGAAATATATAATAAATACAAATTCTTCTTTTAAAATATTTAAGGTGAAATGGTTCTGAAACAAATAGTTGTCCTTCTTAGATGTCATTTTTTTTCCTGTAAAGGCAGTTGAAGCAACTTCTCTGAAGTTAGAAAGTAAGTAGTATTCAAGTTTCTTGAACCTATTCCAGTTCTTTCTATTATACTACACTGCCTCCCAAAACTCTGACTTCCCACTTCATCTTTCTTTTCTGTTTTTCAAATATTTACATGATTACAAATACAGATAGCAGAGAACAAGAAACAAGTGAGAGTAATTGATTGGGTGAAGTCTGCTTAAAGCTAGGTTTTTCCTATCAGAAATATGATCTCAGAACAGTAGTAATAGGAAACATGTTAGAGGAATAATTTCTTCCAGTTGTAGTAGGTAGATACTGGTAGCTGCATCTAACAACACAGAATCACTTGAACCAGCAGAACAAATTAACAACCTAAAAGTCTTTCCTATGTTCCTGAGTGAAAGACAAGAAACAGCTATAATATATAAAAATGAAAATTTAGCATTCACCAAGAAGAAAGTTGTAGTGTCTGTTTTATTTACAGGACAAACACTACTCTCTCTTGGTTCTCCTCATATCTGTCTTATGTTTTCTGTGAGTCTCTTCTAGATCTTCATCAATATCACACCTCCTAGTGAGTGAGTGTTTCCAAGAAGGTCCCAGATGCTATTATCTTCTACCTTTATATGCTTTCTCTTGGTAAGCCTATCAGCTCGATGAATTTAAATATTATCTCTATATAGATGATTCATATGTGTGTAGTTTTACAAGTCCAAGGAAATTTTTCAATAAGTAGTTAACAATAGTGCTTATATTGTCCTAGGATATATAAAGTTGAGTTTTGCTTCTGATATTGCTTAAATAAACATTTATTACTTGATTCCAGCAGAAAATATTGTTCAGCTTTTAAACCAAATACTCTGACTTTCCAACCTCCTACAAGGTCATTTACTTATACAAACTTTTCACCTATCAATGGGATTATTTCTACCCTAAGAGAAAAATGGAATCCCCAATTGGCTCAAATTGTAGAATATCAGTCAACTAGTTCCCTATGGAAAAGTACTGGAGAGAACAGAGGTGGGAGGAGGAAATATTTAAATGTAGGAACAAGAAAGCTTGGTGCTGATCCCCCATGTGAATATGAGAAGGCATTTCACCCACTGAGGAGAACTAGGGCTTCTTTGGAGACTATAAACACATCAAAGGAAATTCCTAATCTGATGCTCTCCAGGCTTCCACCAGTAGTACTTCCTACATGAGGCCAAGAAAATTCTTCTGATGAGAATACACTAAGGCATAGGGTCTGCAGCCAAAATCCTCCAGTGACTAATGAAGAGTTAGTGTGAGGGCAGTGGGTTTGCCTTGCCAAATTGTGTGACTCGGCCTCCCTACATATCCTCTTGGCCTACTTCTGAGAAAAAGAGACTGTGAGTATTGCCTGCTCTTGTATGTGGCCCAAGTGCCTGCTTGTTGAGGGTGGCTTTTTGGCAGATCCCTCTTTGCTTCTGCATGTTCTGACCCTTAGCAAAACAGATGGGAGTGTTATGATGCTATTAGGAGTCTCTGCTATAACCTTACTACTCAAAGAAAGAACCTTTCTAATTCCAAAAGTCTGTGTTCCTGTGATCTGAGGCACATCTTTCCAGAGAGAAAGGAATAACTTCAGGATAAACTTTACCATGTTAATATGTTATGTAGAACAAAGAAACTTAACATGCTAAAACTTCCCCTTGTTCAAAATCCTCCTCAATGTAGGCGCCCCCTGGGAGTCTACTTCTAGAGACTAAAAGATACTTTAACATTTTACCATTAGGCAATCCAATATAGATAGGCAGAGAGGAACTTGGTGGTGGCTGGCTTGGTGGACAGTAGGAGCAGCAGATCAAAGCATTTCAAGAATGGTTTGGTAGGCCTGACCAAACCAAATAATTTTAACATCCTGTGTAGAATCTAGATTACTTGGGCCAAAGAAGCTAATCTCTCGTGCATCAGTCAGCACATGGAAAGAGTGTATTATAAAAGTTGAACCTGAAATTCCTTCTTCTTTGCTACTTAATAAAGTTCAGAAAATAAAACTCTCCTTGAATTTTTCTGAAGGGCTGGAGACAGGGAAATGAGGAAGAAAATGCTGTAAACGGGAAAAAATTGAAGTAAAACTAATATATTACCTAGGAATGGTATTTATGATAGCTAGCATTTATATAGCACTTTAAGGTTTGCAAAGTGCTTTACATATTTTAACTGATCTGTTCCTCTCAACAATTCTGTAAGGCAGATATTATTATTAACCCCATTTTACAGATAAAAAACTAAGGTTGAGAGAAGTGTCACTCAGAGTCCTACAGCCAGGCCAGCATCTGAGACAGGGTTTGAGCTCAGTTCTTATCATACTTACCAAACGTTATCACTGACAACAGGAAGAACTCTCAAGTTCTGTGAAGTTCCTCCCTGATGGTTAAAACTTGGTTGTGGAGTAATACATTGTCAGCATTCTATCATGCACAGATATGAATTGAAAAAGAGTATTTCCTACCTTATGTCCAAAGTTTTATGAAAAAGAAAGCTAAGCTAAGAAAAAAAGTGTAATTTCTTGACCATATTACCATGAAGTTCAGCATGAAGTGGTATATTTTCCTTTTCATTTTCCTTTTGAAGTACTAAATTGGTTATTCTGCCATTTATTGTAAAGAGTTGGTTTTTCTAAATGTCCACAGCAGAAAACCATACGGTTTCACTAGAATGGCAACCAGCTGTTATCTCAAAAAGCTCCCGAGATAAGAAAATTCATGATAACTAATAAAATCTAACACTGAATTCCCTTTTGGGACCAGGTTTCTTTAGTGAAGAAGGCAATATAATGGCTAAATCAGTGTAAATGTTTAAAACATTATTTCCTGAATCAAGAAGAGTATAATTCTTTAATAAAGACCTTTAAAACCACTTTATTATGAAATAGTGAATACAGTAAGTGCTCTAAAAGCTACTCAACCCCAGAAAAGGCCAATAAACAATGGTCATAATAACTTTACCAAGATGTAGCTTCCTTATGACAGAATTAGAAGACTAGTACATGGGGTTAAAGTTCAGTGAGAACTTATAGTTTTGAGTGAATGTGCTCAGTGGGTAAGACAACAGGACCTTATTCCTATAGCAATAATAGTTACTGGAAAACTTTTATTGACCCATTTTTCAAAAATGCTAACCTACTTATATTAATCCTTCCCTAAGATCCCTTGAAAGATACCCAAAGATTAATTCCTCAAAGTAGACTCTCCTGAGGAAGAGAGGGCCTTCATTTGGCTTTTCAAGCTAGAAAGCTTACACTAAAATAAATGAATACAGGATCAAAATTTCCAAGTTAGTAGTCTATTTTTACCCTAAAACATACTAAACTAAGCTTGAGTTAGGAAGAAACAAGGATATCTCTCTATCCAAATTTTAAAACTTGCCTCCTCCTACTTCTCTATCACAATATGTTAATAAAAATTGAGGATGGTTGCATGAATAGACTGGAAGGTTGGAAATAGAGATTCATTAAAGGAAAAGAAAAAGTTGTACATGGGGTGGAAGGAAATCTATTCAAACAACGACTACCTCCCTAGTACTTAGATCCTAAAACCCAAGCAAAATACAGTACAAACTGTGCATAATGAATACTCTTTCAGTATATTGATGGGAAGTACTTTTGTTGATTGAAAATATCACAGTGCTTAATGAATTCTTCTTGATTGGCTGAGTAGTGCTTTATATTCACTTTCAATTTTTAAAAAATACATGAACTATAAATCACATTCTATTTGATAGTTTTTTTAAAACTATTTTCAAGAAATGCACTATGTGAGAGGGGTCACTTGGGGGTTTGGAGCTGTCCAAACAAAATGTATCACTATAAAAAAAATTAAATTTTAAAACAAAAAGAATGCTAAAACTGATTTTTTCTAGGTTCAGCAATATAAGCTTATGATTAATTTGTACATTTGAGTTAAACTCATATTTCTCCACAGGAAACTACATTTACCAGACACATTCCAGGTTTACTTCAAAACCTGGGATACAAGTTAGTTTTAAGAATTAATCATTGATAAGGAGGTTAAGAACAAAGGCCCATCAGTGGAAAATTTGAGAGAAGTTTTTCTCTCCAAAAACGATTTTCAGAAATTTTTTTTAATCATTCCAGATACTTTAGAAGGGGTGAGGGGTGGTGTGATGGTACTTTTAGGTTCTGATTTTCTCTCAATTGTTTTTTCTTTCAATCAGTGAAGAATAAATTGAACCTCAATCCTAGAATTGCAGTGCAAAACAAGTAACAGAAATGTAACTCAAATACAGTTTCAGAAATGTCCCCAACCCATCAAAGAAGTCAATATAAACAACAATAGCCAAGTATAGACTTGTGGATACAATCCTGGAGCCTCCCCCACGGTCAGGAAAGAAGTTTAACCCATTACATAGGAAATAAGCAGAACAATGAATGGACTCCATCTTAAGTTCCCTCAAAAAGGTTAGAAATAGTTTACTACATATCCTGTCAAGGGCTAAGTGTTCATTTCCACCTGTCAGAAATGACGTCCCTATCTTTCCTCAAGAAGGAAAAGCAAAGCAGCCAAAAGACTCACCATCCAATCAGGCATAGCAAAAGCAGAGGGAGAGCCTGCATTACCGTCCCACTTCTCCATGGTGTAGGCTTGAGCAGCTAAAATGTGTCCTGATGAAGAATGGAAATAGGTTTTGGATATGCCAGGGATGGGTTAGAATGGGTTCTTAATCTCTGCTAAGAACTGCCGAACACCTACTCAGGAAGTTCAAAACAGCAGCTCTGACTGTCCCCTGTCCTTCCCATAGAGGTTTCCAATTCAAATGGAGCTAATTAGATAAGTGCCAGACAAGTAATAAATAGGCTGCTTCAGTGGTCAAAGGTTTAGATTTAAATCTAGAGCCAGAAGCAAGGTTCCAAACCCAGGAACTGTTCTTCCCACAAGAAACTTGTCCAATGCAACCCAAACACTCTGCCCCACCTCCCCCAGGGCTCACTTTCGGCCGCAAAACAATGCCAAGTTGTCAGACGCCTGCCTCCTTTTTTTCCTGGGTGTCACTTCTCTCCCGCCCCCTGGGACACGTCACTGGAAGAGCTGATACCAAGATCAATAAGGATCAAGGTCACCAAGGCACTCTCACTTCTCTGGCAAATTCACAGTCTCCTTCAAATCAGGAAGTGTGTTCCAGTTAACAGTGAAATTCCGCATGTTCTGAAGGAGGTAATGATGCCCACACCTGCTCACCAAACTTGGGTGTCTCTCAACTTTAGATGGGGAGTTACAGATGGAGTCAGGGAAGCTTTGTGGCAAAATCTAGGAATACAGCAGGCTTTAGAAAGTAGGATGGGACTTTTAATACCACAACTCCCTCTGCTGGCTCCTTTAGCTATGTACACACAAGCAGCCTGGCTCTCAGCTACTGATACTGCTGTACAAGTACAGCCAGCCCTCTTTGAAAGGAGTTACAGGAAGCAGCAAAGCTTTAGGGAAACAGAGACTCCTAATTAGAACTAGTATTGTTTTCAAGTGACTAGGTTACTCAACACTGGGTTTTTGTCAGTTATTTTAAGTTTCAGAGAGAAATAGCATTTCCATATAGCAGAGCATGTGCCATGATTTCCAGATGAACTATATCCTCTATAATCGTCTTTTCCCCAACTTTCCAATACAAGTTTTCTTTCTGCATTATTTTAAAAGGAATCTGATACAATTCACCTTGTCATATAATCCATTGTTTTCTGTTCACTTATTTCTAAAAGCCTTTATCACAGAGGAACTAACTGCCCCCTTAAATGCTTAGGGGGCCAGGAACTCTGCTATGCCCAGGATTGTGCACCATTTCCCTAGGACTAAATCAACCTACATAAATCAAGTGTCATTACAAGATACATCAATATGCTGGAGAAGCCTGGATAGGCCAGGGCTGGAGACCAGCATAGCATCAGTTGAAGGGGAAGGCAGGTATTCTTGGGTGTCAGAGAGCAGTGTTAAAATGTCTGGCTATTGGATTCTAGGCAAAAAAACGTAGAGGGAAGGCACTAGACCAGGAGAACAAAAAAAAAAAGGGTCATAATGCTGGTGGGACAATAGGTCATAATGCAGGCAAAGAGTAAGTGTGAATAGCTGTAAGAAAATTATGGCCATATAGGAAACTCCAAATTGGAGATAGTAGAGGTGCAACAATTCTGTCTGGGTGAGAAAGAATTTGTGGCTGTGCTAATGAGTAGTTCAAACAGAGTAGCCATGAAGTTCCACTGGAGTTAAGATAGCAGAAGAACTATGAGGTCAGGGCCTCCAGCTCTTTGCCTAGGGCTAGGCCCAGCTTGTTACTCCAGCTATAATGCTAAAATACACACACTCTCCCCACTTATTGAAATCCTTCAAAGCCCAGCTGGGGTTTTTTTAAAATGCCTGTTTAATCCTTGAAGTCTAATTCCTTCACAGCCTTTTCCAGGCCTCACATCACACAGCATGTGATTTTTACTTTTCTCATAGACTTCTGTATTACATTTGTGTATGTATTATTTGCCCCTAAACAAATTCAACAAACATTTATTAAATACCTGTGTTCAGGACACAGTACTGGGAACTGGGGAAACAAACTAATGAAGATGTTTGGAGGAGAGGTAGAAAGTTGATCCTTAGAATAAGCAGAGAGTGGCTCAAGCAAAGAAAGGGACGGAGACAGAGAGGGCAGTATAAGACTGGGAGGTAGGAGGGACAGTTATTACCTTGGATGACATATGAGTTAAGAGCCTTCTACAGCATTATATAAACATCCTAAGGTAAGAGACTGTGCCTTAATGTAGGAGCTCTGGCAACTTCTAACCACAGCAAGACATGCATGTACGTATAGCAGGCATTTCATCAAACACTGGTTGAATGAGGGATTCTTTGACCTCTTATCCTGTCCAAACTATCAAAGTTGCTAATTTTTGTTCCTTAACATCTCTCCCATGCAATCTTGTCCTTTTCATTTCCAGTCTGATTACCCTGGTTCAGGCTTGTTCTAGTAACTATCTGTCTCAATTATGGACTACTATAAATTCTGAAAATTCAATTCTGTCCAAAATTCCATAGCACTCATCCCTCCCACCCTGCCTGGCACTATTCCCTTCAGTGCTTTATTTTTGTTTTTAAATAATTTTTAGCTCTTTTCAAAAAAATCCTTCCTTCATTTCTTCAGGAATTCTGGCTGAACTTGTACACAAGTTGTGTTTTGCTTTGCAGCTTGGCTTACAGATGTTTTGGAGTCATTCTGTTCTTCTGGGTTTGTGCATCCCTCTCAACAGAATAACTCTTTAGGGTAGGATTTATTTTTTGCTTGTTTATTCTTCCAGCCGACTTCCTTAATTCAGACTTTATATCAGGGCCAGGCTCTGTGCACTTCTAGGAGAATGTTAGTAAGTCAACTAGCATTTGTCAAATCTAATACATGGCAGATACCGTACTAAGTAGTGGGCATAAAAAAAATAAGGTTAAAATAAAAACCAGTCCCTGCTCTCAAGGAACTCATAGTCTAATGAGGGAGGCAACATGCTAATAACTAGTAGGATATATAAACTTATAATTAATAAGATATATAATAAAATATATGAAAGATAAATCGGGAGTAGTTTCAGCAGGAAGGTAGTAACATTAAGAAGGCCTGGGGAAAAACTTCTTGTAAAAGATGGGACTTTAATTGAGACTTGAAGGAAGCAGATATGAAGGAAAGCATCCCAGGCATGGGGGAAAGCAAGTGAAAATACCTAAAGCAGGGAGATGGAATTTCTAGCTCAAGGAAAAGCAAAAAGGTCAGGACCATTGCATTCCAGAGTATAGACAGGGGAGTAGAGAAGACCAGAAAGTTAGAAAGGGGAAAGGTTATTAAGAGCTTCAAAAGTCAAACAGAGGATCTTTTATTTGATCCTGGATACAACAGGGTGTCATTGCAGGTGACTGAATGGGGGAGGTAGGAGAATGACCAGACCTGGGCTTTAGATTTGTCAATTTGACAGCTAGAGGATGAAATGAAGCAGGGAGATACCTCGGGTAGACAGACCAACCAGCAGACAATTTCAGTGGTTCAGGTGTGAAGCGATATACAAGGGTGGCTGCAGTGTCAGAGAAGAGGAAAGAGTTTCTGGGCTGAGCTCTTGGCCTTCTAGGTCCTTCTGTTGCTTTCTTTGCTATTGCTGTGCTATTCCTGAATCCCAGGGACAACTCTGGCTGGGACTTACAAACTTTCAAAGTCCTATCACAATCCACCTAGTCTGAGTTCTATAAATTCCTGAGCCAGGTTTGGGTCTGCACAACATTTCTGTTGGCTTGCCCCTTTTTGGTAGTCCCTGGAGACTGCTGCTGGGCTCAGTCACTACCAGTCAGCTCTGCTCACTCAGCTCTGAAAGTTCAGAATGATAGAACTTCAGGCTCCCCTTTGGTTTGGGATTCCTGCTCCAGTTATTCTACCACAGGTTTTAAATTAGGCTGCAAGTTGGAACTGACATACATCACCTAACCCAGAAAAGCCACTCTTCGATGCAGATCCACTCCTCAGCCAGCCCTGGAGCCAATCCTTTCAAACTCCTCTTTCACCCCAATATTATATTTCAAAAAACTCATACATCATCATTGTTTATTCCTTCTTTGCTGCAGTCTCTGACAAAGAAGTAGGTTTGTTCCTAGCTAAAGACAAACAACTCCATAATAGGTCTTTGATCCCATCCCCTTCAGTGTCTGTCTCTCTCTTGCATTTAGCTTCTTCTAAACTACTGGCTCCTTTTCTAATGTTTACCAAGTTTCCCATGTCCTTTAAAAATGCTTCATTTGAACCTGCTCTTCCCTCAAGACGTATCTATATCTCTCCCTCCCTTCATAATCAAATGCCAAACTCTACACTCTATTACCTCCATCTGCCTCACCTCCCACTCAGTTTTCAATCCCTTAAAAGCTGATTTTTGACCAGACCACTTGACTAAAAGTGTTCTGGTTAAGTTTATTAACAATTTCTTAATTACTAACTCTATAAGTCTTTTTCTCAGGCCTCAACTTCCCCAACCTTCTCTTTAGCTCTCCTCTTCTTGAAACTCCTTCTCAGGTTTTTGTGACACTGCTCTATAGTGGCTCTCATCCTATCAGATTCTTTGTTAACTATGCATCTCTCTCCTAAACTTCAGGCCCATATTTCCAAGTGCATTCATCTCCACCTCAAACTCATTATCTCCTCAACTGTTCATTCTTACTCTACCCCCATAGATAATCAATTGCCAAAATCAATGATTCTACTCTCAACATCTCTAGCATTGCCCCCTTTTCTCTCCTCACATCACAACTACCCTAAGCCCTTTACCACCTTTCTCCTGTACTACTGTAATAGACTCTTAAAGTCTCCTGGAATCCAATTTCTCTTTTCTCCAATCCATTTTCCACAAACTGCCAAATTGCTATTCTCAAGTATAGGTCTTACCATGTCACTCATGCTCTGGAAGGCTCAGTACCCTCCTATTGCTTTTAGAATAAAATACTAACTTCCCTCTTAGACATTTAAAGTCCTTTCCAAGGACTCCCTTCCGAACACTCCCTTCTGAACACTCAGCACCAGCAAGAATGTCCTGCTTGCTATTTCCACTACCTACGAGTTCATCTTTTGCCTCTGTACCTTTGCAAGGCTGTCCTCCATACCTGGAATGGTCTCTTCCCTCACCTTCACCTCTTGAAACCCCTGACTCCCTTCAAGGCTCAGCTCAAGCACAGTCTCCTTCAATGGCCTTTATCTAATTCACTCAGGAGTTAGTGACTTCCAATAAGGATCTATATTTTCTACAGATCCTTTATTTAGTATATGTGAACATGTATAGTCAAATGTAATCTCCTTTGGATAAAGGGACATAGTTGTATCCTAGCACAGTGCCTAGCACAAAGTAAGTGTTTAAAAAATGTTGGCCAATTGACAAGGCTTTCTCCTGGTTCTAATCCTACCCATCTGGCTTCCTTAAGCTGAATCATTACCCATGTCTTGCCCTAACAGTAGATACCTAGGCTCTGTTCCAGACCTTCTTTCCCCACCTCTCTTAATGTTTTAATCGCAGAAGACTCCCAAATCTAGATAACTAGCCCAAATTTCTGTGCTCCAGTCCTGAATCACCAACTGCCTACCAGATCTCTCCATTTAGATGTTCCACCAGTGTTTCAAACTCACTATGTCCAAAATAAAATGCATTCTTCCCTCCCTCAAAAAAACACATGCTTTCTCCAAACTTTCCTGTGTGAGGGAACACCATTGTGTAGAACAGTAGAAAGAATATGATGTTTAGAACTAGAGGACCTAGTTTCAGATCCCACTTAACCTTTTGGGCCTCAGTTTCCTCATGCGTAAAAGTGTCAGACAATCTCTATGTTTTGAGTTCTAAGTCTAAGATCCATCTAGTCACCAAGGTTTGAAACCCTGGGGGGTCACACTTGTTTTGTCACTCTTCCTCATTCCCCCTAGATCTAAGCAGTTTCCAAGTTTTCATAAATCTTTCTTCACAGCATCTCTCTACTCATTTAGCCACTACCTCAGTTCATTGTGTTCCACCTGGAATACTGCAATATCTTCCTACCAGTGTCCCTACAGCTAGTCTTTCTATATCTTCCATCAACTTTTCACAGTTATCAAAATTCTTCAAGCACAAGTTTAACTACAGAAGTCTCTTACTCAAGAATTTTTGGTGGTTCCCTATTGTCTCTAAAATACAATAGAAATTTCTCACCTTTCACTATCCTGCTCCAGGCTTATTCACATTACTGTCCGTCATAGACTCAGCTTTTCAGGTAAACTGACTTAACTGCAATTCTTTCAACACAGGACTCCACCACCGGTCCCAATGTCTCTGTATAAGCCTCCATCCTTGGACTGTATTCCTATCTTCTGCCTCTTTTGATCAACTCAAAGACTCAATTTAGGTGTTACCTTCTACGGGAATCTTATCCTTTGTTTTTTACATCATCAGAATTTCTTCAAGTACACCGCACCCCCTACTCTCAGAGAGTTATTCTACATAACAAATAGTATTTTTAATTAAAAAGGGGGAAAATCTTTTTGAAAGCCTGAAAATATGTACATTGTAACACACCCAAGGACTTTCCTCCTTAGTGAAAGAGTGAAACAGGGGTATCTTCTCAAATCTTTCCTTCGGGGTCAGGCTTGTTCTCTGTAATTTTGCATAATTTGTTTTTGATTGTTCTTTGTTCCAGGAAAGCCTTTTCTGATCTTCAAAGTTGTTAGTGCTCTCTTTCTTCAAATTATCTCACCCTTATTTTCCGTGTAAAAGATGTATCTCACCAATAGAATGTAAGTTTCTTGAGGGTAGAGACTCTTGCTATAGTTTCAGTATCAACAGCACCTAGTGTGGTGCTTTGCACAGGGTAGGTGTTTAATAAATGTTTGTTGAATGAGTTTACTCCAATTAGCAGTCCTATTACTTCCTTGACCTTCCTCTTTTCTCTATCTTTGCTAAAAAAGAAAACAAAGACTTCTTTTTTAAAGTGCTCAGCTTTCCTTATTATCTCATTCTGACCTTTGGCATTCTTGAAATACACTTACAGAACTGTACTACACTTTCATATTCATCCTCTCTTACCTGCCCTTGTTTCCATCCTTGTACATGTTTTTAAGAAACAACTAGTTGTTGAGTTTCCTGTGTATCTACATTTGTTTCTTTAGATGATATCTGTTGCCCCATCGGAACTGTTTCTTGTGTATTTCTAATTTAATTCAAGAGATTTCTATTCCTCTTGGGCTTTCTCTGTATAATTATAGTATATGGGATTCTATGAGAAGCCTTTGAAATCTGATTTCCCCAAATTTAACGTGCACATTAGATTATGTTTGGTGTTCCTCACCTTCTCTGTCACAAATTCTAAGATGGAGTGGTCACTTGTCTCCAAGGTTCCCTTCACTTCCACCCCAGCAACCTCCTTGTTGGCAAGAATCAGGTCCAGGATAGAAGTTCCCTTCATTGGTTTTTCCAGCTTTTGAAAGATAAAATTATCATTAAGGCTGGCAAAGAAACTATAAATTGTTCTGCTTTAGGTAGAGGTAGAGATAGCACAGACAGATATGAACAGTTAGGTGGCACAGTAGATACTGTTCTACTCAGAATCAGAAAGACCACACACAGTTCAAACTAACTATCACCCTGGCCTGGGCAAATCACTGTATGTCTCAGCTTCAGTTTCCTCAGCTGAGCGTTGTATCCAACAAGGTAACATGTATAGAACACTTTGCAAACCATAAAGCACTATATAAATGATATTATTACTATCATTACCGTTACTATAAAATATCCTGACACTTTGAATTCCCTTTCACCACTTTATGCTATGCCCCTGTGCCAGGTTATGATCTGTTCCTGAACTAACCCACTTCCCTTTTCAAGTCCAGCGGTCTGTCTGTAATACAGTTGATGACAGTACTGACTGACTCCTTTGATGTCAATGTAAATAATTTCCATCATGCTCTTCCCCACTGTACCCGCTTCTACATTTCCTTAAAAGAGTATATCTCTGAAATTAACAGGTAATAGGGCCAACAGGATGGAGAACCACACCCTCTCCCCAATCCCCATTACCTTTCACCCCCTTTTCAAGGAATTATATACCATACATACAACAATTACAGCGGAATCCACAGGACAAAAAAAAAGAGAGAGAACTTCATGTGGCAAAATTCTTCTTAACTTAGAGAATGCAAATCCTTAAAACCAAGAATACAAATCCTTAAAGTGTTTACTCTGCACCCCTCCTCCATCAACAATCCCAGCTGTGGGAGTGTGTTTCCCCCCACACTTAATAGTATTTTAATTTTCCCAATTACATGCAAAGATAATTTTCAATATTCAATTTTACAAGATTTTGAATTCCAAAATTTTTCTTCTTCCTCCTTCCTCTTTCCCCTCCTCAAGATGGAATACAATCTGATATAGGCTATACATGTATAATCACATAAAACATATTTCCACATTAGTCATGTTGTAAAAGAAGAATCAGAACAAAAGGGAAAAATCACGAGAAAGAAACAACAAAAAGAGAGAAAACAGTATACTTCTATCTACTTTCAGACTCCGTAGTTCTTTCACTTTGCTCAGCATCAGTTCATTTAATTCTCCCCAGATAGTTTTGAAGTTCATCAGCTCATCATTTCTTATAGCACAGTAGTATTCCATTACAGTCATATACCACAACTTATTCAGTCATTCCCCAGTTGATGGGCATCCCCTCGATTTCAATTCTTTGTGTTCTTTGTGTGGCCTTGTATCTTGAGGCCTATATTGGGACCTACTCAAGGTAGAAAGTGTGCCAGCAAGTTACCTCAGTCAAAGGCTACCTTCCTCACAGCCACAATTAAGCAGGTGTAGTCAAGTGAGGAAGTGAGAGGAAGAATTCAGCCTTTGATATACAGAAGCTGCTAGGTTATATACATAAAGCTTCAGGGATGCTACCTGGAACACCTCCTGTACCTCTCCCCAACCCTGTAAAAAGCAGCAGATGCTGATTAAGCCCAACAAGAAAAGGAAAGGAAAAACAAGATAAAAACTAGAATAGGGAGAACTACAGCTAACCAGAAGAAATTGAGACTGAAACCCAGATAAGGTTAGTCCTGTTTTCCCATCTCCCACCCTCAAGCTACTCAAAGCAGAGCCCAAAGCTGATGAAAATTAAATCTCCAAGACAGAAGAAAGCTAAGGCCACTATGCAGTCCAGCACTGGGGTATAAACCAATATCAGAAAGTGACAGGGGTATAATATAAGGGAAATGAACTGAATGGCCACAGATTTTAAGAGGAAGAAAACTCAATAAACTCCAATATAGAATGCAAGGAGATAAATCAACAGAGAGGATCATAAAATCCCATATATGAGGCAGTTGGTGGCATAGAGAACAGAGCACTGGACTTGGAGTCAGGAAGACCTGAGCTCAAATTCTGCCTCACTTAACTTCTGTTTGCCTCAGTTTCTTCAATTGTAAAATTGGGCTAATAGTAGCACCTAACCCATCAGAGTTGTTATGAAAATAAATGAGATAATATTTGTAAAAACATTTAAAATAGGGCCTAGTATATAGTAGGCACTATGTAAATGCTTATTCCCTTCTTTTCCCTCCATATATTACAAGACAAACCTAAGTAAACCAATGCCTGATAAAACACAGAATATTATGGAATAGTAATATTAAATTCCAGAATGGCTTAAAAGAGAAATGAAATCTACAGGGGAAGAAATTAAGAAAGGGCATATCACAATTTATAGGTCTTATATTAGAAATTTTTAAGACTCATTTTGGATATTTAAAAAATTGAATTTGTGCTGGAGTTTTTGCAAAGAAATGAAAGATATGGAACACTGGATACAAAAATATAGGAGGAAAATATAGAAGAAAAGAAACAAAGACAATAGTATCAAAAGAATTAATGATCTCTATTTATGACAAAGCCAATGAACTCAAAAGATAGTAGGCAGAGATAATTTAAGGACCATGAGTTTCTCAAACAAACATGATTTTTTAAAAAAACAACCTGATCATAATGTGGGAAATAGTGCAACATGATTGCCCCAAATTTTGAATGTAGAAACAAAGCATCAATTGAAAAATGCAGAGATCATGTCCGGAAAAAAATATATAAATAAATGACAAATTCTGAAAGCAAATATGAGATCTTAAAATACAAAGGAAAATAAATTCAAATAATATAAAATTATTCTATACCTTCTGAAAACTGGCAAAGGGGATGGAACAGAGGATTCTGAAAAGTAAAGGAGCTTTAGCTTCAAGCCCCAATGACATACTCTACAAACTTGAGTTTAATTACCTATGAAAAAGATAAGCATTCAACAAATGAGGCATGAGGTATTCCTATCCCAAAATAATAAAAAAAAACTCCACAATTTTAACAAAATATTAAACCTGCAAACATCTCCAAACAAAAGAACACAAGAAAGGTAAATAAGTACAATTATCAAGCACAGAATAAGTAATGAAATAAACTGCCTCTTGTTTAGAGTTTGGTTTTTTTCAAAGGAAAGAAAAATCTGTAGGGGAAAAAAACCCAAACCAAACTAAAACCAGAGAGGGATCATCAAAAGATAAAAAACAAATAACGAAGATGTAAGAGACATGTAAAGAAACAGAGCTGAAGGAGAGGAGCAGAACTGAAGCACCCCAGATTAAACCCTACTACTTTCATAACAGGTGAATCGATATGTTTTCTGGGACAAAACTGCTGAGTGAGAGGGTATATAAATAAATGGGAAGTGAAGAGGCAGAAGATAGAGGGGGATCATAATTTACCTTTATTAAGTCCATGAATGAACCGCAAAAAGATGATAACTAATATAGTCTTTTGGGGAAGCTCGGAGATACAATGGATAGAGTGCCAGACCAATCTTCCCAAGTTCATCTTCTGTGTTAAATACTACGTGACCCTGGAAAAGTCACTTAACTCTGTTTGCCTCAGCTCTTCATTTGTAAAAAGAACTGGAGAAGGAAATGGCAAGTTATTCTAGCATCTTTGTTAAGAAAACCCCAAAAGGGGATCATGAAGAGTCAGACATGAGTGAACAACCACAAACTACAGCTTGTCAGAAAAAGAAGGGCTAAAGGAGAATGTACAGGTGACAGAAGGGAGAATTCTGAACTAGGAGGATAAGAGGATGAAAGGGGAAGGGTGAGTTTCACTGAAGTCAATCCCCATTAGGAGTATTTTCCTAAAATGAAAGATGGAGCTCATAATAGGTTTAAATCAATGAGCAGAAGGTAGGAGACTACCTTCTGACAGTGTTGTGTCTTCATGGACAACATCCTGCTTGAGGAAAAAGAATATGAGGGCTTCTAGGGATAGATGAAACTCAGAGGGGGTAGGAGAAAGGCAGGGCAGAAGGGGGACAGAAGACAACATGGATCCAGAGATGATATGACACAATCAATGAAAAAGAGAAGGAAGAATGGATAACGTTCTCAATCCAGGTACTGGGGAGGCTGGGGTTGCTGGAACATTTGAGCTTAGAAATTCTTAGCTACAGTAGAGCTAAATCCAATCAGATATAAACACTAAGTATAGCACCAATATGATAACTACCTGTCCCCCTTCTCCTGCCCTCCCCCCCAACACCACCACTGAGTAGTGGGGGAGCTCCAAGAGAAACAGTCAATGAACTTCCAGTCTTGGCTAAATAGAAAGAATAGCACTTTCAACTCTCAAACTATACAACAAAGGAATAATTGTTTAAAAACAAATAAATACTGAGGACTAGTTTAAAAACAGCAGAATGGATCAATGGAACAGATTAGTCAAGAAAGGATCAGAAATAAAGGAAAGCAGTCAATTGGGAAAAAAGTCTGTATTAAATGCCTTTAATACTATCCAAGATATATTGGCAATAAAAGTGCAACACCAAAAGCCTTTAGAGAAGTGGGTCCAAAAGATATAAACAAATGACTTACAAGAGAAGAACAGATTATTAGCATTTATGATACAGTATTTTATATTCCATATAGGTCTACATCTACATAGGTTGGGAGTTAGATTCCCCCAACCACCAAAAACAGTAATTTTTCACTAGAGACTACTGAAAATACACTTTTCTGAATACAGTTCTTTATAGAAAAACATTTTTCTGTATCACTGACTACATGCTTGTGCTTAAAACCTAATGGAATAACACTACATTTAAGGGGCATAATTACAACACTAAACTTGAGCACAATGAACACAGTGGAGTCCTTTACAAAAGCAGGGTAGACACGACCAATGAAGTGACTAGGAGGATACCAGCTGCTCCACAAACTGGCGCACACAGTGCTTCTCATTCTGTTCTCTAGTGTGCACTACCAATAATGTGCAGAGTTGCCAATTCAAAGGTGAAAATGAAGTTACTAATAATGTCATGCAAATGAGTGAAGTCCCCAAAATTAAAGGCCCAAATGTTGAGGATTGACTGTAAGTACAATATATGCTTAGACTGATGTTCAAAAATCTCCATCGGTCTAACAAACTCAGTTTTTCCAATTTTTGGTTCAGGTCTGTAATTTTCTTCTTGTTTATCTTTCTGGTGAATGTCAAATTCTGACAGAGAAATGTTAAAATTACCTAAAATTAGTAGGTTAAGAGATCTTCAGGTGACAACCATCATGAAGTCCAAATATCTCATTTTAGGCATAAGAAAACTGAGGCCCTGTGAAGTTAAGTGATTTTTCTAAGATCGTAACAGTAGTCAAAGTAAACCATAATATGAACTCAGGTCCTGTGACTCTAAGTATTATATTCTTTTTTTCTTTTCTTTTTTAATATTTAATTTTCCCTCAATTACATGTTAAAACAATTTTAACATTCTCTCTTTTTCCCCCAAATTTTGAGTTCCAAATTCTCTCCCTTCCTTCCTATACCCCCTCTCTCATTGAGAAGACAAGCAACTTGATATAGTACCACATTACCTCTTTAGGTATCTCACTACCTAAGTCTTTTAAAATATCAGTTAGCTTATCCTTGAAGAATCTGAATGTTGTACCACTTGGAACATTTATATTTAATACTGACACTGTTTAATTTTCTCTATATGGTTCATTCAAGAAAAGCGGTTTTCCCATTGATCTCTTTTTTGTGTTTTTTTGTGGGGAAGCAATTGGGGTTAAGTGACTTGCCCAGGGTACACAACTAGTAAGTATCTGAGGTCAAACTGGAATTCAAGTCCTCCTGAATCCAGGGCCAATGCTCTATCCATTGTACCCCTCGCTGGCCCTTCTTTTTAAAAAAATAAAAAATGAAGCCTGATACATACAGTAATAACCCCCCACCCCTCTTCTGCAGAGGAAAAAGGGGAGAGGTGTTTTCTCATATCTCCTTTTTGGAATCAAGCTTTGTCATTACAATTTCCATTGTTTATTCCTGGCTCAGCTTCCTTTACTTTCCATCAGTTCCTATACTTCATTTAGTAAATGGTTCAGTGGACTCAAATACTGCCTCAAAAACTTCTGTGAAGACAAAAGCCACGACCTCTCGGGGCCTCAGTTTCTTCATCTGTAAAATGGACTTGAAAGCGTCTAAGGCTGCTTATAGCTTTAGAATTAGGATCTTACTTTCTTCCTGTGTATCTCAGTTTCATTACATGCATGTATCACAATTTAACCATTCCCCAATCAATGAAACATTTACTTGGTTTCCAACATTTTGTATGCTACAAAAAGTTCTGGGGTTATACATTATGTCATTTGCCAGAAAGGAAGTAAAATGTTATAGAACTAAACTTCATAAGTATAGACAAAGAAATATAAGTTATAACTAAGATTCAAAAAGTTAGGGTTGATTTTATTAAAATCAATGCTTTCAGGAAAACTGGATCTGATGCAATTAACCTGACTTTTTCTGAAAATTTATAGGGGACTGATGAGACTTCAAATAGCAGAGGAAATTACCTATTATCTGTTGTTAGGTTTTTTTTTTTAAGAAAAATTTCCTTTTTTTAAGGAAATGAAGTGCTATCTACTCCACCTTCTAAATCTAGAAGGATGCAGGAAGCAAATCAGGAAGCAAGTCATTAATATAAGTTTGTAAGCATAAAGAAAATATCAAATTATTTATTAACACCTAACCAGCAATCTGCTTGAAGAAAGTTGTAACAAACCATTTTCTGCTTTAAGCAAATTATCAATCTTGTACCCGGGCAGACAGCAGAGCTCCTGATAAATCTGTTGGCATTAAGTGGATGCATAATTTGACAAAATTTCAAATTACATCAGATACTGTTATTGGTGTTATGCCAGTAGGGAAGAAAATAAAAAGTACTAAGACAAAGCATTCTGTTCTAAGGCTGATAACGAACAGTTTTGCAACTGGTTTTTTAATAATAACAGGTTGTTGCCAGTATTTTTAGGACAGGATTACAATCCAATTATCAAAACAAAATGGTGGACTGATACATACATAGCAAATAGAATGAAATTGAGCTGTTCTTTCTGAAATGACACTTCTGAGTTGAGTGATCCTTATTACTAAACAAGTAATTATTAAGCAAGTAGTAACCGCAGTTTCCTTACCGTAAAATGGGCATAACAATACCTACCTTACCAGGTTGTTACGAAGATTAAATGTACGTGTGTATACACACACACACACACACAATGTAAATCAATGCTATATAACTATTTGTAGCTGTTGCTCAGTTGTTTCAGTCATGTCTGACTCTTCCTGATCCCACTTGGGGTTTTCTTGGTAAAGACACTGGGGTGCTTTGTCATTTCCTTCTCTAGCTCATTTTTACAGAGGAGGAAACTAAAGCAAACAGGGTATTGGTTGCTGTTACTGTTGTTCCCTTACCTAAACAATGAATCCCCTCCAAAGCATTCCAGTTTCAAAACGGCAAAGATAATAGTAGAGAAATAAAATAAAATGACCCATAGTTCTTCCTAATCTAAGGTAAGATTCTTGAGGACTGGGTCTGGCAAAGCCCACTAATGGAAAGAATCTTGAACTTGGAACTAGGGGACTTTGAATGGAATACCTAGTGTCTGTGTGACAACGTGTAAGCAATTTAACTTCTCAGAGTCTCAGTTTCCTTATCTATAAAAGGGGGGTCATTATACTGCAAAACCTTCCTCAAAAGGATTGCTGGAAGGAAATCACTACAAGGGTGAGTTATTATTAATATTATCATATCTCTTTGTGTCTCTCATAATACCTAACAGTGTTTTGCATATTTGCATCATTCGTCAATGCATCAAAATATATAGTTGCAAAAATGGCTTTGTCCTAGAATACATAAAAAGGGGTATAATGAATGTTTCAGTTTTTTATATTTAAAATTATGAATTAAGCAATTTCACAAGAAAAAGCCCTAAATGAACATAAAATTATTGTCACTTCAAATTCTATTCCAATCATTAATACACATAAATCTAACTTTATGTAACTGTAATTATGAAGATATGAGTAGAGTTATTCTCATAAGGAGGAAAAAAGGTCTTGATTAAAAAGACCAAAAAGGATGCAAAAACTCATCAGCAAGTTCATATTGTTTTAGAGACATCCACAGATAACTGATATAAAAGACTAGAAAACCAATGAAACAATAAATCAAGCCCTGATTTGTAGTGTTTGCTTATTTCCACAATCAGTAAGCAGATAAGCGCTACCTCCAGCATACCACTATATAAAGGCCAGAATAAAGGGAAGTTTGAAATTAATGCAATGGATAGAGTGTATGTGCACGCGCGCGCGCGCACACACACACACACACACACACACACACACACACACACCCCCGCATGTTGGAAACAAACAGAAGATCACCCACTGCTCTCCAGAATGGAAAAGATGATGACGATAGATGGACAGAAGCCTCCACAACTCAACTCAATTGTTTTCCTTTGTTTCTTCCAAGGAGAATAATCTTTGCACTAGTAAGGGTAGAAGAAAAAGCAGTAGAAAAGGCTTTAGAAATCAGCTAACAGACAACATAAGTGACGAGATATTCGGGCAGCACTCTCCTTCAAGTTCCCCACAATCCAGTTTTTACTATTCCTCATACATGGCAGCATTACATTTCACATCTCCATGCCTTTAAAAAAAATAACAACAAACCATAATTTTACAATTTGAAAACTTTACCAAGCATTTTCTTCTTTCCTTCTCCTTTGCCTGAACAAAAATAAAAAGAAAATCCTAGTAATAAAGAAAATCAAATCCCTGAATTCATCATGTATGTCTCATTCTGAATCTTGAGTTTACCACTTCTCTTTCAGCAGGTGAGTGGCTGCCTCCTTAATACCTGGTCCTCTGGAATTGTGGTTGTCACAGCACTGATCAGAGTTCTCAAGTTTTTAAAAACTTTTTTCTTAGTAATGTTACTATATAAATTGTTCTGGCTCTATTCATTTCACTATTCATACAGATCTACCAAGTTGTTTTTTTTTTCTCAAACTGTCTCTTTTATAATTTATGGCATAAGAATTTCTAGGTTTTTGATATTGTTTTGGTTTTTTTTGGTTATTACAAAGCTGATTTTACGTACACACACCCACATATCCTTTTCCTTTTTCTTTGATCTCTCTGGGATACAGACCTAGTAATAATATCACTGAGTCTAAAAGTATGCACAGTTTAGGGAATTTTTGTCATAGTTTCAAATTGTTTTCCAGAATGACTGGATCAATTCACGGCTCCACCATAATAATAGTGTTATTATGTCTATTTTCCTGAAATCTGTCCAATTATCATTTTTCTTTCTTGTCATCTTTGCTAATACAAGTATTCTATGGAAGCGCAATATTGCTTTAATTTATATTTTTCTAGTTATTAATGATTTGGATCATTTTCCATGGTTTGTTGATCGCTCATATCCATACTTTTTTCACTAGCTATCTCCCATGCTTAAAATGATTTCTTTCTTCGTAACTGACTCTTAGAATTCCTATTAGCCTTTAAGACTCATCTCAAATGCCATATTCTACAACTCCCAGCTGATCTGCCCTCCCCCACAAAAATTATCATGTATCTATTTTGCCTGTAATATATATGTACAGAGCATCATATCCTACAGAATGTAAGCTCTTTGGCTATAGTTTTTGGCACAATCTCTTGTATCCAGTAAGGGCTTAATAAATGCTTGCTGAATGAGGTGGCTCCTAAGCCGAGCTTTGAAGGAAGCCTGAGGGTTCCAAAAGGCAGATGTGAGGTGGGAAAACAAAGCAGCAAAGGTAGTGTGTTAAGAGCCCATAACTAAGTTAGATATCAGAGGTATAACTATGAGCCACAGAAGGCTTTTAAATAAGAGAATAAATAATAACTCTGAAAAATGAAGTTTAAAGCAGGTTTTTGCTATAGTACACAGGTCATTCTGGACAAGGAAAGGACTAAAGGAAGAATTTAAAACAACGAAGTCACTCAACAAATATTTACTGAATAAATGAAGATTGATTATGTAGTAGATTTGAGATGGTTAAGGTGCAGAGCAGGATTCTGATTGCAGAAGTTAAGAAGGGAAAGAAATAAAAAAAAAAGGGAATGCTAGCATCAGTCCAGACGTGTAAGGCAACAGAGCAATGTGACTCATCAGGTATGCAAGTACTCATTCAAGTAGCAACACAATCACACTCTGTACACCGTTTTCTTCTAACAGAATTTATTTTAATTATCTTTATGATTAATAGTTACTACTATTATGACTTGCAGTTACTTATCGCCTTACTTCCATTGGATTCTGGTCGCTACCATATAAAGTAAATGGGCATTTTTTACCTTTTTACAGAAACCAAATTACTTCCAAGGATCACCAAAGAAATCAACAAAAGATCTAGGACCAGAATGTGGATCTCCCTATAGTCCATTCTATAGCTCTAATAGTAAGATTGCTAATAACAAGCAATAGTTATCACAATAACTGGTTTGTTTTAGAGGGTTTAAAAGGGAAGAAAATCTTTGCAGCAGGTTCCCATTTCTAAGATACATAGAAAATTGATTCATATTGATGAGAATAGGAGCCATTCCCCAATTGATAAATCGTCAAAGATACCAACAATCAGTTTTCAAAGGAAAAAATCCAAGTTATCACTAGCCACATAAAAAAATGCTCCTAATCACTAATATTAGATAAGTGCAAATAAAAGTAACTCTGAAGTGCCACCTCATATCCATCAGACTGGCAAAGCTGACCAAAAAAGGAAAATAAATTCTACAGGAGCCATAGAAAAATAGGCACATTACATTATAGATGTAGCTCTGAACTGGCCCAGTCCTTCTGGGAAACAACTTGGAACTATGCCTAAAAAGCTACCAAACTGTACACACGCTTTGGCCCGACAGTACTGCTTACTAGGTTTTATACCTCAAAGAGATCAACGAAAAACAAAAAGTAATCATGTGTTCAAAAATATATGTAGCAACTTTTTTCATGCTGGCAAAGAATTGGAAACTGAGGAGATGTCCATCAACTGGAAAATGGTTGAACAAGTTATGGTATATGAATGTGACGGGAAACCACTGAGCTGTAAGAAATGATGAAGAGAATAGTTTCAGAAAATTTTGGGAAGACTTGTATGAACTAATACAAAATGAAATGAGTAGGACCAGGAGAACAATTTAGATAATAACAAAATACAATAAAGACAAACAATGCTGAGAGACTTAATAACTGATCAATACAATAACTAACCATGGTTCCATAGAACTCATAATGAAAACATGCTACTCATCTCCACACAGAGGTAACAAATTAAGTATGGAATGACACCTATTGTTTTTGGACATGGCTAATTCAGGAATTGGTTTTCCTTCACTACACATGTTTATAATGGGTTTTGTTCTTCTTTTCTCAACATGCAGGGAAGGAGAGAATGAAGGGGAGAGAATTTCAAATTTATAATCAAATAGCTCTTTTAAAAAAAAAAGGACCTGAGTAGACTTTTTCTTACTTCATGTAGTCATTCTTTGGCAGTTAGTAATTTACAGGAAGTTGTGCTAATGAATGACTTAATGTCTATAAGGTGCTTTAAGGTTCTTAGGGGAGAAGTAAGTACAAAACATTAGTTGTATTCATTTGCTTTGACAATGCCAAGAAAAAAGTTTCTTGCCATTGTTATTATTGCAAATATTGTTTGTGAAATTCCAAAATCAACTCAGCCTTCTGGGTGCCCTTTTCTCCAAGTGTAAAAGTATAAAGGTGAAAAAGTGAAAATTCTTTGCCAGCTATGTCAGTGATGTGGGAGGTCCAATAGAGCTGAGCTCATTTTCCTGAAGCAATGCTTACAGTGAAGTATTAACAGGAGTCAAGACTTGCTTCCAAGAGACAAGTCTTATTCAATGCCACCCACAGAGAAGACAGAAGGAGCTGTCTTCAAACTTTTTCTAATTGCAACTATATTCTTCACTACAAGATGTCAATCATGCTTAGCTTTCCCTCCCTAAATCTCTAGCAAATAATCTAAGGAAAACAATTTAAAACAAAGAACAGGTAGATTCAAAGAGGGATATGTTTGATAATGAATTTTAAAAGAGATAACCATAAGCAACACTTCAAGAGTTCACAACAGCTAAGAAATCATATAGGTTTTAATTTCATCAACAGTTTAAGAACATAAGTGGCAGCTAGGTGGTGCAGTGAACAGAACGGCAAACCTACAAATCAAGAGGATCTGAATTCAAATTCAGCCTCAGACACTTATTAGTTGTATGACCCTGGGCAAGTCACTTAATCCTGACTGCCTTGGAAAAAAGGACATATAAAAGGTTCCCAGAGCCAAAGCACATACCAATTCACTTCTATTCAGATGGATCTGTGATCTTATCAATGAGGATATAACTCTAAGGGGGCAAATCTAAACCATTTATTGCATGCTTCTCTCCTTATCTTGGGTCACCCTAGTTCAGGTCCAGAATTAAACTGCTATAGAAACATGTTGGTTGGGGAACTTCTTTGTTTTTTCCCTATCATAAGGATACCAGGCATACATTTGGACTATCCATTATCCCTCATTTTCATCATGTTATTAACTCATCTTTTTCAATAATGTTTTCTTGATGACATCCTTACTCCAGTTTTTCAAAGTTCCTTATTTTTGCTCATATTCATGAGGTACCTCTTACTGCCCTCTGGGTGAGACCCATTTTTGTTGTTTAAGAGACTATAGTGTTCTACAACTATAGCAATACAACACAATATCATTTAAAAGGTGGAAATTGCCTTAAGAAATCCTTAATTTTTCTCTTAAGGGATATTATGCAGGGAACAAACAACTCTGATTCTCAAGAAACAATGGCAAAACTGTAAAAAGGGGTCCCTGCCTACTTATAAAACCTAACTTTTAAAAAGTAAGGAGGTAAGGTTTCCACTTCATCATTACAGCAATGGTCCATATACATACTTGGAGGCATTCAAAGTGAAAACAAAAGAGCTTAGGGCAAAGAGAAATGCTAGCTCCAAGAGCAGTACAGAAAAATGAAGCCCAAAGAGCCTGGCAGAGAAGTCTCCTATGCAAATTGAAAGATAAATTCACTACAAAGGTGTAAAATCTATCTCTTCCTCTCTCTATTTTTATGTGAGCCATCCTAGGCTCTCCCAGAAAAAAAAAATCCCTAAGTGAAAACACAGAATAAGTCCTTAGATTTATTTAGATGACAAGAGTGGGGAATAACTTCAGAGTTCAAATAAACTCAAATGTGAAAAGATAGAGTAGACACTAGATGGGGCTGTGGTTCCACTAAAGGAATTCAGAAATGAAACTGGCTTAATCTGTAAAGAGGTACAGTTGGGGATGAGTGTTTAGAGGGGACAGGAAGCCATAGCATTTTCTGTGTGAGAAATAATCTTCAGATTGTTTCAAGGTCAATGACAACCAAAGGCCTGGGCATAAATTGGTGAGATGACTGCTTCTAGTCAACTTAACTGTTATTATTTTTCCTTTTGAAATGTATTACCAAAGCTCTTTTCACATCACTGTCACTTTCCAATGATTCTACTACCCTCCACAAGGCCCAGAACTCTACCTAGAAACAAACAAGCACAATCAAGCAAAACAAAACATATTGGTCATGTTGGAAATGTATACCATATTCTGCTTCCATGGCCCACCACCTCTCTAACAAAGCCATGTTTCATTACGCGTTGTCTGAAGTCATATTTGATCACTTTATCAGAGTTCTGAAATCTTTCAGTGTTGCTTTCTTCTTACATTATCATGGTCCCCTGGTTCTGCTTACTTGACTCAGAATCAGCTGATATTCAGTCTTCCAAGTTTCCTTAATTATTCATATTTATTATTCCTTATGAATGGGAATAGATTCAGTGAAGACTTCTCAGGAATGTGGAGTCTTTCCCTAGGGAAAAAGGGACCTTAGGCCCAGGTTTCAATTCCTCCAGAATCAGTTGACTTCCATGTAAGATCAATGACTGGATAAAACTCACTAACTTCTCAGTGCCCAATTTGCATAAGCAACGGCAGTCCTCAAACAGGCCCGCCTAATTTGCATAAGTTTTCAATCCCTAGTTTGCATATAATGATGTGTACTTTCGCGGGCTTGGTAACATTTGGGAAGTGGGAAATTTGAACTGAACCCCGAAAAGGATTGGTTAGACTTCGCGCCTAGAATGTAAGATCATGCTTCTCAGTCAATGAGAATAATGGTCAGTGGTGGGAGGGGGTTCCTGCTTTAGGATTTATATAACCATGGTTCTGCCTTTGTAAGATGGCTCTGCTCCAGACCACTTGGTGAAGGGACTGCCCCTATTGTCGCGAGAATCCGAGAATCGAATAAAGGAACTTTCTGTTAACACTTTGAGATGCCTCTGAGTAGTCAATTTGAGTAGGGGTCTTGCCATCCCATACAATTACAACATAATAACATTCCACTATATTAATGTACCACAATTTGTGAAGCTATTCCCTAACTGATGGACATCCACATTCTTTTTATTACAGAAAGTGCTGCTGTAAATATTTTTGTATATATGGGAACTGTTCCTCTGTCTGTCTTGAACTTCCTTGGAGTAGATGCCAAGTAATGGTATTCCTGAGTCAACAGGGATATACAGTTTAATGATTTTTAGTGTATTTCCAAGTTTTTAGAATGTATGAATTCACAGTTCTATACAACATGCATTAGTGTGCCTATCTTCACACACACACTCATTCCAACATTTACCCATTTTCATCCTCTGCCAACCAGAACACTGTGAGGTGAAATCACATAATTGCTTTAATGAGCATTTCTCTTGGAAGCAGTGATCTGGAAGTTTTTTATCTTGCACTTCTTTTCAAAAACTGCTTGATCATATCCTTTGGGGAATGGTGCTTTACTATTAAGAAGGAAAATTTTAGGGACAACAATCACATAAGTAATTGTTAAGGGGATGAGGTAAAAGTAGCCTGAGGAATAGTTAAACAAATTATAGTACATGAGTGTAACCGAATATCATTGTGCCATTCAGAAAAAGCTGAAAAGACCTTTATGAACAAGATGAGCAGAACTAGGAACAAAAATTTATATAATGATAACATAAATCCACGACTTTAGAATTTCAATCAACACAACAATAAACTGTAAGTTCAAAAGAAATATGCCACTCACCTTCTGAAAAAGAGATGAACTTAAAATGCAAAAAGAGACATATTTTTGGGCATGACTAATGTGGACATTTATTTTGCTGCACTACATAGCTATATATTGCATGATTTCTTTTTTCAGGATTAAAAAAACTTCCTCAGTGGGAACGGGCTGTTAAAAAAAAAACTAATACTTGAAAAACTTAATTTTTTTTTAAATAAAAGAAACCTCAGTCAGTATAATTAGCCCTTAATTTATTAGCACAACAACAGAACCACCTCCACTCAGACCTTTTCTTTTGAGGGTGGTGTAGTGGGTGATACACAGGATTTGTAATCAGGACAGCTGGTTTCTAGATCCTGGCTCTGACACTAACTCAATAGATAACTTGGAGCGTGTCACTTCATATCTCCAAATACTACTTTCCTCTTCCAAAAATGAGGAAATTGAATTTAGGTCCATTATGAATCTAAAAATCATATTGTTTTAACTCTCCTGGAGGGAGATGGATCCAAGGAGAGCATTCACTATCTGTGTGGTAATATATACTCTATATTGCACCTTCAAGAAGACACTAATGATTCAATACACCAGAGCTTTGCTCTTTCATTTGCTGAATGTAATGGGTCCATTTCCCTGGTGTCTCATCTTGCCATTGAAATGACCCCAGTTTTCGAAGACAATGTCAGTAGTTATCTCTAACAAGGCCTCTTAAGCTTTGAATGTGAGTCTTAGACAAGTTAAAAACACTTAAGTCCTCAGGTTTATCAACAGGGGCCTTCAGGTAGTCAATTATTTTTGGTGAGAACAGTTCATTAAACTACCTATTAAATCATGATTATATTTTGAGCTGCACTAGAGAAGGAAAATCACAAAGATAAAATTCTTTTAGTATTGAAGTAAGAAAAGATAATTAAATTGACTGCCAGAATGGCAAGCTTTCCAAAGTAAACAGCTAAGGAGCTAATTTAAATTAGTCCCAAAGAGAACTAAAAAAAAACCCCAAACCTCCTAAAATGTGACTGTAGGCCTCAAAGCAAACATTAGGAACTAGGGTTAGGAATTTGAATGAGGTGATTTTTTTTTTTAAAAAATCATGGTTTTAGGACCATGACTGCACCACCATGGCATGGGACAAAAAAGGAAAGCACATGAAAATTGTCCTGGGAGCCTCATAGGAAGCCTGGCTAGCTAGAGTCTCTTAAAATAAAGTTTTGCCCTTCTAGATTTATGAGTAGCACATCCCAATAATAAAACATGATTTAAAAAAAAAAAGAGTCTATATTCTCAGGAATTGAAAAGTGGAACAAACTGATAGGTGAAAAAAAATGAGCAGGTATAAACTAGGATATGTTTGCAATAAGTAAAACTCAGATAAAATGACAAAATGGAAGAAACATTTAGTTTTACTTCCATCTTCTATGACAGCAAGATTAACCAGGGTTCATATTACTGAGTTCAAACAAATTAGAATGTAAGAGTATCTCAAGTCTAGGAGAAAACTGAAAAATTCAAAGGTAGGGAAGAAGAGATGTAAAAAGGCAAAGAAAACAGCCATATATCTTGTTTCCTGAACCTAAACTGATGCAAAGAGCAAAATTAGGTTGATTTTTCCTTTGCCAATTATATTTGGAGTTTGTGTGCAATATACCAAGACCAGCCACTTCCAAAATCTATAGGAGACCCCAACACACCCTCAGCATTACCTAGATTTGCAGCAAAATTTTTACTCACTATGAGAAAGATAGTGAGGTCAGCAGTATACACATATAAGAAGGCAGGCTAGGTATGTCAATAACTTGCCTGATCCAATGTCAGCTAATTCAACTGCATCAAGAGAAATTATGATAGGTCAAATAAAAACACAAATGAGACAACTGGCTGACGATATACAATCCAGCACAGTAACATACTTGTTTTACTAGAAGTACAAGGAAGGGATAAACAGTAGTAGTAGTAATAAGAGTAGCAGCAGCAGCTAATACTTATGTAGTACTTACTCTGTGCCTGGCTGTGCTAAGCACTTCAAAATTATTCTCTTATTTGGTGCTCTCAACAACTCGGGAAGGAGGTGCCATTTACAAATGAGAAAACTGAGGCAAAGAGAAATTAAGCAACTTGTCCTGGATCATATAGCTAGTAAAATGTCTAAGATCACATTAGAACTAAGATCTTCCTGACTCCAGGCCCTGTGCACAATGCACTACAGCACTTAGATTTAAACCATTATGCTGAGGGTGAAGAAAATACATACTTAACTATGTTTGGATGTAGATACTTACTATATGCTGGAAAATAACATATGGGAATAACATAAAAGGTCAACTGTTATTGCTATACATTAAACTTCGGACAACTCACCTCTAATAAGGTATGAACAGAAGAAATACTAAAAAACACTTCCAAGGTAAGAGAGTTCAATGGAAGTTTAGTTAAAGGCTCTTACGGTGCTTACAATCTTAACAAGAGAGACAATAAGCAAAATAACTATGCTTGTTTAGTTGTTTCAGTACCCTATTTGGGGTTTTCTTGGCAAAGATATTGGAGTTGGGGGGAAGGCGGAGCCAAGATGACGGAGTAGAAACACACTCATACTCTAGCTCTTCATCCATAGCCCACAAAATACCTGTAAAAAATTACTCTGAACAAATTCTAGAGCAGTAGAAGTCACAGAACGACAGAGTGAAAGAGATCTCCAGCCCAAGGTAGCCTGGAAGGCCAACAGGAAAGATCTATCACTCAATGTGAAGCAGAGCACAGTTTAATCTTAGCTGTGCGGCACCCAGAGGAACAGGACTGGAACAGGCCTCAGGGGAGGAATCCCCAGCAGCAGCAGCAGTTCTCAGATCCCTCAACCCACAAACACCAAAGACAACTTCAAAGGTCAGTGAGAAAGCTTTTTCAAATGGGTGAGAAGAGAGCAACCCTGGCCCTAGGCAGCAGCTGTGGCACCTGCATCTGTAGCAGCAGCAGCATCCATTTTTGAAACACTCTGCCTAAAACCCCAGGGGGAATTGAGCCTGATCAGGGTCTCAGCCCTGAGCATGGCAGTGGAGCTAGAGGCAGTTGTGTAGAGGGAATTTTACTACTACTACTTGCAGATTCTGGGCAGAAAAGTTTTTGGTTACTTCCAGACCAATGCACAGGCCAGGAAAGGAGTAAACTCCTCTCCCTTGATTGTGCCACCTTGGAGGAACTAAGAACTTACAGGTCCCCAGAGTATACCCTCCTCTTGACAAAGAACTCAAAAGTCAAGTAACTGGCTGGGAAAATGTCCAAAAAAGGGGAAAAAAGTTAGACTATAGAAGGGTAATTTCTTGGTGAACAGGTATTTTCTTCCATCTTTTCTGATGAGGAAGAACAATGTTTACCATCAGAGGCCTCCAAAATAAATATGCAATGGTCTCAAGCCATGGAAGAGCTCAAAAAGGATTTTGAAAATCAAGAAAGGTGGAAGAAAAATTGGGAAGAGAAATGAGAGTGATGCAATAAAACCATGAAAAGCGAGTCAACAGCTTGCTAAAGGAGACACAAAAAAATGCTGAAGAAAATAACACCTTTAAAAATTGCCTAACTCAATTGGAAAAAGAGGTCCAAAAAGCCAACGAGGAGAAGAATGCTTTAAAAAACAGAACTAGCCAAATGGAAAAGGAGTTTTTTAAAACAAGCTCTTTAAAAATTGGAATGGAGCAAATGGAAGCTAATGACTTTATGAGAAACCAAGGAATTACAAAACAAAAACCAAAAGAATGAAAAAATGGAAGATAATGTGAAATATCCCATTGGAAAAACAACTGACCTGGAAAACAGATCCAGAAGAAACAATTTTAAAATTATGGGACTATCCTTTTGAAAGCCATGATCAAAAAAGGAGCCTTTCATGAAATTATCACGGAAAACTGCCCTGATATTCTAGAACCAGAGGGCAAAATAAATATTGAAAGAATCCACCAATCACCTCCTGAAAGAGATCCAAAAAGAGAAACTCCTAGGAGTGTGGTAGCCAAGTTCCAGAGTTCCCAGGTCAAGAAGAAAATATTGCAAAGCAGCTAGAAAGAAACAATTTGAGTATCATGGAAATACAATCAGGATAACACAAGATCTAGCAGCTTCTACATTAAGGGATTGAAGGGTGTGGAATATGATATTCCAGAAGTCAAAGGAACTAGGACTGAAACCAAGAATCACCTACCCAGCAAAACTGAGTATAATATTTCAGGGGGGAAAATGGTCATTCAATGAAATAGAGGACTTTCAAGCATTCTGGATGAAAAGACTAGAGCTGAAAAGAAAATTTGACTTTCAAACACAAGAATCAAGAGAAGCATGAAAAGGTAAAAAGGAAAGAGAAATCAGGGGCTTACTAAAGTTGAATCATTTACATTCCTACATGGAAAGATAATATTTGTAACTCTTGAAACTTTTCTCAGTATTTGAGTAGTTGGAGGGATTATACACACACACACACACACACACGCACATACACACACACACACAGACACACAGAGACAGAGAGCACAGGGTGAGTTGAATAGGAAGGGATAATAACTGGGATGAAATACTGGGGAATATGGGATGAAATGGAATTACTTATCCTCAAAGAGGGGTCAGCCTTAGCAAGGAAAAGGGCCACTTCTTCATGTGAAACAGGAGTGGAGGTAGACAAAGTGACAGAAAGCATCTCAGTGATGTGAGATGAGGGACGGGGGGAAAGGCTCTCAGGGCAAAGGGCCTCAATTTTCTCAGTGAAGAATGCAGATGACTCTCAGATGACAAAGTGGGTGTGGGAGGGGATGCCAGGGGAGCCAAGGGAAGTTTGAGGAGGAATGAAAAGCTTTGTAAAAGTAGAGAGCTACCAGGAGCCAAGTGGAAAAAAAAGTAGGGGAGTAAAATGGATTAAATGGTAAATGGGAGTCTCCACAGAGGATGCTATGATGTTATCATGGAGTAAGGAGGGAAAGAACAGGGGAAAAGGTTAAGTCTGAATGTAGGGGGAAAAAACTCTCAAGAGACCGGAATTAAAAATTTGGAATCTCTGCAAGCATTGGAATAGTAGATTGTGAACCAGACCCCCTGGTGTCTTGGCTAGATAATGTCTTCTCTTTGTGCCTCAATGTCTCTGTCATAACTGAGATAATACTGCCATTAAGAATCAAACAAGTCTGAGGCAGGGGAATTGAGAGCTGAATGTTTGCCTGGGCATTCACCTCAGTGAATTCGCCTTGCTTAATAAATGATTAAAGGCCATGTCCCTTGGTTGTCAACCCCTTTAGAATAATGAAATTAATGAGCTTGGCTTTAATCAGTAGAATTCGTTCTAATCAGAAAAGCTCTGGGAGGTAGTTAAAGTTCAGATTCTAAGTCCAAGGCATTTATATTTTTCTCATGGGAACAAATCTACTAGATTTCAAAGTTCTAGAAATACCAAGTCTGAAGATTTTGAGACAAATATCCTGAGACCAAGCAAGTGTAAACATGTAGGGAGAAGAAAAGGGCCAGTAAAGCATTACTCATAAGTCTTCTTTCCCCTCTAGACTAAGGTGTGGTCTTGGAAACACTGCTGATATTCCCCCTAAAGTAAGAAAACATCCATCCCCAGTCTACTTCATGGACTTTCTAATCCATATATACAAGTGAAGTGAGAGGCACAGAACCGATGAGCGAAGTACAATGCCTAATGGAGTTCCATGAACGAGGACTAAGAAGCTCTCTTGCCCTTGTCACACATTTCCTGGGCCAGTAACTAATACAACCACTTGTAATTTAAAGTTCTATCCAATCTGACTTCCTATCATCCTAGCTTTATTTTATATCAATTCTTTTAATAAACTTCATTGTTCCAGCCAAACTAGACTACTTGCTGTTCATCAAAGCAGATACTCTATGTCCTGCCCTGTGCCTTCTCACAAGGCCTCTTTGTTCTCCTTCCTGGAATGCTAAGACTCATTTCTAACTCTCAGAAGTCTCTGCTTTCCTTCATGGCTCATGTGCTATCTCTTCCAAGAAGCTTTCCCTAAATCCCCCAATTAAATAGACATTTATTAAGCATTTATTACTGTCTCAGGCACCAGAGATACACAGACAAAAAATGAAAAGTCAACTGTGGGTGCCCATTTTCTCTTCAATTTTCTTTTTACTATACTATTTTGTATATGTGTAGTATTCTCTCATTAGTATGTAAACTCCCTGATATTCTCAACACCTAGCCAAAGTCTTGCACATAAAAGATACCTAAAAGTACTTTGAATTGACCTGCAACTGTAGAGAAAAGGGTCAGCCCCATAAATAAAAGGGAAAGTTCCTAAGAACACATCATGAAGTGTGCTTAAGACAGGAGGAAGAAAGTAGAATGATCTAATTCACTAAGTCACTGACTTACTCTTCTTACTTATTTGTTTCTGTTCTTATTTTTGTTTTCCCTAGACTGGGCCTGTGATTTTATTTTATTCACTTGGACCACTCCCTGAAGATCCTCATCTATTCTGCAGGAGTTTTAGAAGAGTTATCTGGGACACTAAGGGCTTAAGTGCCTTGCTTAGGTTACACAGCCAGTATGGGTCAAAGGTAAGTACCCAGGCTTCTTTATTTGAAAGTGAGTTCACCAAAGTGTTCGAGGAATTTTTCTGGTAGACTTAGTCCTTCACAGAAATGCAAGGACCTAAAAAATTCCCAATGGACTCGAGGCAAAACGCCTTCCACATTCAGAGGAGGAACTATGGAACTGGACCGCAAAATGAACTAGACCCTTTTCTCTTGTGTTATGTTTTGTTTTGTTTCATGGTTTCTCCCATTCGTTTTAATTCTTCTATGCAACATGACTAAAGTGAAAATGTATTTAATAGGAATGTATGTGCAGAACCTATATAAGATTGCACCTCCTCTCCGGGAAAGAGTGGGGAGGGATTGGGGAGGGAGAGTGTGGGAGGGGAAAAAAATCTAAGATATATGGAAGTGACTGTATAAAACTGAAAACAAATTAAATAATTTTTTTTAAAAAAGAAGTGAGAGACTCGGGATGCAGAATGAGCCATATTTTGGGGCTTGTCAATGCAAGAATTTGTTTTGTTTGAAACAAAGGTTTCTTTCTTTTTTTTTTCCAATGGGGGACAGATGCACAGAGAGAAAATAAATGTTAACTGAAAAGAAAAGTAAGAGAGTTCTTTAACAACTAAGGGACTTCTCATGGGCTAGAAAATAAACCAGAATGTTCCTATTTCCTAAATGATTTTTTAATTTTAAATAAAGAAAACATTCTATAACTACAGAAGAAGCCAATACTATCAAAAGCAGGACTATTGTATTAACCAATTGCTAGTTTTTTGAGAAGGACTTGTACTAATTCAGTAATATTATTTTCTGTAAAAAATCCCTTCAAATACTATTTTATAAAAAGTCACCCTAAATCCCAAAATTTACCTCAGTATGACACTGCTTAGGAATATTTTCTGAATGTCAACTATTATTCAAGAATTAAGATATGCTTCTAGTAATAATACTGGTAGGAAAATAAATTGAAGATGGAGCACAGCCCTCCATGGTTGTCTCAAATACTACACAACTGTAAATTATGATACATATAATATCCTTGTATTTCAACATAATTTATAATTTTATATGTTTAGGGTTCATTTCACAAAAATCTGTTTTGATTGGATAACGTCATTTATTTTTGTCTAATCAGCCTAAAATACTTCACTTTTATACATCGTCTGTTCTTATCTCTTTCCCAAAATAAGATGACATATATAAGTACTTTGAAAAGATTTACAAAGTTATAATAATGTATGATATGAAAGCATAATTTTTGCTTAATCTGGGTCACTGGGGATAGGCAAAGAGAAAAGTTGGTCAGGATCATTCTAATTAATTCCTCCCTCACCCCTTGGATATTTTTCAAGAACTAAGGATCTGATTTCAAGGTCAAGATTAACAGGAGAGAGGGGACTTAAAAACTGTTTAACTGAACTTCCCATGTAGTATCAATCAGGAGAAAGGTAAAGCCATTATTCATATTTGTATTCCCAATGCCTTGAACACAGTAGACACATAACATACATTTGTGGGACTGAACTGAATTTATTCAGGAGATGGAAAAGTGAAGTGAAAGTGTTTCTTCTAAAAATATGTCATCAGATGTCCTGTGTCCTCTGGAGACAAAAAACAGTACAAATATACAAACATGCCACAAGTAGAAGGAACAGCTTAGAAATTTAACAGTAAAAAAATGCTTGATTAGGATGACTAGGACAAGAATTTATTTTCTTAAATTTAATTAATACCTTTTTAAAACATCACAATCTCCCCATCATTGAAATCTCACAAAAAGAAAAAAAAATAGCTAAGCAAAAATAACTCATAGGACAGTACATACAACTGTTTTCATCTACCTTATTGTAGCTGTCATGAATGACATTTTCTTTAAACAATCAGTCAACAACTACTTAGTAAGCACCACTAAGTGCCAGGTATAGTGCTAGATACTGGAGGTACAAATATACTAAATGGAACAAAAAAAATCGAATCATAAAGAGCTTATATTCTGCTTTTTTGCTGTGCTCAGGATGAACATTTCCATCTTTTCTCTCCACTTTTCCCAATGAGAAGAATTCCAAAGGGACAAAGACAGTATTTTCTAATGTATTTTCATACTTCAGGCTACCAGTCACTAAATACAGAAAACAGGAAGGAAATAAGTTTGAGAATGTAAGAGAATATTTTGAATTTGAATTTATCATTGTAATCACAAAACCCAAAGAAAAGAAATTTGACCGAGGCAGGAGATGGTCAAAATTTGACAATTTGAAAACAACTTAGAATTTTACATGCTTGTCTAAATAGTCTTCAGAGCTTCAAAGGGGCAATGGCAATAGGCAGCAAGTGAAAAAACACTCTGTTCAGATCAATCTGCTCCAAAAGTTGATTATTATTAACTAACATTTGTTATATGTAACAGAGTAAACAACACATCAATCTATTCCTGCGGTCTCAGATAGACAAAATGAACAAAAAAAAAATTTCTCCAAAAATATTTCCACACAACTACCAACATTTCCTGTCCAAGAGGAAAGAGTTTGGTTTTTTTTTTTTTTTGGTACAATCTCCAGTGCACAGTAGAATTCAGCAACAAAATTCCTGATTCTTTAAAGTAACATTTTCCAACTAGGAGAACATGATAAAGAAGTACATCCCAAAGCCTTACCAAGTCACTCTTTAAATCTATTACTTGTAACCACAAACCTCTCTTTAAGGATAATCTTGGCTTACTCTCACCACAAGACTTCAACTCTTACTTTACTGTCTTATACACATTCTCTCAATTTATCACCTTTTTGTCTCAAAACATCTCATCCACCCTCATCCCTTCAAAATATTTTCTTTCCTTCCTTTCAAAGAAAGAGGTGAACCTCTTCCTTTTAAGACAAAATCTTCCAATCTGTGCTCTATTTAATCCTCTACCTTCTCCTCAACAATCTTGCTCCATGAACTGTCCCTTCTCTCTTCTGTTATCAATCTTTCCCTCTAATGGTCCCCTCTCTTCGGCCTACAAAAGATGCTTGTTTCCTCTACCTTTTAAAAATAACTAAAAACGCAACAAAAGAAATCCTGTTTCTGATCCTATCATCCCCTAAACTGAAGACCCTTGTATTTTCCTCATTTCTTTGCTCAAAAGGATAATCTACAGGTCACCTTCACTTTCATCACCCATTCTTCTGAATCCCTCATGACATGCTTATTGCCCTAACCACTCTAACATGGGCTTCCTCTTTACAAGTGACCTTCTATAGTAATACTATGGAGACAATTAGGCCAAGAGCTTGAGAAGTTAGCAACATAAATATTATTTGTGTATCGGTTAATGTTTAAAAATAAAATTCTTTTGTGGTCCATCCATATTATAAATGCTTTAAAAGGAAATATCACCTGATCAATAGTTTGAATTGCTTTATCTGTTATAAACTGTTTTAAAAATAAAAAATAAAAACTGAAAACAAAAACAAAAAACAAGTGACCTTCTAACTGCCAAATTCAACGGCTGAATATTAATCTTCACTATCCTTGACTTCTCTGCATTCAACTACCATTTCTTTGAAACTCTCTCCTCTCTTTGCTTCAGGTACATTACATTACAGGCTTCCTAACTTACATGGCTACTGTGAACAAAGTGATCTTTAATTGTAAAACACGATGAGCTTTTGTTATTACCTTGTCCTGGTTATTTCATTATTTCATGGCTACCGCTACACAAGTTCTTTTATTGGCTCCTCTGCCACTTGAACATGGGTGTCTTCAAGACCTTCTGTTCTTCTTTTCCTCTTGCTCACATTTTCAACCATCATTCTCAGCTCTTTATTTCCAGCCCTGAGGTGACAGTACTATAGGGCCAACTGCCTACTTGATATATTTGTTCACTTTTATGTCCTGCAATCACCTCAAAATTCAATGAGTCTAAAACCAAATTCATTTTCCCCCAAAAGTTTCCTATTGTTGTTAATATTCCATTATTAATAGTTACGCAGGTTCTCTGTCTCTAAACAATGCACTATTATAGTGAATTACCAAGTTCTGTTTTTCATAAAATTTCTCAGATCTATGCTCTCTGTTCCATTCCCTCTGTTACTATAATAAAGTCTCATCATCTCTCTAAACTATAGCAGCCTAGTCCTCCTGTCTAATCTATCTTACACAGCTATCAAATTAACCTTTTTAAAATATCACTTTATAAGTCACCTCCTATTCTAAAAGTTACAAAGTTTTTCTACTGCCTAAAAAATAAGGTTCAAAATTCCTTCAGTCTGGTATTCATAATACGGCCCCTATCACTCTTATGTCCCCCAGCTCCTATCTGCTGCAGTCAAATAGCTAAGATAAGTCTACTTACTGTTTCTCAAAGATTCACATGCTCTCTTTCCTTATCCAAATCTATTCTCCTGTGAAGGCCCACAACAAATCCCATCTCCTCCATAAAACTTTCAGCAACTACCTCAATCCTTGGCAATGATTCCCCTTTCCTGAATTCCTATACCATTTATTAAATCCATTCACCAATATATATTAATTACTTGCTAAGTGACAAGTGCTGAGATAGAAAGAAAAATCTAATAGTTCTTGTCCTCAAGGTGCTCCTATTCTAATGTGGAGGAGCCCATGCATAGTGACGTACAAGATATGTACAAAATGCATGCAAAATAATCCTAGAGGGGAAGGCACCAGAAGCTGGGGGTGGGGATGGTGCTGGAATAAGGAAAAGAACTCTATGGATGGTGACATTCCTGAGACATGAAGGAAGGCAAGTGTAGAATCTGTATAGATTGAAGAAATTTTTACAAGAGTTCCCTATGCTGATGAAATCACAGGTATGGATCAACAAGAAGGAAAAACATAATTTTTATTATAGATAATAAAACATATATTATATAATATATATATAAATTAAATAATGGAAAAAATTTTCAAATAACAATTTAAAATTTGCATTTACTCTTTTGAAAATTATCTGTTCATATTCTCTGGCCACTTGTGGGTGGGAAATTACTGAATTTTTAAACAATTCCTTATGTATTTCAGATGTCAAATTTGTATGGCATAAGTATTTTCCCAATGTTATCTTTCTTTTTGCTTTTAATTCATTTTTTTTGTTCTACTGAAATTCATACATTTCATGTAATCAAGCACATGTACCTAAACCAAGTCAGTTCTCTTCAATTAAGGTCAATATCTTAATCCATTTTCTTCCATCTTAGAAACAATTTTTTGCATATCATTCAATTAAAATTCACTAAGATATATAAATTAAAATGTGAATATAAATCCATTTCCCCCTAAATTACTAAACTTAATTTTCCTAAGTATATTTGTGAAATAATAAATCCCTCTCCCAATTTTTATTTTTATAGGCTTATAAAACACTTTTTGTATATATTTAGTTGGATGTCTAGCACTCTTCTTCTGTTTTATTGATCTATTTCCCTTTTTCGACTCATATCAGATAACTGATAATTGCTCTGCAATACATCTGCAAAATAATTTATTTGCAGAATAAATGTTTAATGATGATGAAAAAACTGAAGACTAATAAAGTAATCAATTAGCCACACTGTGCTCATTTCCTAAAGCTCACTGCAACACCTTGAAGACGGTAGTTAAACTATATCTTCATTGTCCATTATTCATGCATTATCCATTTTCACTCTCAGCCCCATTATAAATTTTGGGAAAAGCAAATATAGTTCTCCTCATTAGAAAAAGTATCATGGGATCATAGTTTTAAAGCTAAAAAAGACATTAGCGATTCATCCGTTCTAACGTTTCCTCAACCCTTAGAAAATTACCTTCAAACTATGCAGGAAAGAATTAAAATTTCCAAGAGAAGACTGAAAGCCATGTCCATAAAAATCAAAGTTATAGTTTTTGCACTCTGCCCTAACCAGCAGACATCTAGAACAGTATATTCACTTCTAAGTGCCACATTTTAGGAAGGACATGCTGGCACACATTCAGAGGAGGGTTAAGTATCTGAAAGGCTATTTAGACTTCTTTTACTTGCAGAAGGAAGAAGAGAAGGAGAAACAAGTCTGATCTAACAGAAACTAATCCAGGGATTGGCAACCAACAAGTAGCTGCTTCAAATGAGAGATTAATATTCAAACTGATATGACTACCACCATGAATTAATCACTAGCCTTGGAGTGAGGCAGAGCCCTCATGTTTCCTCCACTCCTGTAAAGAAGAACAGTTCAATTCTAGTAAGTCCCTTATGATTTCTCTTTCCTGTTTACGTTTTCATGCTTCTCTTGATTCTTGCATATTTGAAAGTCAAATTTTCTATTCGGCTCTGGTGTTTTCACCAAGAATGCTTGAAAGTCCTCTATTTCATTGAAAGACTATTTTTTACCCTAAATCACCACTGCTGAGTAGGTGATTCTTGGTTTTAATCCTAGCTCCTTTGGCCAGGGCAGCTAGATGGTACAGTGGATAGAGCACCAGTGTAGGAGTCAGGAGGACCTGAGTTCAAATCTCACCTCAGACACTTGACACTCACTAGCTGTGTGACCTTAGGCAAGTCACTTAACCCCAATTGCCTCATCCTGGGTCATCTCCAATCATCCTGATGAATATCTGGTCATTGAATTCAGATGACTCTGCAGCAGAAGTGAAGCTGGTGACCTGCACAGCCCTCTCTCACTCAAAACAAAGTCAAGTGCAAGTCATGTCATTATTTCTCTGATGGCATGGTCTTTTTCAGCAGCAAAGGACATGTGTCCTTTTAAATGAGCTAGCCAATGAATTTTATCCAATATTTTTACCCCTCTCTCTCATGTTTCCTTATAAGAATCATTTGCAACTGTATAAACAGGAATTTTATTCCTTCTTTCTTGAACTTTAGTGTAGCAGAGAGTTCCAGACTTGAAGTCAGGAAGACCTGTTTGAATTTTGCCTCATATGCTTGCTACTCGTGGGATTCTGGTTAAGGTCATTTAAACCTCTCTCAGCTCAGTTTTCTTCATCTATAAAATGGACATGATAATAGCTGCATCATTTACATCACAGAGTTGTTGAGAATCAAGTAAGAGAAGCTATGTAATGTACTTTGGCATCCTTAAAGCACTATGTTGTTGTTCAATCATTTCAGTCATGTCTATCTCTTATTTGGACCTTATTTGGAGTATTCTCAGCAAATATACTGGAGTGGTTTGCCATTTCCTTCTCCATTCTATATATGAGGAAACTGAGGGAAACAAGGTTAAGTGACAAGCCCACAGTCATAGAGCTAGGAAATGTCTGAAGCTAGATTTGAACTCAGGTCTTCCTGACTCTAAGCCCAATACTCTTATCTACTGCACTACTATAGAAATGTCAATTATTGATGCTATTATTTTTGTTTATACCTGTTTATTTTACAGGTACAGGACCCCTACACACACTAATGCAGATCAGCATGATAATGATGAGGATGAGGATGAGGATGATGATGACCTCCCTTTCAGAATGTGAGGCCACAGGAAACTTACCTAACTTACCTCTCAATTCCAAAATACATTCTACTAAAGTCTAAGAGATGTGTAAATCTTATATCAGATGTTCCTTTCTATCCATCATGAACTCTAAGATGTTACAGTTGGTGCTTTCCAAGGTTTCCATTATGTCCATTTCACTAAACAGCTGAAAAAAACAAGACTTCCTTGCTGGTTAAAAAAAAAAAAGAATCAATAACAGGAGCTGTAATACTTGTAACTAATCACTTCATGCAGCTTTTGTAAGAATATGAGAATGTATATAAAACTGCTTTCGAAATTATCAACTTACTACAGCCTTACTACTTGAGAAGCTCCCACCAAAGAGCCAAATTATAACCTGTTCATGCCTGCTCATTCTGTCTAACTCTTGTCCACATCTTCCCCATAAGCTTGCCAAGGGACATAAACCCAGCATGTGGAGACCTTTCTAGCCTTCTCCTGACATCACAAGGATGAACAATCTAGATTTCCACTTCTCCTCCCTTACCTTTGTCAGTCCATCTTATTTTCCTATCATCTAATGTCTTAATTACATCTCTTATTCCTGTTTTTTCTAAGCTCTTCCAATGTTGTAGCATCTTTCATTCACCATGTGACCTCTCTGTTGTTCCTTATATGATACTAATTAAGGTTCTCCAGAGCTGTTCTACCTGTGAAACAGCAACACTGCTATGATGTTAGCAAGTTGGGCCTTTACTTTCATGGCAAACTTGGGATCATGAAAGGAGCTATGCAATTTCCAGCAGACAATCCAACCTGTTCTTTCCCTCTTTTTCACCCAATTGGTTGTCCATACTGTCTATTCCAGATAAACATACTGATAGGTTCTATAGATTATCGAGCCAAATGAATTTTATAATCTGGGCAACAGACACCCCTCATCTACTTAATCTTTCCTGCATGGCTGGTCCGGTCAAAATCTTTTGCAGAATTATATGTATCTTCCAGTATGCTGTGCAATGTTGTAGGGCTAGATACAACCAGCATAATGACATCCTCAAACAGAAGCATATGAAGGATGTCACTGTCTACAGGGAATCACTCTTCAACTTGGATTCTGTACCCGATCTCCTGTCACAATAATTAAACACCACTGGTGAGCACAGAACTCTGTTTTATGCATCACCTGATGTTTGTGATCAGAGCATTGTTGAACAATTTTATTTATGTTATTAAGTCTTTCAAAGATTCTTAAATGTTTTTGACATGTGGATGGGAGATACCTTATTATAAAATGGTAAGGTAGCATTTTGGCCAACTGACTCAAATGCATTTTCATATATCCAACAATAAGCACAATGGGATTTTGTATTTTTTGTATCTTTCAGTTAACTGTGAAATAGTAAAGATATGTTCCAGTGCTGATAATTTTGAAGGTCTAATTTGAAATTACTTAAGCTTTTGGATAAAAGCATTATTGTCAGTATTGATGTTTTTTCTTTTGTCCATTTACTATTTTTGACTGTCAATTACTTGTTTAAATGGTTGAGAGTTAAGTTACTTCAATTGTAAAATGTGTCCTTTTCTGAAAAAATTCTTTTTTCTTGGGTTTTGTTTTTTGTTCGATTTTTTTTGTGGCCTTTTTTTCAAATTGGTAATTCTGATCTTAGCTTTGATGGTCTGCTTATACATAGACAGCTGACTCAGGGATAATTCCCATACCAACAAGTCTTTTCCTGTCTGTTAAAATATAATCTGTTTTGTTCTTTACATTATTATTGGGTGCTTGCCACTTTTCTCAAAGTGTTCATGACATAAAGGCATGAGACTTCTGTGTAATCTACAAGTCTTTGGCATCATATTATTTCTTCTTAAATCATACTTGTCCACATTTCTCCCCATCTTCACCTTTTCAAACTTTTGCATTTAAATCATCAAGTATTAAAATGTATGTTGATTTCCTTTAGAGGTTCTTACCAAGTTATTTGTAGAATTTTTCTACCCCTTAACAGCAAAAAAAGTTAGTATATAAACTGTAATTATTTTCAAGTGGTCTTTTTCCAAATACTTACCAGTAGTGCTATAATATGTGATAACTAAATATTCCAAAAAAGAATACTTTGCCTTTGAGCATATGATTAAAAACCTAGTCAAAGACTCCTTTCTCTGCGTATTTAAAGAGTACCTGTAAGTCACCCTTCCATTTAGCTTCAATTTCCTTCTTTTCCCTGGTTTCATTTATAGCATTAATGTCAAGATTGATATGATTCAAGTAGCTCCATGATACAGTGTATAGAACACTGACCTTGAAGTCAGGATGACCTGAGTTCAAAGACAGCCTCAGACACTTATTTGCTGTGTGACCCTGGCTGGATAAGTCACTTAACCCCAACTGCCTCAAAAAAAAAAAAAAGATTGATATTATTCAACTTCTCCAGCAGTATTGCCCACTGGGTCACTGGATCAGGATCAACAGTTAAGTTAGAGCTTACTAAGGGCCTCAGGATTTTGTGATTCGTAGCACACTCTACCACCAAGTTTATTTACAGCCTCAAGAATTTGTGACTCTAAGCATCTTCTGACACTACAGAAACAAAAGGGGGGCTGCCTTTTTTGTCTCATCACTGATTATAGCCAAAATATTCATCACCAGCTGGCCAGCCTACTATTGATATGCCTCTTTGCACAACTGTTTGCATAGTTGGTTCCTGTAAAACAGACCCTGCTCATTACCTGGATCATATTTAGGCCATTTCCGCATGGCAGCGTTGCCCAGAGCTAACATTCCACTGGAATAGCCTTTGAGAAGTCAGAGTCACCTCTATGTCACTATCAGTCATTTGGCAACCACCAAACAAAGTAAATGCTAGATAGTAAGGCTACGATCGAGTTTTTCCCTGCTTACCTGATTTCCTTTGATTATACTGCACATCCTTGCTAAAAAAAAAAATCATACTTCTTTTCTTTTAATTTAAGATCTCCATTGCTTTTTAATCTCTACTTATCAAGCACATTTGTTTTAAGCTTCCAATTGCTGCTCTCCTATCTAATTCTATTTGTTCAGTGCTCGGTTGAGGCTGCAAATTCTCAATAGAAAACTCAGCTTTTTTTTTTAATGTTTCTTGATTGGCATAGATTTGCTGTATAATATATTATCAACAAATAGGGTCAGATAGGTAGCACACAGGTGCTGGGCCTGGAATCAGGAGGACTTGAGTTCAAATTTAGCCTCAAGACACTTACTATCTGTCTGTGACTCTGGGTAAGTTAAGTGACCCTGGGCAAGTCACTTAACCCTCACTTTTATCATCTGTAAAATGAGCTGGAAAAGCAAATGGCAAATCACTCCTGTATCTTTGCCAAGAAAACCCCCAAGAGTCAGACATGACTGAAAAATGACCAAACAACAACAAAAAGTGAATTACTTGAATGATATAAATAAGTCTTTACCACTTTCCAGAGACTAATTCAATTCTAGGCTAATCTTAACTTCAAAACCTTTCCTTACAAAAAATAAAAGAGAAGGTTCTCCTTTGTGGCACTCTATGCAGTTTGGCAACAAGGGTTACCATCTTTTATTTTCAATTAGGTACCAGTTTAAGCAGCTAAGGTACCTATTAGAATCCAAATTGAAGTTAGTTGCCAGCTGCCTCATAAACAGATTAAGTGAATAACAAACTTGCATCAACTTGTTGCTTTCCAACTACCTTAAGTCTCTTGCCATAAAAAGAGAGACACTGAGATACAATATTTCATATTTATATAATACTATAAAATTTGCAAACTACTTTCCCCATAGTAAGCAAATACAAGTATCATTTTCCTCATTTTACAGATGAAGAAACTAAGGCTCAAGTTCTCTCTAAATCTGACTTGAAAGAAATATATAATCTTGTGTCCATCTCTGCTTTACTTCTTCCATTCTTTCTTAATATTTTTGCTGCCAGACTAAATATATCTTTCATTTTTCCCTTTATTATTCTCCTTGTTCATCTCCTTTTTCTTGTAGTATGGGTATAAATCAAGTAACATGTAGCACCTCTTCCCAACATGACACAGATCTTTGTAATGCTCAAACATTAAAAAAAATTCCTAATCACTTCACAACTTATTCTTAAGAAATGGGAGAGTACTGCCTCCAGAAATGAATAATGCCTGGCATCTGATGTGGTTCATTAAGTCTTTCATAGGTAAGTTTGGGTCACCAATAAAATGCTGGTTTGTTACCAGGCGCAATTTGAGTTTTAAAGGTTTGTGTTCAGAACAGAGAAGAGAAAACAATGTAGAAAGATTTGCCTTACCTGTGTAACTAGCCAAGAATGGTGCTTTTAGAAATGTTTATACCAGGGATCAGATACTCACCCAATCTAGAAAAAGCTTTTCCTCAATGGACATAAAGAAGGTCATGAGTATCTAGTCTTGTTCTAAGAAACAGTGAGGGAAACTTCTGAGTTAGAGGAGATCAGGAAGACAGAAAAGAGAAATGAATAAGTACTAAATAAACTACTAGGGTATTACTAGGCAGGGATTGTATGAATCTAAATCAACCTCACCCCTTGCCTAACACAGTATCCTAAGCTTAGTAAATATTTGACTTGAATAATTCAAAAAACACTAAGGGGAAAAAGCAAATAACAAATATGAATGAATATAAAGTAAAACATTTCCTTGAAGGAAAGATGCTTAAATGAATGCACATATAAAATTAAAATTAAGGAAAATGGTCTAAATTTTGGAAAATGTTCTTCCAAAATAGGAGAATATGACACAGTTTATTTAGAAGCCTTAGTTTCTAGCTGTCCTCTTCTCTTCCTTGTGTTCCAGAGACATTTTTGGTCTCATCATCCTTATCTCATAGTCCTAGAATAACATAGTGAAGAAACTCTGTAAATATAACTATCTCTTAAAATTATACTTATCATGTAATTATAAGGATTAGAAGGGGTTACAGTGAAGTCTAACTTGGTAAAAATTCTTTCAATGCCTGCATGTTCCAATTTACTTTTTATTCCAAAGCTTATCAAACATGCAATTTTTAAATTATGCTAAGATATTTTAATAGAAGTCAACATTTTCTCCACCTGAGCATTGTTCAACCTAAGATTTGTCTCCTGTATGGTAAAGATAAGTTTTACTGTCAAAGTTATACTACATTAACTTAATGGTCCGCATGTTAACACTGTTAGTCCCTTCTAAATTCCTGGGTTTTAGCAACTTGAGGGATTAACCTTCATCTTTCTAAGGCCATTGTTGCCTACTTTACTTAAAAAAAAAATCATCATGTGAATATATTTCAACTGTCTCCTCTATGTAACCAAAATCTTTATCTTTAATCCAGTCTCTCATTTTAGCCTCCATCTCTCACTAACAGTTGCTCATCAGACACTTTTAACTGCAAGTCCTGTGCTGCCTCAAAACCAACATGTTAAAAACTGAACTCTCATCATCTTATTACCCAACAAGTTCTTCCTCCCAACTTGCTAGTCTGTTTGAATGCTCTCTTTTAAATTTTTTTTTTATTCTGAACTTAAACACCAAATAAATTGGGCAATTTTATGTACGAAGCAGAACAGAATATTAAGGTAGGATTATTCTCACTTTGATATCTACTATCACAATTTAAGGCAAAGAAAATAGATAGTACAATAAAAATTTTAATGACAATTTTAATTTCAAAGTAAAATTATAATTTTTGCACCAAGAAGTTATTCCTTTGTCAAGGGCCAATGGTTTCCCACTGACCAACACATTAAATCTAATCTCCTCAAGTTTACAACGGAGTGCCCTCTCCATAATCTCGTCCCACTTTTAGAATCCATCCCCCACTATTAACCACAGGAAGCACAACCTCCAGACAAGCTGGTATTCTCACTCATCCCTCAAACAATTCAGGTTCATTTCCATTTCTGTAGTGCCTCAGCTTCTATTTCGACTTCCACTTCTTCCCAACCCAACCACTTTTCTCTGTAGTCACAGCCACCGCCTAAATTCAAGCCCTCATCACCACTCCCCTGGGTTATCGCAACAGTCCCCTAACCGGTCTCCCTACCTCAAATCTCTCACAACTCCAGTCTCATCCTCCACACTGCTGCTAAAATGATTTTATTAAGGCATAAGCTCTAATCATGACTCCCCTTCTCAAAAAACTTCAATGGATCTCTATTGTCTCTAACAGTAAACATAAACTTTTAACTTGAAAAATGATTTATTTTATTCAGCTAAAATCTGCCTTCTCACCCTCCCACACCCCCACCCCAATTGAGAACACAAGAAAGAACAAACCCCAGTACAAACATATATTTTTTTTAAATCAATAAAAATAAATTTCCATATTAGCCATATCCAAAATTTTCTTTTATTTCTTTCTGTATTATGAATCTTTGACCTCTCTATCAAAAAGTGAGTAACATGTTTCATCTTTAGTTCTATGGAAACCTGGTTGGTCATTATGCAGATGAAATATCAGCACAACAGTATTACATCACATTTATATACCATAACTTGTTCATCTATTTCCCAATTTATGGACACTCCTCAGATGTATTCTTTTTCACCTCAAAAAGAACTACAAAAACTTTGTAGATCCTTAGAGTTGGTTTTGCTTAGGACTAATTCCTCTCTTACTCTATCCTTTTAAATGTTCCCTTTCCCCTCTCCCTTCTGCTTCCATTGAGTGAAATGTATTGTATTCAATTGTGTGCATATATGTATTCTTTATTATGACAAGTTCAGATAAGAATGAAGTTCAAGTGTCAGTCACCACCTTATAGATGTTTATTAGTTTACTCTGATTATGTGAGATAAGTTTCACTAACTTTCCTTTCCCTTCCTACCCCCATCCCAAGTATACTCTTTCCCTCTTTTCATGTTTTTTCCCTCAAGATCATCAAGCTATAACACAACCATGCCTAGGACATATCTAATTGGATTCTTTTTATGATCCCTGATGATGACAGGGTGCAGAAGGAGCCCATTTATCATCTCTCCATATTTGAATGTAAGCAATTTATCCTTGTTTAATCTTTTATCCCGGTTCACTCATGTTTATCTTTTTACTTTTCATTATGTTTGAACTTCAATTTCTCCACAGCTCTGGAATGTTTTTTTAATCAGGAATGTTTGCAAGTCTTCTATTTCATTAAAAATATTTTTTTCCCTGGAGCATTATAATCAGTTTTGTTGGATAAGTTATTCTTGGCTATAAGCCCATATCCTTTCCTTTCTGTAATATCATATTCCAAGTTCTCTGCTCTTTTACAGTGGTGGCTGCTAAATCACATGTGATCTTGACTGTGGCTCCTTGAATTCCCTCTTTCTAGCTAATTGCAGATCACCTTCTCATTCTGACCTGCATCTGTGACTAAGAAATGGGTAGGAGGCAACAAATCTACCAGCCAGCACCTGTCCCCATCATGGTACCCCAATATGGATCTGGTGGGTGCCCCTATATGGGTCTGGTAAGAGCCTTGGTATGATCTAGGACCTCCTCTTACAATGATACATGGCCTCTCTCTGTCTTTTGTTTAACTTTTAAAGGTAAATACAACAAAACCAATGCAGCTAAAATGAGAAGAAAAGCAAGTAAATGGGGGGGAAAATCTTTGTAGCAAGTTTCTCTCACAAAGGTCTCCTTTCTAAGACATATAAGGAAACTGATTTAAATTTGTAAAAAATAAGAGCCATTCCCTAATTGATAGGATGTGAACATTCCTTAAAGAAGAAATCCAAGCTATCAACCGTATGAAAAAATGCTCCAAAAAGTACAAAAAATGAAAATGACAAATGCTGGAGGTGCTATGGAAAAGAGATACATTAATGTATTGCTGGTGATAGTGTGTGAACTGGTCTAGTCATTCTGAAAAGCAATGTGGAACTATGTCTAAAAAGTTATTAAACAGTGTATACACTTCATCCCAGCAATACGAATATTAAGACTATGCCTTCATAGGAATAAAAGAAATATGAAAAAGAAAAACATGTACAGAAATATCTATAGCAGCTCTTTTTGAGGTGTTAAAAAACTAGAAGTTGAAGGGGTGTCCACTAATTGGGGAATAATTGAACAGATTATGGGTGTATGAATGTGATAGAATACTATTCTGCTATAAGAAATGATAAGGCAGATGGTGTTAGAAAAATCTTGGGTGACTTGTATGACTTGATACAGAATGAGGTGGGCAGAACCAGGAGAATGATTTATACAATAACATTATTTTAAAGACCAACAACTTTGAAAGACTTTAAGGTTCTGACAAAGAGAATGACCAACCACAATTCCAGGAGATTCATGAGGACACATGCTGCCCACTTCTCAAGAGCTGAGAGTGTAGACTGAGGCATGTTTGGGGGGTTGGAAGGGAATTTGCCTAAAAGGGAAATTGTTTTGCTTGACCATATACTTTTGTAACTAGGTTTGTTTTCTTTTTCAATGAGCAGGGGGACAGGAATGGGATAAGAGGAAGAGAAAGTGGATTTTCATTAATTGAAAAAAAAATTTTTTTTAAAAGACCTCTACAAGCTAGTCTCCCAGCCTCACTCACCGAACACAGTACTGATGCTCTTCACTTTGTTGTCTGTCTTCTGTTCTCAAAGAGGACCATGACATGATATGCAAGTGAACTGGATTTAAGTATGGGGAGGTGTGCAAAGTCACCAGCCTTACTTTCTCCTCTGGAGCCATCTAGATCCAGGGGCAAGATATAGATCAGGATAACTGAAAAAGTCCCTGAATGCTGTGAGAGACCATGGCCTTTTTTAAGCTAAGGTCTTTAACAGGTCTCAGTTAAATTCATTCAGTGATTAACTCTAGGTAAGAAAAGAAGCAGAGAATGGCCTTTTTTACATAGAAAACAAACAAACAAACAAACCTAGAAGGAAGAGCCCATTAGGGTATCTGGCAAAACAGAAACAACTGGTATTTACATTCGCTGTGAGTCAATCAGGGCTCAAACAATGACCAAGCAGGGCTTGGCTGGGACCTATGGTTGGTGAATCAGAGACAAAGTGATTTGGTTTTAAGGCATGATCCTAAAGAAAGAAATCTATCCTTAAACCCAAAGCTGAAGATATCTCAAAGTATCTAGAGAGGTTTCAGCCATCAGTCAATAAACTCACCCTCCTCGCTTTCTTTAAGACGCGATTCAGGGACCACCTTCTCATGAAGTCTTTCCAGACTTCAAGTGTTAGTGGGAGCTTCCTGCCAAACAATTACTCTGAATTTGCTTTTTATCTGTTCTGTTTGTACTCTGTGGAGAAACACTCACTCGGACACACGTCCCATTAGAACGTTCCTTGAGAGCAGAGACTTTCATTTTTTGTCTATATCAGGAATATAAATCCTTGTTGATTCATTGATATTGTATGTCCCCCACACAGCCCCCTTGGAAATCATTTCTGTAAACCCTCCAAAACTCTTCAGAGTCTAGCTAAAGTTATACCTCCTCCATGAATCATTTCCTAACTATACAGTAATTGCTTTCTCCACAGAACTCCTATAAGAATTACAATCTATAAAATTAATTTTGGTACTTAAAAATTTCTAGCTTTGGTGATTAATTGCTTCATGTATTCATAGTTTTCATTTGTATCTAAGCACAAAGGAAGTACTCATCACTTATTAGTTGACTGAACACACCTTATCCTAGGGCCCTGACAAAAGTTGTGGAAATAATGACATAGGTAGGGCAGGGCTCTTTATAATAAAGAACCCTCAGGTCAAAAAGCCCACTACTAGGTGTATACACTAAGGAAAACAAAGGAAAAAGATCCATACATACCTAAATATTCATAATAGCACTTCTGTAATAACAAAAACCCAGAAACAAAATGGTCCTCATCAAATGGGAAATGGGAAAAGACCAAATATGAAAAACAAATAAAACCCCAATACATACAAGCAATTCAGAAAAATTATAAGACTTGTGTGAATATGAACTAATGCAAGGTGAAATAAGCAGACCGGGAGAATAACCTACGTTACCATAATAATGTAAAAAAAACTACACCAAAACAAAATCAAATACTAAATAAATGGAATGATCAACCTTGGCCCAGAAGAGGAGATGAAGAAGCACATCCCTTGCGTTAGTAAAGAGGTGAAGATTATAGGTATGGATCACTGCAGACTGCCAGACTTGGTTACTCTATCATTTGGTTTTGCTTACCCATTTCTCTTTGTTACAAGAAAAGGCTCATATGTATATGTATATATTATCAAGAAATGACTGATATAAAAACAAAAGTCACCAATAAAACAATTAAAAAGAATGCTTAACTTAGAAATATAAACTATAAGAATAATGCTTTTTGCTTAGAGACTTCAATATGCCACAGAGAATGTAATTTATTTGCTAGAAAGTGAACAAGAAAACTAAGGTATAAGCTTTAAATGGGATAAAGGTCACAGGAAAATTGTTCTTTGAGCTATGTCCTTGAAACTAATTATCAGTTTTAAAACCCAAAATGAGAGGAAGGGTATTCCAAAGTCATTTGTTAACTACTTAACCTTTTCTTAACATCTAGTCAACAAGGATTTATTAGGCACTAACTTACCAAGGATATAAGTAATAAGAATATAATAATCTCTTCTGAAGAGTTTGCATTCTAATGGGGAAGACGATATAAAAACATACATGCAGCATAAATCTGAAGTGAATAAATGCAATCATATACAAAGCAGTTTGCTAGGTAAGGCACTAGCAAGTGGAAAGATTCAGAAAACCTACATGCAGAAGATGGTGTCTGCTATGTATGTTAAAGGAAAAGAAGGAATCTGTGAAGCAGGGGTAAAATGGGAGTAAATTTCAGGCATAAAGGACAGCTAGTTCAAAGCACAGAGATGGGATATTATTTATCATGTGTGACGAGCTCAAGAAAAAGGCCAGTTTAGCTGAACTGCAGACAGCAGTGGAAGAATAATGCTGCATAAGTCTGGAAAGACAGATTGAGGCCAGGTTGTGTAGGGCTTTAAAAGCTAAATAGGAGTTTATAATTTACAATAGAAAAAATAGGCAACCATTGTGGCTGCTCTGAGGTAGGGGAGTCAAATGGCCTGAGGATGAGAATTCCATGTGACTGAAAACCTACAATTCTGATCTGTGTATCTATTACACCAGGATTTGACACGGTATATGTATGGGCAGGGAGAGGGGCAGAGGGGAAGAGAAAGGAATGGTAGTTATTTGATAAACAAAGCTAGACTGATCAGAAGAAAGTTGCTTCTTTCCCACCCAGATTGGCATAGAACTCCCATAACTACTTTCCCTGATCTGCTTCAACAAATATTACTGATGTTTACTCTTCACTCACAAAACTTTTTACCGATATATTAGGTATCTCAATGAATATTAAGGATTAAATAATTTTTTGCCAATTATTTGTCTTATATATGTTCAAGCTGGTATGTCTGTCTGCAAACTCCAGCCAATCACAGAACAGATCTCTATCTTTCTTTTTGGTATAGTACCTTAAAATGAGGACGCATGCAATTAGATATTTCATAAGTGTTTTTTGATGCTTATCCAGTGGCTCTATAACTATGTAATATGCCTAAACAAAAATTTTAGGTCTTACGTTAATAGCTAATAGTTAATAGCAGTTATACCATTATCTTCTATTATCTTAGTTTCACAGGAGTCTTATGCCTGGAAATTAAATTAAAAAGTTATAATGGGAAGCTGTAGTATTCCTTTCTCAGGGATACTATGAAAGGGAAGAACAAATATAATTTACTGCTACAAACATACATCCTCATCCCTTATAATCAGAGTTTTCTAAGGTCTCAGGATAGCAAATTAGTTGTTAGAGACCAACTCTTTTTCTTCTCTCTACTCTTAGTCCCTCTCCCACTCTCCCTGTAACCCTGATTCTCTTCCCATATTCCTCTACCTCCATATAGGAGGCTCTATGAGGAAGCCAATTTACATACTGTTTTATTTGGTATGCATGTCAACAGGAAAACATGCAAAGCCAGGAACCATGGAGGACTTGCTAACTCAGGATTATTTTACCTCCTCAAGAAAAAAAAAGTAACTTAAATACAAAGGGGTAAAAAGGTGGTGGTGATAAAAAACAAATGGAATTTTGTAGCATGGAGTTGAAAATCTGGAGAAAAGTTTACTGTGGTGTATCCTCAGGGTTATCGTTCCTATTAACAGTGGTAGTATTCTAGATCAAGCAAACAAAGTAGATACTAGCTAGAATGGCAGCAAACTAGATAACAATCTGTTCACAGTACCTCACACTGACATTATTAGTTCAACCTTCGGGGTTTCATAAACTATAAAATACTTAAGAGGAAATAAAAGGCAAGATTGGGAAGAATGACTGCTAAACAAATCCAAATAAGAAACATTTGTCCAGGAAGGAAGAGAGGGGCCAGCTTATTTTATTTATTCAGCTTCTCTTACTGGGTGATGACAACTTTTGGGGGAAAAGGTACTGGACTGGTGACTTCATGGATATAGGGAATATCAAGTAAGAAAATTCCTTCTATCAATGAGGACCAGCTCTGTGGTCTTTTATTATTCTATATTTCTTTCTGCCTCATGACATCTACCTTGTTTTTTGTCCTCACCATGACCTCCAAAACCTACACCTCTGAGTTCTTTCCCTTACTTCCCCTCTGCTCTTAGGGAATCAATTCAACTGTATATTATCTATCCTCTACACTTAAATCCCTTATCCCTTTTTTTGTCCCATGTATTGCTAAACCTTGACTTATTCTCATATTTCACCACCTTCAGCCCTATTCAGACGTGCTGCCAGAGCTAGAGGAAATCATGAAACCATGCTGAGGTCCACTACATATTTATATTGCATAATCACAACTGGGTCATCAATTTCAGCAAAGCAATGCTTTTACATCTCCCTAAGCAATTCACTATCTAGCTCACTACAGCACCTATTCCAAATCTTTTCATGTTTCCTCAAGGATCTCATGACACTCCTCCCCAGCTCTCTCAGTTGCAGATCTTATAGTTCACTGAAAACACTGAGATCATTTTCTCAGAGATCCTTCTCCTACCTTTCTCATCTCATATCACTCATATAACTTCTTCAACTATCCCCTCCTTCCCGCATGTCTTACACTGAGGTTGCTAAGGTAAACCCTTTTATATGCATAAATTACCACATTTAATAACGTCTTCTCCAGCAGATTGCCTCCTCTATCATCCACATCCTTTTGCTAATAATAATCCTTCAATTTCTCCTTATCCAATGACTGCTTCCCTGAAGAATACAAACATACCATCCTTAAAAAATTCTCACTTGCTCTGACCATTTCAAATCAATCAACATTTATTAAGTCCCTGCTAAGGGGATACAGAAAGAGGCAAAAGGCAGGCCCTGCCCTCAAGGAGTTTACAATCTACTGAGGGAGACAATGTGCAAACAAATATATACAAAGCAAGCTAAATACAGAATAAATAGGAAATAATTAATAGAGGGAAGGCACTGGATTTAAGAGAAGTTGAGGAAGGCTTCCTGTAGAAGGTGGGGTTTCAGCTGGGACTCAAAGGAAGCCAGAGAAGTCAGTAGTTGGAGTAGAGAAGGGACATGGCATGGAGGGACAGCCAAAGAATATGCCTGGAACAGAACTATGGAGTGTGTTGTTTGTGGCACAGCCAGGAGGTTGTGTCACTAGATTGAAGAGTACATGACAGATTGGAAGGTACAAGAAAACTGGAGAGTTAGGAAGGGACTAGGTGATGAAGGGCCTTGAATGCCAAACAGACCATTTTGTGTTTCATCCTGGAGGCAACATGGAGCTACTGGGGTTTACAGAATAGAAAGGTGACATGATCAGATCTACACTTTAAGAAAATCATTTTAGTGTCTGAATGGAGGGTGTAAGGGAAGGCTGAAAGATGAATGCAGGCAGTGGGAGAGGACTAGAGACAGGCAGATCCACCAGAAGGGCTATCACTATATTCCAACTATGAGGTGATGAGGGCCTGCAGTGCAATGGTGGCAGGATCAGAGGAGAGAAGGGGATGTATTCGAGAGATTTTGCAAAAGTGAAATCAACAGGCCTCAGTAACAGTTTGGATATGAAAAGTGAGGAATCCAGGATGACTCTAAAGCTGCAAACTTGAGAGTCTGGGGGGTGGGGTGGGGGGGGGGGGGGGACGGGAATGGTGTTGCCCTCTACAGTAACAGAAAGAGCAGGAGGGTTTAGGGGGAAAGATAATGACTTCCATTTTGGACACAATGATCTTAAAATGTCTACTGGATATCCAGTTTGAGATGACTGGAAGATGCTGAATATGTGAGACCAGAGGTTAGTAAGAATCTAGGGCAGAATAGGAAGATTTGCGAAGCATCAATTTAGAAATTATAATTTAATTCATGGAAATGGATGAGATCCCCAAGTAAAGTAGTATAGAAGGAGAAGAGAAAAGAGTTCAGGATAAAATCCTGAGGGACACCAAAGTTAGCAGACATGATCTGGAAGAGGATTCAGAAAAGGAGACACAGAAGTGACCAGCATCACCAACAGCAGTGGTAGTGAGCCCCTGGTCAGTCCTGATGGAGCCATTTTCCTTATGATGAAGCCCTCCCTAGATGATCTACCCTCTTTCCTTTCCATCCCTCTTTTCCCCTCTCCATGTTCAGTTGAATATATATTTCTACACCAAACTGTTTGTGTGTGTGTGTGTGTGTGTGTGTGTGTGTGTTACCATTCCTTGATCTGTTCAAAGAAAGTGTAGTTCAAATGATGCCATCTCTCCTCTGTCTATACTTCTACTTTTGCCCCCAATTATCTGAAGTTAAGACCTTCTCATCATTCTCCACTTCTTCCCCAGTATATCTTTTCCATGTCCTGTCCCCTTTCTTCTTTTAATTGGAATGCTTTACTCCATGTTTTCCATTCATTTCTTCATGGGGGCAGGTATAAATATCCTGTGAGCCTAGCAGGGTTTCTGGGTACCTGCTTTCAGGATTTTTCCTTTGACCAGGAAGCTCCAGATTATGGCTATAGTATTCCTGAGAGTTTTCACTTTAGTTTCTTTAAGGATGTGACCAGTGATTTCCATTTGCCTCTCTGGTTCTAAGAAAATTGGAAAGCTTTTCTCATGACTTCTTGAAATACAACATACTGGATCTTTTTTTGGTCATGGCCTTCAGGTGGTGCAGTGACTCTTAAATTATGTTTTTTGATCTTTTTTTTTTCAGGTCAATTACCTTTTACATGCGATCTCATATTTTCTTCTATTTTTTTTCAATCTTTTGACTTTGTAGTAATATTTCTTAGTTTCTTATGGAGTCATTAACTTCTGTTTAGTTTGTTCAAATTTTCAGAGTCTGCTGCTTACGTAAGGTTTTGTAGCTCTTCTGTTGTTGATTCTCTCAATCTGTCATAGCTCTCATTTATTTTCTTTTAAAAACATTTCATTTGTTTAAATCAAATAAAATCTGCCTTCTCCTACTTTCACTCCAACCTCACCTCCCAAAATGAAAATATGAGAAAATCAAAACCTATTAAAAATATGTGTAGCCAATCAAAACATATTTCCCAGGGGCAGAGCCAAGATGGTGGAGTAGAAAGACGGACCTACTCTAACTCTCCCCCAATAGCCCATAAAATACTTGTAAAAAATGACTCTAAACAAATTCTGGAGCATCAGAAGTCATAAAACAACAGAGTGAAAGAGATTTCCAGCCTAAGACAGCCTGGAAGGCTGACAGGAAAGGTCTATCATACCAAGCTCAGAGTGGAGCGCAGCCCAGCCTTGGCCAAGCATCATGGCAGGGACAGGACTGAATAATGGGTAGCAGCTGCTGTCTCCAGATTTCTCAACCCATAAACAGCAAAAACAGCTTGAAAAGTCAGTAGGAAAGCTCTTTCACCTGGGGTAAGAAGGGAGTGCAGTCCGACCCCAGCCCTGGCCCCAGGGCAGGGGCAGTCAACCCAGCAGCAGTGTCTATTTTTGGAGCCCTCACCCTAAATACCCTGGGTCTCAGTACTGAGTGGTGGTCCTGGGGTGAGGAGGAGCGCTGGCATGGTGGAATTGGTGGAAGCTCTGAAGAGGAAATCCTACTCACAGATACTGGGCAGAAAAGAGTATGTACGGTTACTCACAGACCAGAGCACAGGCCAGGACTCCTCTCCCTTGATCGTGCTACCTTGAAGGAACTTAGAACTTACAGGTACCTAGAGTATACCCTCCATTTGACAAAGGACTCAAAAGTAACTGGCTGGGAAAATGCCCCCCAAAAGGGAATAAAATAAGACTATAGAAGGTTACTTTCTTGGTGGAAAGGTATTTTCTTCCATCCTTTCAGATGAGGAAGAAGAAAGCATATCATCAGAGGAAGACATAAAAGTCAAGGCTTCCACATTTAAAACCTCCAAAAAATATATGCAATAGTCTCAGGCCATTGGAAGAGCTCAAAAAGGATTCTGAAAATCAAGTAAGAGAGGTGAAGGAAAAATTGGGAAGAGAAATGAGAGAGATGCAAGAAAATCGTGAAAAGTGAGTCAACAGCTTGCTAAAGGAGACTCAAAAAGTACTGAAGAAAATACCACCTTTAAAATCAGACTAACCCAAATGTCAAAAGAGGTCTGAAAAGCAATGAGGAGAAGAATACAGAAATTAGCAGAATGGAAAAGGAGGTTCAAAAGTTCACTGAAGAAAACAGTTCTTTAAAAATTAGAATGGAGCAGATGGAAGCTAATGACTTTATGAGAAACCAAGCAATTGTAAAACAAAACCAAAAGAATGAAAAAAGAAAAGACAATGTGAAATCTCATTGTAAAAACAGCTGACCTGGAAACAGATCCAATAGAGATAATTTAAAAATTATAAGTCTACCTGAAAACTATGATCAAAAAAAAGGGCCTAGACATCATCTTCCAAGAAACTATCAAGGAAAACTGCCCTGATATTCTAGAATGAGAGGGCAAAACAGAAATGGAAAAAATCCACTGATCACCTCCTGAAAGAGATCCCAAAAGGAAAACTTCTAGGAATACTGTAGCCAAATTCCAAAGTTCCCAGGTCAAGAAGAAAATATTACAAGCAGCCAGAAAGAAATAATTCAAGTATTGTGGAAATACAATCAGGATAACACAGGATTTAGCAGCTTCTACATTAAGGGACTGAAGGGGGTAGAATATAATATTCCAGAGATCAAAGAAGATAGGATTAAAACCAAGAATCACCTACCCAGCAAAACTGAGTATAATAGCTCAGAGAAAAAAATGGAATTTCAATGAAATAAAAATTTCATTGAATTTCATTTTCAATGAAAAAAAAAATTTCTTGTTGAAAATACCAGACTTGAATAGAAAATCTGACTTTCAAATACAAGAATCAAGAGAAACATAAAAAAGATAAACAGGAAAGAGATGCCTTAGGGAACTCATGAAAGTTGAACTGTTTACATTCCTACACGGAAAAATGTTATCTGTAACTCATGAAACCTTTTACAGTATCAGAGTAGTTATTGGGAATATATATATATGTAGGTGTGTATGGGTATGTATGTATGTGTATATTATATATGTGTAGGTAAGTGTGTGTACATGCATGTATGTATGTGTGTATATATATATATATGTATGTATAAACATACACACACACATAGACAGAGGGCACAGGGTGAGCTGAATATGAAGAGAGAATACATAAAAATATTTAAAATTCACCGTTGAATGGAATGTACTAGGAGTAAGAGAAAGACAAAGGTAGAATGTAGCAAATCATCTCACATACAAGAAGGAAGAAAGAGCTTCTACAATGGAGGGGAAGAGGGGTAAGATGAAAGGAAATAATTGATCCCTAATCTCATGAGATTTGGCTTAAGGAGGGAATAACGCACTCAACTGGATATGGAAATCTATTTTACCCTGCAGGAAGGCAAGGGGGAAAGGGATAGGAGAGGGAAGATAATAGAAGAGACAGCAAATTGGGGAAAGGGATAATCAGAAGCAAACACTATTGTGTGAGGACAGGTCAAGGGAGAGAATGGAATAAATGAAGGGCAAAATAGGACTGAAGGAAATGTAGTTAGTCTTTTACAACATAATTATTATGGAAGTGCTTTGCATTGTTACATATATATGACCTATAGTGGATTGCTTGTTTTTTCAATGAGGGCGAGTGGGGAGGGATGGAGAGAATATGGAACTCAAAGCTTTAAGAATGAATGTTTAAAAAATTGTTTTGGCATGCAATTGGAAATTAAGCTATACAGGCAATGAAGTAGAGAAATCTATTTTGCCCTACAGAAAAACAGAGGGGAAGGGAGATGAAAGAAGGGTGGTTAATAGAAGGGAGGACAGATTGAAGGAAAGGGTGGATAGGGTGCATGCTGTCCTGGGGTGGGGGATGGGGAGAGATGGGGAGAAAATTTTAAATTCAAATTCTTGTGAAAATGAATGTTAAGAACTGAAAAATAAATTATATATTAAAAAAAAAACATTTCCACTGGTCATGTCCAAAAAAAATTTGGGGAGGTCTCACTCTTCATTTGGAGTCCTTCACTTCTATATTAGAAGATGGGCAGCATGTTTCATCAATAGCCCTTTGAAATTCTGGTTGGTCATTGTACTGAAAAGAATTTAGCTCTCACTTCTTTTTCAATTCTTTCTTCCTTTATTCTCATGTCATTTACAATATAATTTTAACTCCTTACCTGCTTCTAACTTTTGCATCATTTCTTCCAAAAATTCTAATTGATCTTATGGGAAAGTTGCATTGTTCTTTGAGACTTTGTTTATAGATTTTTTGGAGTTATTCTCCTCTTCTGGAATGGTGTCCTGGGCAACCATTGACCTCATAGCTCTTTCTTTCTTGTTTTTGTTTAGTCATTCTTCTAGAAATCTGCTCTGGGCAAGCCTGCTTTCCTGGCCTACTTGGGAATCCTGCAAGCTGAGTCTGGGTTTCTGGCCCCTCTGACAGAGCTTTCACACTGCTACTGATGACGTTGGGGAAATGGAAAACCACTTACAAGATTTCTTCATGTGCTAAGTTCAAGCTCTCAGTCCCTCTAGAAGATCTTACACTGTCAATTTGCTCCGGAAGCTAAATCTAACATCAGCTGTAGGCATCTCTAAGTTGCTGGTCTAGCTTGGAGGTCTAGGTACTGAATTTATGATCCCAAAATACCCCTGATCCACAGTTCTTTCCCTGGCTACTTGCCTTTAGGTCGAATATGTGATCTCAGGCTGGAAAGATTACTTACTGTAGTGAGTTGGGATATACTGTTTCTGCCTACTCAGCCATCTTGGCTTACTCTCCTTGATACTTTTTTTTTTTTGCAAGATTGTATTAATATCAGCTTAGTCAGACCTAACAAATTTGCTAGGTAAAACCTCCATATTCCTAAGAACTCAAAGAACTTTGAAAAATTTTTCATTTTATCCTTACAATAGTTCAAAAAGGGCATAAACTATTATTCTGTAAAGGGAGAAAATTAGTTGATTAGTGTCTCATAATTAATGATCCAACTAGGGATATACTCCAAGTCTCACGATTGGAAGTCCATAGCTAGATCAATAATGGCCTTCATTACAAAGAAAGTATACCCGTGACTTATTCAAATGTATGCACACTCCCCATTGCTTTACTTCATTTTTGTCTCTGCATCCCCTGCACTGAATAAATACTTGTTGAATTAAAATGATAAATGTTGGAGAGGATACGGGAGAGTCTGGAATACTAATTCACTGTTGGTGGAGCTGTGAGCTGATCTAACTGTTCCAGAGAGCAATTTAGAACTATGCGTAAAGGGCTATAAAAATGTGCATACCCTTTGACCCAGCAATATGGCTTCTAGGGCTGTATCTCAAAGAGATCATAAAAATGGGGAAAGGAGCCACATGTACAAAAATATTTATAGCACCTCTCTTTGTGGTGGCCAAGAAGGAAATCAAAGGACTACCCACCAACTGGGAAATGGCTGAACAAGTTGTGGTATATGAATGTAATGGAATACTATTGTAATATAAAAAATGATGAGCAAGAGGACTTCAGAGAGGCCTGGAAGGACTTATATGTACTGATGTTGAGTAAAGTGAGCAGAGCCAGGAGAACATTATACACAGTAACAGCCACAGTGTGTGAGGACTGTTTTTGATAGGCTTAGTCCTTTACAGCAATGCAAGGACCTAAAACACTCACAAAGGATCTATGATGCAAAATGCCATTCACATCTAGAGAAAGAAGCAGGGAGCCAGAACACAGAATGAAGCAGACTATTTTCTCCTTTGTTATGTTTTATTGTGTTTTGGTTTTTCTCATGGTTCCTCCCATTTGTTTTAATTCTTCTATGTAACGTGACTAATGTTAAAATGTGTTTAATAGGAATGTATTTGTAGAACCCATATAAGATTGCACGCTGTCTTGGGAAGGGGGAGGGAATTTGTAACTTATGGAAGTGATTGTTCAAAACTGAAACCAAATAAATTAACAAATTTGGGGGGAAAAGGAATTCTTGTTGATGGATAACTCTGGATATCCTTTTAATATGACCAATAATATGAGAGACAGCATGGCACAGCACACATAGCATTAGATTTGTGTTGGAGGTATCTCCAATACCACCACTCTCTTAGTTGAAGGTCTGTCTATGTGAGCATGAAATGACAAATAACTGAACAATTAACAATAGGAGCCATATTTTGCCCTAACACAGAAAGGACATGCAAAAAGAACATAGTGGTACTCAGTTTTAGATGAGACATTGCCCCCCTTCCCTTTTCTTCTCTAGAATGCTGCTTCTTTAGTTACTACAGTCTACATTCCTTAAGTCTGTCCCCCAAAATGGAGATACAGAGATGATCTCACCAATAGAAGAGGACCAGCATGGCACAAGGGTATTCCAGTATAAACAGACCCCAGGTACTGCGAGAAGTTCCAGGGTGAAAAGGAAATTAAGTCAAGGTGGCAAAGTCCTTTGTGTCAAAAGCACAGTCAGAAGGGAAATGACAATAATGGTTCCATCAACTGTGCATTTTCCTGTCTTTACCTCATGCCTGGAATAATCTCCCTCCTCATCTCCATCTTCTGACTTCAACTCTCAACTAAAATCTTACCTTCTACCAAAAGCTTTTCCCCTTTTTTTAGCACCTTCCCTCTGTGATTATCTCCAATATATCCTGTTAACATCTTATTTGTACACAGTTGTTTGCATGTCTCCCTTTCCCAACTAAATTCTGAGCTCCTTGAGAGCAAGGACTATTTTTATCTCTTTGTATCACCAACACTTAACACAGTGTCTGGCATATAGTAGGTACTTAATAAATGCTTGTTGACTTGACTTTATTAGAGTACAGCAGATTTTGGAAGAAGTGCAGAGGATGCCAAAGAAATTGAAAGTTAATAACAAAATCCCATTTTTATGCAATGGGTCGAGACCAAATCAATTCTATGAAAAATAATTTTTCATTAAAACACAGACTGGCAACTTATCCTGAGAAAATGTTATAAAAGTCATGAAAAAAATTCAAGAAGTTTAAATTCCTACTAGAATTGAAAGACAACATAAGTACACACAATGGAAACATAGTTGGGGAAACATTTTTTTAGAAATACTGAATCCATGGAGGAAAACAGGAATCTCTCACTTAAGCACTTAATAAATGTTTATTATCTGTGGAATGAAGTATATAGTAAAAAGAGAAATGGAAAACAAATTTTTGTGAAAATCTTTAGAATAAACAATACTTACAATCATAGAATTTTAGACCTTAGAGCTTGACTCTTAATCATAATATGGGAAACAGATTAAAAACGTGAAGATATTTTGGAGTACCATTTACAATTCTAAAGTCATATTAATAATAACTTACAAGTATTAAAATGTATTATATATAACTTGCTTTGTTATAAACTTATCGTGTTCAGCACATTAGAAATATAAAGTTTGGGGGAAATCAGTGTCGAAAGAAATTTTCTCCTATTTTATTCAAATTTTAACTCAACTCTATTATCCACCAATTTGATCAAGGAGGATTCTTTTCTTTAAAAACAAAATAAGTGTTATTGAAAACTTCTACTTGTACATTAGAGTCATTCTGGATATAGCTCCCACTTACAACACTGAGCTCTCCCTTTTACAAACAAAAGACCCTAGTCAAGTAAAAACAACCAGGACATTGACCACATCTTCCAGAGACATCATTCTGTTTCATGGTTCCCAATCTCTTTAAGAGTAGAAGCACAGATTTCATTATCTGTTCTCTGGGACTAAAAGTGGTCATTAGAATAATGTAATGTTTGGCTTCCTTTTAGGGTCTTTTTTCATTTATACTGCTGTAGTAAGTGGTATGCATTATGTGTTGTTCTGATTTTGCTTATTCCACTTTGCATCAGATCATAAAGTTTTCCCATGTTTCTCTGAATTCTGTATGTGTCATTTCTGATTACACAATAATATTCAATTATGTTCCTCCACTACAAATTGTTCAGCCATTTTCAATCAATGCGTATCTACTTTGTTTCTAATTCTTTGATAACCACAAAAAGTACTGCTTTTACATAATACATTTATATATAGATACAGATATAGATATATACCTATTCTATACTTCAAACTGGTAAAAAGTGAGGCATGCTTGCTTTTTCATCTTTCAATTCCTTAGGGTACATGGCCAGTAGTACACTAGGTCAAAGGTTATGAATATTTTAGTTACTTTTCTTAAATGAAATAAAACATTTTGTAAACCTTAAAGTAATATGTAAATGTGAGTTAATATTATTTTCTCACATGATTCCAAATTATTTTTCAGAACAGACCAACTTTCAGCACCATCAGAACACCAGGATTGGTACACCACATCAAAAAAGGAGCCTGTAACATGAGTAAATAAGCAAATCAGTTAAAGGTAGAACTTTTTCCTGCTTAGATATCAAGGCAATCACTTCACTAACAACAATTACAGGAGTAGATGGCAACCATCATCAAGAGAGGCAAATTTCCTTACTATTATAAACCTTTAGCAGGGGCCAGAACTGTGGTCAGAAATGAGTTCTTTTAAAAAGCTACAAAATTCTGCTACAGAATCATAATTTTCTATTTTTCATCAATTTTATCTATTTCTTATGTAAGTTAGAAACAACTCAATCAGATGAGTCAATGGCATGGCTATTGGGATAAAGATGCAAATGAAATGCTAGAAATAATTAATTCTGGGATTCAGTGAACCTCAATTCACATTATATCAAACAATGAGAGATATGAATATGAATATCTAACATTCTAATATCCTATCCTAGTTTGAAGTGCCAAAGCAACCCTTCTAAAAAGTACACAAAGCTCAGCCTATTGTGTTTGTTCATCAAAATATTTTGCCTTTTCAGTTAGCACAAGTTCAGTGAGGGTCACTCATGTATGCAATTTAGGTGCTTTGTTCAGTTTTAAAGATGGTAAACGCCTTCAATGCCTTTAGTTGTTACAAAACTTATAAAGAATTTGAACCACCCTGAATCATTCTCACTGTATGTGCATAATAAATGTTTTTTAAATTTGATCTCATTCAGTGAAGCAGCATAAAATAGTTTGAAATATATTATATAAGCAATTTGAAAGAAGATGGGGCCCGGTGGAGGGCCTCATGTAGCCCAATATATGAGGTCAGCTCCAGCCATGATTTACTTTGCTCCACACTCCCATGTTTTACCCAGGAATGCCCTTCCCGTAGGAGATGCTTTTGCTTTTCTTTGGTTTCCTCAGTACACAGCATAGTGCTTGAAACAGTAAGTGCTTAGTAAATAATTCCTCGTTCATTCAAAAAATGAACACAATTTTAAATCACTGGAATTATACTTCCAGGTATAAGTAAATCTTAAGTACGTGATGCACTGTTATATTTGCTACTTGTCATGTTTTTTGCAGTGACATTTTACTCAATTTTACTGATATTTCATTTTTACATTATCTATATTTCTTCTATTTCTTTCCCAGAGAACTATCTCTTTCAAAGAATAACTTTTCAAAGAAAAAGAGAGAAAAAATCAGCAATACTAACCAACACAGTGCAAAGTATCTGAGGTTATGTTTGATGTACACCTATGGATTCCAACTACTTCAAAGGGGCAGGGGAAGGTATCTTTTCATAGCTCTTCTTTGGGTTTTGGTTTTTGTTTTTTGGGTGGGAGGGAGGAATCCTTACTTCAGCTGAGCTCTTTTGGTATGCCTGCTCATAGAATCATGGGAGAGATGATATGCTACAAGGGCAGAGGCTTTAGGGCTTTCTCCCTCTAAGCCCTTGTGGTCCTTGCAAATGGTCCTTGGTTTTTGGTTCCTGTGTTATTTCTTTTTCTGTTTAGGTGAAGGATTAATCTAGAGGTCAGAAGGGAAGGACACAGCAATGAGGGAGTTAGAGTTCAGGCCAGGTTTTGTAGCCCTTTGGCTCTACGTATTGACCTCTACGTAGAAGCTGAGAACTCCTACACTTATATCATCTTGACATAAACTTGGGTGGAACCAATACTATGTAGGTCTTCCCTGAACTAAGTTGAGACCACTTCCCCACCTACCCCTATTCTGAGACTAGGTGATATAACCCCAAAGTATTAGGAAAATATCTGTACTGTTTGTCTGCTATATCTTTGAAATAAATATCTCTTTCGTTGTTGCTTAGTCATTTTTCAGTGGAGTCTGATTCTTTGTAACCCCAATTTGGGGTTTTCTTGTAAAGATGCTAGAACATTTGCCATTTCCTTCTCCAATTCATTTTATAAATGAGTAAGTTGAGGTCAACAGGCTTAAATGTCTTGCCCCAAGTCACAAAACTAGATAGTGTCTAAGGTCACATTTGAACTCAGGTCTTCCTGACTCTATGCCTAGCACCACCTCACTGCCCAATATCTCTTTATAAAAGCTAAAATATTGAGGTTTTTAAATTTTTTACATTTGCTTTTTATTGTTTCATAATTGTGCCACTTTCTTAGCTTGGAAGATACCTCTAACCATCAGCCTTCTCACCCTACAAGATGCCTCCACCCCATCATTCCTGACTTCCTCTCTGGACACCTATTTGCAGAAGTGGCTCAGTCCTGTCAGCTTCCCTCAGGGCACTTCAGACTTCCCCATCAGGTCCTACCTTCTCCCTCTCCCTACCCCAATCCCCATCTCCTATTAGAGTGAGACACTTGAAGGCAGGGGTTGTTGTTCTTTTTGCTTGTATTTATATTCCCAACGCTTAGAACAATGCCTGGCCCCCGTAAGTGATTAGCAAATACTTCATCTACTATTTCTCTTTCCATTCTCACTATTCTAGTTGTTATGTATGCCCTTTCCCTGACTCCGCTTACTTTGCATCAGTTCATTTAAATCTTCCATGTCACTTTGTAGTCATTATGCTAATCATTTCTTATAGCACAATAATATTCTATTGCACATATGCACTACAGCTAATTTATCCATTCTCCAATCAAAAGGCATCTACTTGATTTCTAGGTGTTTTCTACCTCAACAAGTGCTGCTATAAATATTTTGGTGTATAAAGAGCCTTTCCTTTACCCCATCATTTAAAAAGCCACCCATGTATTTCATCAGTATTTGTTGATCAGAAAATATGTAGACAATCTTAAGGCAGTCTAAGGCAGGACTTGAACCCAGGTCTGCCTGACTCCAAGGCTGGCTCTTCCATCATTAGGAAGTTTTTCCTTATACCAAATCAAGATCTGCTACCTTCAATTGCCATCCACTGTTTATATTTATGCATTATGACAACAAGCAAAATAAATCAAATCCTTCTTCCACACATAATAATACTTCCCCATAGCTATTATGTCCCCCACTAAGTTTTCTCTTCTCCAGACTAAACATTCCTAGCAAATTATCTTACTGTTGTTATTAGTTAGAGGAATAGCTGCCTCAGTATGCCTCACAGCAGGGATTTACTAACCACTACTAATCTCTTCTTCCTTTGTCACTTACTGCAGGTGGACTCAACCAACTGGGAGACAGACAATGGCCATCAGTAAATTACAAAATTTTTGATAAAGGAACCAAATCTACAGCTAGCTGGAACTAGCAAGAAAAATGACCTAGAACAATCTGGAGAAAGTGTTTCCTCACTGGGCTTGCTTAATGAACTTCATGCATATAAGGAGACCCACCTCGTATAAAATTATCCCTCCATTTTCTGATCATGGGTCCTATGTTAAAGCATGTTTTGGGAGGGGGTTATGTAATAGGCATATAGAGAAGATGGTGACCTAATGGAGAATGGACCAATCCATCTCCTGGTGAGAGGATCTGTCTTGAACTAACAGTATGTAGCTCATCTTGCTTCTGTATTCAGTTCTCTCTCCTCCTGAAAAAAGAGTGGGCGTTTAATTTGGTCAAAGTGTCCAATTACTCTGAATTCTGCTACAATAAATTTAGCGTCAATCGTGTTCTAACAATAGGATGATCTCTCAAACAAAAGTCCTCCTGTGGAACTTCATTATCATTTCATGGAAGACAAACTCATTTCCCTACAGAAAAAGTCTATCTCTTCTTTTTAACTTAGTTCAGTGATCAGTGGTTCTTATTTTCTTTCTCTTCTGTTTCAAATTCTTCCACCCCATAATTTCATATTTTTTAAAGGAATGCATCCTTCTCTTTCATAAACTGAAGAGCAGAGGTTTTATTTAAGCCCTTCATCATCTCTTCTAGGACAGTTTCGTTTATACTTTCAGCAGAAAAAACAATGCTTGACAAAAAAGAAAAACATTTTATCTTCCATACATCAACAATAAGTTCTCCCTAATTTTCATACTTTCTAGAAGCAAATCCTTGGTCCTTATTACTATGAAACACTGTGGCCAACTCCCTTGGAACACCTTGGCAGTTAGAAACTATTTCCTTTCTCTTGTCTTAACCACTTACCTCTCCTTCAGCTCAAAGCAATTTCCTTCCAAATTTCCTGTCTAAATTCAATTTTTATTCTTGACAATTATAAATCCCTCCATGTCCCTGTGACTTCTTCTCCTCCATATCAAGTGTCCTTTCTTTTTCTTCTACTGAAACTAGAAGTAGAATGTGGATTTTACCTCAAAACCTTAAACTGTGAGGCTCTGAAAGTCAGGGGTCATGTTACATTGTCATTACATGTAGTGTCCATCACTGGACTTCAATAAATCAAATCCCCCACAAAGGAAATGACTATAATTCACTTATGAAGTCCATTTCATCCATGAGGCTTTTTTTCTTTTACAAATCTTCCCCAAGTTTATAGGATCATAGGATTCAGCTGAGCAAGAGAGAAGATGTAACTTGCCCAGCATTAGATGGATACTACAGCAGAAATTCAAATCAAGGTTTGTTCTGACTGCTAACTCTATGCTAATGGCTTCCTATTCCTTCTATTTGCTCAACCTCCTAATGCTGTATGCAGCAGGACATACCCCACATAAAATAAAGAAGATTCCATAATTTAAAGGCTAGATTAGGATATTCCTTTCCGATAAACATAAATTTCCCTGCCCTTAATTTTTCACCCTTTTCCAAAGCTCCTTTTTCCAAGCTAAAGAATTCTTCCCCTCCCTAGTACTTCTGCCCTTCAGATATTTGGGAGTGTATTCCACTCCTGTGGTGATCATAATTCAGCCAACCTCTGCATACTTTGCATCTTTAACCTTTGCCTATAAATCCATCCATCTATTCCCTTATTCACTTCAGCTTCTATCAAAGCTCACTCCACTGTTTGTATTCTGCTGATCTTATGCGAAGTGTAGTCGTCCCAGTGGAGCCTCAATGTCTCCCTCCTCCCTGTGCTGTGCTACAATCCTCCTTTGTTGGATGCCCAGAATAGCAGTGGTCTTTCTTTGACTGCCATATCACATTTCAAGCTCAAATAAAGTTTGCTATTACTCTCAGCTCTCTCTTGGCTTCCTAGGCCTCTTCTCTCCACTTAGATTTTGGATCGATGGTAAATAGCTTATATCTTTCTTTAGCTTTTCTGAAATCAGGATAAGATTTATCTTTAAGTCATCTCTTTAGATCTTCAATCAGTTTAAATGGATATAGCTCAAACGATGATGTTATTTTCACAGCAAATTAAAAAAAATATTTTCATTACTGGCATTTTCCTTTCTCTTTCCAACCCTTCCAAAACAAAATCCTACGGTTTAAAAATTTAGTTCAGCCCAACCTTTCTTTCTTCTATCTTAACCCTAGATAATGCTTTCACAAAACTCCTTATAGTTCCACAATTAGGCTGGATATACGCCATTCCTTCATGTAATTCTCACCTTTTTCCAATCACTTTTATTGAAATTATAATTACAGGTTTATTCTCACTTTCTCTTAGCCAAATTCATATGCTTATTCTCTATTCTTATTCTCTTCAATTTTCCCTTCATGTACAACACTAAAATATTTTTCTACCTTGAGACTCTTTCCAGTCTAACTTTTCAAAGAATTCTTTTATTTCACCCAGCTTCTCTGATTACTTCTTGAGAATTTCCTTTAGAAGTCTCTCTTTTACATGTTTCCAAATGACTAAAGGCCTTTTACATGGTTTTCTACTCAGTTGTCTATTTAGTACCTTGTACTCTGAGAAGACTTCTTCTCTCAAGCATTTGAGTATCAAATTTTTTGGCAAATGCTAAAAACACCTTGTTTATATGGGACAACTATTATATAAGTATACTGAGGATTGTGATTTCTTACTTCTATTCCAAACTCAATTCCTGAGTATCTTTAGCAATAACTAATTCCCTTCCTTAACAATAGTTCCTTCCTTCATCCCTAAAAAAGATATTATCATAGGTTACTTGATATATTAGCAAATTTATTGGCATGATTTTATACTAATATTAACATTTCAACTCACACTAATAGAATAATCAGCCTCAATTTTTCTTCAATTTATCCCTTTCTTTTTTGAGAAAGATATACAAATTTGAAGTTAGTTTTACCAAATAGCTATACACAAGGAACAAATTGAACATACTATGTAATAGGTATTCAGTATATATTTGTCAACTGATAAACATTTATCTCTTCTGGAATGCCTATTTTATAAAGTAATCAAGTTCAAGTTTTAATAGCATCCTAGACACTGGTACACAGGACACTAGAGATGGAAAGGAACTCAGTGACCATCTGGTCTATTTCCTTCACTTTACAAATGAGGATACTGATGCCTGCAGAGATAGCTCAAGCTCATGGAGCTAATTAGAACTCAAGTCAAGGAGAAAATGTAGGTTTCCTTATCCCCGTACCATTCTTCCTTTATCACCACACGTATTTCCTTCCACAGTATCAAGTTAAGCCATAAAAGCCATAAAGCTACAGAAATATTAGTGAAAAGTCAATGTTTCAATGACTCATTTTGTAAGAAACTCCGTCAAATGTGCAATATAGAAGGTGGAACACCAAGGTTGTAGTCTAACAGGCACAGGGACATATTGCAAGACATCAGAAAGAGAACATTATTACATAAAATCATCATCAATTACTAATTAAGCTGACATCAAATATGACCAAACATATTTTTCAAGGAGTCTGAAAAGTTCACTAGGAAAGGGTTTTTAGTAACAGAAATAACCACAGCCTCCAGCTCAAACTCTTGAAGGAGGGGAAGGATAAAGAAAGCAAATGGAAGAAAGAGAGAGAAGGACAAAGATCACTTGTGAAAGTGATCCAGACCAGCGGGAGAGACCCCCGACCAGCAGGACATATCGATCTCAGGCACACAGTGATAAGGTGGGAGACAAAGATGTTACAAGCTCCTTTTATTATTAGCAAATACAAGCCTTATATGCCGTGCAGCCATAAATTCCATACTCGAGGCAAGCTCGTGCTGTGATTACTTTCACCAATCCTCTTTACATTAACAAATGCATGTCCCAATGACTGTCTCAGGATGTTTACTAAGACGTTTACCTAAGACCAGAAAGCCTTGGGGCTATTGTATGAGATCTCGAACCAACAACTTTTGCTCGGTTAGCACAATAGAGTGGGCTTATCAGGCCATCATGAACTCATGGAACTGCTGTGGTCCTCAACAGCTCCCTAAACGAAAAGACCAAACCATTCCTTCTAATGCCCCAATACATTCCCTAATCATCCTAACAAGATAAATCAAGTTTACTTTCAGGATACATTTCACATAAAATATTATTTCACAGTAGTTTTCTTCCCCTATCTCAATTTCTTTCTCCCCATTCAATTGCCAGATGCCTCAGATTCCTTAAACAGTGGCTATAATCTTTTATTCAACAATCAGAAATAAAAGCTTAAAACTATAAATGATTAGTTAAGATAATACATTAGCAAACTCATTCAAACTAAAATGCAATCGATGAAAGCTATAAATTACTAACTTCAGATTATTTGGGAATAGCTAGCTAGATACATTTTCACTGTCAATCCCTCATACCTGGAAAACTATCACTCCTTATCTCTACCTCCTGACTTCCTTGAAGTCTTAGCTAAAATTCCACCTTCTACAGGAAGTTCTTCTTGATCCCCTTAATTCTAAGTTACTTCTCTCTGTTAACTATTTCCAATTTATCCTGTATATAGCCTGTTTGTACATAGTTGTTGGTATACTGTCTCCTTCATTAGACTGAGTTCCATAACAGCAGGAATTGTCTTTGGCTTCCTTTGTATCCTCTGCACTTAGCACAGTGCTTGGCACATAGTAGGTACTTAATAAGCTTTAATTGACTGGCTAACTGGTATAATGGCTAGGGTGATGGATGTTGAGTCAGGAAGACTAGAATTCAAATCCAGCCTTAGACACTAATTAGCAGTTTGATCCTAGATTAAATCCCTTAAGCTCTCTGAGCCTTAGTTTCTTCATCTGTAAAAAGGGTCTAATAATAGCACCTACCTTACAGAGTTGTTGTGATATAACATATAGACAGCACTTTGGAATCCTTGACATTATAATAAATGCTAACTACTATTCCAAATATTGATAAACGACAGTTTCAGAAAAGAACATCAGTCAAATGGAAGTGGAAAGGGGGTAGCCTTTATATCAGGAATGGGGATACTAAGAGATATAGAAAGGAGAGGAGAGGTAAAAATTTTGCCTAAGAGCAGCCCTATTTGTATTCAACTATTCATGGACAAATAGAATTTACTTATTAAAACATCGTGTCCTGCAACACTATGTATCTACACAACTTAGTATGAATACAGCCACTGAATTGTGTAATACATTTCTCAAAACTGTAAAGATTTCTAAAATTTTTCTGTAAAGAAGCTTCATTCCAAAGGATTCACTAAGACATCAGGATAAATGTGCTTTAAGTTAACAGTAGTAAGGAGAGCATAGAAATTTGCATTTACCAGTCTCCAGGCCAAAGCTCTAAGCAACACGCAAGGGAACATTGCTTATATTGTTGAACTGAGACCTCATAAGAGATTGGGAAGATACTCTAAATGTAAGGTCATCCCCAGTAACTGAGCTGGGAATTTTGTTGCTAGGGTAGCTACATGGTGCTACATTTCAGACTTTTCATTTGTTCAGAAAACTCTCCTGTGGGTAACCAGTTGAACTGGAAGGACTTCTTCATTCATATCAATTCATCTCACTATCCTAGGAATCCTAAGGGGTTCCCATTGTTTAATGAGGGGAATGATAACTAACTTTCCCAGGCCACCACTTTGTCCAGTGAAAAGATCAAGTTTCATAGCAAAATCAAAAATTGCTCTGCCAATCAGGACTTCATTAATTAATTATAATTATCAACAGGGAGTGCACAAGAATTGTCATATAAATTTATGAATATAAAAACTCATTTATGCTTCTACAAGCCACTTCTTTCTCCCACAGTATGTCTATGTGACAATATTAAAATCATTTTGTGATATTAAGATCATTCTATTATTATATAGTACTTATTCAAGTAAGAGGAAGTATGGTACAACAGATAGAGAACTCAAAGTTCAAGTCACAACTCAGATACATATTGTCTTTGTGACAGAGTAAGTCAGAGACAAGTCATTTAACTTCTGTGTCACATGCAACTTTCTAAGACTAAAAGTTACAGAAGAGCTGTTACTCCAGCAACAGAAATGGACCAGCCCAAGATCGAGCTCTCCCTGAGAGAACAAAGGCTTCAAAGTGAGAAAAAAAGACCAAACCATTCATTCTAATGCCCAATTATATTCCTAACTAAAAGGAGGTAAATAAAGCTTGCTTTCAGGATAACCTTTACATGAATTATGATTACAGGTCTTCTTCCTGGTTCCTTGCTGGAAAATCTTCTAAAGCAATGAAATCTCAGTTTTGGAGCAAAAAGGGAAGAGAATTAAATTAAAGTTCACGTTTGAACCTCTTTGCTGATGTCTACCGTTTATGAAAGATGACTTAAAAGACAAATCAATGCTCAACCTCCCTGGACATCCTGGATTTCCTCACTCTCTTTTCCCAATTTTCTGCCCAAAAAGTAAAGGGTAGGGATAGTGGTAATCATAGTGGAGACGCGGGAAAGGATACTAAGGGTGGTGATCCTGCGACCTTGAGGCCACATGTGGACCTCTAGGTCCTCAATTTCAGCCCTTTGACTGAATCCAAATTTCACAGAACACTTAACCCTCCCCCCCCAATAAAAGAGGAAGTTTTAATTCAGTCAAAGGGCTGCACTTGAGGACCTAGAGGGTCACATGTGACCTCAAGGCCACAGTTTCCCACCCCTAGATAGTTAGTACATGTGTATCCAAAAAGTATACCCAGAATAATGTGTTTGGGGATTAGGGTCATGGATTAACAAATGGTAAAACGCCTTATTGATATTAATCAGTAAGTATTTATAAAGTACCAATTATGCGTCAGAAACTGTGTTAAACCCTGAGGCTACAAAAAGAAGAATGAAACAATTCCTCCTTTCAAGTAACTTACACTCTAACAGGTAATAAACATCCTAGAAAGTTGAGAAATGTGTTATGACTGAAAAAAATGGGAAAACATTGCTCTGTAGTTTCATTGCTACTCTGAAATGTCAGAATTTGTAAAATGAAAACCTCTTTAATAATCAATTAGCTTCAATAAGCATTTATTAAGCATCTACTATGCACAGAAGTAGATCTGTGTTAGGCTTTAAAAGAGTCAGAGTTGAGAGAAGATTTGTTCCCTGCTCTCATGTGACTGAGTAGGGGGATACGATGTTGTCACAAGAATTTTGCAATTTTTGCTATCATTTGCTTAGGACAGCAAGTCACATCACTAAAAAGAGCTCACAGAATTTAGCTGAGACACAAAACTTTAGTAGAGATGGTTAACTAGTTAGTGATAAGAGAACTTCTGGTTTAGTTTTACTACTTCTATTCACCTAAGGTGAACATGTTTAAATAATATGTTAATAATTCAATTAAGTAAATAAATAAATAAATAAAAGGTGAGCATGTTAAATAAAATGTAAAATAAATTAGGGCCTAACTGTTCTAGTTAGTCCATAAATTTCAGTTTTATTCCTAGTGTTTGCTGACTAGTTTATAATTTTTAACTGATCTTCCCCTTCTATTATCTGTTCTTTGATGTGTAAATCTTTTACCTTCTCTTTCTGCCCTTTGCAAAATTAACTAAAATCTATAGAAGGTTGCTGGAAATGATGCTTGTTGCCCATATTTTTGTGTGTACACCACGGGTCTATGCTCACATCAAAACACAAGTTTCTGTATTTTGGTAAGTATGAATAGCAACAGTACCTATCAATGAATCCTTGGACAATTTTTATGTCAATATAAATACAGTTATAATTCAGACTAAAACTTAAATGCAATAAAAAGGTGTAAAGTTAAGTGCTACCATAAGGTTTAGGAAAAGTGTAGTTACTGATTGGAGGCAAAAATCAGCATAAGCTTCATGTGATATCTGGATGGGCTTTAATGTTTATTACAGAGAATCTGGGATCTTCTGAATACTAAGAATCAGCCTTATTTTCTTCTTATTTCAGTAATGATGGTGACAGTTACCCACTTACAAAAGAACCCAAATAGCCCACCAGTAGCAAAGTGTAGTTCTATGAGTACATGAAGTCAGAGTTAAGTAAAGATACAGTCTACCTATGTGGGAAGCAAGGTGGCAGAGTGCATAGATAAGAATGGAGACTGGAAGCAGGATTTATAGAAGACCCTTCTTGAAAAGGGCCAGGTTACAATAGTGGTTCATTTACAATAGTACTTTGGGTACCAGGAGTCACCCTAATTGAAACCGAGCTAATTTACTGGGTAGACTTGCTGCTGTTCAGTCTTTTGTGTTGTTCAGTTTTGTTGTCTGAATCTTTGTGATCCCATTTGGGGTTCTCTTGGCAAAGCTCATTTTACAGATAAGGAAACTGAGGCAAACAGGGCTGTGACTTGCCCAAAGTCACACAGTAAGTTTAAGGCCACATTTGAACTCAGGATGATGAGTTTTCCTGATTCCCTACCCAGTGCTATAGATGCTTCAATACCTAGCTTCCCCTTTCTCAGCAACACAATGGTAACAAAACAATTCCAAAGGATGAGTCTCTCTCCCAGAGACCTGATGAATTCTAACTATATATTGAAGCATATTTTTTCATTTTAATTTATTGCTTTTTCTTTCGCGACATGACTAATACAGAAATGTTTTACATGAGTTACATGTAAAAAAAAACAAAAAGAGAAAAACTAGAGAACTCTCTCAAATACATATGTCTCAAGGATGAATCAGTACCATAGGTTCCAAAATGCATTTTGGTTTAAGGTGCATTAATGTGGAAGTCAGCAAGGGGTGGTGGGGTGGGGGAGGCAGACCTTTACATTTTGCCTCCAAGTGAACTTTGTATTAAGGAAAAATATTAACTACCTACCACTCTCCACTAAAGACCTATTCTGATGCCTCATCAGGGTATGGAGATGTCTCAGCATTCTTGAAGACTCTGCTAGCAGAGCATGATCTCTGGAAGTACCTGCTAAGTTGAAAGGGTTGTAATTATGTAATTATGCACCCCATAATGGAGTGTTTGACTGTTGTCTAAGGATCTAGTTAGCTAAATATGGAGAGATTCATTACTATGTTGACTACCAAGTTATGAATTTTTTCTTTTTTACCATGTAATGAGTTTATAAAGAGGTTGAAATTTGAGTGAGTAGAGGGAATGCCCACAGGTGGATAGAATACTAGACTTGGAGTCAGGAAGATCTGAGTTTGAATACTACCCAGATGCTTAGAGGCCATGTGACGTTAGGTAAATATTTTAATGTTTCTGAGTCTCAGTTTCCTCATCTGTAAAAGGAGAGGGATTTGATTAAATTACTTTTTATTTTAAATTTTTAATTTTTTGGAGGCAATCGGGGTTAAGTGACTGCCCAGAGTCACATAGCTAGTAAATGTCTAAAGCTGAGTTTGAACTCTGGTCCTTCCTGACTCCAGGGCCAGCTCTATCTACTGTACCATCTAGTTGCTCCTAGATTCAATTACCTTTAAGATACATTCTAGCTCTAAATCTATAATGCTAGATGGTAGGATATTTCCAGCTGTCTCCCTAATTTAACAAGTGAAAAGCATATTGATTGGCATTCATTCACTGCCTGTCTGTAGACTAAATGAAGTGGATCAAAGGGGGCTGACTATTATACCTGGAAACTGATGCTCCTTTCCCCTTCCCCCGTAGAAAATGCACCAGTTTGGAAGTCAGAGGACCTAAGCTCCAAGTTCCAACTCCGCGCTCTGCCAGACTGTGAGCTCTTATGTTACTCAGCCTGTCTGAGCTTTGGTTTCCTCATCTACAAATGAAGGAGCTGGCCAAGATGATCAATAAGGTCATTTTCCTCTCTAGGTTCTATAATTCAATAGAACAAGGACAGACTTAATTATATGCTATAAAACAAGTATCAAAACATGAAACAGAAGGAAAAAGACCACTATTTTTCCTACTCCTCCTGTCATCCTAAGAGTCAAAATTCTTTCTCAATCTTCTGAAACCTCCTTCCCTAATGCATCTATTTTCTACAAAGTGTGAAAGATATCAGAGCAGGTAATAATTTGAGTTCTCTCTCTCTCTCTCTCTCTCTCTCTCTCTCTCTCTCTCTCTCTCTCTCTCTCTCTCTCTCAGCAAAGATCTGACCGTAGTTATAAAAACTAAAAAATAATTAACTTTCACAATTCCATGGAAATGAACTCTGGAGTTTTAAAAATTAGTCTCAGGCAGCATGAAGGATCATTCACATGCAAAGTCTTACAGAAGATTTTTAAAAGAAATATGCATAGGATTAAAGGAAACAAGACTAATCAAGAGGAGCTAGTAGTACTTGAACCTCCTCCCTTATTATGTTTTTGTAGCAATTAAGTGAGACTGTAGGTGTAAGGCCTTTAGTAAGATATAAGGCAAAATATAAATGTCAGTACAAAGGAGCATAGATTGAGATAATACCTTAGGGACTATCTAAAGTCTAACTCCCTTATTTTTCAGATGAGGAAAGTAAAGTCCAAAGTAACTTGTCCAAGGTCAAACAAGTAACAAATGGCAGTAAGAGGTCAGATTTAAACTAACTCCAAAGCCAGCGTTCCTATTACTATGAGATGGAGAGTTTTAAGGAATGAGTCTTAATTATATTAACATGTATAATGGAAAGTGCAACAAATTGAGGAGTGACACAATAAGGTGGCAGCCACATAGTAGGTTATCTTTAAAAATTTGCAGAATTAAAGAATTTAATTAAATAAGTAAAGTCAGAAGTTAGAAAAGAAGGAAAGGGAGCAAGGGGAACTCAATGACCTGGCAATGACTGAAGTCTCTATCAGTACAAGCAATGGGGGTCTACAAATGCTAACAAAAGAGGCCACTTATAGCCTGGAAAGTAGTTCCAAGTTTTGTTTCCAGGCCATGTGCTGCAGAGATCTCAAAACCCTCAGTACACATGGGAGTAATTCAAACAGTTGGTAAAATGGACTTTCCCATCTGCTAGGCTGTGCTCAGTGTAAGCTGCTCTCTGAGGCACTACAGAAGTTTCGTAGCACATTGCTGCTGCTGCTATAATTGGTTGAGACTGTTCTGTTCTCAACTTAGAGCCTGTGACTACTGACTGACATGGAACATTTAAAAATCATGTTGCAGTATATATTCTTCAGAAGACTTTAAGCATCATGAATTTATATTTTTAAAAAATTCTTAAACTAGGTAACTTTAAGGTCATAAAACAGGTCTGGTAGCTTAGTTCCATCTCCAAGAATGAAGGACAATATCCAAATCTGCCAATCTTCTTCAAGATATTCCAGTTTCCTTTGAGAAAATTAGGTTAAGGAAGTAAAGTATAGTTCCACTTTATCAAATTTTTGCTTCAAAATAAAATAACTGCATTATTGGAAATATATTCCCTCTTTGAGGAGGTCAAAGACAGAAAGGTCAAATATATGGCAAAATAATAATAGTGGCACTTTTTGTAGTAGTAAAAAACTGGAATAAAAGTGGATAACCATCAACTGAATAATAGCTAAAAAAAAGTATAGTATATTAATTTAATAAACTACTAGTGTATAATAAAAAAAATAATGAAGAATTCAGAAAAAATGGAAAGAATTGTATGAACTGATACAGAGTAAAGAATCCAGGTAAAAATTATGTTTATATGTGAATATGTGTGTATATACATGTGTGTATATGTATCATATATGTCTAAATACACACACAACAGTACAGGAAAATACTAAAAGGTTGCCAAATTCAGATTAATCACAATGACCAATCTTGAACATATTTCCTTCATCTTAGTAGAGTGATAGGACTGTAATGTTACATGGGCTAGCAGATGTGACTTTAAAGAGGGAGGTCAATGACTGTGTCTATATGTATAAGATTCAGAAAGGATTATATTATAAAAAACAATAGGTATCAATAATACTTTTTTTAGTGACTAACTGCATAAGTCCTTTGAGTTCCCTAATTTGCTGCCAAGAGCAACTGCTCCCAGATTAAAAAGATAAATTCCCTAAATAAGTCATGACTCTTTAATAACACTGATAAATATCAGTTTCATTTTAGTAAAAAGCTACTTCCCAAAGCACTTGCAAATACCTCTTCTGAGTCTTTGTTATTAATCTCCATTTTATAGATGAGAAAAGTGGTATAAAGATTAAGCAATTTTTGAAGGTTATACAGCAAGTCAAAAGTAGTCAAGGGATGACAACTCAGGGCTTGTAGACAGGTAGCATAGTATACAGGACTATACTTAGTCTAAAATGGATCAATCAACAGGCATTTAATAATATCCTTTCCTCTGCACCAGACACCATGCTAGACATGAGAGATACAAATATAAAAGTGAGACAGTTACCGCCTTCAAGATGTTACATTCTACTAAGGCAGGAGTTGTTAATGTGAAGTTCATGGACTCCTAAGAGGTCTATGGATAGATTCTAGTGGGGTATCTGTGTAATACTTTATGTAGAAAATTCATATGAATATATTTTTATCCTTTACAAATTAAAAAAAGTCTTTAGGGGGAAATATTCCAAAAGATGTATAACATATTTTACTATCACTTTTTTAAATAAAATTTTAATGATATCTTTTATTTTTATGACAAAATTCCTCTCTACATCCTTCGCCTTTACCCTCCAAAACAGCCATCACATATAATATTTTCACAGGGAAAAAAAAGAGAAAGAAGAGGAAGAGAAAAAATAACAAACATCATACATAATGAAAAGGTCTGAAAATACACTCAGAGTGTTCCACACCCATGGACCTTGAACCTCTGCAAAAGAATAGGGTGGTGCTGTCTTCTCAATTTTTCAATTGTTTTTTATATGCTTTATATGCAAATTTACACTGTTACAGTCATTTTATTTATTGTTTTTTGGTTCTGCTTACTTTATTTTTCATCAGATCATGAAAGTCTTTCCATGCTTCTCTGTATTATTATTTGTTATATCTTGCAGCACAGTAATATTCTATTGCATTCATGTACCACATTTTGGTCATTCCCCAAGTGACATGCATCTACTTTGTGGCCAGATCTTTGCTATTACATAAAGTGCCACTATAAATATTTTGGTGTACACAGGGCCTGCTCTACTTCCAAAATGCTAAACAGATTATTTCAGGCCCTGATATCAATTTTGGGCAAGAGAATGGTTCTACAAATGGTTCTACATGGGCAGGCATGCTATAACCTTTCAGAATTTTAGCTTCTTCCTCTGTAAGAAGGAGGAACTTACTAGATGATCTCCAAGGGACTTTCCATCTCTAAAATTCTATCTACTTTGCTCTATTTTTAATCCTTAAGAGCTCAGAGCTAGTGTTAAAACAGTCCTGTATTTTTTCCTTTTAGTTCTATTTTATGGGCACAGTGGCATCAACAAAAGGAACAGTCTCCAGAGTAAAACCATTCTGGGCAAAGGGTTGCTGGTTTGGAGAATGGGTCTGTTGATGGCTTAAATACTGATAACACCATGATGGGATAACTGGAGGAGTAAAAAAAAAAACTAGTTTAGTTCATTTGCCTTCTACCCTCCATATAAACTTCTCCTTGGACTTAGAAAATGTAGTTATTTTATGTTTATTAAACATTTATTCAGAAATCTGATGCTATACTTGGAATAAACAGATAATACAATGTAATATTTACATTTCGTCCGTCTCAGAAGAGAGCACTAAAACTATTCCTCATAAATTATTTTTCAGAAGAGACTAAAACAGAAGGGAGAAGTCTTCATTTCTAAGTATAAGAAGATAATAAAGGCTTACAGTATGCAGAGATGGAAAGAGCACTTATACAGACAAAATTACATATCCATCTAAGTATACACTTGATTTAAAGAGACCAAGGATAGGAATTTCAGCTTTTCCCCTACTAAGAAAGAGTCAAGTGTAACTACAGATATCCTATTCAGGCTGTGAGTCTTCCCTAAGCCATAGTTTAGAAAACCTGTAATCATCCTCAGAGGTTGCCAACATATAATCTTGACTCAGAATGATCTGCTGTCCTGATTTTGCCATATACTAATAAGAATGCTAAGTAGGAAAATGACAAATTTCTAGCTATATGAGATATTGTTATTAACAGCCAAAATAAATGTGGAATCTGCTGGACACCCATTTCATGGCTAGGAACCATTTTTCTACAACATTGCTCAATGCTATCAAAAGTTATCAAAATTTCTAAGAGTCAAGGGAGTCATGAGTCATGATGTCAATATGTGTTTGCCCAAGGTACAGAGGATAGCCTAGGACTCAGAAAAACAGGGTTCTACCAACAGTTCTCAAAAGAAGAAGAGCAAGCAAGCTGATCCAACCATTCTGTAGAGCAATGTGGAACTATGCTACAAAAATGTGCATACTCTTTGACCTAGCAATACTGCTTCTAGGACTGTAACCCTAAGAGATCATAAAAATTGGAAAGGGTCCTACATGTACAAAAAATATTTATAGCAGCTCTCTTTGTGGTGGCCAAAAACTGAAAATCAAGGGGATGCCCATCAATTGGGGAATGACTGAATAAATTGTGGTATATGAATGTAATGGAATACTATTGTGCTATAAGAAATGATGAACGGGAAGATTTCAGAAAGGCCTGGAAAGATTTATATGAACTGATGTTGAGTGAAAGGAGCAGAACCAGGAGAACTTTGTACACAGCAACAACCACAGTGTGTGAGGAATTTTTCTAGTAGACCTAGTACTTCATTTCAATGCAAAGACTTAAAAAATTCCCAATGGTCTCTTAAGGCAAAATGCCTTCCACATCCAGAGAAAGAACTATGGAATTCGATCTCAGAATGAAGCAGATTATTTTCTTTTGTATTATTTTTTGGTTTGTTTTATGATTTCTCCCATTCCTTTTAATTCTTCTATGCAACATGACTATGGTGAAAATGTATTTAATAGGAATGTATGTGTAGAACCTATATAAAATTGTATGCCATCTCAGGCAAGGAGTGAAGCAGTAGGGAAGGAGGGGAAGGGAGGGGAAAAAAATCTAAGATATATGGAAGTGATTGTAGAACATTGTAAACAAATAAAACAATAAAAAAAAGGAACAGCAAACTATTAACAACTACATGAAACACTGCTCCATATGACTAAGAATTAGACAAATGTGAATTAAGCAAGCCTGAGGCATCACCTCTTATCTAGTAAAAATTAGTAAAGATGACAAACAATGATTACAGTCAATGGTTGGAGGTTCTCTGGGCACACAGACATGATGATTAAGCTGTGAACTGGTCCAAGCATTCAGGAAATCTAGTGGAATTATGAGGGGGAAAAGCAAATAAAAGTTCATACTCTTTGACCGAGATCCCTTTGCTCAGTATAGATGCCAAGGAAGTTAGCATAACTTCCTCAGCATCTTTCATAAAATTGTTAATGTTTCCTTTTATCATGAAAAATAGTTCCCATATTCAGCAAAATATTTATAGCAGCACTTTTGGTAAGAGCAAAAGATTGGGAACAAAGTAGATGTCCACCTACTGGGGAATAATTAAACAAAAGGCAGTACAAGAAAACAATGACATATTATTATGACATATGAAATAATATGAAAAATATAAAGAAACATGACACATATGAATTAATGCAAAATGAAATAAGCAGAACCAGAAAAACTATACACAAAGACTACAACAATTTTAATGATAAGAAAAATAAAACAGTAAAAAATGAATGCAATTACACTATAATAACCAAGTTTGGTTCCAAAGAAGAATTATGGGAATGCATCTCTCTTCCTCCATTACAAAGGTGAGGGACTCTAGGTGTAGATTTATCATCTTGTAAATACTTTGATATTTCAGTATCAGAGATCTCTGTTCTCTCTGATAGAAATACTTCCTTGATTCTATGATGCAGATAGCATCCCATCCAAGCCTTTTCATTCCATGACTTTTGGCCATATCTTCTAACAAATCCTCCACAAAATGTCTATTCAACACACTGAAGATAGTCCTTTAGATGCGGGGTGGAAAACCTGGGACCTTGAGACCTTAGAGTAATGATGTCAAACTCAAATAGAAATGGGAACAATTAATTCATACATAAAGATCTTCTTTAAGGCCATCTTCACTTGGTTTTAAAATATAATGTTATCTATGCTTTATTGTATTTTTATTTATTTTGTTAAACATCCATTTAGTTAAACATTTCCCAATAACATTTTAATCAGGTTGGAAAACCCTACTTTAGATCTTAGATTCAAATAACACTCTGCTTTAGATCTCTCAGTTTTACATTACTGACAATGGTACACATAGGTTATCCATACTTACTCTCACCAAGTGACTAACCCAGCTCTTTTTCTGGTCACACATTTCTCTGAAATCTTTAATTCTACTTTCTCCTGTACAATGGTCATCTATTTTGTTGCTGTTTCTTTGTTACCACAAAAAGTGTTACTATAATCATTTTAATGTACATGAATACATTAGAGTATATGCATATCAATGGAGTCTCTGGGTCAAAGAGTAGTGATATTTTAGTCACTTAAATTTGCATAATTCCAAACTGCTTTCCTGAATGACTGCACTAATTCACAGCTCCACCAAAAATACATTACTGAGCCTGTCTTTCTGCAACACTTCCAATGTTGATTATTCTTGTCTCTTCTCATATTTTCCAATTCACTGAGTATGAGGTGAAATTTAAGGGTTGTTTTGAATTACATTTATCTTATTATTAATGTTTTGGAGCCATGTTGGCTATTAATAATTTGCAATTCTCTTTTTAGGATCTGTCTTTTCGTATCCTTTAACTACTTTTCTACCCCTCCTCAACTGCACAGAGTTGAAATTCATTCATTACAAGATGCTGATGTTAGGACAAGGGTAGCATGTATCAGAAAAGGCTATATAAGTCTTTTATAGTAGGAGGGAAATTCCTGAGTAGGCCCGTAAGCCAAACTAGGTGGGTTATGTTATGCACCCTATTGGAGGGTAGAAGCTAAAAGACGATCACGTTAAGGGTTAGTGTTCTTCACAACTAGTTCCTAAGCCTGCTACCTTGCTAGGTTTCTTTCATTCTTATCCTATCAAAAAATTGCTCTACCTCTGACATGCTAATTCCTTTTGGGGAATTTCTGGGAACCAAAGAAAATGTCTAATACTCCATCTTGATTCTCCTGCATCCCAGGAATTCCTTTCATATAATGTTTTTATGACTTATTTGACCCAGTAATAATTTGGTTTTCACATAGGTCAGGGTCTTTCAGTTGTGTCCCAAAATTGCTATTTTTATTGCAAAAGAATATATTTAGTATTTGTGCCTTCCTACATTTATTTTCAATTTCTCTGGGCCCTAATACAAGGTCCGTTTTTGCAAAGATAGCATGTGGTGCTAAGAAATATGCATATTGTTTAGTATTCCCATTCAGAAGGTGCCATAAAACCTTTAATTCTAATTTTCAAGACTCTCCTACAACCAAAATAATTTACAACAATAGTAGGTAAATACAGTGACCGACTTCTGCTATTATTCTCTGGTTAACCGAAGAAAGATATAAGATCACTTATAAATAAATGTAACTTCTGAGATTATTTCTGAGAAATTTCCACCAGTAATGTCAAATATTATGGCTTATAAAGTAAGCCTTCAAACAGTGAAGGGTAACAGTTAGACAACTGGCCTCCAATTCAGGAAGGTCTGTCTTCAAATCTCAACACCCACAGTTACTGTGCAAAGCAGGACAAATTATTTAATCTCTGAGTGGCTCAGGCAACTCTCCAGAACAGTTGGCCATCAGTATTAGAAGTAGAGCTTCCTCACAAAGAGTTCCTTATAATAAAATCATAGATCCAGAAAAAAAAAGCAGCCCTGACTTTGAAAATAGTCCCACACTTGGGATAAGTAATGATATGGGCATAAATAACAGCAAATAACTTATTACTATTGTTACCACTACGACTATAAACAAATTTAACTCTTCCTACAGCCGCACATTTCAGTCCCAATCTTTATAGGCTCCTTTGGTTTTGTCCTTTCTTATCTTTCATTGAGGTAATTCAAAAGCAACTTCTAAATCAATGACCTAAAATACAAAGTAAAAGGATTTCTATGTGAAGGGCCAAAACTGATTGTTTATTTTACTAGGGTCAGTGTCCCAAAGTTCCCTATCCCACTGACTAGAAATATGCTATTAAAAGGGTGAAGGACTTCCACAAGACACCAAAACTGGGACTGACTCCCCATCTACTACTTAATATTTCAGCAATACCGATACTTTGAATTCTGGTGCCTGGACTTTGCTTTATTTAAGTGGTAAACTGAATACAAACAAATCCTATTATAAGCTAGGCTTTAGCTGATAAAGGTAACCATAGTATTTTCCCTTCTCAACATGTATGTTCTGCATTCCCTTATATGGGGAGAACTAACAAAACTCTCTGGTTGTTATAGTTGCATAATCATAAGCATTCATTCAACCAATGTTTAATAAGTAACTACTTATTAAATGCAGGGTATTGTCTGAGACCCTGGAAGGAAGGAAGATTTAGATAAAATACACCCTTCACCTTCAGTATATCTGTAAGAAGTTTGTCATATATGACCCTTACACAATATGAAACAAATTCAACTTTCCCAGAATAAAAGTGAAAATCATGGTCTAAACTGCTGGCAGTTTCATGTTCCTACTTTTTAGTAGGAAGGATGATTATTGGAGTTCTAAAATTCCAGATTACAACTCTCTGAAGGGCATGTTAGATAAATATATTCATTGAGGATCTGGAAGAACATTTCCCTTAGGATGAAGAGTAGGTTCTGAGATCAAGACCCTGGGATCTTTCTTCTTATATTCCTTTTCTTTTTTTTACAAAGACTTGTCAAAGCTGGAACAGAGACTCTTCAGAATTCCCACCTACCACAAGGCAAAGAATATTTTGGCAAAATGAGTCCTTGCTCTGCCTGGGAAAAGGTGGGCACTTATCTTAGGGCACAAAAAGCTTCTCATTTCCCCAAAGAAGGGCAAAAAGCATCTCAGACATCCCTATGTCTTTTACTAGCCTTTTAAAAACTACTACTGCCCAATCCCTCTAGCAAAACCTTTAGATGTAAAAATTAACATAAGGATTCTTAAAAAGAGGGGCAGCTAGGTGGTAAGGACAGAGTACCAGCCCTGGAGTCAGGAGGAGCTGAGTTCAAATCCTCAGATATTTACTAGTTGGGTGACCCTGGACAAGTCACTTAACTCCAATTTCTTCCAAAAAATTTTTTTAAAGAAACTAAAATACAGTGAAAACAACTTAGAATTCCTGTAAAGGAACAGTATTCTTTTTAACTCAGTTGGAAGGAACATGTCAGTCATCAATAAACTATATCATACTAGGCAGTTGGAGCTGTTTCCTTGGGACTGTATAGTTAGAAAATTTAGTCCAAAGTCTAACGGATTAGAACTAATGGAGTCTAAGTTTCTTGAGGGCAGGATTGTTTTTTGGTCAGTGCCTAACACATATTAGTGTCTTGCACAAAAGGCAATTGGAATGAACCAAAAAAGGAGGGGGACAGGCAGGACAAAATTTAGCATCTAGTAAAAAGACAGTATAGGAAAACAGTTTAACAAGCATCAACTACAAGACTGCCCAAGCTGATAACCAAGGGAACTTAGCTGGGGGAAAAAGAGAAGAAATTCAATTTTAGGAAATTTCACCATCTTAGAAATCTCTAAAAACTATTTGTATATAATTAAAATATATAGAAATGAATAAACTATTTCAATCATCAAGAATTTATTATGCACTTACTATGTGCCAGGCACTATGCTAGGCACTGGGGTTACAAACACAGGGATAAAACAATACCTGCCTTCAAGGAACTTACATCCTCCTGGAATATTTGGATTTGGTGGGAAAATGCATGTGTACACATGTAAATTCAGCTGACTCAACGGTAACTGGACCTTAAAGTGATAAAAAAGGAGCTAGGTAACTCTGACAACAAGGAAATTTTCAACTACAACATTTTTCAAGCAGCTGCATAGATAGTAACTTTCTTAAAGAAATAAAGACTCCATTGTTGGAAAGACTAAATACAAGAGTTTAAAAAAAAATTTTAAAGAGCTTCAAAGGTGTAAAAGATTTCTTTCTATATTTTATTCTTAGTTTTTCCTCCCTAGGACACCAGGAGGACTGGATTTCAATTCAGAAGACGTTATATCTCCCACTTCTGTGATTTTTTTAGCTCCCTACAAAGGAGAGCTCAGGTGCTAACTCCTACATGACTCCTTTCCTGGTCTCCCCTATTATTAACCTTCTTTCCCTTCTGAAACTATTAGTATTTATTTATAGACATATTGCAACCTCCAACAGAACATAAACTATCTGAGGGCAACAACTAGTTCATCTTTGTCAGTTTATAATCAGCATCTACCTATCTATCATAGTATTTGATATATCTACATATGTATATGTAGTGTATACATATCTACTATGTATATGTAGTGTATACATAATAAGCATATATGTAGTGTATATACATCATATATCATATCTACTATGTATATGTAGTATATACATAATAAACATATATGTAGTATACATGCACATATATATCATATCTACTATGTACCACAGCATTTTGCACATACTAAGGGTTTAACTATATGTTTGTTGAATTAAACTAAATTACTGTCACTCATTATCCTCAAAAGGCCTACCTGTAACATCTAGATATCCCATTCTACAAAATACATAAAAGAGCAACATTTTGTGTACAAAAAGAAAACAGGCACTTATGGCAGCAACTGCTAGATGCAAAGATCCTTCAAGAAGAAGGACAATAAACATTAAAAACTTTGCTAGCATGTTTATTTCTCCCATGGATAATTTTGGACACTGCATTAATAGTATTCATATGTCCACAGCTACCTAAGAAAATCAATCCTTTTCCTCTTCTCCATTCCAGTGGATTGATACAATGCCACCTCTCCTAAATTATGTCTATATACACATATATTTCTTTAAACATGAACATAATTCACATACAAGTACAGGTCAACTGACCCAATGACTCTGGGTGGTCCTAATCTATGTACAGTTTACAGTATGAAATTAACAAGGTGAAAAAAATGCTTATATTGCCACATTAGGTACCTGAAGGTAAACATGGACTTCCCCCTTTTTTTTTCATCATCAATGCTTAGGATAGTGCCCTATGCATACATAGTAAGCACTTTCATTCATTCATCTTTCTACTACAAGGAAGCACCACAACTAAAATATTTCATCATAGGCTCATTTTTTACTAGTCATTTTTTCTTGGATTGTCATATACTTTTGAAAGTACATTTTGACTTTTGGAAAAAGAGGAGGAGACAACCAAGATTCCTAACTAGGTCAGAACACAAGAGATAAATGCACAGTCACTATCAAGAAAAAAACAGAAAAAGAATTCAATAAAGGAATGCCATCAAAGAAAAGGGAAAACTTGAAGAAACAGAGTCATTTACAACTACTGAAATTTTTAGTAAAGGAAAAAAGAAAAACATTCCACTGTAATATACTAATAAATCTCTTGGAACTCGGATAACTGCTGCAGATAATCATCAATCAACTGATGCAAAAGACGTTCCAAACACCAAGTTACACTGTAACAGGAAGGCAGAATTCTTCAAACAAGAGTGACTTGAAAAGAAGAGTTGTGAAAATGGGTCTAAAGAGAACAGGAAGTATGACTAAGATCTACCCAATAATTTCATTCTAGTTTTACCCTTGTTGAAAGAACACTATTCTTCTTCACCAAAAATGGCTAATCAGTCTTTAACATCAATACGGTACAAATTAGCAGGGTAAATAGGATGAATAATAGCTATAAATAAGTTGGAAAGGCATTTATAATAACAATGACTACCATTTACATAGTGCTTTAATGATTGCAAGTCACTTTACAAATACTATCTCATTTGATCATCACACTCTGGAAAGCAGAAACTATTATTTATCTCCATTTTACAGAAAAAAAAATAGAGGGAGACAGATCGTGTGACTTACCCATTGTCATACAACTATTAAGTATCTGAGGTTGGATTTGAACCTACTTCAGGTTCTAAGTAGCTGACAATTTATGGGAGAACATAAGACAAAATTCTCATACAAAGATAAAGACAGCTGAATCCATTAGGAAGGAGATAAGAAAAAGGTTAAGGGAAATATCAAGAGATAAAAATACCAACTAACACTAGATTACTCTTAAGAGAGATTTTAAAAGCGGACATGGATAGCACACTACCTTTTTGCAGCATCTCTTGTCTTATTCAAAGAAAGACCAAATCTCATGTGCAAAGAAGCAACTAAATTTAAATCTCCTTCCTGATGAAATGAAATCATAGTAGTGGCATAAACCAAGTGGCAGTACAGGAAAAGAAATTATTCAGGAAAAGATCAGATTCCCAGAGTCTGTGTTATTATACTGCTAATTCAGATTACATATTTGGTAGTGCTTATTCAGGACAAAATGGAAAACACACAAACAATACAGCTTTTAAAAAAAACTGTTCTGACATTCTAGAGAACAAAGAACATGCATAGTTGATACATATAAATCTATAACAAGGCAACAAAATCATTACTCTGGGAGGACCACAGCTTCTCTTCCATACTACGATACCAGTCGGTCAATAGGAAGCCAATTTACAGTCAAAAGTGTTTATCACTCTGGGAGGTAGTGAGGGTAGGGATACACTGAGAAATGTACAGGGGTGATGTAGAACCAAAAGATATCAATAAAAAGTTATTTTTTAAAATCTACTCACATATTAAAACATCCTAACTTTTTAAAAAAAATTCAAGTATCTAAGTCATAACACATACTTTTCTTTGCAGCATAATTAAAAAAAAGGATGAACATGGATTTAATGCTATATTCCAGAGGAGAAAAAAAGATTAAAAAAAAAAGTTAAAATGCTTCATAGTGTTACTTTCTACATCTCAGGTTTTCTAAACCCATGTCTCCCTTGCCATCCAACAATGTCTAACATCACATGACCAATTAAAGAGCCACATGATTCTCAAGAGAGTTAAACCAAAGCTTAAGGTCCAGAATCATCCTACAACTGTGAAAAATTCAAAGTATTTTTTAAAAAAATAAATTATTAGCAAAATAACTGAAGTAGAAATATATACAACACACATATTGTATAAAGAATTTGATAAGAAAAACCTCAGAAAAAAATCCCTTCAGCTAATAGCTGCTCTGCCACCAGCTCCTGTTCCAACCTCAACTGGCATTTTGGCATAACCTCTCCACATGGGCAGATAAAAATCAAGGGAGGAAGTCATCACCATTAAATTCCATCTGTCATCACCATTAAATTCCATCTATTTTAGCATCTCCACAGTGTTTATTCACTCTTCCCATGCTTATTAAGCTCATTGCACTTTAGAAAAATACCAACAAACCATCAGCAGATTTAGCTATGATGAATTTAATGTCAATTCCTTGATAAAGGTTTTACTACTAAGAATGTTCTGAATTCTGTTTATAAAGATGTCTTCTTTGTTGCTAAACTTGGAGACATTCTAAGGACAAGATGGCACAATGACCAATGAGGGAATCTGTTTTGCTTGCCTGGCATATTTATTACAAGGATTTTGTTTTCTTTTTTTCTCAGTGGGGAATTAAAATGGGAAGGAGAAGAAACAGATTTCTGTTTATTGAAAAAGTTAAATTTTTAAAAGATTTTAAAAAAAGATGAGATAATACAAAGCTCTTCCTCAAGTAACTCACTTGTAAGCTGCCAAAGGTAATGACAACAGAACTATACTGAAGATACTTGCTATCATAACAGCAGGATGTGATTATGAAAACAAGACCAAAATACAATTGGTATAGGTCTTGAGGTGTCTTTAGAAAAGATAATGAATGCTAATCCACACTAACAAGTATAACAAATTAAGCATACTGCCAATAATGGATTATAGATGATGACTTTTAACAGTGAAATAGAGTTATACAAGTTGCCAGATCTCATGCAAAAGTCAAAACTAGAATGTTGAAAATGCTTGATGGGGATATAGAAAAATAAGTACACTAATTAAATCTTTGTTGGTGGAGTTGTGAACTGGTCCAACCATTCTAAATAACAAGTGGAACTATACCCAAAGAACTATAAAACTACATACTCTTTCTGATTCAGAAATACCATTACCAAGTCTATATTCCAAAGAGATCTAAGGAAAAGGAAAAGGATCCATGCGTATAAAAACATTTATGGTTGCTCTTTCTGTGTGGGGAATATCTGAACAACTTGTGATATGACTGTGATGGAATACTACTGGACTCTAAGAAATGACAATGAGGATGGTTTCAGAAAAATCTTAAAAGATATATGAACTGATACAAAGTAAAGTAAACAGAAGCAGGAAAACGCTGCATAAAGCAAAAGCAATACTATAATAATCATTAACTGTGAAAGACTTAGTTACTCTAATCAATACAATGATCCATGACAACTCCAAAGGACTCATTATGAAAAATACTATTTACCTCCAGAGAGAGAACTAATGGACTCTAAGTACAGACTGAAGCATTTTTAACTTTATTTTTCGTGTGTGTGTGTGTTTTCTTTTGCAACATGGCTAATAAGGAAATGATTTGCATGACTTCACATATATAACCCATATATTGCTTGCCTTCTCAAGGGGAGGGGGCAGGGGGGAGAAAGACATTAGGAAAGGAGAGAATTTACTACTCAAAAATTTTTTTTTAAATGTCAAACATTTTTTAAAGTAATTGAGAAATATTTAACAAAATTAAAAAATATATTAAAAAAGAAATGTTTTGCCAGCTTCACATGTATAATGCTATCATATTACTTGCCTTCTCAATAGGGGTAAGAGGGGCTTGAAGGAAGGAGACAATTTGGAACTCAAAATTTAAAAATGAATGTTAAAACAAAATAAAACAATAAGAACTAGTACACTGCTAGTTCAACGGACCTACTTAACACTGATGTTTCTGGAGTCAGTTTCTTGTGGGAAGTGGCTGTATTGAACCAAAGGCCTTTATCCAAACAGCTTCTCATACCCAATGTATTTCTGGGGAACTGACACTAGTTTCAAATGTGTTATCCACTTTACATTGATAGTGGCTGTACTAGTTCTAAAGAAGTTAAATGTAAATTTGAAGAAATTGCACATGTAATCAATACATCATTGTGCAAGTATTCTTCTGACTCTGGAGTGAAAATCACAGCTTAATCAGGCAGATACTATGCTGCATCAACTCTCACTCCTACAGTTAACACTATCTGACCTAACAATAAAGGAGAAAATAATATGCTATCCTTGAAGATGATGGAAAAGTTAGGGGTACCCAAAACCACCCGGAAATGAATAAAATTATCTCCAAAAGTGACAGATGAGATCACTGATTCCATCCCCTACTTTGTAAACACGTTGCTTAGGAAATGTTCCACTATGTTCAAGCTAGTTATGAAATTTAAAGGAAAAGCCAATGAGAGTGTCTCCAAGTCAGTTGGCCCCCTTCCTAAAAGAGACATTGCCAGCCCTGGGAGTCCCTACCATGCCAACCTGATTCCCTTGTCAGCACGCTGGGTTTCTTATATCTCCTTGTGACTTTTTGTTTGTTCTTTGTGGCTGTTTTGTTTTTTGTTTGTTCTTTGTTGGTTGTCTTTTATTTTTTTGCACTGGAAAATTTTAGAGATTTTTAAAAGACACAAACTAATCTGTGTTAGGGGATTTAGGAATGGGAGGAATCCAGTGGCTTTGGTATCCTCCCTTTCTTTGCAGAAGGTTTTATATAACTGAAGATGAATGTTGGAGTACCACTGACGTCAAAACAAACACTGCCCACCCTTAGTGACCATCATTTTCTTTCTTCAATGAGGTCTCTGTGCAAACATTAGGTATACTTCAAACCTCACAGTAAGAATGTAAGATTTAGATTTAGGGCCTGTGTATCTCCATCCACTTCTGCCCGGTTGTGAAAAGCTTTAAATATCAAAGGACTTTAAATTTGGTACTGGATGTAATAGGGATCACTGAACTTTACTGAAGTGAGGGTGAGGTGACATGGTCAGAACTAAGACATAAGAAGATTACTCTGATAGCTGAGAGAGAAGAGTCGTATAGGGAGATTAACTTCTTACAATAGTGTAGATAAGTAATGACAATCCACACTAATGTTATGGCTATTAGTTGAGAAAAGGAAGCATAGGATAGATTTTATAAAGGAAGAAAATACAAGAATTGGCCAACTGAGTGGCTATGTGGGGTGAGTAAAAGAAGGAAGTTATGCATGGCAATGAGAACCTGAGTGACTGGAAGTTCAAGAGATGGGAGAGTATGAGGGAAAAACATAGAGTTCTGTTCTAGACATGTTGAGTTTCAGAAGCCAATGGGACATGAAGTTCAAAACATTCAACAGGTAGTTAATGATACAGAACTTGAGCTCAGGGAAGAAAAGAGAGTTGGATAAATAGATGCACAGAGATGACAAATGGACCCAGTGAAAGACTATTAAGAGAAGAGGGTCTATCAGGACAGATCCTTTGGTAATGCTCACAGTCAATGAGTGTGATATGGATGAAGATCTGATACACTAAGAAGAAAGAAGAGTAAGACAAGTAGGAGGAAAACTGAGAGCTGAGTCAAAAGAACTTAGAAAGGAGCATATGGGAGAAAGTGGCCAACAGTGTCAAATGTTGCAGAAAAGCCAAGAAGAATGAAGATTGAGAAGATGCCATTAGATTTGGCAATTTTTAAAAGATTACTGGTATTTCTGACCAAGACGGCTGCCTGAGTGGAAACAGGCAGCCTGACTCCTACATATCTATTCCAGCCAACAAATATAAAAATTCCTCCAGACCAAATAATGATCAAGAAACTCAATGAGAAACTACAGTAAAAATTAACTGGATTTTTTTCCCTGATAGTTGGTCACTGTAAATTAGATGTTACCAAATTTGTTGTTCTTTTATGTGTTCAAACCTTTCATTAGGGTTCTCTCCACCACTTTCAAGATTACAGCACAACGGAATAAAAGCAAATATCTGCTATGTCCCAGGCATTTCCACGTATCTTTAAGAAGCTTTAGACTTTTTTAAATTAAATTTTATTTTATTTTCACATGTATAGTCAGGCAAAACATTAACCATGTTCAGAAAAATATGTCACAATCTGCACCTCAAGTCCTCTGCTTCTTTATCAGAAGGTATGTTTCATGATGAATTGGTCATTGTGTTAATTAGAATTCCCAGACCTTTCAAAGTTGGCTGTCTATACAATATTGTTTTTAGTGCTCACCTCATTCTGTATCAGTTCATATAAATTGTGAGGTTTCTGTAAAACTGACACCTAATTCATTTCTTAACAGCACAATAATGTTCCCTCACATTGATACACCATAACTTATTTAGTCATTCCACAACTGATGGGCACCCTTTTGGTTTCCAATTCTTTTCTACCACAAAAAGAGCTGTTATAAATATTTTTGTTCATATGGATCCTTTTCCTCTTTAATCTCTTTGGAGTCTAGGCCAAACCATGGTAACACTGGGTCAAAAAATAGTAACTTTCGAGGCATAGTTCCAAACTCCCTTCCAGGATGGCCGGGTCAGTTCGCAGTTCCAAGAACAGCATATTACTGTACCTCTTTTCCTACAGCTCCTCTAGCATTTGTCATTTTTTTTGTAAATCTGGTGAGGGTGAAGTAGAACCTAGGAGCTATTTTAATTTGCAATTCTCTAATTATTTGTGATTTGGAGTATTTCATATGGCTATTGACAGTTTGGATTTCTTCTCTTGAGAACTGTCCATATCCTTTGGCCAATTTTTAGTTGGGAATCAATTACTCAATAAGGATTTATCACATGTTTACTATAAGCCAAGCACTGTGATAAGCACTGGGGACATAAAAAGAAGAAAAGACTGTACCTGCCCTCAAGGAGCTAACAATCTAATAGAGGAGACAACATGCAAACAAATATATACAAAAGAAGTTATATATAGGATAAACAGAAAATAATTAACAGAAAGTATTAGAATTAAGAGGTGCTGAGGACGTCTTCAGTAAGAGATGAAATCTTAGTTGGGATTTAAAGGAAGCCAAAGAAGTTAGCAAAGATAAGGAGGGTCTGAGATCACTCCAGGCATGAAAGACAGCCACAAAAGTTCATGGAACCAGCAAGAAGACCTGTGTCACTGGATTGAAGAGCATGTGTCAGTAACGTATAAGAAAACTGGAAAGATAGGAAGAAACTAGGTGATGAAGGGCTTTGGATGCCAAACAAAACAAGTTGTACGTCATCCTGGAGGCAACAGGGAGTCATTGAAGTTTACTGAGTAGGGGGGTAACATGATCAGACCCGCACTTCAGAAAAATCACTTTAGTGGAGAACAGATTAGACTGGGGAGAGACCTGAGGCAGGCAAACCCAACAGCAGGCTATTATGACAATCCAGGCTTAAAACAATGAGGGTCAGAGGAGAGGAGGGGATGTGTTTGAGAGATGTTGCAAAGGTGAAATCAAAAGGCCTTGGCAACAGATTAGAAATGGGGAGAGAGAGATCCTGAGCACTCTAGGATGACTCCTGGGTTACAAGGGACTAAGAAGATAGTGTTGCCCTAAAGGAGTGGGGGGGTGGGAAGGGTTTAGGGGAAAAGATAATGAGCTCTTTTGTGAACAAACTGAATTTAAGATGACTGCTGAATATCTAGTTCAAGATGTCTGAGAGGCAATTGGAGATGAGATTAGAGGTCAGTATATAGTTGGGATAGAATAAGTAAATTTGAGAATCATCAGCATAGAAATGGTAATTAAATTCATGGGAGCTGATCTTATTCTTATAAATTTTAATCAGTTCTCTATATAGAAATGAGACCTTTATAAGAGAAATTTCTTGCAAAGACTTTTTCCCCATTTACTTGTAGATGTTTTAGGCTTTAGCTAATGTCTATTTGACTTTGTAGAAATCTGATGTGATAATTAGCCACAAAGCTAATAAAGTATTATCAACAGTCAGTGTGTCTGTGGAGATTGATAAGTATCACACAGATAGGTTGGTATTCTTTCAATACATTGTTTTAAAAGTAAAACTCCTCCAAATATGTGTTCTAAAAAGGAAAGGGACACTGCATATCTTATGACTGAGTAAAAAGGTATCTGAGTTCTTAACATGTACTTTTGCTTCTAAGAAGTAATATACTATTCAAACCATCATGGTCCCTGAGATCATGCTAGTAAAGCTGATAAGAAGCTATCCTCACAAAGACTCCTGAAACTTACTTGCCATTCAGAACTGAATTTAACTATCTGGAGTAGTCTTCGTTTTGCCCTCAGTAAGCATCTCTTATGAACTAAAACATTTAGTGGCGCTTATACACTGACCCACAAGTTTCTTATTGTCCCTCCTCACATTTATCAGCTGGATAGTTATGATGCACTTAGAATCACAAAATCAAATAATTTGAGAGTTGGCAGGCATCAACAACCATCTAGTCTAAGCCATACACAAGAGAATACCCACTATAACAATACCCAAATATGTAGTTATGCAGTCTCTATTTGAATGTCTCCAAAGAAAAAGTACCCAAAATCTTTTGAGGCAGACCATTATACTTTTGAACAATTTAATTGCTATTAAATTTTTCCTGATAACAAGGCTAAATTTTTCTCTTTGCAATTTCTACCCATTGCTTCAGGTTCTTTCTTCTGGAGCTAAACAGTACAAATCCAACTCTTCCACATGAAAGACCCCTCAGATTGTTCTCTCATGTATCAATGTACCTCTTACACCATGTTGCCCTGAACTGAACTTTATATGATATCTAATGAGTGCCAAGCACAGTGAGTTTATCATCTCCCTATTCCTAGAAGTTATGCTTTCCTTAATGTAGCCCAAATGCCCTATCATGCCACTAATTCACATTGAATTTACAATCCACAAAAACTCTGAAATCTTTTTTTCATGATAACTTCTATATATCCATGACTCCCCCATCTTCATCCAATATGCCAGATTTCCCTTTCTGTTTCATGTCATCAGCAAATTTGACAAGAATATCGTTTATGGTCTATTTACCTAAGTCACTGATTAAAAATATGAAATGGAATAGGGCCACACACAGATCCTATGATATTCCACTGAAGACCTCCTGCCAATGTGCACTTAATCATTAACAACTATTCTTTGAATCTTTCAATGTAACCAATTCAGAATCTGTTTGGATTGTATAATTGGCTAATCCATACATCTCCATCTTCTCCACTAGAATAGTAATGAGATTCTTTATTAAACCAAAGAAAAGCTAAAATCTAAGGAAGCTATATTTATAACATTCCTCTTATCTACTAATACATTAATCCTGTAAAAAGAAGAATTGAGTTAGTCTGGCATAAACTCTTCATGAAGCAATGCTGGCTCTTTGTAATCACTACTTTGCTCTCTAGATGTTCACCAACTATCTCTTTAATTCACTGAAGAATTTTTCCAGGAATCCAAGTTAAGTTCATTGACCTAAAATTTGCAGACTCTGTTCTTTCCTTTTTTGAAAAAAATGGGAAATTGTCTTCTAATCTTGTGGGACCTCAACCACTTTTCATGATCTATCAAATATCAATGAGAGTGAGTCAGTAACATTTGGTGGTTTCAAGATCGCTGGTGGCAGTTCATCTAGAACAGGTGATTTGGTTTCATCAAAGCCCTCATTTACTCATTTTAGATATCAACTGCCTGTTAGCCATTTTTGTTCTTTCACTTCAAACAGAAAAGTCATTCCCCTTTGCAGAGAAAATGAAACAATATAAGAATTAAGCATCTCTTAATGTCAATGTGTTCATAAAACTTAATTATTTTATTCTGAACTTAATCACCAAATGAAACAAGCATTTCCATATACAAATCAGAACAGAAAAAGAGGATTATACTTGAGACTGCAAATCTGAGTTATGTACTGTTTGTTTTTCCTTGTAAGTATATACTATATAACAAATCCAAGATGTAGCTTCCAAAATTCATAAGGTTTAGTTCTCTAATTTTATGTCTGTGCCTCTATGCTTCCTCCTGGTTTCTTCTGTGCTTTTAAAAAAAATTCTTCAATTTTTTTTAATAAGCAAAAATCTGTCTTTTCTCCCTCCAACCACTTACCTCCAATTCAGAAAGAAAGAAAAACAAAACCCATTACAAACATTCATAATGAAGCAAAACAAATTTCTGCATTAGGCGTGCTCCAAAAAATACAACTCATTCTGCGCTCTGAGCCCTCCACCTCTCTATCAGGAGGTGAGTACTGGCATAACCACAATAATAACTAGCATTCGTATAGCACTTTAAGGTTGGCAAAGCACTTTACAAATATTAAATTTTTTATCTTCACAATAATCTGGGAGAGAAGTGCTATTTTTATCTCCATTTTATGGATGATGAAAAATAAAGCAGGCAAAGATTAAGTAACTTGCCTAGGATCACACAGCTAGCATATGTCTGAAGGTCTTCCTGATTCCAAGTCCAACACCATGCACCCTGCCATACCGGGTCATTGGAGTGATTAGAGTTGTAAGTTTTTCAAAGCTGTCTTTCTTAAATGCATAACGACACTATAAAGAAAAGCAAAAGCTTTGAAAGTTTAAAGAATTCTGATCACTTCAGTGACCCACTATGATCCCAGAGGATGGATGATGAATCAGAGAGGTGAAAGACCCAAGAAGCAGAACGAGACAAAATTTTGGACACGTTTGGATTTGGCCCATGGATAATAATTTGCAAGCTTTGTTCCATAATATTCCACTTAGTTGACCTTATCAGCTCTCAAAGTTTTCAATGACCATTTCTATAAGTATGAGAGTCTCAGATCTACTTGTCTGGCCCTAACTTTTAGTCTCAAATATACAACTGCCTTTGGCAGTTGGCAAATATATAAGTATATTCATTCCAGAATACTATTGTGCTACATGAAACAACAAGCAAGATGCTTTCAGAAAAACATCGGAAGACTTATATGAAGGGAAGGAAGGGAGAGTTTGGAACTCAAAATTTTAAAAAAATAAATAAATTTTTAATGTAATTGAGAAAAAATAAAATACGGGAGAGGGAAAAAAAGACTATCCCCAATTTATTTGTATATATCTTGCTTGTACATAATTGTCTCCCACATTAGACTGTGAACTCCTTGAGAGCAGGGTCTTTTTCTTTTTTTTAATTTAATCAAGACAACGCCTGGCACATAGTGGGTACTTAATAAATGTAGTTGACTGACTGCCATCTTCCTGAAACTCTCCATCCATGACATAAGGAAAAGAACTGAATCAAGTAAGTTATACCTTATTTTATGCCAAAACATAGAGACAAGTTCAACTCCTACTCAGGAGAACAGATCTGACAATGTGCCCCAGTGAACATGGATAGGATGGTAAGGCAAAGTTGGCAAGGAATTATTCATATTAGCCTTGGGTCATCTCCAAAGAGTTTCCATTCAGTTCCTACAAATAGACTAGCTTTAGACCATCTTAGACAAAATGAAACTTACACACCTTAGTTTTGTGACCTTGGACAAGCCACTTAACCTTTCTAGGTCTCAGATGCCTCATTTATAAGATGATGAAATAAGTAAGGAACTCTAAGGTCTTTGTGCAGTTCTGAAATTGCTTAACTCAAATATAGATATCAGAACTGGATCAGAATTTAGGCCCATTGGACTTGGTATGACCTATACCAGAAACCTTTGGGGATCCACTTAAGACTAGGGGATTTTCTGGAATCCCTTAGAAGTCCGTTGCAGTTTCTGGAAAGTGAGAGAAAGGGGATATAAGTCAATTTGCCATTTGCCTCTCTCAATTCTAAGCAACATTTACTTCCCTTACTACAGAGAGTCTTCTCAATTTCTCAAATTCTCATGCCTAAATCTAAGTCATTCAAGTTTCAGTCACTGACAATTAATCAAATCAAGAACTCTGAGAGCTAAAGGCAAAACTGCCACAACTTAACCCAGTTCACTTTCCCCAGGCAACCACAAGTACAAGGCTTTTAACACTAGTGAGACATTTTCACAGTCTGTGTGACAAATACCTGATTCATCTATCAAGTAACAAAGTAAACCATATGGTCAGATGTGTTCATCACTAGCATTTACATAAACACAAACCTGGTAAGATTCATGGGCTTAGTTTGAGAATTTTAGTCTAACAAATTTGGAACTTCTCTCATGAAGTCAAATTGCCTTGTTCGCCAAACACTTTGATATTCTTCATACTCCCATACTGAAAGAAAATCCTTTCAACTGCTACTGCTCCTTTCATATGAAAGCAATTTCCTTCTATTTCACAAACCATCTCTCCATCCAAAAATTCTTGGTTTTGTAGAAGACCTCTAAAAAAGCTATGTATACTGGGGAGAAAAATATTACATAAGAACAAAAGTTGTTCCCAGTGCACTATAAATTGATGAAATGGAGGTAGGCACCAAAGATAAAGTATATCTAACCTAAAAAACTATGTTTATTTTCATTACCCCCTATACTTGGGAATACAGGCTACTGCCTAAAACTGAAGGCTCCCCCCACACCATTATTGCTGGATATTGTAATGGAACTGAATATAAAGCCAGCAGACACACGAACAGAATTAGGAGAAATAATCGATAGAAATGTGGTGAAAAATAAATGAGCTTGTTAACAGTTGTAAAAGAAAATGAAATGTCACTGGCTACATAGTCAAAAGCAGGTATTTCCTGGTCTCCAATCCTCTCTACACTGTAATAAGTGCAGCTAGGAGTCAAGGTCATAATCATCATTTAGACAGACCACAAGAAAATCATGGAGAAATTTAGCAAATCAGAATGAGACCACACTCTCTCTCTAGTGAGTTTAACACATAACCCTGGAGAATTTTGTGTGTTTATTTTTATTTTAACAATGAACCAACTAGTAAAAAAGCAAGATTATGTACAAAGACTGAAAAATACCCTTCCTTATGATATGTTATTACCTCTGTAACCAAGTCTGGTATGTTTAACTTCCCAGCTAAGTTTTAGTGCCATCAGCAAGCGCAAAAAGATTTTGCAAGGCTGAGATCTTCCTTCTTTGTTGTTGCTGTTTGTCCTTCATTCTCAAATAGGACTATGACACTGGAAAGGTGATCTCATGACTTGCAAGTGAACAGGATTTAAGTAAGGCAGGGCTGTGCAAAGTCACCAGCCTCAGTTTTTCCTCCATCTGAGTCCAGTGGCAAGATATAAATCAGGATGACTGGCGATGACCCTGGATGCAGTGGGAGACACTGGCCTTTTTAGCTAAGGTCTTTCCCAGGTCTCAGTTTCCCAGGTCTCATGTCCATCCAGCGATTAAGGCAAGGTAGGAAACAAGGGAAAAAAAAGGCAAAAAACAGTCTTTTACCCAATCAAAAAAAAAAAATAATCAACTTGAGATTTCCTAGAAAGCTATGGAATACATTTTGATCTCAGTACTTAAATATGAATAATGTGAAGGTGGGACAAAGGCAATTGATGTTCAGTGACAAAGTAGAATAATCAGAAGACTCTAGAAATTTTTTAATGGAGTCTAGTTTTACCAGATTGAAATTTTTCTTTTTTTTTAACATAGGCCCTAGAACATTACTAAGCTTTGGAAAAGCACCTAGCGGTTTCTAGACAGTTCAGCAGACATAAAATATGTTAAATACTTACCACACAAATGAGACATTATTAAAATTCATATCTACGTTTTCATTGTAACATCCTCATTTTCAGCTTATGAGATTAATTATCCTCCCAAGAGGATACTGATTGTGACTTATCTTCACATTCCCATTTCACAGATAAATAAAGAAATCACAAGAGAAAACTGTTCAGACATACGAAAAATCAACTTGTTTAGAATACAATTCAAATATCCTATTTAAGTGCTGCATGCATGAAGATATTGGACCCCATTACATTCAAAGCTAATGCATGTCCACCAGGAAATAAAGCTTTAAGAAGCCCAGAGAAAAAGTCCCATATGCGCAAAAAATATTTATAGAAAAACTTTTTTTATTGTAGCAAAAGAATTGCTAATAAAGTAGGTGGCAAGTGACTAAAGAATAGTTGGACAAACTGTGGTTTTTCAATAATAGTCTAAAATAATCTGAAAAAGCTTCATTAAAATTATACAGAATATGTAAAGTGAACCAATGATTACAATAATTGAAAGGAAAACAGCAATGAAAAGTTTCAGAACTCTAACTAATGCAATGACCAACAGTGACTTCAGAAGACTAATGGTGAAGCATGACTCTTTGTCTTTTGACTGGGAGGTAGTAGACTACAGGTGCAGAATGAGGCATACATATACTGTCATTCATGATTAGTTTTGCTTAAGTGTACCTTGTCACAAGGGAAGATCCTATAGGGGGCAGTACTGTGAAATGACAACAATTTTTTTTTAAAAAGACTTTAAATAAAGTTATTTTTTAAAGGGAGAAGCACAAAATCGTCAAAGAATTTATTTTAAAATAGAAGACTGTTGATGGAGGGAATGAAAAGAGAACTCTCCCAAGTAAAAAAACTTAGATAAAAGAAAAAAGATCCTGTCACTAATTTCATCCACTAATCAAGAGGCCACAATGAAGAAGATAAATTACATATCTTTGTTGTAAGTTACTATTCTTTCAAATTCTATTTGAAAAAAAAAAACACCATGAGATTTTTAAGATAAGTAGCATTTTGAATGCATTACCCATCAAAGCAAAAGAAAAAAAGTGAATCATGTTCTACACATTGCCAAAGATTCAGGATAACTCCTCAGTGACCATGGTGAGGAAGAGAGGGATATCTAGCAGCTCTATCAATAGCACAAAAGTGAAATCTCTGTCTTACCATAATGACTGGCATTTCAACATAAAAGATGAGAAGAGAGAGACTAGGCAGGTAACTTTTATCAACGGCATTTAATAAAGGAATTGATACTTGGGAAAGCAAAGCCCACAACTAACCCCTTTCTCTGAGGCTTAGTGGACATTTTTTCCTACTACACATGGGAAGAGCGACTCAAGAAAGTACTAATTTTCATCACACAGAACTGACAATCCTACATGGGTAGGAGGAGATAAATCACCAGAAAGGCAAGAAAGAAAGAAATCTCTTCTTTACTCTCCCTTCTGGACAAGAGAAGAGGCAAAGTAATGTCTTGAGATAAAGAATGTACGGAATATCACACTTCCTCACTGAAAATGGTGAGCAGAAAGGAAGAGATGAGAAGTAATCATCAAAACCATTAGAGATGCAAAGATAAGAAGAGTAAACCCAGTAGTTGGTGTTTATAAAGGAAGAAGGCTCTTTCTGGTAAAAAGAAATCCCTAGGGCAAGGATTCTTAACCTGGGGTCCAGGAAGCCCTTGGAGGTCCATGGATACATATCAGGAAATCCATGAACTTGGAAAAGAAAGGAATGGCTTCTTTTTATTTCAATGTAATTGGTTTCCTTGATAATTTCATGTGTTTATTTTGTGCATTTAAAAATATTAATCTGAGAAGGATGCATAAGCTTCACCAGACTGCCAAAGGAGTCCATGATACCAGAAAGGCTGAGAATCCCTGATTTACAGTAAATAATCTTTATGTCATACTCAGGGTCTTCATTCTCCAGTAGGTAAGAAGAAAGATACTGAATGGGGGGGGGGGGAGGTAAGAAGAGAAGACAGAGAGGAGAGGGGAAAGAGAGAAAGGAGAAAAGAGGGGAAAGGAGAAAGAAAGGGAGAGAAGGGAAAAATAGAGAAGAGACAGGTGACTGGGGGGAGGAAAGAGGGAAAAGAAGAGAAAGGAGGAAAGAGAGAGAGGGGAGGAAAGAGAGGAGGAGGAAGAAGAGGGAGGGCAAGGGTGGAGGAGGAAATAGAGGTAAGGAGAGGGGAAGGGAGACAGAAAGGGGGGCGAAAGGGAAAAAGAGAAAAGAGAGGTGGACGTGGGAAAGAAGAAGGGGCGGGGAAACAGAGAAGAGAGGGGGAAGGTGGGGGGAGGAGAAAGGAGGAGGATAGAGGAAGAGGCGAGAGAGAGAGGGAGGGAGGGAGAGAGAGAGAGAGAGAGAGAGGGAGAGAGAGAGAGAGAGAGAGAGTGTGTGTGTGTCTGCGTGTGTGTGTGTGTGCGTGTGTGTGCGCGTGTGTGTGTATGTGTGTCTGTGTCTGTGTGTGTCTGTGTGTGTGTCTGTGTCTGTGTGTGTGTATGTGTGTGTGTGTCTGCGTGTGTGTGTCTGCGTGTGTGTGTGTGTGTGTCTGCGTGTGTGTGCGCGTGTGTGTGTATGTGTATCTGTGTCTGTGTCTCTGTGTGTGTGTGTGTGTGTGTCTGTGTGTGTGTACGTACCCGCACAAGCGGGGAGGGGGCGCAGATCCTCCACCACGAGCGGAGGGGGCTCGCCAGCCCCAGGACCGCCCTGGGGAGGGGAGCGGGAGGAAGAGGAGGAGGAGGAAGGAGGGGGCAGGAGGAGGCAGAGCGCTCCTCCCCTGACACTTCAGAGAACACATGGTCCTGTCACCGGGAGCGCCGGGGGATCGGGGGTGTGCGCCCCACCGCGGCCGCTCCCCGCCCCGCGCCGCCCGCCCCCCGCCCCCCGCGCCGGCGGCCCGGGCCCCGGTACCTTCTTGACGGTGCGAGGCGCCTCGGTGACGGTGCCGTCGGGGCTGACCAGGGCCTCGCCGCCGTCGCGATGCCGCTGGTGCTGGTGATGAGGGTCGCTCCGCTTCATGGCCGACGCCTGCGGCACCTTCCCGGCGGGCGGGGCGGCGGCGGGGCTGAGGGTGGCGGGGCCGGGCGCCGGGGGTCGCTCCGCGGCTGGGGCCAGGGCCGGAGCAGGGGCCGGGGCCGCGGCCGGAGTCTCGGGGTCACCGGCGCCCGCCGCAGGGGCCATGGCGGCCACGGCCGCCGAGCTCATCCCAAGCTGCGGCTCCGGATCCGGGGGGCTCAGGTCCTTGAGCTCCACCTCAGGCACCTTGGTGGCAGCCGCTGCTGACACGACCTGCACAGACATCGCCGTCCCCGCTACTCCCGCTGCCGCCGCCGCCGCCACTGCCGCCTCAGACTCCGGCTCCGGCTCGGCCCCGCCCCCCTCTCCTCCTCCCCTCCCCCATCCCACTCCCGGTCCTCCTCCTCCTCCGCCTTCCCTCTCCGCCCATCCCACCCCGCCCTCCCCCGCTTCCCCGGCCCCCGGCCCCGCCCCCGCTCCCCGCTCGCGCGGCGCCACGGGACCTGTAGTGCGCTTGCCCTGGGCTCCACGCGCCGAGGAAGGGGCGGCGGGACCTCAGCCCCCGACGTGCTCTGCGCGCGCCCAGAGCGGCCTGGCCCGCAAAGCCCCAAGAGAGTTGTAGTTCTTCAGTCGCTCCCGCGGAACTTGGCTCTTTCTCTCTGGGAGTGGATCGATTTGGGGTCCTGAGGGGCGGGGCAGCGGGAGAAAAGGCAGCGAGGTTGGCTAGGATGCGCTCTTGAGGAGAGGAGAGGGCATGCAGAGGAGATGCGATTTAAAGGGAAAGAGACCCACAAAGCCCACGCGAGGGAGAGAGGGATGAGAAGGATGGATGGCTGCTCTGCCTGGGAATTTCCACAGTGGGCACTTGGAGTTCACATGCGCCGGTCTTTAAAGCAAAGGCCACGACGTCATGTGCTGGGGCCCTGAGCTCCGAACTGGAACACTGCCTTTTCATTCCTAGGATTAGGAGTGAGGGGGTGGGGAATTTAGAGGTCACCCAGCCCTACTCCTCCATTTTTACTGATGAGGAAACTAAAATTCATGCAACTGGTGACTTTCTCAAGGTCACACAGTGAGTAAATGACAGACCTGAGATTTATGAGTCCGAATCTCACTTTCTCACATTGGAAACGTCGCCTTTCCTGGTCCTTGGACTGCTGAATTGTGAACCCTGGGTCCTGAAAATCTTTTGTCCTCCCGTAAAATGAGTACTGAAACCCCTGCCCTAAAATTCAGTGGTTTTGCCTCAAAACAAAATAATTTACCGCTTGGGAACCACTTACCTAACACAAAACACTCTCCTGTATCGGCAAAATATATGTATCTTAGCTGGAAATATTAGGGATATGAACCTTGCTGAGAAAAACTGTCTTCAAACGTCTCATTTGCTCAGCACTATAATTTTCACCCCTAACCCACAAAAAGGGAAAATGGAGCTAAGAAAAGGGGAAGTAGCTGGTTTGTCAAGAGAGCAGGTCTTTGTCTGCACATCCCCAAAAGATATTTGCATGTTGACCCAGAGAACTAGTCCGCACATTTCCAACAGGATTGAGGGAAATAATAGCCAGCCCTAGATCTCTGCCTAATTATAATCTAGCAACTTGGGACTTTACCTAGCTACTTGGTGGAGATTGTGCTATTCTTAAATACCAGCTTTTTCATTCACATAATCCTTGTGTCCATGGACAAATCACTTACCCATTCTGAGTCCCAGTTTTCTCATATGTAAAATGAGAAAGTTAGGTTAGATGATCTTTAAGGTACCTTCCTGTTGAAATCTTCTGATCTTATGATGAAGTCATCTTTTAATGCCTTAGGCCCCAGTTCTGCCTTCCTGAGTTCATTAGCTATGGCAGGCATGGCTACTTGAAAGTCCACTGAGCACTTTCATTTCCACAAAGCCCAGATGCTAGGCCTCCTTCCTTTCAGCTTTGTGTCTCCATACCACCTAAAATTTGGAGAGAATTTCCTTCCTCTCTCTGAGAATGAGCCCTTGAGCTCCATCTTCCAGCTGTTGAGAAGGATTAGCAGTTCTGTAACTGATTTATCTCCCCCTTCCTCTTGGAAATACACAGGAACTTCTATAGAGCCACCTGGTGTGCAGCAGACAAAGCAGGCAGCAGCTGCCTACCTGGGATGCCAAGAGGATTGGTTACCTGAGCTTGACTTGTGCCTTCCTGTTCTCCCCCACTCCAATCTTCCCTTCACATATGAGTAGCATAACCAACAGCTTCTCCTTCCTGTGCTTTGTAGCCCAAGGCCTTGTTCCAGTTTGATAACTCCCATTTGTCCCAATCACATACCATTCCTCAGAGGAGTTCCTTCATCATCACATTTGTTCTCAATATCTTTGAGAGGCAAGAAGGGAATCATTCTCTTCATTTAGCAGTTAGAAGCAGAGAAAATGTACTTTCTTTTGATTACCTTGCAATTCAGACTCTAAAGCCAATGTACTTCCTCTGGTTCTCCCTGGGAAATACTATGACCTCCATTTCAAGCAAAATGATAACTAAGCATTTTTTTTGGCCTAAGGTAAAAACAATGTGTGTGAAGGTAGAAGACAGTCTAGTGAGGAGGAGGGAAGGAAGGAGGGCACGATCCAACTGAATTTGCAGACATGCTTGGAGAAGGGGGTAGGTCCACTCCTCACCTCCATGGGACCTGGGGAGAAATTCAAGACATAAATGTGGAAAACTATAGCTAAGGGACTTTGTTGACGTTGGGCAAAGGAATAATGTCATCTATGTACCACAGGCCAGGAGAGGGTCATGGTGAAATGTAGAGACAGAGTTCTCTGAATCCTACAACAGCAAAGAATCATTCTACTACGCACCCACTCGCCACCCCACATGCTTACACATTCAGAAAAACTACAATTACTGTGGTCTAATTTCAGCTCCAACTTTAAGACCTAGGTATAGTGGTGGGAGGGGTATTGACCAAGTAACTCTCACGAATTTTTCCCCCAACCTCAGTCAATGAAATTACAGAATATAAGAAGAAGGTAACAGCAAGTACAGTTTTAAATGGAAGGAAAAAGAAATGTCTACATTTATTACCTCTGAGGGTTATGAAAAAATATTTTGGTAAAACTTGTTGGAATTAGAGAGCTCACTACTGGTTAGCTGAAGGATGAATTAACCAAGCTTCTGGTATCCTTTTAAAAAGCAAGATATACCTTTGTGAGGTATGAACAGGAACCCTTCTTGAGAGGGAATTGTGTTTGTAGTAGGAGTGGGGGAGAAGTGGAATTTTCTTTTCTTTCCCTCATCAGCCATAATATCTTGCAGTGACACTACCCAGCATTGAGTAGGCCCAGTAGTTGAGGCAGGAAGTAGCTCTGAGTAGGTATGAACTCTACAAGTAAAGAAGAGAACCAGCTCTTCTTGTGGTTCAGTTGTGCCCATCTGTTTATAACCCTACTTGAGGTTTTCTTGGCCATTTCCTTCTCTAGCTCATTTTATAGATAAAGAAACAGGCAAATAGGTTAAGTGACTTACCCAGGGTCACACAGATAGTATGTATATAAAGCCAGCTTTGAACTCAAGAAGATGAATCTTCCTGACATCAGGCCTGATTCTATCTACTGTGCTACCTGGAGGTCCCTGAGCCAGCCCCAGAGATTAGGAATTTAGCTGCAAAGAGGAAAAGGGACAAAGAATTTAAACCAAGTGATTTACCCAGCAGAAATACTGTGCCCTGGCAGAGCAGCATGAGGAATCTACAAGAAGAAAAAGTACATCTACAGATCTAGAGGACTGAGTTGCCTTGGCCCCATGTTTGTCCATGCTATGTGTGTATCCCCTCTGCCCACTGACACAGTGTATCCTTGTAAAAGAACGTTCCACAGGTTGAGGGAAAGGGGATATTTTATAGCCACATTCTCATGGTAACCATCTCAGTAATGACTTTGATGTTGCTCAGTGGTGTCCAACTCTTCATGACCCTATTTAGGGTTTTCTTGCAAAAATGCGGAAGTGATTTGTTATTTCCTTCTCCAGTTTGTTTTACAGATGATGTTTTACAGATGTTTTACTGGGGGAAACTGGGTTAAATGACTTGCCCAGTATCAATCACATAGCTAGTAAGTGTCTGAAGCCAGATTTGAACTCAGAAAGATGAATCTTCCTGACTCCTGCCCCAATACTCCATCCACTGGGCACTTAGCTGCCCACGGTAATACCTTTGCTTTGAACTAATTGTGTCCTCTGACTATTAAAACTGAAAGCACCAGTGAAAGTTCATGAGCTATATTATAGGAGTGTGACCCTAAGGAGGAGATGTTTAACCTGTGAATTCAATTAGAGGGAGCCTGAAAATATATAGTATATTAATAAGCCTCCAAATCCATCCATAAAGTTGTCCTACCTCCACCTCCAGACAAAGAAATTAGGCTTACAACAGGGGAGCATTTTTTTGGTGTCTATAATAAGAATATAGGAATAGCCTCCCTTGTCATTGACTAGTCCTTCCCAACATGCACCCACGGGGAAAAAAAGTGATACAACATTAACTCAGCCTTCAGAATCCCTTTCCTGTAGAGTTGACCTTGGAATTCAGTCGCTCTAACTCCCAGGAGAAAATAATTTATTTGTACTTTCTATGATGGTAAACAGAAGGCACGTGAGCCCAGGGAGAAGAAAGCTCATATTTTCCCTTTATGTGAGAAACTTCCCTAACAAGTGCCAACAGAGGCTACATCACCTGGATTCCAACCCTATAGGAGCCCTAAATTGTATAGGATCCTAACGTTTAAAGACTTTATTCTCAACTCTCTTTTCTACCCACTTCAGTTTAACCAGCTCTCAATACAGTGCTAGCAACTATAATTCCCTGATACTAGACTTCAAATACAGGTTAAATGAGCACTAATGCAGATAGGGATGATACAGAGGGATTCCTTCTTCGAGTGGAGAGTTGAATCAGGTGACCTCTGAGGTCCCTTCCAAGTCTCAATGCTAGGAGAGGTTTTCAGGTCTTTCAAATGAGAAAGTACTTTGTTCCTGAAGATCCAGCTGATGTTGAAAAGGACAAATCATGAACAGATTTCTCTCCAGCTCACTTGAAGGCATACAACAGGCAGATTTGGACTGCCCCTGAATTATTCAGTGTCATTTAACAAACATTTATGAAGGGCCTAACTATGGGTCATACACCATTGTAAAAGCTAAATTATTTGGCCCCTGTGTTCTGTTTCCTTTTCTAGACTACAATGTAGGAAACTCTTGTCTTCTGTTTTCTCCTTATCGTTCCCTTCCCAGTGTCTCTGTTTTATATATACAACACATGATCAATAAATGTTTATTAATGGTGTTGAAATAATCCAATTTCACAGAGAGCAGCTAGGTGATGCAGTGGATCGAGCTTCTGGCCTTGGAATCAGGAAGACTTAATTATAATTGTCTTCGTGAGTTCAAACCCAGACTCAGACATTTACTAGCTATATGACCCTGGCCAAATCAATTAATCTATTTGCCTCAGTTTCCTCATCTGTAAAATGAGCTGGAGGGAGAAGTGACAAATCACCCCAGTATCCCCACCAAGAAAACCTCAAATGGGGTGACAAAGACTGAAAACAAAGTTTTCGTTTTAGAGTTGGACATTCCTGAAGAAAATACTCCTAAAGAGAAAGAACTGGAGAAATAGGTCCCATTCCCCATTCAAGATGGATCTTAGTCTATTAACTTCATGCCCCAAAATAACATCCCTAACTGCAACTTCCCTTTTCTCTCTTCCCCTACTCCCATACTAGAGAGCAAATTCTCTTGATATTAGTGAATAAAGAGTGAAAAATTTCCACAGGTGAAAAGTTCTGGGATGACACTCTAATTCAAGACCATGAGAGAGTCAGAGGGAAGGGAATTAGGAAGACTTCAGCATTGTGAATGAGAGCAAACTGTGGTCTGACAGAGGTGGTCACAGTGCAAGGACCTTGGTTCCAAGAGCAGTTTGTAGGGCTGAGTTTAGGGAGCTATTGAACTGGGTTTCTGAGTTCTCAATCTAATCTCCCCAGATTTATAAAGAATAATATAATTTTCAAGGCAGTTTTAGAGGAAGTAAACGTAACCTTAAGTTGTGACTCCTATTAAAACAGAGTGAGTGTGGATAGCCCCCAAGGTATGGAATTTTCACAGGTCTTTCCCCTGAACAATAGATTCACTGTGTTCTAAGTCACTATGAATTAGAGAAATCCAAATTAAAACAACTCTGAGACACCACCGCCCACCAGTCACATTGGCTAATTTGACAGAAAAGAAAAAAATTGGAACACCTGGTGGAATTGTGAATTGATCTATTTTGGAGAATAATTTGGAATTGTGCCCAAAACTGTGCATACCCTTTGACCCCAGTAACACTACTATTATATCTATATCCCAAGGAGATCAAAGAAAAGGGAGAAGGACTTATTTATACAAAAATAGTTATAGCAGCTTTTTCTGTGGTGGCAAAGAATTGGAAATTGAGGGGATGCCCATTAATTGTGGAGCGGCTGGACAAGCTATAGAATATGATTGTGACGGTATGCTATGTTTTCTAAGAAATGACTAGCAGGAGAATTTTAGAAGAATCTGGAAAGACTTCCATGAACTGATGCAAAATGAACAGAGCAGGATCAGGAAATCGTTGTACAAAGTATATAGCATATAGCATTGCCATACAAGGATGACATGTATACCGGAGGGTACAATTGTGAATGACTTAGCTATTCTCAGCAATTTGTTGTTGCTGAGTCGTTTCAGTTATGTCTAATTCTTAGCAAGGATACAGAAAGAGTTTGCCATTTACTTCTCCAGCTCATTTTACGGAGGAAAAACTGAGGCAAACCTGGTTCAGTGATTTGCCCATAATCACACAGCTAATAAGTGTCTGAGGCTGGATTTGAACTCATGAAGATGAGTTTCTGATTTCTAGCCTGGTCCTCTAGACATTTCAATACCTAGCTTCCCTATTCTTAGTAAAGCAATGATAATTCCAAAGGGCTTACGATGAAAAATTCTATCTACCTCCAGAGAAAGAACTGATGGAGTTTGACGATTGAAATATACTTTTTAAAAATTTTCTTTATATCTCTTAGGCCTTCATTCATTCATTCATTCATTTATGATCTGTGTTCTCTTTTGCAACATGGCTAATATGGAAATGTTTTCCATGACTGTACATATATAATCTATATCAAAGTTCATGCTTCTGTTTTTAAATAATATTTTATTTTTCATCAATTACATATAAAAACAATTTTTAGTTTTGAGTTCTAAATTCTATCTCTCCCTCCCCTCTGGTAAACAATTTGATAGAGATTATACATGTGCAAATCAAAATCCTTATCTTCTTAAGAAGAGGGGAGGGGAGAGAGGGAGGGAGTTTGGAACTCAAAATTTAAGAAAAATGAATGCTGAAATTTGTTTTTACATACATAAGTGAGAAAAATAAAATAAAAAAATTCTGACCAAGGAAAAAGAAAAAGGTAGGTCCACTGCACCCTCTGGTGGCTGCAATCTGTCCTTTTAAAAGCAAGGGTTCTCCAGCTTTCCCATGCCTTGATTCTTTACTTCCCTGCTTTTAGAGTGGTGTTAATAAAAAGAAGGAAGCGTTACAATATTTACAAAACAATGTCCAAAAAATTCAGATTTGGAAGGGACCTTCTAATCCCAACTAATTCACCAAGGGAGAAAGAGAAGACAAAGGGGCTCTGGTCAGAGCCAAGAGACTTGAGAAGAGGTCAGAAATGTAGGAGGAGAAGACAAGAAAGAACAGTGTCACTGAAGCCAAGAAGAGAGAGCATACAGCAGATGGGATGGGGAAGGGGGGAATCAAGAGATTCATAAAAAAAATCTATTGTCAATAATAAAAGTATTGCAAATCAAAGCAACCCTGAAGTTTCACCTGACACCCAACAAATTGGCAAAAATAAAAGATAAGAATAGTAAATGTTGGTATGATTGTGGAAAGATAGTCATACTAGTACATTGTTGGTGGAGCTGTAAATCAGTACAACCATTTTAGAAAGCAATTTGGAATTACACCTCAAAAAGTGACCCAGAGATTCTAATTATTATGCTTATATTCCTAGAAGGTCACCAATAAGGAAAAGAGTCCCTATATACACTAAAATATCTATAGCAACACTTTTTGTGGTAGCAAAGAATTGGACATGATTGGGAGATGTCTAAACAAATTGTGATTTGTTGTTCGATCATTTTTCAGTCATGTCCAACTCTCTTCATGACACCATTTGGGGTTTTCTTGGAAAAGATACTGAAGTGATTTGCCAGTTATTTTTCCAGTTCATTTTACAGATGAGGAAACTGAGGCAAATAGGATTAGGTGACTTGCCCAAAGTCAGACAGTTAGTAAAAGGGTCAGGCTAGATTTGAACTCAGGAAGATGAGTCTTTCTGACTCCAGGCCCAGAACTCTATTCACTTTGCCACCTAGCTGCCCAAACAGATAATGGTACATGAATGTAATGGAATGTTACTGTGCAGTAAGAAACAATATGATGAACATGGAAGCATGAGCTTGCCTGAATTGACGCAGAGTGAAGTAAGTAGAATAAAATATGTACAGTGATTATACTAATGTAAACAGAGCAACTTCAAAACAATCACAAGTGAATTTAGAAGAACAAGCATGACCCCACAGAGGGGATATAAGAAGACACTTCCAACCCACTCTTTTGCAGAGGAAGGAGGTCCACAGGTATGGTGCACGATATATATTTTTCAATGTATTGATTAGTCTTGCTAATTTTTTCTTTTTTTTAAAAAAAATGATTTATTCTATAGGATGACTCTCATGGAAGGGCAGGGGGAAATTCTGGAGATATAAAAACCAAAATCTATCAATAAAATTTATTTTTGTAAAAAAGACTGTCTACTATCATAAAAAGTCTTCTGTCAAGTTCAGAGAGGACTAAGAAAGAGCCACTGAATGTTGTTGTGGTTTTTTCCTTTGTTTTCAAAGAGGACCATGACATCAAGGAGATGACATGACTTGCAACTGACTTTGATTTGAGTGAGGGAGGACTGTGCAAGGTCATCAATCTCATTTTCTTCTCCAGTCATCTGGGTTCTGTGTCCTGATATTCATCAGGATGACTGGAGGATGCCCAGGATGCATCGTGAGACCCTGGTCCTTTTAGGCTAAGATCTTATCACATTCTCACTTTGAGTGAGATACACCCATTCAATGAAGAGGCTTCTTTAAGTAGTTACTCAAAGCATGACCCTTTAATTAAAAAAAAAAAAAATCAAACTCCTCAGGGTTCCTGGGTAAAAGAGACATAGTTACCATTTAGTAATTACATTCACTCTGCTCTAGTGGGTAGGGACCTGTTGTCCAGTCTACGAGCTCCAGAGTGAATTGGGTTTAAGGTTTGGTCTTTGAACATGAAATCTAACCAGTAAACCCAAGGGAAAAAAGGTAGCCTTTGGCCATGGAATTACACCTTCTCCTGGGTGGGTAGATCACCCTAGGAGAGGAGAGGAAAAGAGAAGAGAGAAAAGGAGAGGGGAGGGGCTGCTACTCACAGGTTGTGTTTCCTTCGTTCTCGAAGAGGACCATGACGTCAAGTTGATGATATGACTTGCAATTGACTTTGATTTGAGTGAGGGAGGGCTGTGCAAGGTCACCTCACTTTTTTCTCCTGCCACTGAATGTACCAGTGAATTGATTGTAGGTAACCTTGGAGAAAGTAGGTTCAATTATGTGTGACAATTGGAAGGAGGATTGCAAGAGTTTGTGAAATGAGTAGGAGGTGAAGAAAAGGAAGTAAGAAATTTAAATGGCTTTTTCCAAAATTTTTGGTAGTGAGAAGGAAAAGAGAAAAAGGACCATAACTTAAGGGGACAAATGAAAGGTTTTTAAGGATGGAGAGAGGTTTGCACCTTCATAATGACCTCAGGAAAGGAATCAAGAAAGATGAGAGGAAATCATCAAAGGGACACACTTCTGCAGGAGCTGAGAAAGCATGGCAACAGGGACTCACGTAGGAGAGATGACCGTAGCAAGGAAAAGGGATATCTCTTCATCAAAGAGTGGAGCAAAAGAGACGAGAAAAGAGGATGAGGAAGAGACAGTCAGGTGTGGAGCAGAAGAGAGGAATGATAATTAGAGACCTAATGATAAATGGCCTCTGTTTTCTCAGTAAAGTAGGAGATGAGATCCTAAACTGAGAGAGGAGGGAAAGGACATTCAATGGTCTTTTCACATCACTATCAGGAAAGCTGGGAGGAATGCTCAGATACAAGACATAATGGAGCTAACTACATTAGAATGGCTACAGGGTTTATTTTTCCCCATAAAAACCATTGGTCTGGGTAAACAGATATACTTATTGCTAAAACCTAAATCAGGGTCCCCCAACCCTCTGACAAAGGAAAATAGAGTGAAATGCTCTGAGTAGGGTCACAGGACTTTAGAGTTAAAAGAAACTATATAGGTCATTTAGTTAAGTCCCCTCATTATATAGACAAGAAAACTTGAGGTAAAATTATTTATCCAACCCAAGGTTGGGCATGTTGGAGTCAGGATTTGAAGCCAGTCCTCTTGACTCCAAATGTCATGCTTTTTCTACTGTATCACACTGCTTCTAGAGGTAAAGGATTTTGTTCAGGATGCTGCTAGAATTGATCTTGTGATGATCATTACCTGGCCCTTTGATATATTCCAGAATGCAGTTAGTGTTGATCTTGTGGTCGTCATGACTGCCCAGCTATTTGGTTTATTCTAAAGGCCACTTGAGATTGCAGACAGCTTGAAGCACAGATTGAGGCATGAGACTTCTGTATACATTTCAGAGGGAAAGATAATCAGGCACACAGCTTCTCCACAGCCATCCTGCTCTGCCAGAATTTTCCCTCCTGTCAAGGGCCACAATTTGGGAACACCAGAGGTCTAGGTTTTCCTGCTTTTATCTGCTGCCTACAGGCAACCTCAAAGTGGAGGAGAGGCTGGTTCCCTCTTTAGACCTATTGGTAGCAATTGCTGCTTTCCTACTTCCTTACCTTCCCTGATGTGGTATTCCTGCAAACCTTTTTCACAACCTTGCCAATACTCATTCTCTACAGCCTGTTTCATTTACCAATACTTCTAAATTCTCTCCACAGGCATCCCATTACTCTATATTTGGGGATAAACCCTAAGTTTCAAGAACTTAGGTTTGTGAATATGCCCGTTAGATACTGCCTAAAGTTTTCTTTTTGAAAACTATACATTTTAGCACAGAGATACCAAGAGTCCCGAGGTCTGTGAAATTTTTCAAAAGCATATTTTGATATCTATTATGACTGGATTCTTTTAAAATCCTATTTCAAGTTTTTCTTGTTTGGTGGTTGTTTTTTGTTCATTTTTTTTTTTTATACTTAATCTTCCTGTGTCACATATCAGCCACTCACTGGCTAACATCACTGTTGATTTATGCAGAAGCTTTGACCCTGCTCTGTGTGTGGTTTTACATCCTTAGGCAGTCGAGTGTGCCAGATACCAGGCACTCACCATATTACTGCTGGGTTTAATGTGGATACCTGATTGACTTTAACTCTACTGAAGCTCAGAGCTCTCCAACTCAAGTGATATACCAGCCTCAGGCTGTGTTTTGGTTTATAGATTTAAAAATATTATTCTGGAAAGGGGTCCATAGGCTTTACTAGACTGAAGCAAAAAAAGGGTTTACAATCTCTGCCCTGGATCTCAGTGGGATCTGAGTGCCCCTAATCAGACATCTGAGAACTGGCAGCAGAGAAGGAACTCAGTCCAGGTTCTCCAATAGCCCCCCAGATTAATGGCATAGTAAGGTATGAACCTGGTATATAGACTTATTCCTACCAGTGGATGGCACTCCCATAGGTGTATTTCAAGATGGTTTTTATAGTCAAAAAAGATTTATTAAGCACCACGTACCCGTCACTGTTCAAGAAGTATGGAAGAAAAGCACTGAGCTTGCCCTTCTTTTGTTAAGGAAACCTTGTGACCAAGAATATGTTTTTGAGGCAATCAACCAGGCTTCAAGACATGGAGTCATGGGAAAACTTATCTTGTGGAAATCTAAATGGCAAGTGGGCCTCATGAACACCATGAACTTAGGTCGGGAAATGGTCTTGATAGACAACAGGATTCAAATATCATGGTGGTCATTGGTAGGCAAATATGAAGTCCAAGGCAGAGGCATTCAGGAAAATAAGCAAGAATTTATACAAAACCTTTAATTGGCTATTTATAATCCTTCACCCAAATCCCCATGCCCCTGGCCTAGAATCCAACAAGGTTCCAAGGCTTTCTGCTGCCTGACTTTTGGGAAGAAGGTGGATGGGGAATGGGAAGAAACAGTACCATAGATTAAAACAGCCACAGTCAGACACACTGTAACTTGACTCTAGCATAGTGATGTCATTTTGATTCTCTTCGAGAATGAAGGACAACAACCAAGCAAGGGAGATAAACACCCATACTCAGGTTGTATCTATGGGAAGGGCAATGTATGCCCTTCTGTTGTAGTTCCCCCATAGCAGACCCTCAGAATAATGGCTCCACTCCTCAAGAGACAGGCCAAGAGAGGAATTGTTGTCTGTCCTAGGGAGACATAAAGGATAACCCACCACTTCCCTTTTTGAACCAACGTTCATACTCCTAGCTTGAGACCCCCATGCTGAACCAATGTCTCGCCTGGAGATGGGGCCTACAAAGTAAAAGGTGAAGAGGTGACACCCAGAGCTTCAGAATATAACTCCGAGGGCTAAACAAATATAACAGGAAGCGGGGGGGGGGGGGGGGAAGGCAACAATTCAAAGAGGAGATAAGAATGAATTCGTGTGGAAGGAGTAGAAGGGTAGGGAAAAGATGGGGGAGAAAAGGTGAAATTACAGGTCATCAGTAGAACCTGTGGGGCCCTTGCTAAAGGGCACTCTGGCTTTTACAGGAATGGGGCCTATTCCATGCCTACAAAGGGAAGAAGGGAATTCCCTGCACCATTTCAGACAAAAGGCCAGGACACATTATTACCATTCCTGGCTTCAGCCTTCTTGTCTGAAGACAGCTGAGTAGGGTTTTGCCTCCTCAGGGGTGCTTATATAGGCTCTGCTTCCTTCTGAGGCCTACCTTTCTAGGCACCATTGCCTTTCTCCTGCTTGGGATCTCTACTGTCAACATACTAGGCACTCTGTATTATCGTCCCTCTTTCAAGCATTGTTTGTCCTCAGCCCAATTCCTGCTTGGTTGAGGGGCAAATGAGGGCCTTTAGCTATTGATCTCTGCCCGGAAGAAAAACCCACTAGAGAGCGGTCAGTTTTGAGAAGCAGGGCAGTTCTACCATGGAAATTCAGCTAGCCAGGGCTCTTTCCCACAGTCTTGCTATCCTGGGCCAGAGATAAATAACTCCCTTGGGAGTCTGGGGTCTCTGGGAATAGGAGATGCCTTGGGGAGCAGGCAAAAGGGAAGGGAGAAAAGCTGCCTACTCCTGGTCCTGGCCTGATGTAGTCAGGGGACCAGAGTCTTACTTCTTCCCACTTGCCAGCAACCCCCACCCTCAACCCAGGTCCTGCTTTCAAAGGTTCAGAAATCAGAGTCAGCATCCAGTAACTCAGCCTCCATCAAGTTGGTACGGGAATGAATGGGGGCTAGACAAGGCCGCCGACCTTGAGCCCAGGCTACAGGGCCTGGTGCAGTTGGCAGAAATGGATCTTGGAGAGAATTTGGTTCTGGACAGAGAGGGTTGGAGACTAGGGTCCAAGCTCCATGTCGATGAGTCTCCGCTGTTCCCCAGGCTCCTGCTACCAGGCATTTCTGCCGAGGCAGCTGAGGCAGGCGGGGCACTGCACTAGGTGCAGGTATAGGATGGCAAAGCTCTGTGGGTGATGCCAGAGGGCACACCTCTTTCTTCCTCTTCCTTCTCTTCTTTTTCCTTCCCAGGCGTTTCTGCAGCTCTGGGGAGATCTCTGCCTCAACCAGCCACTTGTTAGCTTGATCTTCTGGGGGTACTAGGAGAAAGGAGAAAGAGAACATGAGGTTATTTATTCATGCTGTAGAATACTATAGAGCTAACTAACTCCTTCCCTTGCCTCTGCCTACCTCCCATCACTTATCCTAGACTACCTGCTCTCCTGCTGTAGGACCTACAATTCTGTCCTTGAAATTTCCCAATCCTACTAGCCTTAGGCTCTAGTACTACCAAATTCCATGAAGTTTAGCTCTAGAAAGAATCCTGTGACTTATCTAGTTTAATCCCCTTATTTTACAGATGAAGAAACTAAATCCCAGAGAAGTTAAGGTCAAGGTCACGAAGCAAAATAGCAGCCAAAACTAATACCCAAATCTCACCATTCCTACTCTGGTTTCTTTTCATTTTATTACTGCCTCTTCCAGAGCGAAGGTTCTTAACTTGGGGTCTGCAAACTTTAAAATTTTAGTAACTGTATTTCAACATAATTAGTTTCCACTATAATTCTGTGTGTTTTATTTTATGCACTTAAAAACATGATTCTGACAAGGGGATCTGTGACACCAGACTGCCAACAGAGTCCACTGAACCAAAAAAAGTCAAGAGCTCCTGCCCTGAAGCATCTCCTGTAAATTATGCTCCCCTTTTCTTTCCCCGACCCAATCTCTGCCCCTCATACCTGGAGTCCCTACAGGAGTGACAGACACATCTTGGGGAAGAATAGCTCCCCTTCGGGCCACCATTTTGGTAACATGTTGGGCCCAGGCAGAGGAGACATCGGCTGAGGGCTCATTGAGATCAAAGGCCAAACCCGCTGCGGAAAAAAGAGGGATAGTAAAAGAACATCATCATAGGCACAACCTGAAACCCATTTCCTTCTCAGTATCTTCAGTCACTACTTCTGTTCCACAGAGAAAAGTTTTGTTTTGCACCATGATTTCACTGATGTAGAACCTTGGGTAAAGAAACTCCTACCAATGCAGAAAAGTACACATTCTGTAACTTAGAGTCTTTGAGAGTTGTCTAGGGGCCCTGGGAGGATAAGTGATTTGCCCAGGGTCATAGCTAGAATTTGTCAGAGGCAGGACTTGAACCCAGCTCCTCCTGACTGAGGTCAGATCTTTATCACTACACCATGCTGGCAGAGAGAACAAAGTCTTCCAAACCATGTCTGACTTCAGCAAATGGGATCCTTAACAGAGGAAAGGAAAACTGTATGGAAAGTAATTACTGGAGCCAACAGACCAGCACAAAAGTCAAATCACCCTGTCAAAAGGAGAAAGGTAGACAGACATAAAAGAGGAGGAGAAGGAGGAGGAAAAGAAAGGAATGGAGAACAGGAGAAAAAGAGGGTAAGAGAAAAGAAAGAGAGGGAGCAAAAGTCTCATTTCCCATAGCCAAGAATCAGTCCATATCTCCATGCCATCCTCTGTTGGGAAGGAAAATTGTTGGGGTTGGGAATGGGACAGAGTCTCACCCACAGGACCATCGTGGGACACAGTATGCATGCTGAAGGAAAGCTCTTGGCCTGGATTCTGTAGCAATTCCCGCCGTTTAGAGAAAGCCTTGGCAATCATCTTGCTTTTCTTGATTCGTTTGGGTTCGTCATCACTTTGCCCAGTCAACCTATTGGGAAAAGAGGTTGTGACAGGGGGCAGGGAATACATTTCCATCAATATTTTTCAAAAAAGAAGAGTAATTAACCACTCCATTTTGATTTGTCTAAGCACAAACATTACAGTTCTCAAGGGTTGTAAGACAGCTCCTGGATGACCTAAATTCTCTCAACTATCATAGACCCCAAAGAAAAAGGTCTTCCCACCAAAAAAGGGGAGAAGAGAAAAAATTCTGGGTTCTCCAAATTTAAACACAACTTCTTATACAAAATGGAAGATTTCCACCTTGCTAGGAATGAATCAGGTAGTCAGAAGCACCTGGCACCAGAAAGTGCCAGTGAGCACAAGGAAGCTAGGCTTGGTCTTCCCTAGCCAATTTCATTAAATGACAGCAGGGGCAACTGAATACTACAGCTGGAGAGAGGCTAAGAAAAGAGAAGATGAGACAGAAAAGACCGAGATTCTTATAAATCTCTGTGCTGGCCCCACCTGCACCAGGTGCGTCTCCAGATGAGTAGAGTAGCCTTTGTCCAGACCCAGGTGCTCATGGCAATACCAGTTCCAAACATAGCAAACAGGTTGATCTTTTCCACCAGAAGACTGGGACGATTCTTGATCTCACAATCAGTAATAGGCTTCTTGGTAGGTAGTCCAATAGTCACATTGGCTTGGCACCTGTGTGTGGTGAGGGATGAGAGAGAGGGGGAAAGGACATGACTCAGTAGACCACCTCAGATATCCAGCATCCCAATATTGCCAAAAATTTGGCTCAGTCCTTAAAACTGGCCTCACAAATGAGTGAAGGTTTTCATTCCAAGACCAGAAAAAAAATTGGTCTGAAAAATCAATGTGTGCAGGTATCTATTTTAATAAAACGTTAAATGTCACCTAAGACAAGGGAACTGTCCTCTAGCTCAGAAACTACTCATGCTCCCTGCTGTCAGATCCATCATTCATATGACTCTGGTAAATGTAGGAAAAGCTCTTACAGGTATTTCAGATTGATGACCTTTTAAATACATCTCTAAGTTTAATAATAAATTAACTGCTATGCACAGTTCATGCTAGTTACAAGGAGGGAATTCACAAAATCCGAAAGACACCGTCCCTATAATCAATTTATAGCCTAATTAGAGAAGGTAAGGCATGAAATAATTTGCTAATGACCACAAAAGCCATACTAACAAGTACAAAACAGTTTTGTGCCACAAATTAAGGACATGAGGGCTGATGGACTAACAGACTCAGAAGTTAGAGCTTAGAGATAAGCTAGTCAAAGCAATAGGGAGCTTTGAGACTGGCCTTGAAGGAAGCCTTAATAACCAAGGGACTTGTGAGGCACTCAAGGAGTCATGGTTAATTAGGCATAGGCAATAGACAAAACAGATCCCACCTGAAGAACCAAATCAACCAGTGCTGCCTCCTGTTTGGTTCAGAGGCTGCAAAGATTTCCTCCTGTGCTGCCAGACGCAGAACTCTCTCTATTGCAACCCTGGCTCCACCCTCGTTCCCCTTCCAGAGTCCCAGCCCCATACTCACAGTACATAGTCCCGGAAGCTTCGCTCCCATTCGGCCTGGTTGAAGAAGTCATAGAAATGGCAGCTGAAGGTGATGAGTACAAAGCCAAAGGCTAGAAAGCCAAAAATTCCTATGGGGGAGCAGAGGTGTTACCCCATCACTCCATCCATCCCCAAATTGGAGATGCTCTTGTTGGGTGGAGTAGACCTCACTACCAGGGAATAGAGAAGCAGCAAGAAGGAAGAGTTCCTCATATGGAGCCTAAAGGCAGCTAGCTGCTCAGTAATAGACCACCAGAATACAGTCAAACTAGGTTCACTACAAGACCACATTCTAGTAGAACTAAATCTAGTTGGTTTGAACAGAAAGTAAGAGAAATGGTTCCAGCTGATGGAGAGGTCCTACAGAACAGCATGGACTAAATCACTTCTCTTACTGTAGCCCAGCAATGGGGCCAGAGACTAAGGAAGAAGTTAGAGACTCGGAGGGTCTCACAGGACCCACCATCGTCTCTTTCCCCCCTCCCACTTCGGGTGAATGTGAAGCACCTAGGAATGTCCTGTTTTTCCCATTCCTCTTCTCCATTCCCTTGCGTCAGCGAGTCACAGGACAGACAGTATGTCCCTGCTGGCACCTCTAAGAGCCCTTGTCTGAAACTCATCTGTCACTGCTTGTCTTCCATCTTTGTAAGAGTGGAGTATAAAGGGACAACATGAAATGTAATAATAGCATTTATATGGCATTTTAAGGTTTGTAAAGCACCTCCTACACAGTCTACTCATCTGATCCTTGAAATAACCCTGGGAGCTAGGTGTTGTTAGTATCATAGATGAGGAAACTGAGTCTGAAAGAGGGTAAGTGACTTGCCTACTGTCCTACAGTGACTCAATTCAGTGATTAGAAGTCTGGTCTTCTTAACTCCAAGTCCATTACTCTATCTTCTGTACCACCTACCTGCCAAACATAAGATCCTTGAGGGCAAGGACTATTGGTCATTTTCTTTTTGTATCCTAGCAGAATGTCATGTATATAACAGATACTTAATAAATACCAATTAAGTTGAATTGAATTGAACGGAGGGATCAGCATGTGTTACAGAGCAGCCCCACTCACCCAAACGCAGCATGGTCTCATTGATCTTGCTGGCTGCTTTCTCGCTCAGTAACCCAGGGTGATTGCTTTTGATAGAAAAGAGAGTCATAACTCCTAGAAAAAAAAAGGGAAAAAACCCAGCACTTCCAAGGTTGTCGGACAAGGGAATCCCATAGAGAAGCACCATGTGCATGACACCAAGCAAACTAATCTCTGTGCTGACTTTGAGCTTGGGAAGAGTGGAGATTGAAGACACTCAAAACTTTACAGAGGACTAAGACACCAGGAACAGGACAAATCATTGCTGCCGAGAAGTCAAAGCAAGGAGGAAGAAAAGCCCATTCTTGGACCAGCCACTTTTAACTAATGCTGACAGGGCAAGTTAGTGCTAGAGAACACAGACTAAATGGAGATCTCAATGGAGGCACATGTGAAAGTGAAGAGGCAGACTGTAAACTGAATTACAGAAAGAGAACAAAAGAGCTTAGTGGAAAATAGGATGTATCTGGGGAAGTCTGACACTGGTATCATTAACAGACATATAGTTTATGTCCTGTTGGGGAGGGAATGAAAGGCACGTAAGTGAGGTGGAAGTTGAGAGGTGTGAAAATGGTGTAAATTTACATAGTGGGGCTACAGGATGGGTCCAAGGTTGGTCATGGTGAGGACTGCAGAATTGAGAAGGGTTTTCTTGGCTAAGTAGAACATGTGAAGAAAGGTGTGTAGGGTTTGAAATCAAGAGAGATCTGGGTTTGAATCTTGTCTCTAAAATTTACTGGCTGTCTGACCATGACCAAGTAACCCACCCTGAGTTTCAGTTTCCTCATTTATAAGATAGAGATAATAACAATTACATGAGTTGCATCACGAGATCGGAGTTTTGTTGTTCTTTTTTTTTGAGGAGGGAAGACGAGGCAATGGGGGTTAAATGACTTGCCCAGGGTCACACAGCTAGTAAAATGTCAAGTGTCTGAGGCTGGATTTGAACTCAGGTCCTTCTGACTCCAGGGTCAGTGCTCTATTCACATCATAAGATTGCTCTAAGAATCCTATAGTACTTTTAATGTTGTTGTTTTTGAGACTGGGTCTCTAGATCTTGCCCAGGCTGGGAGTGCAGTGGTTGGTTGTGGCCCCTATCCCCATTCTGAGAAGCATGGAAGCTTTGACTTGCTCTCTTTTTCCATCCTAGGGTGCCCTTCTTAGGCACCCTACTAGTCCTCTGTTGCCAATGGCTCACCATATTAGTGCCAGCCCTAGTGTGGTCACCTGATGGGCATTAGCCCTACTGTAGCTCAGAACTCCTGAGCTCTAGGGATCCACCTGCTTTAGCCTTCTCCACCATCAGGGGTTATTGGTGTGGGCTACTACATCCTGCAATAAATTACTTTGTAAGCTCTGAAGCACTATGTAAGATGTCAGCTAATGTTTATTACCTTAATGTAGAGTAGAGTTTAATAAATATTTGTAGATTGATTGATCCTGGGCCTCCCACTCACCTCGAATGAGGAAATAACCCCCGACAATAAGCACCAGACCAATAGGGGCCAACACAAAGCCAGCTCGGTAACGGTAGTTCTTGTAGCCCACGAAACAGATGCCACTCACTGAGTCCCCGTCCACCTAAAGCGGGAGGGGAGTTGGAGAAGATAGTTGGTCATATAATTCCCACCTGCTCCCATGCCCTCCCAGCCCCCAACCTTTCCCTTAGCCTCTGGCCCCTGTACCTGGGCCACAGCAAGAATAGCCACAGTGAGAACAAATGGCAGTGACCAGGTGAGCAGGTGAAAGTAGGAGGTCTTGCCAGAAAGGGGCTGGTAGGTGGTGCCCAGAGCCTTGAAGGAGGTGTGCCAAGCATAGGTGAGCACCACAAACCAGACCACGCCTGCCATTAGTGCATAGTAGACGATGACGAAGATGATAACACAGGATAAGGTTTCATTGGAGCTGTGGGGACAGGTATGGTGTCACTAAAGTAGCCTGTCCCACTGTTCTCTTCCCCCACCAAATTCCTAAAATATCCTAGCAGGCCAAGTTCATAGTGACTCTACCACAAGAACACCTGATTATGCCAGAGAGGATGTGACCTTAAGGTGACAGGGAATGTGGGCTAGAAAGGGGTAGGGAGAGGGGACATGAGCTAAACACATGTTCCAAGGGCTTGGATCTGAAGTTTACACTGGTTTCTAATTCCAAGTTGATGCTTCCTTGGTGAGAAGACTGAAATATGCTAACCTCTTCCAAACTTCCTTCCCCTGCCTTTAGTTTCCCCAGGTACCTAAATGGGCTCTCTCAGACATATGGTACCCCCCAACACCTTTAGGTTCCCCGGGCACCTACGTGGGTTCCCCTAACCGCATGGTACCATCAGCTCTGCAAACAATTTCCCGGCGGGCACCATCCATGAACTGGGCCAGCCAGCCAATGCTGCCCACAAAGAAGCAAGCATTGACATAAAAGAGGATGACAGCAGGGTAGCGGTTTGAATTCTTCCAGTCAGCAACAAACGTGGCCTGGGGGGGGACGACAAATGGCATATTCAGGGGGAACTGTGTAGTCTACCTACCCCATGGGCTCCCAGCTGCCACTCATTCCCTAGGGCAAGAGTGGGGAACCTATGGCCTTAAGGACATGTGGCTTTTTGACTGAATCCAAATTTTAACATTTGTTCTGTAAAATTTGGACTCAGTCAAAAGGCTGCACTTAAGAACCTAGAAGACCACATGTGGCCTTAAGGCCACAGGTTCCCCATCCCTATCCTAGATACTTCCCTCAGCAATGAATGCTCTCTAACCAAGCTGTCTCCTATTAAGCCCCCTTTGGCTTTCCATAAACCCAGTATACTAATGGTTCTCCTATCTTTAATCCCTGACAACACACACCTCTGCCCACATGACGCTCAAAGCTTCTCCCTCTCTCAGCCTTTGTCCAAGCTGTGCTCCATACCTGGAATGCTTTTCTTTTTCACTTCTGGAAATTCCTACCTCCCTTCAAGGCTAAGTTAAGGTACCTACTCCTATGGGCCTTTGCTCACTCATTTGTTAGTGTTCTCCCTACCCTTCACTAGAAATTATTTTGTATGTAGTTTTATACTTTGTATTTATTTAATATTGTATCTCTGAACCTTCCCAGCCCCAAGAGAATGGAAGGATTTTTTGGTGTTGTCTTTGCATCTTTCCTGGGTCTAGGACAATGTCTTGCCCACAGAAGATGGTCAATCCTGGTTGAATTGAATTGAACTGAACTCCTCCATCCTTGGGGGCCTCCTCACCTCCCTGATCTCCCACATTCAAAACCTAGGATGCTGCCCTCTTTCTCCCCATCCCATCCCCTCCATGCTGACCAGAGTAAAGAGAGTGCAGAGGCCAGTGACAGCACCAAAGGCAGCGATATAGCTGTGCATATCCTGGTGTTCAGCCTCAGTGAAGAGTGGGTTCTGGCACTGGATCCCGCAGCCTTCCACATCCTCATACCAGCTGTTGGGGTTATCTGTGCGTACCAAGGGTGACTCACATTGTCCCGAACTGTTGAACTTGATGTTTTGCACCTCATTCTAGGGATATCATCAAGGTGGGTAAGATGAGATGAAGAGAATACAAGGGGGAAAAGTGGTGGAATAATTTGTATTTATACTAATGTATATACATTTGTATTTATATTACATGTAAGTGGCATGTATACAACAATGCCAATAAATCTGTATTGTACATAAATTTGTGTTATTCTACATATAAATTTGTATTTATAATAATATGTAATGATTTCATTTAAAATCTATTTCACAGACTTAGCACTTGATCAAATTCTGTCATGCATCATTATTTAGCTGCTACTTTACATCTGTGCCTCTAGACTCCACTGATGAATTACAAGCATCAGGTAGTGATGGCTTCCTATTCTAGACACTTATCCAATAATACAAATGCAAATAGTAACAGTTAGCATTTATATTGAGCTTTAAGGGTGGAAAAATGTATTACATGTTGCCTCATTTGATCCCCATAGCTACCCTCTGAGGTGCTTTTACTTTCTGGATGAAGAAACTGGGGCGAAGAAAGGTTAAATGATTTGCCCAGGGCTACAAAGCCAGAGTCTGATGCAGGATTAAAACTTGGGACTTCTTGACTCATGGTCAGGTGATACATCCCCTGTACTGCCCAGCACCTGTTAGGGCCTGGCTGATCAGTTCATCCTCAGCTCAAGTTGTCCTGTGTCCTCCTTTGCTTCTTCTCAAACGTAGCAATCTGACCACAAGTTGATGTACCCTGTCATAGTCTAATTCTGCACTTGGGCTCTAGTATTTCCAGGTTTTTGGTGGGGGAGGGGGAAAAGGGAGTTGAGGCTCATATAAGGAAAAACTTCTAACCATTAGAACCACCCAAAAATATAATAGGCTGTCTACAAAGATAATGGATTCACCTTCATTTGAGGTCTTAAAGCAAAGGCTGGATGTTCCCTTGGCTGAAGTGATCCAAGATAATTTTGTTTGATTTGTTTGATTTGGTGCTTACATTTATTGACTTCCCGGTTATAGAATAAGAGTACAGGTATCCCTTTCCACATTGAGATTTTCCCCATCTGGGTTTCAATATACCAAAGGAAGATATAAGAAATTAAATGGGAATTTTGGGGGAGTTTTTAGAAGCTATAGACAACACGCAAAGGCCAGCAGATGACACAGAAAAAGTTTAAAAACCCAGAAACTTGTAAAATATATCCCAGCATCCTGTCAAATTCGGAGTCCTTTGATCTTCACCACTCCCACTTACCGGACAGCCTTCTGGAAAGTAGTCTGGGGTGCATTTCAGAAAGTCGGGCCAGCCCCGCTCTCGCTCCACAATGGCACAGGGTCCCCGAGTGGCCTGGCACAGGGTTCGGCTAGGCAGCTCCACCCGATCATTCTCACATTTGGGCATGTAGACAGCACAGAGCAGGGGCTGAATCACTGCCCAGCATCGGGGAGCATTCCGAAGGCCTGGGATGAAGGAAGCAGTGAGGACAAACAGGGCAGTGAAGAGACCCTCCCTCCCCTCTGATTAAAGACAGTATGCCATATACCCCCAATGTGTCTTAGGGCACCTGTCCTTGTAATATTGTGGACCAGGTGTGGTTAGAGGCATCAAGGCATAGTAACAGATTGTACTAGTGATCTTGAAGCCTTTCACAGTCATTAGTGGAAAGGGGGAAACCTGAGACAGCTAGGCAAGAGACCTCCACCCCCTTTACTCTATGATGCATTCTGCTAGTTCAAGAGACTTCAGAAGCCTCTCCACTTGCTTAAACCCCCAGAACCCTCATTCCCCCTTACCAAGCTGTGATGAAAGAGAGGAGGTAGGAGCATAGGAAGAGGTGGTCAGAGGAGCCAGGTATTCCGTGGCCAGAGAGAGAAGAAACAGGAAGTCACATGGAGAAAAACAGAGGAGACTCTGTGCATGTCAGCAGGAAGAAAGGTGCCAGAAACAGGCATGTGGAACTCTCCACCCAGCCCGCCCCATCATCCCTGCCTACTCCTCATCCTTGCTAACCTAGTCCATCCCCTGCTCTGCCCCTAAGTAGCCCCTCCTCATCCAACCTTACTTCTTCATTAGTCTATTCCTGAGTCAATTGTGTCAGAGATAACACTGGGGATTCTGGGGTCTGGGGTGTGTATATGTCAGTATTTGTGAAGGGTTCCTTATTACCACCTCTGAAGAACACTGCGGGCATTGAGAAATCTACCCCACTAGGCTAACAGCCGTCCTTTACTATATCTCCAGGGCATAAATGTAGGGCACATTACAATGATTCCAAAAGGAGTTCTGCACAGCTCAAAGGCATCCTGATTTCAGGACCCCTGAGATGTAACATCCTAAAAGGCTTCCTCCCTCCCTCAAACGACATTGGACTCTGTATAAAAATCACTTCTCCCCACCTCCTAACCCCAAACAAACCATGAGGTAACTTCCCTCTTATAAGGTCGCAAGGCCATAGGTTTTGGGCTGGAAGGCCCTCATTTTACATACAAGGAACTGAGGTCCAGAGAGGTGAAATGACTTACCCAAAGTCACATAGGCAGAAGGCAGCAGAGTTGGGAATTTTACCCAGGTCCTCTGAATTTGAATCCAGTGCTTTCTCCACTGGACCGCCCTTTTTCTTCTCTGGACCTTATCCAATAGAATGTGAGTTCCTTGAGGACAGGGTTTTGCCTTTCTTTGTATCTCTTAGGCTTAGCACATTGCCCAGAACATGGGAAGCACTCAATAAATGGTTGGTGACTGATTGACTTTGTGGGGCAAGGGTACGGGGAAGTGTTAGACATTGATGCACCAACACCAATCATGCTCATTGACTCTACCTGGACCTGCCTTTTTTTGGCCTCTAAAAAATTCCTTGAGGGTAAGGACTGTTTTCATTTATGTCTTTGTATCACCAATACCTAGCAGAGTGACTTGGCACAAAGCGGGCACTTAATAAATGCCTGTTAAATGGAACTGGTTGGGAGTTAGGCTTGGTTCATGAAGGGACAAAGCTTAGGAGACATCCTTTTCCTCTCAGTTGGAATCTCTCTCTAGATATTAGAAGAAGCTGGAATAAGATATGGTCTAGAATTCAAAAGATCCAAGAGAGATTCCAGATCTAACGTTACCTGGTAAATTTCCTAAGGATAAATACCAACTTCATTTAGCTCTCCTAAATCTTTCAGGTTTTGAGCTGAGCATCATTACCTTCATCTAGTAAACAATAACCAAGTACTAAGCACCTTCTACTTTCCAAGCATGAAAGGCAGATAGGTGGCTCCATGGATAGAGCACTGGGCCCAAAGTCAAGAAGATCTGAGTTCAATTTCAGCCTCAGACACTTACTAGTTGTGTGACCCTACGCAAGTCACTTAACTCTTAATCTACTAGAGAAGGAAATGGCAAACTACTACAGTATCTTTGCCAAGAAAACCACATGAATCTTGTTGGCATGTTATGGTCAACAGGGTCACGAAGAGTCATTCACGACTGAATAATAATAACAACTTTCCTGGCAGGAATACAGAAACAAAACCTACCTTCAAGGAGTTTACAATCTAATGGGGCAACTACCTCTGCCAGTACTCAGTCCTCTAGACCAGTGCTGTCAAACTCAAATAGAAACAGGGGCCATTAATTCATGCATAAAGAGTCTTGTAGATTGCATACTGATTTAGTTTTGAAATGTAACATTATTTATATTTTGTTTTTTATTGATTTTGTTGATTTTAATCTTTTTCAACTGTACTTGGTAATACTGGGGTCCATGCAGCCTTTATGAAAAGTAAAGAGTGAAAGATTCCTGTCTTCAGGGAATTTACAATTTAGGAAAGTGGCCTAAGTTATTCATGGTCTCCTGGGATGGCTAAGACTCCACACAAACATCTCCAGAGTTTGGTGGATCTTGCTGACTATGTCCTACTTTTGGGTAAGATCCCAATCTTGGAGACAAATCAAACCACCATCCAAATCAGCACATGACACTGACTGTGGGTCTCAAACAAAGCTGAAGGCCACCTTATTCACTCTACCACCCATCAACCCTATAGGTCCAAACAACTCATGATTTTCCCCTGTTCTGCTCTCCATATTACCAGCCCCCTCCTAGGGTAATAATATACAAATCATCCATAACCCAACAAAGTGAAAAGGCAGAGCTGATGAGAAACAAGGAAGAAAGAATTTCAAGGTGAGCTCAAACGACTGGGTGCTTAGCCTTTGGACCTACTTCCTCGACCCTGACCCATCAGAAAAGAAGCTAATGATTTTTGCACCTAGTACATACTTCTTCCATATTTCATTAGTAAATAATAATAGATGCCATCAAATGGTCTATAGTTTTAAAAGGTATTTGCAAAGCACCTGCTTTATTTCATCTGATCCTCACAACAGGCCCTGAGAAGTAGATACTGAAGGTTTGATGCCCATTTTCAATAAGGAAGAAAGTAAAATTCAGAGGTTAAGTAACTTGACCAAAATAATTTCTCTTCTTAGGGTCAGAGACTGGATTTGAACCAAGTTCTTCTGTCTAACTCTCCGTCCAATGTTTCCACTACACTAAGCCGTATATTGCAATATTCTCCATCCCACAGAGACTTTTCAGAGCATAGGTCCCTAAGGACCCAAATCACTGTTGTCCAATGGTTCACTCTTCACTCCTCAACCTATCCTGCCTGGCTCCGGTGAGGAGGTATCACCTTGGAATCAGTTATATTATTATAGTATACTATAATAAACACAGATAATATTACATTTTAAAACTTCTTTATCAGAAGTAATGAGTTACTGCTAAAGATATGTCTCTGAGTTAGCTATGGGATATACCAAATATTCTACAAAAGAACAGTGTGCTTTAGTAGACAGTACTGGATGGAGAGTCAGAAGTCCTGGGTTCAAATGCAGTGCCCTTGGGCAACTCACTTAATTCGCATGAGTCTCGGTTTCCATAATCTGTAAAATGAGGGAACTGGGTCAAACCAGTGTTTCTTAACCATGTTTGTATGTGGTATGGACCCCTTTTTTGATGAAGCCTACGGATGCCTTCTCAAGAACAATGTTCTAAAATAACTTAGGGAAATGATGAGTTTAAGTTAGATGTTAGTGAAACTAAGAATGTCACTTTTTTCCTTCATTCAATGTTCAAAGACCCCCTAAAATCTGTCCACAGACTTCTTTTAAGTTTACTGACCCACTTCTAAATCTATGATCTTAGGACAAATATTATGTATGCTTCTGGCCTTTTCTTCTTTCGCCATCCTGCCTAGGCCCAGGGACCTAGTCAGAGTTTTGGGGCAAATTTCAGAAAGGTACTACTCCTCCACAACCATCTGCTACTAAGGTAGTAGGCCAGGAGTTAGAGAATCCTTTAAAATAAAAAACTGATTAATGAAGGAACCCTTTGGGTCCATTCTACCATGTTTAGTTCCTCTCAAATCCTAAATGCAAATCATCCATGAGCTCAAAAAAATTTAAGATTGAGGTGTAAGATTGAGAATCCTTTTCCAACCTAAGGCTTTCAAGGCCTAGAATAGTAGAAAGAACTCATAAAAGCCTCCTGACTTTTATTTTGCTTTTTCCCAGACTCAGGCCAATATCACAGTCCCTATTTTCCAGATGAGAAAACTCAGATGAAAGATCTTTGCCTGTCTAACCTGAAGCTGAACCACAGGGTGGGGAGGAGGGGAGAGGAAGAAGTCATCAGACTGACCCCCAAATGAAAAAATCTCCAAACTTTCTGGCTCTTCTTGACTTAATCCTCAGCTACCTTTTTCTGGGTTTTACTCTCCACTTATCCATCCCTTAACAATACTCTCATATCTCAACTTTCCTTCACCTTCCTTTTCCAAATGAATAAGCCCCCTCCAATCCTCCTACCTTTCCCCTCCATCCCTCAGTTATGGATCTTATCTCTTGTCACTCACACGGCACCTCGGGAACCCTGAGAACTCCACCTAAGGGAAAGAACTTTGGGGCAACGTAGACCTGGATCCCTTCCTAAGGCATTAACTTCCCTGCGGCTTTGACTCCATTTCCCAACTCCACTAGTATCGTTTGTACCCCTAGTCTACACAGGCCCCTTGTAACCTGCCTCTTCACTTCAATTAAAAAACATCTATCCAAAGCCTCATGTACACAAGTCAGTTTCTTCTGGCTCCTCTGCGCCCGCCCCCCTCCCCATCCGGTGCATCCTGCATGCCATGGGACCTCGGTACTAAAGCTCCCTGGGACCATCGATCACACACGGACACACAAACACACAAACACACAACGCCACCACCACCGTGCCCTCTCCCAGGGCCCCGATGCGGCCCTCCGCCTTACCGGACCAGAGCACGAGCTTGCTGTGCGCCTCCTCCTGGGAGCCCGAGTCCCCGGCCAGCAGCGTGGAGGTGGCCTCGTAGGGCAGCGCCGAGCCCAGGCACACGTTGTACCGCAGCGGCTCGCAAGGGGCTGCCCGGCCGCAGCGGCTCAACAGCGGGGGCGGGCCCGTCTCGGCCCCGCTCGCTCTCCCGCTCCAGGGTCCGGGCCCGGTCCTGTTCCCGCTCCCCGCCGCCCCCTGGCCCGGGCCCCCTAGCAGCAGCAGCAGCAACGGCAGCAGCAGCTTCAGCCCCAGGAGCTGGAGCGACGGCCCCCGCGAGGGCCGAGCCGCGGCCATGGCCAAACCCGCCAACTCAGCAGAAAGAGAGCCGGACCCCCCGGCAGCGCACACAGGCCCCCGAGGCCCGGGGCGCCGCTCAGACTTCCCGGGAGTCCGCCGAGCCCCGCTCCGGGCCCCGCTGGACGCCGCCCGCGCCCCGACCCCTCCGCGCCCAACTTTGCAAACTTGGCGGCGGGCTGCCCATGGCTGGGGAGGCTGCGGCCGGGCCCGCTCTGGGGCCCCCACCCCTCCGCCTTGCTCCCCGAGGCTCCTTCAGCACCTGGGGCACTCCGGGCCCCCGATGCTCGGTCCCATTCCCCCTCCCACCCTAAAAGCCTCCAGCGCGCCCAGCAAACACAGCAGCGCGTGGGCTGCAAATTCTAGACACCCCCCGACCCCTCCCCCGCCCTCCAACGACCGAGCCGCAGCCTTGCCCCGCGGAACACCCCGCTGCACCCCAAGCCAGCCCCGCCGGCTCCCCGGCTCCTTTGTTGCCCTCGCTCGGCACTCAGGAATGCACGGGCCGCGGCGAGCCAAGCCCGGCCCCCCTGAACTAGCAGCCGGGGGGAGGGACGGACCGGGAGAGGGGAGGGGAGGGGATGGAGAAGAGGGGAGGGGAGGGGATGGAGAAGAGGGGAGGGGAGGGGATGGAGAAGAGGGGAGGGGCAGGGGTAGCCCCGCCGTCCCGGGGGCCGGGAAAGGGGAATCAGACGACTCTCCCGGCCGCCCGCTCCAAAGCGCAGGGCTGGAGCGGTAGGAGACGCTTCGCAGATTGCTTCCTCAGGAACTGGATGGAGCCGGAGGGTAGAGTCCGATTTGTGATAAGGACTCTTCTCCCCCTTCTTGGTGACCAGCAGGAGCGAGGTCCTTCGGGCCAGATCGTAGTTCAGGGGTTTATGTCCGAGTGGAGTTTGGTAGGGAAAAGAGGGGCCCAGGCACCAGGAGCTTGCCTTTGTGTTCCACAGCTCCCTCCCCTCCAGGACTGACCCCTGAATGTAGCGCCACTTCGGCAATCGGGCTTGGCAGTTTCCTTCTCCTCTTCAGGAAATGGACCCGGAGTATGGACTCAGAGTTCAAAGGAACCAGAGAGATCCAATCCAATTTTGTCCCTCATTTTACAGATGTGGAAACTGAGACTCAGAGAGATTAAGTGGTTTACTCAAGGTGAGGAAGGCAACAAGTGACAGAAAAGCGAATTCAAACCTAGGTGCTCTGACTTCAAAATTACTGCTATTTCCACGGCCCCAAGCCTCGGGTTTTCCATGTCCATGGGCCTTCCTTTCATCTTGTATCTTCCTGTTTATAAGTGACTATAATATACTCTACTCTGCTAGAGAGATGGGTGGGGGAGTCGTGGTGTCCAGGAGTAGAGAGGTGGAGATCGATTGCTGTGGGCTAGGCTCTCTCTCTGTCTCCCTTTTTCTCTCTATGTCTGAATGTCTCTATCTCTGTCTTTTTTTTTCTCCCTTTCACTCACCCATTTCTCTCATTCCTTAAGCTGAAAGATGCGGCGGACATGGAAGAAGCCAGAAAGCCTTGGATTTAGATAACCTAGGTTCAAACCCCACCTTTGTCTTCTACTAGTTGTGTGTCATGGAAAGTCACTTGATCGCTTCAGGCCTTAATTTCCTCATTTGTAAAATTAAGGGAGTTGGACTAGATGGCCCCCTTCTAGCCTTAAATCTGCTGCTACTGCTATGGCTGTGGTTACCCGTGGGTGCAGGTGTGACAGAGAAAAAGACAGTAAGAAAGAGCAGGATATTTTCTCCCTGAAGTCTGAAGACTAACTTTGGGATTTTTGTCACTCATAATAGCCATAGCAGCAGCTCTGCCTTTTCCACTTAGGAGCTTCCAGTTGCCCTGTCCCATCTCAGATTGTCCAGTCTGATCCAGCTGTTCTCTGCTTTTCTCCCTTGTCAGCTTGCTCCCATTTGTGCTTAATGTCTTACTTGCATTTTGATCATCCTTGCTGGATTTCCCTGTGCAGAAGTTTAAGTCTATAGCATTTATCCTTTCTATAAGAATGCCCTCAGAATGTTTTATTTACTGTAACAAGGCCTTCCCTGGGGGTCCAAGTCAAGTGGCAGCTCCCCTTAAAACCTTTCCTGACTCTGCCAGCTGAATGTGGTCTCTCTCACTCTTCTCAAGATTCCCTTAGTATATTAACAGGACCTTCCCTTTGTGCTTTATAGGTTAGTAGGACCACAGATTTCGATCTTATCGGTTCTGAAGTCTAATCCCATCGTTTTTTAGATGACGAAATTGAGACTCAAAGGTTAAATGAATTGTCTCCGCAAGTGGCAGGACTTTCCACTTTATAACACTGTCTCCATGTCTTTCCCCTGTATGAGTTTTAGTTTGCAATCTAATTGAGAGGAAATACTGGTATATCTTTGCATCCTTAGTGTCTAGCACAGTGCCTTGAACAAATGTTAATACCAGAAGGCTCCATGGATCTGTCAGTTGGATGATACCTAATATTGGAGGCAACCTGGTATGGTAGAAAAGGCATTGGTGGTACACTCAGGCATGTCCAACTCTTCATGATCCCATTTGGGGTTTTCTTGGCAATGATACTGGAGTGTTTTGCCATTTCCTTTTCTAACTTGTTTTACAGATGAGGAAACTGAGGCAAACAGGGCAAAGTGATTTGCCTAGGGTTACAAAGCAATTAAGTGTCTGAGGCTGGATTTGAACTCAGGAAGATGAGTCTTCCAGACTCCAGGCCCTCCCATTATCCATGGTAACAATCTTTCTTTATTCATATGCCACATAATAGGCACTTTTAATCCAAATTTATTGAATTGAAAGAAATTCTAGCTTGACTGCATTCTAGGATGTCATTTCTTTTCCTGCTTATATAATATTAACCATATTTCATATTCGAGTTAACTCAGTTGCCTTAAAAAATTTTTTCCCTAAAGTGTAATACTCTTTAGACCTAGAATAGTTTGGTCCTCTAGGAATCAATTATTTAATCTGCAGTCACAGACTGGTCACAGACAGCATCCCTAACCCCTGCCATCCTCTTCTGCATGATTGATACCCAGAGGAGGGTGTGTCAAGGGATTCATTTCAATTCAATATATCTCTATTAAAGCCTAATATGTGCAAAGTACTGTGCCAGACAGGATATAGCTCTATTTCCTGAGAATCTTACATTTTCATTGGGTCTATGTTCAGGAAATAATCTAATAACAATACAAAGATCATAAACTCTTATAGGACAGGAACCATGTTTTACATGTCTTTCTTTTTTCCACAGTGAGCCTTACCTGTGCTTGATAAATGACTTGTGGGTGGATGAATGAATGAATGATAATAAGTGCTACAGAACTGCAGAGATGGAAGTGATCAGTATAGCCTAATTTGAAAAAGTTTCATGGGGCAGGTGAACACTGAACTGGGCTCTTAGGGAGAGGGAGACTTTGGCTGGGTGGAGAGAGAAAGGTAAACTATTGTAAGTGAATAAACAGAATGGAAAAACCTAAAATCTCTGGCTTTAGGGAAGTGTCAGAAGACCAACAGCATAGGTAAGATGGAGGACTTTAATTTCCAGACAGAAAAGTTTGGGTTCAATTTTATATGCATCAAGGAAGTAATGACAATTTTTGAGCAGGGAAGTGATTAAAAATCAGTGATGAAAATGCTTTTTTAGAAATATTAATCAGGCAGGATATTTTGGAGGGCAGAGACTAGAAGCAGAGAAGTCAGTCAGGAAACAGGTGAAGATTCCAGGTGAAAACTGAGAAAAATGAGTGAATTTGAGAAGGATCATTAAGGAATAATATCATTAAGCAGTAGGACTTAAGGACAATTAGGTGTGAAGGATGAAAAAGAGAGGGAGAACCAATGATAATTTTGCGGTTTTGAGTCTGAGTCAACTAGGAAAATGGGGGTGTCATTGAATTGACAAAACTGGTAAATCAGGAGGGGGATCAAGTTTGAGGTCAAGTGAAGGTAGGTGATTAGTTCAGTTTTAAGACCTGGTGAGTTTGAGATTATGACTGGACAGCCAATGGAAATGTTCAATGAAAGTATCATGGCCTGAAGTGGACATCTGGAGCAGGTGTCCTAGGACAAGTCCTTGGCTTAAACCTTGTAAAGGGAAAAAATAGAAAGAAGTCACAGAGTTTGGACACGAGGCAGTGTGTAATAGTGGATAGCATGCTAGATGGAGTCAGTAAGACCTGGGTTTGGATCTGGCTTCAGACACTAACTGTGGGTTTCAAGGCAAATCATATCACCTCTCTAAGCCTCAGTTTTCTCATCTGTAAAATGAGAAAGTTGGACTTGTTGAGCCCTTCAAGCTCTAAATCTATGATCCTATGAATGAATGAATCCAACAGAAAACTCCCTGCCCACCAGCCCTCTTCCACTTTGAAGATGTGATAGCCTCCCAAGCCTGGTTTGGAGACATCCTGAGCTGAAACATACAAAGCTATTGTCCCAGGACTACATGGCCATCCCCTATGCCATTTTTTTCACCTTTAAGACCAGGATGCACTGTGGGCCCCAGGGCAAGGCTTCCTGAAAACCTGTGGTACACCCTGCTAAAAGGCAGCACTTGATAGTGAAGCTCTGTTGTTGTAACTTGCCCTTTTGGAATCAATCCTAGTTGTTGCTTCTTTTGCCTCACCCCTGATTTAACAAACACCCTCCTGGTCTCTCCGACTCGGCTTATTGTATGGAAGATGTATTTACGTGTTCCACCATCAGCCTGTTATTACTACCAACTACGACCTTCCTTTTCAGAACTGGTTTTCTGAAGGTCTCTTGACCAACTGTTCTTGACCTGACCTCAACTCAGACTTCCTATTCTTGGGTCACAGCTTGCTGACCAAGTACGATGCATTCTAAGTATGCAACAACCTCAACACCTGCCGAGATTGGCTTCATGTGCTTTAAATGCAGCTGCATTCTACATTGACTCAAAATAATTTTTCAGGTTCCCAGAAGACTAAGTCATTGCCATTATAATGCTCAACCATAACTTCTGGGTAATTATCTGTCATACCCAGAATGTTGTATCTCCCCTGCAGTTCTGATAGAAAAGAATCTGATCCACCTTTTCTGTCTCCTAATGTTAGTATCATGATGGGACCATCTTAGCCAATTTATTTTGGTTGGCTGTCCAGAGATTACTATAAATGTCAAGGGTATTCATCTACATTTTAGCTGGTGCCAACACTCTCAAAGCCGAAAGTGGTCATTTTAGCACTGCTCCCTTGTTCTGCTCAATCCCACCCTCATGGGGTGGGGGATGAGTTAATGTCAAGCTGGACCAGTAAGAGGAAGTTGTGAACTTCATCTGTGATAAGATAGCATGGTATTTCATATTCCTTGTACCTGCAAAGGTTGGCCTCGTGTGCCTTAGATGCAGCTGCATTCTACGTTGATTCAGAGTGATTTTTCAGATTCCCAGAAGACTGAAGACAATATTATGTACTTTGTGTCACAGAGTAGATCCGGGAGAGAGCCACAAATAGGACCCAGGGGCCCTACCTTCCAGGATGCCTTCCAGACAATATTGCCCTTTAGGCAAGTTGCATTAGCTACCTAGCTATGGAACATCTGCTGATTCTCAGCATCATTTCTAGAATATAAAATGTCTCTCAGTTTATGGCTTTTTTGGAAAGAATAGACTTCTCACGGTAGTAGCTAAAGTAAGACATACTTTTTCTGGTGTGTCAGGAAATCATGGGTTCCTTGTTTTGAAATTTCTCCCTGTCCCTGTTGACCTGGCTAGTCCCAAGGGTGGGGAGGAAATAAAGCAATGAATGCCTTTCAGTGTGCACAGGTTTTCCATCTTCAGCTAGGAGGATAGTGAAGAAAGCCCTCAAAATCCATACCCAGTATTAACACATCCACACATTGCATTATGTCAGGCAGAAGACCCAGGAGAGGGAGTGACTCAGTCAGTATTTAGTGAGCATCCTTTATGTGTCTGGAATCCTGTATTCATGATATGGGAGGGGAGAATGGAAAACACTACTAAATGTCCTTTCTAGCTTCATTAGACTTCCCGTGTGAGCCACTTAGTCTCTGTAAACTGTCGGTGGTTAGAGCCTACCTTACCCTCTATGCCAGGTTACTACAATGAGACTCACAGACCACCCCCCCCCCCTTCTCCTTTAGCCATCCTACCTTCTGCCAGCTCCCACAGGTTCCCACTCATCTATCCACCAGAACCGGTGCTGGACAGTTTACCATAAATGGTCAGAAAGGTTCAGGAGTTGGAATGACCTTGCTGGGAAGTAGGTGAACTAGAAGAGAGGTCAGAATGTTCCATGTTTTCAGAAGTGGGGAGAGGGAAGCAACAAACAGGAACCAGTGGTCTTCAGATTAAAATAAAAACCTCAACCACAAAGGCTATATTTCTGCCTACCTTCTTCTACAACTACAACCTTATGAAATTGTGTTATAGCTTGCTTGTCATCAAATCATTTTCCCTTTAGGATAAATGTCTGTTTCTAAGCCAGAAAATGAATATGAATTTCTTAAAAAGGATAGAGTTCTTCCCTAGTGTCTATTTGTCTTATAAAGGGGCAAAGGCACTCTTGGGTTTTGGTGGAATGAAAGCTCCATCAGGTTCCTCTAAGCTGCAAAGTTTTCCAAGTTCTACTCTGTTGATGGATTGTGCATCTGATATGAAGACTGGTCTAGCTAAGTTTGGAGAGGCTCAACATGATGTATTTTTCAGCCCCCCAAACTCATACAAGATACATACTCATACAACTCAGCAAACAGGGTCTAAAGCAGGGGTGAGGAAACTGCCACCTCAAGGCCACCAGTGGCCTTGTAGGTCTTCAAATTCAGCTCTTTGACTGAACCCAAACTTTACAGAACAAATCCCTTTAATAAAAGGATTTGTTCTGTAGAACTTGGACTCAGTCAAAAGACTGAACCCAAGGACTTAGAAGGTCACAGGTGGCCTTGAGGTGGCAGGTTTCCACTCCTGGTCTAGAGGAATGGTAATGGGGCAGCTAAGTGGCACAATAGAATGCCAAACCCGGAGTCATTTTCCTGAGTTCAAATCTGACCCTGAGCAAGTCACTTATCCTGTTTGCCTCAGTTTCCTCATCTGGAGCCGGAGAAAGAAATGACAAACCACTCTGGTATCTTTGCCAAGAAAATTTCAAATGCAGTTGCAAAGAGTTGGACACTACTGAACAACAGATGTATGATTATTTGTGATTTTCCTGGGAGCACCATAAAAAGTGAAGGATCCATTGCCAGTCAAATTGGTGGGTCAACCCTAATTTCAGAGAAAAGGATTTGATGTGGCAGAATTGAGGAAAGTTGGTTTGCAGCCTATACTCCAAGGTCAGTAGATTGAAATTGCTATTAATGAGACATAGGTGTGGGAAATGGAACAAAACAGGTGAGTGATGAAAGACTGAAGACATGACAGAAAATATTTCTTCTAACACCCTGGTTTGCTTTTATTTCCACCCCAGGATCCCTCACTTTGAAATTGGGGTAAAGAAACCTTCTCCCCCTAGATAATGAGGATGTAATGAAATAGCAAGCACCAGGACTAGAATTCAGGGTTGCAGGGCTCTTTGCAACTGTCCCAGTTCCTTAATTAGGTTTGCTCTGGGTTAGAAGAATCAATGAGTACTCCCACCCAATTCAGCCCCTAGAATAAGGTAGACACATACACTGCCCTCTCTCCCAAATGGCTCCAGCAAGAGTTTGCTAACGTGGGAAATAGCAAAATCATAAAATTTATGTCTCCCCTCTCCGAGCTTTAAGCTCATGAAATGCTTTTCTCCTCCTACCCCCTAGAAGGCAATAACACTTATTTGCTATTTTGATGTTTTTTGTTTCCAGTGGAGACGAAACCAGGGGTGGGGGAAACTGAGGCCTCCTGGCCACTAAGCCAGGTGGCCCAATGGGCTGCAAGGTGCGGTGTCCTTCAGGAATCCAGAGGGGCTTTGAGACAGTAGCTTTAGGAGGAAAGGATTCAAAAAGCATTTTGTTCAGGCCCATTCGGTGTTTATTGTATGAGTTTCCCTTCTCAGCCTGGTGGACAGCCCCACACTACACAAGGGAAAAAAAGCCCTTCCCTAGTCCTTACCATGCCTGTTTTGGCCTCAGAGGTACACAGTTAATATCTCATTGTATCAAGACTTTTAAAGTAACTGAACCATCTTGTTTACAGTCTGGACAGGCCTGAAACCAGGGAGGGGGTCCGAGCACCAGAACTCTTGAGGAGGGGGTTGTGGCTGAATCGTAAGGGTGGAGAAGGAGGACGGCTGGTGGGCCCCCCTCTACCTTCTCCACTCCACACTCCCCTACCCCCGGCTCCGGGGCCGGGTCAGGACAAACTACTCAGAGAAACTGGGGGAGGGGCGAGAAGATGCGCAGGGTGGGACCACCCACCGAGCCCCAGCTGGGCTTGGCCCGGCTCAGTATCCTCCCGAGAAGGGGCCCCGCCCCTCCAGGCTCCCCGCCCACGCACAGGCGCGGAGGCCCAAGACTCTGGGAGCCGTCTCCCTTCAGTCTGAGACTGGCAGCCCTGCTACCCCCAGCCCGCTGCCCGCTGGAGGCTTGCGCAAACCCCAGCCTAGGGCCCCCGACGCAGGGCTGCTCCTCCTCCATTCAGACCGGCGCAAGGTGCGCTGGTGGCCACGAAACCTGAAGGAGCTGGACTGTGGGGCCCCGCACGCAAACCCTCCCGAGAGAGGGAGGCTCGAGAGAGCAAGACCTGGCCCGCACCCGGGAAGGGAGGGATCCTTCCCCGCAGCACCCCCCTGCGATGTGAGACCAGACCAGGGAGCCAAGCAACTCGATTTCCTGACACCTGCCCCCCCCCCGAAACTGTTGAATGACATGTTTTCCTAATTAAAGTGATTTGAAGTTCGTTTTGTTTGCAGACGTTTATGACACCCCTGGAAATAACTAGGAAACCCCAAGGCATCTCACTAGATGGGGAGTTACAAAGAATTGGGATACCCAGTTGGAATGGTGAGGGATACATAGGGGCCGATCACTTCCACCGAAGCCATTAGAAAGCTATTTGGCTCCCTCTAAACCTGGCCCCACAGAAGGGGTACCACTCACAAGGCCCGTGGCCCGCACCCATATTAATACTTTTTACGGCATCTCCTTTTCTAATGCCGCAGGACACCTTGAAAGATTAGCGTTCTGGGACACACACAATGCCAGTCTTAGTGCTGGGAGATGGGGAAGGCTAGGAGTTTGTTGTCTTTAATATCTCCATGTGCCCAAGAAAATGCCTGTTCATGGGGAAAAGTAGCAGGCGAGGGAAAGAGAGTGAAAGGGTGTGTGTGGCTGTGTCACCTTCTTGGCCACTGTGGAGGGCCCCAGGCACAAGCCAAAGAAGATACCATAATTCCAAGCTTTTTTTTTTTTTAAAGATGAATTTGACTACCTCAGCTTTCCCTGCCCCCTTGTTACCATATTTCCATGGAAATGAAGGAGGGGTCAGGATGGAGTTGGCTCTGATTGTCTAAGGGGTAATAGGGAATAGGAAGTTGGCAGATGTAGCCCTTTCCATAGTCCTACCCAACACATACACAACAGTCCCTATTTGACTCTTACGATGACTACCCTCCCCCTACCTCAGTCAAGCTTCTGGGGCTGGTACTATGCCAGCTGGACCCAGGGCAGGGGCTACTGGTGTACTATTCCCTCCAGTGCCTAAATCTAGTTGGCACTATTTTGAGTGTCCAGGGACAGAAAAGGCTGGGCTGGTTACTGTGATGCCTGCATGAGGAGGAAGCCGGTCCTACTGCAACACTGTGAAACTGGCATCCCCTAAAACATTTATGTTTGAATGTAACTTTAAAAAATCCCAAACAGACCCAACAAATAAAAACCAAACCAAACCAAAAAACCTCTCTCAGAAAACTGTGGCACACCCCAGGGTGAGGGAGGACCATCCTTCTGGGATGAAGGCCATCTGCATGCTTGCCTTTGTCTGCCTGTCTGGAGCTTGCTCTTTGTCACTGGGCTTCCAGTGACATTTGGGAATCCAAATCTCTGTTCTTTGCCCAGAGTTGTACCCAGTGCTGTCAGTAGATGATGCCCACCTTTCATCTTGGTGGGGGAATGGATGGGTGTTCAGTACCACGGGTCAGCCTGGTGCTGCCGATTGTAGAGTTGTAACTTGATCTGATCTTTGATCTGATTGATAAGGATCTGAGATAGCAGGATGCCCACCAGCTGAGAAAAGCAAAGGAACTTGGTTTTTAATAATATTCCTTCCCCTGTCCCTTGCTCCCCATTTCTACCACTGAGTCCCAGGATACCTGCCCTGCCAGGGGCACCTAGCAGTTAAGATAAAGAACTTGGAGTCGGGAAAATCTGAGCTCAAATGTGGCCTCAGAAATTTACTAGCCCATGTGACACTGGGCAAGTAATTTAATTTCTGTTTGCCTCAGTTTCCTCAACAGTAGAATGGTAAGGATCAAATGAGATAATATTTGTACAAAGAGCATAGTACAGTACTTGGCACATAGGCACTAAATAAATACTTATTCCCTGCCTGCCACCACCCTTCCTTGCCTGAGTGTCCCAGTCTCTCATAAAAAGTTTTCCTAGCTCTCTCAATACCCAGGCCCTAGTGCTGGTCCCCTATCCACCACTATGGTAGAGAAATTCGGGCTTCTTTTATCCCAACTCAATTCACAAACTCTGACCAATGAGTTACCTGAGGGATAGCTAGGCCCAGTGCCACACCCCCAATGAGGAAGAGGTTGCTGTGGATCCAGTTGACTAACTTGTCAATGCAGCCATTAGTGTAGATGACTTTACCAGCCTCCAAGTAGTCAAGAGCTTGCATACCTCGGCCACACATAGTATTGATTACTGTCTGGAGGTAGAAGGAGAAAAGGAGGAAGAAAAGAAGAAAAGGAAGGAAGAAAAAAGCAAGAGAAGGAGAGAGAGAAAAGAGTAATGGGGAAGGTGGGAAAAGAGTGGGAGGGAGATGATAAACCAAATGGAATTCCCACTCATTTCCCACTTCAGATCCGATAAGTTGTCCATTTACATACCCCACAATGGTTCAGGGGATACATTTGGAAAGTACTAGGTAGGAAAGCTTCTCAATCCAAATCCAACTCCTTTTGTTCTGTGAACATCTAGGTCCTTCCTCTCTCCCTCTCTTCTCCTCCCCTCCCTTATTCCCCCAGAAGAGACCCTTGACCTACAGAAAAGGATGGGTCAATAGGAATCACATTTGAAAATGTCACCTAGTGGCTGTCCTGGGTGGGAGGAAGCCTAGTTTTGGGAGGAGGTAGGAATCTGACTACCCCTAAACCACTTCCTGTGGATCTTTTAGGATTGCAACCCAACAGCTGCCCTTGGCAGTCATCAGAGGCTAAGTAAGAGGAAACAATAGGGAAGGCAACTCACCTGACTGGATTTGTGCAGGCAGCAGGAGAAAGGTACAGAACATCGTTCTCGGCTGGGGTTGTCTTCTGTGCAGTTGAAGTACATGTTCTGGGACCAGTCCTTGTAGGAGATACCACCACAGCAGTGGAACTGCAAAGAAGCCCAGCTATGCAGGTTAAAGATTACCCACTTTGAACACAGAGGAGAGCCATGGCAAGAACTCAGAATCTTCCACCCCTTCCACCACAAGTCCATGTTAGGGTTTTATTGATTTCAGGAAATTTTATATGGGCCAGGATTCTGATTCCTGTGGGCTAAAGCATTTGCTGGTCAACCCAATTGGAATTAACCTCCACTTCCCTTCATTCCTACAATACTTTATGCCTCACCTATAGTATTGTTCACATTCTACCTTGCATGAGTTATTTGTACACCTGTCATCTCTATTACGTTCTAAGATCCTTGAGGACAGAGACTGTCTTATTCATCTTTGTAGAAACCATAGTAACTAGTACAGTGCCTTGCAGACAGTAAATATAAAAAAAAAGTTTGCTAAAGAAATAAAATCTGACGCTGCAGATTTTCCCTTGGAATCCAAAGAATGAGAGAGGGGACAGCTCTAGCATATGGGAGAAGAAAGAGAAGATCTATTCAAGAAAACCTCAAAAAATTGGTTGTGGAAGCCAAGAATATGGAACAGAAGCAAATAAAATCCCTCAATGCCAAATGTCAGGTTTGGGGTAGAATTCAGCATCACTGTTACCAAAGAGCTCCTATGTTTGCATGGCACCCCTATGGACACTGTGCATAATAAATGGGGAGCAAAAATATTGATGGAACCAGAAAGCCAAGTATCTCTTGAAGTCAGTTGAGCTCTTACTCATGGTTCCCAGATGACTAAGCCCACCATCTAGACCATACCTCCTTCTGGCCAAAATCAATGAGGTTCTGTAGGTCCAAGTCATCTCGGTAATGTACGATGGCATTATTGATGATTTCATTCACTTTTCCACGAGCCTGTCAGATACAAGGGCAGAGATGTGGTATAGTAGGACACTCACTCCTCTTGCTTCTGCCATTCCAGAGGGCAGGGTGTACTTTGAAATCTTATAGAGCTATTTTTTTTAACTTTTCTTCTGAACTTTTTGTATTTATATATTAATACAAGAAATGGCAAAGTGTAGTGATTAGAATGCTGGACTTAAAAGCAAAAAGACTTGGGGTCACATCCTGCTGACAGCGACCATGTGACCATGAGTAAGCCACAACTCTGAGTTTGGTTCCTTATCAATAAAATGGAGTTAATACCATCTGTAATAGTACATGTCTACTACAGTGCTTAGCACAGCATCTGGCACACAGTAGGTGCTTAATAAATGCTGATGCCTCTAATATGCTTTGTAGAATTTAAAATGCTATGTAAATATTTATTATTATTATTTTATCTCAAAGAAATGTGATTTCATTGATGTGGGTCCACCTATGCACATCATAACTTCTCTATAAATTGGTAAGATGGTCTTTGAGTGTAGTTGTGGCTGAAAAATTCATTACCCTACAGCCAAGCAGGTAATAAGTAATCAAATTTAACTCAGTTGGTCTCAGATGACAGACATACATTCCATCTCCAGGCCAGCATTTGAGGCATTCCCAGATATGTAAAACCTCCTAGAGTTTTCTTTTGTTTAACCCAGAGTCACTTCCATGTAGCAAAAAGGCATCAGAGGAGGAGGATGAACTTCACATAATCCTATTTTGTATTACAGTTATTTGTGTGCCATAGTTTTCCCCCTAATAGACTGTAAACTCCTTGAGGATAGAGATTTCTTAAAAGCCACCTTCTTTGTCACCTTTGCTGCTTTATCATTTCCCCTAAGGGGTTTCTGCCCAAGGCCTGATCTCAGCCCTTGTCTCTTTTCTTCATCATTTCCTTTCCACCAACCCTTGTAGATTCATAGGTTTTAGAGCAGCAATTAAATTGACCAGCCTTCCTCATCCAAGAGATCACAATAGGTCTAAGCAATCAGAAATAGAGACCAGTTCTAACCTTGGGAGCCAATTTCCAACTCCCACCCTAGGGCTATCCAGGTGCCACAAATAGAAGGAGATGTCGGGATTGGCCTTTATTGTCATGTAGGACACCTCCTTTCTGTGGGGGTCCTTTGGAATGGCCTGTAGTCCAGCCATTAAGCTCATCATAGGACAAGGAAAGAGTAGCATTTGGAGCTGGAGGAAGAACAATGCTGTTTCTGAAGCAAGCTTGGGTTCACTTTTGAGGTGCTGTTGAGTGCAGACACTCCAAAAATACTTGTTGACTCTCAAGGTCAGTCTGAGAAACTGGAGATTTTTCAGGAAGCATTGAACAAAAACACTGACCCCTGGGGGGAATAAAAGAAATGACAGTTCTAGCCATAGTGCAGGCTGGTCTGCTGTTTCATTTTTCCCATTTTGTCAACAAAGATGTAGAAAATCCTGAATTACTAACAACTTAATTTCTGCATTTTGTTAAGCTATTGGCAGTGAAAATTTGCTGACTAGTTTCAGTTTGGATGCATTCTCTTAAATTCTGGGATCTCAATCCTAGAATTTGGATTCCCCAAATTGGGAAATAAAGAGAAATAAAACTTATTCCACTTTTAAATACAGTAGTTCTGGTGATTGGTCACTTGGCCTGAATGAGAATTTCTAAAGGCTAATTTTGCTTAGAAGAAGGAGAACTGAGACCAAAGAAGCTTATGATGGGAAGGACCATTGTCTTCCTGTCTCTTTTTCTCTAACATTTTAAAAGTCTCCCATTTACCCCACCACCCTACCGTGTCTGAAAAAACAAAGCCCAGGACTCCGGCAGCCAGTTGGAGCAGGAACACAATGGTGAGGCAGAGAGAAAACTGGAAAGAAAGAGAAGGGAGAGAGAGAGAGATACTTGTCACTGAGTTTGGGTGCCATTCTCTTGTAGACTATCGCTGTTTTTTGTCCTTTCTTTTTGAAGTAAAAGAAGGACATCCCAAGGATGATATCTTGGCTTTTGAGTGAATTGGATTTAAGTGCAGGGAGCAATGGGACTGCTATGCATCATTTTTCTTTTTTTTATTCTTTTTTAAATCTGATTCAAACATCAGAATACAAATACAGAATAGAGAAGAGAAACAAAAACGTACCATAAATGTAAATATTGGAACTTAAATACAAAATAAGAGAAAAAAGCATGTCATGTGCATAGCATAACATGAAAGGATTCAAAATAGGTAACAATAATTTTTCATTTCAAGGAAGCCTGTATGATAAATAATATACGTTGTGTTGAGAACTGTCCATCTATTTCTTTGCTTCCTTGTAGGTTTTCTTTTGTTTATTGCTGTGCACTTTTTTACTTTGTTCTTTTTTCCCCTCCCCCTCAAGTTACAATTAAATTTGGATATGTTTCTCTATAGCTATAGATATATACATACACATACACGTACATATATAGACATATACATTCCCAAACAACTTCTACTCCTGATCTTTGTTTCTGTGTTTGTGCATATCTCGTTTTCCAGCCCTCCTGCCTCCTCTACTTTACTCCTACCTGCTACCTTGCCCTCCTATTACTTAACCTACCCTCCTCCAAGGATCCCTCCCCTATCTTCTCATTCCCATAAATCTAAACACCCTTCTATACCCCCTTTTACCTATTCCTTCCTCTCCCCTCTAAAGATTCCTCCCTATGCCCCTATTGTTTTATTTCTTCTGATTTTCTTCTGATTTCTTCCTTTTGTACTCTTCTAAATATATATGTATTGTTCCCTCTTAAACCCAAGCATTTCTCTAAGATCACTATGCCCATCACTGAGCCATGCAGATGTAATAATGCCTAGCATATTTGAAGGGAATGGGACATAGATAATTACTATAAGCTTTGGGGATAAGGAGGGAGGCATCTCCACCTAAGTTTAAAACTGGGGATATGGTAGCAGGACCCAAGAAGTCAACAGAGATACCAGAAATAATCTAGGAGTCCTAGCCCTTAACGCTATGTGGGAAGAGAATTATAAGGGAAGAGAGGCATGCTGTTCCCCAAGGACTACTTGCCGTTTTCAGGAGGCAGATGTTTTCCCGAAGGGATCCAATACAGCCACAGAAGGTGAGCAGAAACATGAGGATACCCACTACGATTAGCAGGATGGCTGGGTCCACTGCCACGCAGGCCATAGCCTCTGAGGAGACACATAATATTACCTGCCTCACAATTCCTGTTTGCCCTGAGATTCACCACCCTCACAGTTTTCATGCTTGCTTATAAAAGTCAAGTCCATGTTTTGACCACCACAAGGGGGTGGCAGTGAGTTGCTATCCTAGCCACGATCTGGAGGTGGACCTTTGTAACTGGGGGATGATTTCCTGGCAGAAAAGTAGAATGCCATTAGGCTTTTGAACTCTGCATATTTCAGTCCCCGGGTTTATTGCCAGGAGGTATGTCTCCATTAGGATAGTGAGGTCTTGTTACCTCACTATTAGGTAGCAGAAATATTTTGCTCCCTAATTCCAACCACCTCAGTCCTGTGGAGTTGGGTGTATCTTGAAAGAGTCCAAGAGAGTTGGCAATTCTACATTGCACTCTACCCAGGGGAGCTCCGTTTAATTGTTGGCCAGACAGATGTCCCCTATAAGCCTTTTCAACCTACTAATTGAGGGGTTAGGGAAAGGAGATAAGAGTAGAAAAAGAGATAAGGGGACTAGCTGGAAAGGGGACAAGCAAGGTCAGGACCTATGTGGGGAGGGAAGAGGCTTTGACCTCACCTGCATGCTTCATTAGCCGTGCATAGACTCCTATAGCAACCAGTACCATGGAGATTACCTAGAGAGAAAGAAAGGACAGCTGACTCTTAGACTGTGGATCCAAGAACTCTAAAATAGCTTTGGGGTATGTTGGGAACAGGACAATGAGGTGAACTTTTAGATCCTTGAAACTAAAATTATGATCTCGCAGAAAGAATCTAGAATTAGTGACAATCAAGACCTGAATTCGAATCCTGCCCTGGACATTACCTGTTTGGGCAAAGTCACTTAACTGATTTGACTGAGCTTTAGTTTCATCTTTTAAAATAGGGATAATATTCTCTTGTACTACCTATTTCACAGAATTGCTGTGAGGGTCAAAATGAGATAACATGTAAAGTGCTTTATAAACTTTAAATGAACATTGATTATCATTATTAAATGAGCGAGGAGAGCTAGACAGTCTTAGGGGTAGAATATCTTCAGATTTGAACAGATCTGTAGTCTCTATAGGCCAAAAGGAGGAATGGAGGTCCCCAGGGGAGAGTGGAAGAGTAGCTAGTTGAATCAGAGATAGTGCTTTTATATATAAAAACTTGGGCTACAGAGTGGGCAAAAGTTGCCCACCTTCAATTCCTGGCTGCCCCCAGGGGGAATTAGCTCAACAGAGCCTAACAGGGGCTCCAGTGACAGCCTTTCCTACCCTCCACTAATTCAAGTAAGGACAGCCCTATGGAACACCTCCCCTTCCCTTTCAATCTGCCCAGTCTTCAGGCTGGTGCTAAGCAGCAGCATGCCGTCACCATGGTGATGGCTGGGGCACCACTCTGACTGAAGGGAGTTCTCAGCAGCAGGGACTCAAGCAACTCAATGGGGAAGGGGTCAAGGAGCCCTGGGGTGGTTGCTACTGGCTGAGCCCCTCCCTCAACTGTGGCTGGAGGAAGACAGCCTTGGGGATGGTAGATTTGACTGGGGGAGGGAGAAAGAGTTTGGAGAGTGGAAGCTGGCTCCAGGAACAAGATCAGACTGGACCACAAGGCACAGGCATTTTTCTAAGTGGTCTCTTTATGGGTACCTTAAAACAATGACACCACCAAAGGATGTGACATTTTCATGGACCCTTTCCCACTCCTCTCTACTCTCACTGTTACCCTTTCTGAGGATCCTTTCCTGTCCGCCTTCCCTGTTACCTCTTCTAGGGACCCTTCTCTGCCCCCCATCATTTTTAAGGACGTTTTTCCACCCCATCATCTCTTTCAGGGATCCATTCCCATTTTTCTTCCCTTAATGTTTGGTTCTGCATTCAGACAATACTTTTTGATAAATGATCTCTTTATTTCTAGAGCCTATGTTCTTATTCTCCTCTGGGCTTTTTTTTGTTTTAACATGTCTAATTCTAATAGAGATCCATAACTTTTTGCTAAGTAGTCCCGACACAGCAAAGCTAAAAATAGCAAGTACAGAATTAGAGATGTCTATTATCCCAATGTAATTCACTGTAATTCCATTTATAAGCCTATAATTATATGGAGGAAGAGGGAGACCCAGGGGAATGACAGGAAGGTGTCTTCCTCTTATTCAGAAACACATTCAGGGTCTCCAGAAGCAAAAGCAAGCAAATACCAATTTTTTTCTTTTACATCACGTCCATAATATCACCTCTAGACCTCCTTCCCAGAGCCATTTATCCCTCTCCCTCCAAACGGGTCTTTTCAGTCCAGTTGTCCCACTAGAACATTCTGGCAGATCTTTTCTTTTCAGGCTAAAGACAGAAAACATTGGATTGCAGATAGAAACAGACCATTTTCTTTTATATTATGTTTTGTTTTATTTTATGGTTTCTCCCATTCATTTTAACTCTTGTATGTGACATGCATTTAATAGGAATGCACGTAGAACCAATATAAGATTGTATGCTGTCTCAAGGAGGGAGAAGGGAAGGAGGGGGAATAAAGGGAAGGGAGTGGAAAAAAATATAAGATATGTAGGAGTGATTGTCGAACACTGAAAACAAATAAAATAATTCAATTAAAAAAAAAAAGAAAAAAACATCAACAGCATCTGCTGATGATTCTACCTCCTGCATCTAGTTATCAGGAAATCTTCCAGGAAACAAATGCCTCAGGAGGCAGTGTGGGAGGGTGAAAATTGCACTGGACTAAGAGTTAGAAGATGTGAGTTTTAGTTCAAGCTCTGCCGTTTACTAACTCTGTGACTTAGACAAATGATTCATCTTTGCCAAGTCCCGGTCTCCTCATCTGTAAAATGAGGGAAATACTTGAATTACCTACCTGTCAGGGTTGTTGTAAGAATTTAAAAAAAAAATTTTAGAAACTGCTTTTTAAAATGTATTTTTTTAATTAACAAAAAATTATTTTCTCCCCATTTATTTCCCACTTCCCATTAGAGAAAACTAAAATAAAAACAAAATCCTTGTAAATAGTCAAATTTCTGCATTGGTCACATTCCAAAAAATATGTCTTATGCTGTACCCTGAGTCCAACCTGTCTCAGCAGGACGTAGGTAGCACACTTTTGTCATTGGTTCTCTGGAGCCGTGGTTGGTCAGTATTCTTAAGTCTTTCAAAGCATCTAAACTGCTATTGATTGTAAAAAAGGCTACATAAGTACAAATTATTATCTTATAAACATAACTAGGCAAAGAAAAAAAGACATGCTTGTTAGAAATTCTGTGTAAATTAAAATTGTTCTAACTCGGATCATTTCAGAGGTTCCTGGTAAGCCAACTGTCTTTTCTGTTCCTGCTGTATTGTCATCATTTATCCATCTTCCTGAGTCATTTGGACACCAATATCCCTCTAGAATTCTCAGAGCAACGAATTTTAATGGAAAGAACTCTAAGGCAGGACAGGAGACTTGGGTTTAAGGTCCCATTCTGCCATTAACAGGATCTCTGACCTGGAGATAATCATTTTATCTTTCGTAGCTTCACCTCCTTCCTCTGTAAAATGAAAGTTGGTTCCAGATGATCGTTAGGGTATTTTTCAGCCCTAAAAGTCCATGTGTCCTTGAGTGAACCAAAAAATCCTTTTAAGGACCAGAAAGGCCAAGAACAAGTCCATGGCTTACTGAGTCTGTAATTTTGAATTTTTCTTTCTTGTTTTCCTCAAGTGAGATTCATTCACCTGTCAAGCCTCACTGAAGAATTTAGGCTTTAAGAGGAAGGAGTTAATTAGGGACACTCTGTGGGGTACTAGATTGGAACAAAAACACTGCTAGCTTCATTGTGGGGATCCTGGGGACGTGGAATTCTTTCTCTGGGTCTGCTTCCCAGTGGGTATGCTTTTTTTTTTTTTTTTAATGAGAGAAGAAACCTCCTCAGAAACTCTGGGACAGCTAGGTGTTGAAGTAGATAAAGCACTGGTCCCAGACTCAGGACCCGAGTTAAAATCTGACCTCAGACCCTTACTAGCTGTGACACCTTGGGCAAGTCACTTAACCCCAAATGCCTCAAGAAACAGAACTCCAGAAGAGCAATCCAAGGAGAGGAACTTGGAACAGGTTAAGGTAGCTAAGAACAATGATGTGGTCTGGAACTGAAGAGAGTAGCAATGGCTCAAGATTTGATTCTTTCCTAAATAGGGAAGAATCTCTAGACATGGGATCCTAGATTTAGCATAGGAAGGGACCATAAAGGCCATATAGTTCAATTTCCTCATTTTAGAAGAAAATTAGGTCCAACGAGGTTAAAGGATTTTTTTTTTGAAGCAATCAGGGTTAAGTGACTTGCCCAGGGTCACACAGCTAGTTAAGTGTCTGAGGCCAGATTTGAACTCAGGTCCTCTTGACTCCAGGCCCAGGGTTCTATTGACTGTACCTCTCATCTCCTGAAAGGATTTATTTAAAGTGATACAAGTAATGACAAAGCCAGCATCTGGACCCAGGTCTGTTGGCTCCAAACTCAACATTTTTTCTACTGTGACGTGCTGCTCTAGCCATCTCCTGCTTCTCCTTCACATCTCCCAAAGGAAGTTCCCACTATAACTTTCCCAGTCTTTCAACAATAGCCGCTAGTGATATTAAAAAAAAATGGCTTTATGCAACCCTTTCCTCCAAGTACAACATGAGAAGGAAGAGGAAATCCATAGGCTCTGCCTAGAGTCTACTTGGAAAATACACTGAAGGTTCTGACTCTGGGAAAAGGCTCAACCTATAGTGTGCTGGAGCTGATAGTTAAATTTCATCATAAACGTTTATACCTTGGCAATCAGCAACACTATAAATCAGGGTTTTGTATATTGTTTTGTTGATTGTCGAGGCTTATGTGACAGAGAAAATGTTAACTATGCAGTATAAACTTAAAAGCGTGTCCTGAGTACATATTTTCCCCTAGCCATCCAGTTGTTAAACACTTGCCAGCAGACCCACATGCTCATCCATCCCCCTAGAGAGGGAAGTAAGGAAAAACCTAGAGCTAGCTTGGTGCCTGTGGTCTTCAGAGACAAAGTGGCAAAGAGCCAGCATGTCTGGAGCTCAGGGCAACCCCTGGTAACTCCCTGAGTCAGGGAAGAGGACATCATATTGTGTGGGTCTGAAGGTGTCCTGGAAGAAGCTGGAGTGCTTGACTCCCTCCTACAGTTTAAAGCAGGAGGTCAGAGAAGGTAGATTTTGAGTCCAAGTTCTTTTCAAGAATCCCACCCTGTAATAAGGGAAAGATCAGTGTAAAGAAAGAACAGGAGAAACTACTAGGTACCAATCGCATAAGAGGCCTTCAGGAAAAGCTTGGTAGGGTCAGAAATGGTATCTTTTCTAAACTTTGTACCTTTCCCAGTGCCCACCATCCACAAGAGGTGCTTACTCATGGAAGAAGTATACACATAAAAGAGACCTCAGACCCATAGAGGTATGTTTAACATCCCACCAACATTATTAAGTACCTACTGGTATGTAGGCATTGGAGGAGGTAAGAAGTTTGGATAAAATATCCTTGTTAGAGACCCCAGAACTTCTGGGCATAATTCAGATCCCTGGCTCTGTGACTAATTCCTTTTCTTCATGAGCCTTAGACTACAGTGACGTTTACTTCTAAGGATGATATAGTCTTTGTGTACCCATGTTTTGAGGTTTGTAATTTCTCTTCCTTATCTCCTTCTATTTTGTCCTATTGATTATCTTGGGACTATGTTTCTTTAGTGGTTCTTTGAATAATACCTCCCTAACAGAATGAACCAGTTATAGGGTGTCATAGCCCAACCCTAGTCACTTTGAGAAGTGGACTTGTTGGCCTTTTTTTGGTGCAGCATTCTTTTGTAGTGATAGAAACTCAATTTGGAGTCAGAGATCCTGGGTGTTAATCCTGGTTCATTTATTTATTTCATCTCCCTATGCATGTCTAATGACCTGTCTGGGCCTCAGTTTCATCTAAAAGCAAGGGATTAGATGAAATGATTTCTAGAGTCCTATGACTAAGTCCCATGATCTTTTAGCTTCATTCTTCACAATCTGGCTGGTATGGGTTCCAGAGTTATAAAAGGAAGGAGGTACTTAGTGTCACACAGTAAATCTAAAATTTGGGTTCATAGCTCTGAAGTTGCTGCACTGTTGCTTAGTTTGAGATTTGCTCTGTTTTGAAACATGCCTAGTCTTAGTGAGCAAGAAGAGGGACCCTACAGCAAGAATGGTTGAGTAGATGCAAAGCATTAGATTTTGAGTCAGAAGAGCTAGCTTAGAATACTAGCTTTGCTATTTGTATGACATGGTCAAGGGACCTAGTTTCTTTATCTGTAAAATGATGTAGAGTTGCATTAGAGCAGGGATTAACTTGAATCTATGAACTTTTTTTTAAGTATATGAAAACAGCATTTCATGAAAATTGGTTCCCTTTATAATGTTATGTATTTTACTTTAGTCATTTAAAACCATTATTCTGAGATGAGGGCCACAAGTTTTTACCAAAGATATCTATGATAGACACACGCAAAAAGGTTTAGAATCCCTGGACTAGATGGTGTAAAGTCCTGGCAGCTCTAAATCCAATATCCTTTGTATGATTTCTCTTGTCTTGTGGCAATTTGGACTTGTCCTGTGCTATTAGGACTGAAGGAATGGACTTCTGTGGATCTCCCTAGGTTTAGAACCTACCCCAATCGGTATCTCTGAGTGGCAGATAGAGCCTGCAAGTATCAGGGCATGGTCAAACCCCTCTATTAATATTGGGTGTGCCACCTCAACCCTTCACCCTCTGCATCTGGCTGATAAATACATATCCTCTTTCCTTTTTTTATCTCCCTACTCTACCTCCAACCTTCGCATTTCACCAATGCAGAAAGTACATGGAATATTATATTATTATCTATATCATCATATAATATATCATTATGTATATTATAATATATTATATTATACTTTTGAGCTAGGAACCTTATATATAATTCCCAGGATCCTAGGAAGGCACATTCAGGTATAGGGACCCTAAGGAGATACCACGTCTGAAAAGTGAACAGCCTGGCCATAAAAATATAGGAGGGTAGTCTCAATCAAGAGGCATGCATTAAGCATCTATTATGTATCTACTAGCTACATGATGTCCTTGGTCCTAAGGAGTAGCCTTAATTACAAGGAAGATAGCAGGTATCTACAAAATAAGTATTTAGTCATTTTTGAGGGGAAAGACACTAAGCAGCTGTGAGGACTAGGAAAGCCTTCATGGCAGAAAGAGGCACTTGAAATTATTATTGGAGCAAGCTAGGGATTCTAAGAGGCAGAGATGAGGAATGAGCACATTCCACAAATCGGGGATGGAGAAAAGGCATGGAGACAGTCTCCAAAGGCATTTCGAAGCAAAAGGAATTATATGGGGCACTCCTGCTCCAGATGCCACTTTCTGAGAGCTGGGGTCAGACTCTAGGTAACTCCTAGGCATGGAGCTTTTACAGAAGCAGTAGTAGATCCTAACTGCCTTGCCAGTATGTTCCGGGCACAGACAAAACAGCACCCGAATATTCCTCATGCCCCCTTCCAGGTCAGAGCATACTCTGGTTGTAAAAGAAACTGGCCCAGCACTACTAGCCTTTGGATCCTTCAGGCATAAGGGAGGGAGGGATCCTAATTAATCACAGAGTTGGAAGGGACCACCTTGAAGGTCATCTCTAAGGTCCTTGTTTTATAGATGAAGATGGAGGTCCCAAGAGGTTATGTCCAAGGTCACACAGCTAATAAGTGAGATTTAAATCTAGATTCTTTGGTACCAAATCCAGCAGTGTTCAGTGAACCATGCTGGTAGAATGACTGAACATTGTGTAGGAAAATAGCAATAATCACTCTTTAAAGAGTGAATGGGAAAATCATCATTCTCCTCCTGTATCTCCATCTTGGGCCCTAGCTGAATGAAATAGTCAAGGGACTATTCAGGGACTGGGAGAGAGGAGAATTATTTATTACATGGTCTTTTTTTTTAAACATACCCTTTAGAAAGGTCATCACTCCACAGAAGAGGTCATAGATTCATTTCTAGAAACAGAGACCAAGGGCTAGTGCTAGAGTTGAATCATTTACTGTTAAATAGCTGTTAGACAAGAGTTCTTTTCTCTTAAAAGGGGGGAAAAATGAAGCATGTAGAGGGAGATACCTTGACGCAGGGTCACACTGCAAGTTGGATGGATAACTGAAGACCTAGAACTTGTGACTTCTCCTTAGGCTAAGGTAGATTTGAGGAAAAACACTCATTATTCTGGCTCAAATTCCCCCAATTTGGCTGCTCCAAGTACCTTCTGCTATTGAACAGACTATTTTCTGAGGGTCTTAGGAGCTAAGCTCTCTCCCTAGTTATGAGCCTCTCAGACCCAGCTTAGAGGGAGAAGGGGGAAAATACAGAAACAAGTTTCCTGAACTAAAAGTGAAACAGAATAGAGTCACTGAGCTGTGTCCACTAGTCGCTGTGGCTAAAAGGCTGCTGAGCAGTCACGTGGAGCACAGGGCAAAGGAGAGTACTTTAAGTTAGAACATGGATGGGGGGAATGGGGTCATTGTGATGACAATCCTGGACCTACTGCCCCCATCAAAATAGCCATCTGAAATGGGCACTGTGTGGGCACCAGAGAGGGAGGTTTCAATAGCATTTGTCACCTCCTTGGAAAGACTGAGGTCAGGAATTCTCCTCAGCCCCAAACTGTGGTGAAAAGGAATTCCCTGCTACTCCTCAATACCTCTGCCCTTCCCCTCCCCTCCAGCTTCTAACCAGAGGCTCACAACTATAAACCTGTGAATGGTCTTTAACCAGTGACACCCCAACCAATAGAAAAAGGCACTGAAGGGAGACTTGGACACTTAGGTTCCCAGCTTTTTCTCTGCCCCAGCAACTAGTGCCATCAGTGTGGCATCGGGTAAAGCCTTCTCTGGACCTCAGCATTCTTATCTGTGAAACAAGATGGGGTGGTTCACTAGCTTATCACTAAGGTTTGTCAAAGGTCTAAAATGGTGTTACTTATTATGTGACTCTAAGCCCTGAATTTCTTTCTGTGAATTGACTGAACTTCATCCCTCTGTGTCAATGGGATTTTCTCCATGGGCTAATTCAACTCTGATGACAAGTCCCAATACTTAATATTTATTTTCCCTATATGTATGTATTCCATACTTAGACCCCTTTGAAGCCTTTCTATGATTGGTTTAGAGCTCTGGTCTGTATTTTTTTTTCTAGAAACAATTTAGGTTCACTCATCCTCTGTATTCCAGGTCTGAGTTCTAGGACCAAGGCAGAGCTGGATTTAGACAAAGGGAAAAGCACCCAGAGAGGTAGTTTTGGAGACATGGGAGATTCACTGGAATGGCCAAAGCAGGAAAGAGTTACTCCAGGTACTTTCTTTGGGACATCCCAGGACATGGCTTCTTTCCAAGAGATTCATCAGGCATTTGGGGAGCTGAGATACTAGATCTTCCCTCTCAATGCTGAATGGAAAGCGTAGACAGGGTATTTCTGCCTTTCCTACCAAGCTCTGCTTTTGTGCAGCACTCTATACCCTTCCAGATTCCAGACATTGCTCAGTCTTTCTAACTTCAGCCAGCCAATTGGGATTTTGTCTGGACCTCTAGCTGCATGTCCCAAAGGCATAGGCCTCCTTTAAATAAGCCTAAAATTGCTAAGAGCCAGAGATAGTATAACCTGGTTCTGGGAAAGAGAAGGCAACAGGTGAGGCAGTCAGTCAGGTGAAACGCATTCTTATCCTGAGGCTATTCCTGTTCTAGGCCACAGCTGAGGTTAGGCAGCTCAAAAGCGGAAGCTTTCCGCGCCCCACCGCAGAGAATCTCCCCTTCTAAGGGAATGCCCTTTCTTTTTCCTCTTTTTCCCCGAAGTACGGTGTCTCCCAGATCGCAAGCCGGGAAGTCCCCTGTTCTAACCTCAGAACTGCTTAGCACCCCCTTCTCAGACCTGGGTTACACAGATGGCTCACTCATGCTACACTCGGCTCTTTAGGCGGACACAAACCCCAACAGGGTGGGCTCCTAGGGGATCAAAGGTTCCACCACAATGCCGTCTCGATCAAACATCAGTTTCGTCCCCCTCCCATCCCCTCTCCAATACGATACCGCCCCAGCATTTCCGCCTGGGATTAATGCATCCCAAGTGCCTATCTCCAGAGAAAAGGAACACAGTGCCCCTCATCGCACTACATGCTCCCCGAGCTGGGCATCCTGGGCTATGCCCCTCGTGGCTTTCCCCTTGCCATGGATCCGATCCTAGCCGATTTTCCGTCTTCAGATCCCCTCTTAACACCAAGTGCACCGATCTCGGGATGGAGACTTACCCAGAAAAGCATGTTGAAGAAAAAGAGCAGGTATTTCACCAGGGGGCTGACGAAGGAGAACTCCTCTCCATGGACTGCGGGCGCCGGCCCCGATCTCCGGGCCATGGCCCCCCTGCCGCCTCCCCTGGGGGGCCTATTTCCCCGATGACCGCTCTGCCCACCTGCTCACCCTGTGCCCAGGGACATCGGAATCGAGCGCCCCGGGAGGCAGCTGGACAGCGGCGCGGGGAGAATGTCAGCGAGCGCCACGGGAGCTAACCTCCAGCCAGCGCTAGCAGCCAAAGCCACCCGGGGAGTCCGCGGCCAGAGGACCACCTCCTTCCCTCCCCGCACCCAGGAAACTTGGCCCGCCCCGAGCCGCCGCCCATTGGCACCGCAGTCGGCCGTCTGGCTTCTCATTGGACTGTCGCTGATGTCACTAGATACCCAGCCATTCCCTCTTCTCCCGGAGGAGAGGGGAACACCTGTTCTGTGAGGGATAACTTCTTAAAGGGTCAGTAGTTTTCCCTGGCCTCCCAGAACGGGGTAGGGCCGAAGCTGCAGCTGCTCCAGTGGGAAGAGGGGAGGGGGAGGACAGGTACCAGTCCGGCCACTGCGCGCGCACAGTCACACACACGCACACACACACGCACACACACACACGTCAAATTTTTTCTTTTTTTTGGCTAGGCGATGGGGGTTAAGTGACTTACCCGGGGCCACACAGCTAGGAAGTGTTGTGTCTGAGGTCAGATTTGAAATCAGGTCCTCCAGAGTCCAAGGACTGGTACTCTATCCACTGAGCCACCTAGCTGCCCCATAGTCAAATGTTCAGTTACTTTGTGAGAACCTACTATGTGCCTACCTCTGTTCCAACTGTGCTGGAGAATCCCCAGGAAAAACAAGAGACCCTTCCTGCCCTTAGAGTCCACATGGGGAGACACGTGTGATTAAGTTCAATAAATACTTCTAAGCACCCACAGCGTGTGGGACACTATATTAGGGACTGAAATTGAGTTAATATACATGAAACAATTAGAGAGAATTTAAGAAAAAGTTGCTTGGTATTGACTAAAAATGCAGTGAGGATTCAGAGAAGAAAAATCAGTATCAATCTTGGAGAAAGAGTAATTGAAAAGGCATATAAAGCAGTTTAATGGGGAAGAGGAAAAGCTTTTAGGTGTCAGGGTGGCAGCTAGGTGAAGACCGAAGGGGTTAGAGTCAAATCTGACCTCAGGCACTTCAGAGCTGTTTGACCCTGGGCAAGTCACTTACTCTGTTGGCTTCAGTTCCTCATCTGTAAAATGAGCTGGGGAAGGAAATGGAAAACCACTCCAGTATAACTCGAAAAGACTCAAGAAAAATCAGGCAACAGAATGTGTCAAGCACTTTACAAACGTTATTTATTTGATCCTCACAACAATCTTGAAGTGTAAATGCTATTATGATCCCATTTTACAGTTGAGGAAACCAGTTCAGTAGCTGGCCTAAGGTCATATAGGTAGTAGAGTCTGAAGTGGAATTTGAACTCAGGTCTTCCTGACTCCAGACCCAGCAATTTATCCACACTGCCACCTGTTGACAACGTCAAAAGATGTTGACTTCAGTCCTACCTCTCTCTGCTGTATGTGACCCTGGGAAAGTCATTTTCTGAAAAGATGTGGCCCTTTAAACCCCAAGTCCTAATAAGAGAAAAGGAACAGTAATGAGGTAGAAAACTAAAAAGTTAGATGTGACTGCTGCAAGTGTTCTCTTGATGAAGAACAAATAAATTTCTTCAGTCAATCAGAAAGGAAACCATTATAGGAAGAATGATGGACTGTTCCTCAGGGTGACCTTTAAAAGTCAGTTCATAGAGTACTGTCTAAAAACTCAAAACAGGAACCCAGTTCCTGACTGGCCAAGAAGCAGTGATTTGGAGCTGGAGAAAGAGAAGCTGCAAAAAGTCTCATGGGGGTGGGCAGTGGAGTTTCAAAAGACAACTTTGTGGCAACTGTCACAAAGGAAGGGGTCGGGTCTGGACTCTGGCAATACGGCTGCTTAAACCAACCAGGCACTAGCCTTAGGACAGAAGCTGCTAAAATAGGGATGGGGAACCTGCAGCCTTGAGGCCACCCGTGACCTTCCAGGTCCTTGGGTTCAGTCTTTTGACTGAGTCCAGGTTTTACAGAACAAATCCTTTTTATAAGGGGATTTGTTCTGTGAAGTTTGGATTCAGTCAAAGGGCTGCACTTGATGGTCTAGAGGGCTGCATGGGGCCTTGAGGCCTCAGGTTCCCCCCAACCTGTGTTGAACCATTACTCTTCCCAATCTCTTCCCTTCAAAAGCTCTCTGGGTGGCAATCTTGTTTCTCTTTTTCCCCTTCAGTTCCTTGGGATCTTGAATTTTTTTCCTCGAGGCTTGGGGAAGGAGGAGTTTATATTTCTTTGTTTTGAAAGTTTACTTATATGTATATATAAACAGTGGTAACCACATCATTTGCTAACTTCCCCCACAGTGGAGTGGGTGGATAAGAACAATTTGTACCAATGACTGTGAAGCAGGCACTGTGGAGTGCTTAGAATTTGGCCAGACAGTGAAGAGGTCAAGGTCATCTATGGCATTCCTACTATTGCCAGTCTTGGCTTTTCTTTTGCCAGTAGATTTTGATGACTGGAAGAGAGAGTGAGGCTAACAACGTTGAGCAACTCTACCTTGCTTAAATCCAATTCATGCACAGTATGATGAGGAACCACGCACGACAAGACATCACCCATGGTGTCATTGTTCCTCTTCATAAATGAAGGACAAGCAGCATACTCATGGGGAACATTGCTGGAAGGAAGCCACTGAGGGGCAAACAACTCCAAAGAAGTGATAGAGCTAGATCTAATGTTGAAGTGTTTTGCCAAAAGTACTGTCTCCGGCTGGTACAGCCAGGTACAGATTCTTGGATACTGCTTTCCAGAATAGAGGAACATTTACAGTAGGAAACCCAATTGAGCAGTGATTCATTAGTAGGATGAAGGGGGCAAACAGGAGTGATTGAATTATCCTAATGACCACATACTCCATTAACTACAGAGGTTGGACAACTCCACATTCTATATGCTAGGTAAGTTTGGAGCTAAGTAAGGCTATATAGGTAGGTGGGAGGAAGAAAAGCTATAAAGTGTATGAACAAAATATGTAAAGGCAGGAACAAGGAGACTGAGATATGTGCAGGAGAGAATGCGGTCTAACTTGAAAGTAGGAGAGACAGTATGCTGGGGAATAAGGTTGTGGGACAGATTGTGGAAGACAATGAAACAGAATGGAGAAAAAATTATTGAATTTACAAAACCTTTGACCCAGTGATATCACTACTATGCCTATACCCTTCAAAGAGATAAAAAAAAAAAAGAGGAAAAAGATCCATCTGAACAAAAATATTTGTAGAAGCTCTTTTTCTGATGGCAAAGAATTGAAAATTGAGGGGATACCCATTAATATGGGAATAGCTGAACAAGTTATGGTATATGTATGTATATGGTAGTATATGTTGGAATGCTATCATGAAATGCTAAAAAATGAAAGGGATGGTTTTAGAAAATCCTAGGAAGATTTACATGAACTGATGCAAAATATAGTTAACAGAATCAGAACAATTTATACAATAATAACAGTATTGTAAAGACAAAAAAAGACTTAGGAATTCTGATCAACACAATGGAATTTAACAGAGTGCTAGAGACCTTATCATGAAACATTCTGTTTACCTCCAGACAGAGAGGTGATAGACTCAGTGCACACTGAAGTATTTTCTTTGACTATACACATTTGTAATGGATTTTATTTTCCTGTTTTCTCAGGGTTTGGAGGAGAGGAAGTGGGAGGGAGAGAATTTGGAATTGAAAATAAAATTGAATTAAAAAAAGAAATAGGATGGGGACAGATTATTGATAACAATGAGAAACAAAAAGAAGTGACCTTATATGTTATTTATAGAACCATTGTAGTTTATTTAGTAGGGGAGTAATATGATGATATGAAAGCATGAAAGGACAAATCTAGGAATATTACATAAAAAGAACTGGAAGATGGGAAAGCCTAAAGACTTTTTTGATGGAGTGACTATTAGAGTAAATCAGATGAGAGGTAACAAAGACCTGAATTCTGGTGATGGGTCTGGAAATGGAGAACCAAGGGCAGATCTGAGAAACAGAAAAACAAAAACAAAACATCATGGTATAGTAGGAGAACACTGAATTTGGAGTTAGAAGGTCTGAATTTAATTCCAAGCTCTGCTACTTACTAAATATATGATCTTAGGCAAGTTACTTAAACTTTTTGGACCTCAGTTTCCTCATCTGTAAAATTAAGGAATTGTACTAAATTAGAAGTGTCAGACTTGAAGCTGAGCAGCCTTATGAGCTGGAACCAGATTAAAATTAACTGGGAAGTGTTTAGCAAAATAAATAAAAGTGCAATACAACATAAACAATGTTAGTTTGTGATTTTCAAAATCAACATGCAGCACAATTTAGCTGGCTCTATTTCTTATTCTTGTCTCTCAACTGTGGGAGGTCCCCAAAATTGGATTCTCAGTCTTCCCCATAATCTTCTTTCTCTACTTTCACCACCCTAGAAAACTCGTTTACTTTCCTTCCTTCGACTTCACCTTTGTGCTGATGCCTCGGATTTATAACTCAAGTCCTCCTTCTTATTGGCACTGTCTCTTGTCCCATATTTACAACTTCCTACAGGATGTGTCCAATTAGATGTGAATCTCAAAAATAAAACTACCACTCTGAGTTTGTTTCTTGGCTGGTGAAATGAAGTAATTTGACTTAAACTTTCTAGGAATATATTTATTCAAAAGTAAACATATTATCTTCCCCTTATCCCCAACTGGCTCAGTAGTAACTTCTTAATTAGTGCTTGTTGAGTTGAATTGAACTGGCTCCATTTCCCCACTACCCATTCAATCAGCAGTGTCCCTATTATTTTAGTCTCCCAGATTTGATGCCCCCAAGTCATCTTTGTCTCTCCCCTTTTCTTTATTCCTTTTTATCCAATCTATTCTGAGTCTTATTTCCCAGGCTTATAGATATGGAACTGTAGCAAGTCATTTGAACAGTGGTGTCAAATTCAGATAGAAATGGATCTCTGTAGGCTGCACCCCTCCCTTCTCTTATCCCCATCACCTCTATTTTCTTGTAGGGCAAGATAGATTTCTATAACTCCTTGATTGTATATCTGAATTCCAAGTTGCATGTAAAAACAATTATTTTTAACATTTGTTTTTAAAACTTTGAGTTCCAACTTCTCTCCCTCCCTCCCTCCCCACCCATCCCCACCGAGAAGGCAAGCAATTTGAGATAGGTTATATATGTGTAGTTATGCAAAACACTTCCATAAAAGTCATGTTGTGAAAGACTAACTATATTTCCCTCCATCCTATCCTGCCTCCCCATTTATTCTATTCTCTCATTTGACCCTATCCCTCCTCAAAAGTGTTTACTTCTAATTACCCCCTCCTCCCTTCTACCTTCCATCCCCCCACACCACACATCTCTTTTCCCCCTACTTTCCGGTAGTGTAAGATAAATTTTCATACTAAATTGAGTGTGATCGATGTATTTGATAAGATGTGATGCTCAGAAATGAAGAGTTTCTCCAGATTTGGTCTAACCAGGGCGGATTACAGAAGGACTATTACTCCCCTCATTTTGGATACTGTGCTCTCAGTGAAGCCTAAAATTGTATGACCTTTTAAAATAACAGTAGCTGGACTTGATAGAGGGTTGTATAGTTCACAAAGGGGGCAGCTCCATGGCGCAGTGGATAGAGCACTAAACCTGGAGTCAGGAAGACTCATCTTCCTGAGTTCAAATATGGTCTCAGACACTTATTAGCAGTGTGGCCCTGGGTAAGTCCCTCAACCCTGTTTGCTTCAGTTCTCTCATCTGTAAAATCAACTGGAGAAAGAAATGTTAAACACTACAGTATCTTTGCCAAGAAAACCCTAAATGTGGTCATGAAGAATTGAACACAACTGAAAAATGACTAAAAAAAAGTTCACAAAAGACTTAGATGCAAAATTGGAAGACAGTACAGTGGAATGAAAACAGTTCAAGTACCAACTCTCCCACAATACTGTGTGACCTTGGGCAAGGGATGTCAATTTTCTGGGCCTCAATTTCCTTGCCTTCAAAATAAGGAGTCAGACTGAATAATGTTAAAATTCCTTTCCAGACTTAAATCTGGGGCCTCATTTGATCACCACAAAACCCCAGTAAGATAAACATTTTTACAGATGATGAAATTGAGCAGCTCAGAAAAGCTAAGTGACTTTCCTCAAGGTCATAAATAGACTTCATAAATCATGGAGCTGGGATTTGAAACCAGGTTTTCTGACTCTAAATCCACTATCCTTTATACTATGCCACTTGGGCAAAATCACATAGGCAATTAAGTTCAGACTAGAACCCAGATGTCTTGACTTCCACTCTAGTAATCTTTCCAATATTTAAGTGTGCATGTGTTATTGTTATATATTCTTTGAGTTTATATTGACTTTTTAGTCCGCTAAAAGCTTTGAAGGTATCCCTCAAACTGTACTTGTCCAATTGGATTTTTAAGCCTAAATTCCATTTTATTGGAGGAAGAGCCATCATCTACCCTGTCATCCACATAAAGGTCACAATAGGTCATAGAAGGTCATAGATTCAATGTTCATGAAGCATATACCCTTATCTCACTCACATCACACGTAGATCACTAGATTTGGAGACTCCAGAGGTGCTAAAGCACATTTTACATTTACATATTCATTTTACAAGTGAAGAAATTTGCCCTTTTCCACACAGCTAATTTGGCTAAATTGACTGTAGAACCCAGGTCTCCATATTCCTAGTTCAGGACTCTTTCCAATACATATCTCAGTATGGAAAGATGTTGTATAAGTGCTATCATGATTTGCACTGTGTAATATACAGAGTTCACTTTTTGTTCATTCTTTTTCTATCATATTCAGGCACAGACAGAAAAGCACTCTTAATCTGTATTTCTCACATAGTGAAAATGAATGAATAATCTTTAAAAGGACTGAATACTGGACTTACAATCAGAAGTCCTGGCTCCAATTCCCAGTTTTGTACTTACTGTGTAATCTTAGGCAACTCATTTATACTTGCCCAACAGGTGAAAAACAAAGGCACAGATTTTCAAAGTGACCTGCCTAGCGGGGCCGTGAAAAGGCTGAGATCACAACCCAGAGAAAATCAATCAGATCAAGAAAGAAAGATTAAATTGCTCATTGAAGGCACAGAAAAACTGATTTCTCTTCAGGAGAAGCTCCAGGGCAGATAATGGTAATTGTAGCTTCCATTTATATAGTATTTTATGGTCACAAAGTGCTTTCACATACTGAATCATAGAATTTCAAAGTTGGGAAGGACCCCAGAGGCATCGAGTCCAATTTATCTTTGAAAAAGGATTTCCTCTACAACCCACCCAAGAAGTGATCACTTATCCAGCCTTTGCTTAAAGATCTCAAGTGAAGGGTAACCCACTGCCCACTGAAGTAACTCATTCTACTTTGGAAGAGCTTGAATTGTTAGAAAATGTCTCTCTTAGTAACTTTCACTTCTCATTCTTCATTCTACCCTGTGGATCACAGAAGAACAGGTCTAATTCCTCTTCCCTAGTTGTTACCATATCCTATTTGATCTTTGCAGCAGCCCTGTGTTGTAGCTGGCAAAAGTATTGTCTACATTTTATAGGTGAAGAAACTGAGGCCCAGAGAAATGGAAGGATTTACTCAATGTTGGACAGTCAGTAATGATAACTTCTGTTTATCGAATGGTTTAAAACTTTCAAAGCACTTCCCTCACAACAGCCTTGTACAGAGATTTATTTCCCCATTTTATAGATGAGAAAACAGGTTTAGAAAGAACCACTCAAGATCACAGAGCTAGTGTGAGAATCAAGACTGAGGCTCGTTCCAACACTGCTCTGATCCACTTAGCTGGACGATTCTCCATAACTCTGAACTCATTCATGTTTTTAATACCAGTGGGATGGGGGAAAACAGGTGGAGGCAACTGCAACTGTGAGAATCGGACTTCTGGGGTTCAAGAACAATAAAGTGGGCTATTTTCCTCACTTTTAATGTTTACCTTTAACCTTCAGAAGTTCATAAAACAGTTGTCCACATGAATTTAGTAGATTGTGACCCTAAGGATAATCTGAGTTTGGACAATGGGCTTCTTTGCTGCCTTCATTTCTCAGCAGGTTCCCTGCACTACTCCCACCCCCCATAGCTAGGCACCTTCCTTTTTCTTCTCTAGGCCTCTTCCCTACAGATTTTTTTGCATTTGCAAACTTCTTAGAATCATGGGAACATCAAAATGAAAAGGGACCTTGTCCAATTCACCTCAGTTCAGTTCAACAAGCATGAATTAAATACCTACTGGGTACAGAACACTTGCTAAGGCTAGGGTGGAGGCAGTGGGGAGGTGGGGAGTGTGTGTGTACATGTAAGACTTACATAGGACATAGTCCTTGCCCTCAATATGGATCTTGCCAATTAGTAATGGAATATGGTAAATGCACCAATGGTTATAATGCAAAATCATCCATGATAAAGCATATAGGGTCAATTCTTCTCCAAAGTCCAAGCACTTTGAGAAAGGTCAGTTCAATAATAAATATTGGCTTAATTGAATAAAGATCATTACCAACTGAGGAAAATCAAGGAAGACATCAGAGATGCTATGGCACTCACATGGTCCTTGGAGTACTAGTTTAGTGGCATGGGACAAAAGCATTTCAGGCATAGGAAGCCTGAGCAGAGGCACAGAGCTGAATTGGCATTCAATGTGGGCAAGGATTGGTAAGAAAGCCAATTTCACTAAAGCATGTAGTATAATATGGGAAGGGGAGTCATATGACACTAAGTTATAAGGGTAAGGTGACCCCAAATAATACAAGATCTTGATACCTTAAAGGTTGTCCAACCTCCTTATTCTTATTCTCCTCTCCTTTCTTCTTTCTTACAACAGGCTTCTTTGTGGTGTCAGCTTTTTGTTATTTTTAATCTTTGAGTCTGCTGTTCTTTGCCTGATGCAGAATCTTATTTCACTTAACCAGTCTTGGTTTAGGGGTTCACTGTCACCAGAACTCTCAAGTTATTTAATAGATTTTTCTTGAGTATTCTATGGTAAGTTTTTTGTTTGTTTTCTGTATGTTTGGATTTAAAATTTTTTTTTCATTACACAAAAATTTCTTTTCTCTCTCTAAAACCTTCCCCTCTTGAAAGAATACAAAAGAAAAACAAACCCTTTGTATCAACCCTGAATGGTCAAGAAATATAAATTCACATATTGACTGTGCCCAAAAATGTGTGTCTTATGAGTCCATCTTTCTATTAGGAGGGGAATACCATCCTTTGTTATCAGTACTCTGTAACCATGGCTGGTTATTTTTTTTTTTCATCAGAATTCTTAAGTCGTTCAACGTTGTCTATTTTTAAAATGTTGTTGTTATTCTAGACATTGGTTTCCTGGTTCTGCTCACTACACTCTGTATCAGTTCATGCATTTCCTCTTACATGCCTCTGAAACCATCAAGTTGGGTAGGATTTTTGGTTTGATAGAGCAAGGAAGGCCCTCTAGATCTCTAGGCTTTTCAAAAACATTGTGTTGGGTATCTAATGGATACTCAGTATAGAATCCTTATGCCCTGTCCTACCCATGCCATTTATCTCATGGAAGTGTGTCACATGCTAATCAGTAGTGAGTCTCCAAGAGTTCAGTATTCTTGCATTAAGCAGAATATTTCCAGAAATGTTAAAGGCCCTTGATTGTCATCGTTATAGATGGCAGAGGGTCCCTTATACTGAATCCAATAATGGTTCCTCATTTCTCCCTTACCAGCTCACATAAATTGTGGAACACTGATGCTTTTGAGGTTATTCCATTCTGTAAGGTTTTTTAACCAAGCAAAACGACTTCCTTGATCTTCTTGTATTTCCCTTCCTAATTATTTTCTATCTCTAGAAGAAGTTTAGGACTCCCTCAGTTTAGTGACCTTTAGACATGACGGTGGTCATGAGGCATGTAGAGCTAAGTGGGTGTCAAAGTGTTTTTGCTCTGTGTTTGTTCTCTGGTGCCAATGGTAGCATGCAAACCTGCAATATTTATGACAGCTATCTTCTTTTTTCCCCCTAAATTTATTAATTTATTTTCAGTTTTCATCAATCACTTCCATAAGTTCCAAAATTTTCTCCCCCTCACTCCCCAAGAGAGCATGCAATCTTACATAGGCTCTATATACATTCCTGTTAAACACATTTTCACATTAGCATGACACCTATCTTTAAAAGGATGTTGACCACCAGAGCAGTGAGTCTCAACTCTAGACACATGGAAGCAGTGGGGACAATCCTATCCAGTATCCATAGGGATGATCTTGTGCTCTGTCTCTTTCTGGTGGGACACATTCTCTGTCCTTTTGCTAAAGAGAAGGTATAGTCATTGACTCCTAGGCCCCTCTTCTCCTTTCCCTCTACACTATTTTACTTGGTGTACTCATCAATTCCCATGAATTTAATTATCACCTTTATGCTGATATTTCTCAGGTATCTTTATCCAGGCTAAACCTCTGCTCTGACCTCCAGTTTTGCATCTCCAACTGTTTATTGGTTATCTCAAAGTGGATGTCTTGTAGGTATTTTAAACTCAACACATCCAAAACTGAACTCATTATTTTTCCCTCTAAACTTACTGTTGAGGTTATCACCATTTTCCCAGTCACCCAGGCTCACACTCTAGGTATCATTCTTGACTTTTCTACTCTCACTCACCACCACCCCACCCCACCCCCCATAGTCAATCTATTATAGCCAAGGCCTGTTCATTTTACCTTGGTAACATCTTATGAAACCCCTTCTCTCCTGTGACAGTCACCATTCTGGTATAGGCCTTCATCATCTCATACATGGACTTTTGCAATACCCTGCTGGTTGTCCTTCCTACCTAAAGTCTCTCTCCACTCTAGGTCATCCACCATTCAGAAGTCACATTGATTTTAGTAAAGCTGAGTTCTTACAGCATCAGTACACTGCTCAATATACCAGTGGCTACCTATCATCTCTGGGTTCAAATATAAAGTTTTCTGTTTGGTGTTCAAAGCCCTTCATAAGCTGCCCTCTCTTCTTCCATCACTCCTCTGTGTCAATTGATCTAGCAGCACTGGCCTCCTTACTGTTCCTCTGGTAAGAAGCTCCATCTCCCCACTTCCAACAGGCTGTCTCTCAGGCCTGAAACGTTCTCCCTCTCCAACTCTACCTCCTAGCTCCCTGGCTTCCTGCAAGTCCTTGCTAAGATCCAGCTTTCTACAGGAAGTCCCTGTTAATTCCCTCTGTTGATCATTTCCAGTTTATTCTATATATAACTTGTTTGCACATAGTTGTTGGCATGATGTCTCCTTTGGTAGACTCTGAGCTCCTTGAGAATAAAGAATATCTTCTACCCTTTCTTTGTATCTTCGGCACATAATATAGTACCAAGCACATATGAGATCCTTAATAAATACTTATTGACTGATTGATGGATCCTTATAGATCCCTTTGACTGAGGGACCCAAAGTTGAAGGACTTGCCTTTTGTGACATGAAGCAAATCCTTATTGGTCCCCAAGACTGGGAGATGTATGACAGAGGATTGGCTGCTGAGCTAGGACAAACTCACTGTACACTTGAAAAAAGAGGACAGTCTGCTTCTCTCTTCTTTTGAGTGTCTCACTTTTGATTCTACCAGCTTTCTCTTGGACTTCCAGCGAGGGAGAGAAGGGGAATTCTCTCCCTGCCCCTATCCCTCAAGCAGTGAGGTAGCATGTCATGGTAGCTGTGAGAACATGTGCTTGTCTAAGTGACCCTGAGATTGAACTCCAAGTTCCAGACTGCCTCTTCTGCTTTGTCTTTCTTTCCTTTAGTACTGGTAACCAAACAACAATCCTGAGAAGTGGATATTTCTAGCCTTGAAGGAGATGTGCTGTACATGTATTGTTCCTCTTTAGAGTACAAGCTTTTTGAGGGCAGGGATTCTTTTCATTTTTTCTTCTGGTTGAGGTGGCATTTTGTCCAGATATAATATATTTTGATCCCATTAATCTGTGCTGAACCATTAGGCAGTCAGCCTTATTTCACCTTGTGTATGGTATATTCCTGAGGCTTAGCACAGGACCTGCTAAGTAGTTAGTGCTTAATAAAAACTTGTGGATTGATTGGTAGAGGACATAAATAGTTCTCTCATACCTGATGTCTACTATTTGATATTTTGAGTAATTTTCTGCAAAGGACTCTGTTAATCCCTTTTGGGAGAACCCCTAGAGATGAGACAAACTTGAAATTTGTTTAAGAGATTTCCCCTAGAATCCAAAGTGACATGACATTATGAGCCAGATTAGTGAGAAAAAGCCTGATTTCTCTTCTTTTAGTAGTCAGGCTGCCCTAGAACTGAGTCAAATCTGCCTGAGTCCAGAAGGTGACATAGGGTGTCATAGCTTGGTGTGATGACTAGCAAATACATCAAGTGAAACATGAAACAAAACTGACTTGCCTAGTGGTTTTACACAGATTAGTGTGCTCAAAGTACACTCTACTGGGACACATGTCACCTCGAACACAACCAACATGTTGGCTTTGGGTAGAGGGAAGGGACAGATACTTCCTTCATTCTGGAATACACTAAAATAAAAGACAGATATATAAATAAAAGATGGACAAATAAAGGATGACACAGTCAGCAGCAGAATGCTCTGGTCATGCTGTCCTTTCCCTGGCAGCTCTTCCAGGAAAAGGCAGCGGAAGCTATTTAATTTGATTCTACAATTCACAGAAATGAGGGTGTCCTGAATGTCATTTGAGGAGCTAGGCAGTGCCTGCTGCCAGTCAACCAATGGCCACCATCTCTCAGACCCCTTAGTCAAACCTGTGCCATAGGGCAGTTAAGAAGGCAGAGCAGTGTAGAAATTAAGAATGAGTAAAAAAGAGGTTCAGAGTCAGATGACTGCATTCCAGTCTTAGCTCTGCTGGTACCTTATAGGTGACCTTGAGCAAGTCAGTTCATTTCTTGGAACCTCAGTTTCCACCACTTTTAAAACAGGATATATGAACTATATGGATATGAACTATAGGATATGACCTCTACCATTCTCAGTGCAGGAAGGAATGGGAAACTTCTGAAAAAGAGAAATCCCAAAGAGGATAGAATACCTCTAATTTACTAGACCAAACCTCGAACAAATCGCTTAACCTTTCTGTCTCATCTGCTGCACCTTTAAAATGGCAATAATGCTATGAGTATTACCCACCTTACAGGGTTCACTACGGTGTGGATCAAATAAGATAATGTATGTGAAAATCCTTTGTAATATAAAGCACTCTAAAAATGTATTAATTATTACAGCAGACTTCGTTATTCCAAGAGTAGATCTAAGTGAGGGAATGAATTCTAATTGGATTGAACTCATTAGGAAGAAAATTAAAGCTGGGTCCTAGAATTGGGGACAAGGACACTTGAGCAATCCCTAGAGACCAGAAAGCAGGGGCTGAGATTTCTTTGTACTTCAAAATGAAAATGTTTTCATGAAAAGGCACCTCCAAACCTTGTACGTAAATGATAATACTATCTAGCATCTATATAGCACCTACTATGTGCCAGGCACTGTACTGAGCCCTTTCTCCTTTGATCTGCACAACAACCCTAGGAGACATTATTATATATATTATTGTCACCCCCATTTTATAGCTGAGGAACCAAGGCCAACAGAGGTTAAATGATTTGCCTGGGGTCATAGCAAGTAAGTGTCTGAGGCCCAATTCGAATTCAGGTCTTCCTCGCTCTCAGCTCAGCACTCTAACCACTTTTCCACCTAGTATAGTTGCCTTGGAGCAAGTGGTCAAAGGACATGAACAATTTTCAAAAGAAGAACTGCAAACTATCAATGACCATTCAAAAACACGCTTAAAATCACTACTAGTAAGAGAAATGGAAACTAAAATAACTCTTAAGGTTTCATTTCATACCCTATAAATTGGCAATGATGACAAAAAACCAACAGGAAGGGTTGGTGTTAGGGAGGCTATGGTATAACAGATTTACTACTAGTAGAACTATGAAGTGATCCAGTTAGTCTGGAATTATAATAATATTATTTAGCATTTATATGGTATTTTAAGGTTTGCAGATCACTCTGCAGATATGATTTCACTAGATCGAATTATGCAAGAAAAGGGTCTAACTTGTCTATGTTCTTTGAGATTCAGTGATCTCACTGTTGAGCCTATAGGGGTATGTACTGGAAATATGACTTCAATGATAGAACTTCCGAGTGTTAAGTTTCTGCAGATCAGTACCCTTTTGGCAACTTTACAGTCTTAGAGAGTTACCTAGAACATGGAGAGGTTGAATAATTTGTCCCAGGTCACATTGTTAGGATCTGTCAGAGAGCCAGACTTGAACTCTCTCTCTCTCTCTCCATGATTCCTTGCTACCTCTCGTTGGTCATATACCCCAAGGATGTCAAATGTCTATTATATACCAAATTCTTCATATACCAAACATTCATTAAACACTTTCTGTGTACCAGGTACTGTGATAAGTGCTAATGATAGAAAGAAAAAGTTAAAATAGTCCTTGCTCTCACTTTCAGGAATGACATTCTAATGGGAGAGACCCTAGGTACATAGAGAATTTTGTATAAGATATATACAAAATAGAAACAAAGTGATCTTGGAAGTGAAGGCAATAGCTTCTGGGAAGACCATCATGGCTTTCTGGTAGCCCAATAATCCTTAGATTTTCTCTCCTGGAGCTATTTTCCAGGTCAGTTGTTTTTCTTTTTTTAATTTTTCTTCCTTTATTTCTTCAGAGAGATCTGTAACTATTTTCTTATTATTCCTGTCTTGTGTCTTAGTGAGTGGATTCCCAGATATTGTACCTATTCTATAGCTATATTTTTAAATTTTTAAAAATTTATTTATTTTAACTTTTCAACATTCATTTCCACAAAGTTTTGAGTTCCAAATTTTCTCCCCATCTCTCCCCTCCCCTACCCCAAAGTGCCAAGTCTTTTTCTTGCCTCTTTTATAAGAGATAATTTGCCCCATTCCATTTTTCCCTTTCTCCTCCCAATATATTCCTGTCTCACCCCATAATTCCATTTTTTTAGATATGATCCCTTCCAATTCAACTCCCCTGTGCTGTCTCTCTCTATATTTATGTGTGTGTTTGTGTGTGTGTGTGTGTGTGTATGTAATCCTACCAACTACCCATATACTGAAAAAAGTTTCAAGGGTTACAAATATTGTCTTTCCATGTAGCAATGTAAACAGTTCAACTTTAGTAAATTTCTTATGATTTCTCTTTGCTGTTTACCTTTTCATGCATGCTTCTCTTGATTCTTGTGTTTGAAAGTCAAATTTTCTTTTCATCAAGAATGCTTGAAAGTCCTCTAGTTCATTGAAGGACCATTCTTTCCCCTGAAGAATTATACTCAGTTTTGCTGGGTAGGTGATTCTTGGTTTCAGTCCTAGTTCCTTTGACTTCTGGAATATCATATTCCACACCCTTCAATCCCTTAATGTAGAAGCTGCTAGATCTTGTGT